>JAUIMM010000384.1:6965000-8165000 GCA_031769625.1 Taudactylus pleione
AAAATCATGTAAAGAGAGAGAGAGAAAAAAAGAGAGAGAGAAAGAGGGAGGGAGAGAGAGAAAGAAAGGTAGAGAGAGAGAGAGAAAGAGAGGGAGGGAGAGAAAGAGAGGGAGGGAGAGAAAGAAAGAGAGATAGAGAAAGAGAGAGAAAAAAAGAGAGAGAGAAAGAGAGAGAGGGTGCAAGAGGGAGGGAGAGAGAGAAAGAAAGAGAGAGAAACAAAGGAGAGGGAGAGAGAGAAAGAGAAAGATAGAGTGGGAGAGAGGGATAGAGAAAGAGAGAAAGAGAGAGAAAGGGAGAGAAAGAAAGGGAGAGAGAGAGAAAAAGAGAGAGAGAGAAAAAAGAGAGAAAGAGACAGAGAAAGAAAAAGAGAGAGAGAGAGAAAGAGAGAGAGAGGGGGGGAGAGGGAGGGAGAGAGAGAAAGAAAGAGAGAGAAACAAAGGAGAGGGAGAGAGAACTAAAGAGAAAGATAGAGGGGGAAAGAGGGATAGAGAAAGAGAGAAAGCGAGAGAAAGGGAGAGAAAGAAAGGGAGAGAGAGAGAAAAAGAGAGAGAGAAAAAAAAGAGAAAGAGACAGAGAAAGAAAAAGCGAGAGAGAGAGAGAGAACAATGTACTGTAGTGTACAGTACTGTACTTACGCAGACTGTCGCTTGGGCCGGCATGGGGTACGGTCTCTGGAACTGTGGGAAAAAAAATCATGTAAAGAGAGAGAAAGAGAGAGAGAGAGAAAAAAAGAGCGAGAGAAAGAGGGAGGGAGAGAGAGAGAGATAGAGGGGGAGAGAAGAAGAGAGAGAGAGAGAGAAAGGGTGAGAGAGAAAGAGAGAGAGAGAAAGAAAGAGAGAGAGAGGGAGAGAGAAAGAGAGAGAGACTAGGGAAATAAAGCAGAGAGATACAGTACTGTACTTACATGGCATTGGGAGGCCACAGGTTGGTGATGCTGTTGAAAAAAATGACAGTATGTTACAGAAAAGATGGAGGTGTTCTGCGTAAAGAAAATAATAATACAGTATTGTGCAGTACTCAGTGGGAAAGTAGAGGGTAAACATACTCAACTGTAACATTACTACAGTATATACTGTACTGTATTACAGTATTAATACAAAATGTCCTACAGTATAAAACTGTATATTGTACTTACTTGGCAGGGGAGGGGAGTCTGGGTCCTCCTCTTGCCCTCTTGAATGTCTTCAACTAAAATACACAAGGACAGAAACGATTATTGTGTAAGGAGAAGACGTTGGAGATGTTTTTAGAGAGAAAGAGAGAAAGAGAAAAACAGAGGGAGAGAGGGAGAGAGAAAGAAAGAAAGGGAGAGAGAGAGAGAAAGAAAGAGAGAGAGAAAAACAGGGAAAGACAGCGAAAAAGAGAGAGAGAGGAAAATTAAAGAGAGAGAAAGATAAAGAGAAAGAAAGGGAGAGAGAGAGAGAAAAAGAGAGAGAAAGAGAGAGAGAAAAACAGAGGGAGAGAGAAAGAGAGAGAGATAGAGAGAGAGAGAGATAAAGAGAGAAAAAGAGAGAGAAAAACAGAGGGAGAGAGAAAGAGAGAGAGAGAGATAAAGAGAGAAAAAGAGAGAAAGAGAGAGAAAAACAGAGGGAGGGAGAGAGGGAGAGAGAGAGAGAGAGAGAGAGAGAGAGAGATACAGTACTGTAGAAAAAAATGTGGTGTAGTGTACTTACGCGGCCAGATGAGGCCACTGGGGCCAGGAATGTATGCTTGCGTTGGTGAGACTGTTGAAAAAAAAATAATGTTACTATTACACAAGTACAGAAAAGCAATACACTGAGAAAGAGAGAGAGAGATAAAGAGAGAGAGAGAAAGAGATACCGTAGGTCGAGACTGACAAGGGAAGACAAGGAGAGATATACAGTGCTGTAGAAAACAATGTGGTGTACTGTACTTACATGGCATGGGGCTTCCTGCAGCCTCCTCATAAATAATGAGTCTGTCTGTGTGTACAGTATAAGAAAAAAAATATTATACAAAAAGGCAGTAGCATGACACTATTGTGTCCATACTGTAACTGTTGTAATCATTACCACTGTCTTTTGAGGAGGAGGCTGGAGAAGGTGGTGGTGGTGGTGGTCGTGGAGGTAGGACTGTGGAAAAAGAACACTGTACTGTCAGTTTCCCTCAAGACCATTTTGAAACAAATAAACTGTACAAATCTTGACCAGAGTCTCCATAACACCAAAAACAAACACACAAATGAGAGAGAGAGAAGGAGGGAGAGAGAGAGAACAGTGTACAGTAGTGTGTACTGTACTTACTCTGACAATTCAGCCCACTGGGTCTGGCTGCTGGCGGTGGTGGGGGTTGTGGCGGTGGTGGTGGTGGTGGCCCTGCCGGGGCAGGGGGTGCTGCTTGCCCTGTGGGGAAAAATACATGTCGTCATTAATGCGCATTTGAAAACAAGAGGTCAGACCTCTATTCCAAATTGGAGAGGGATTAAGGTACAGTACTGTAGATGGCCTTAGGGAATTAGCTATTGATTAAAATACAAACCAATACAGTATACTGTAGTACATAAACTACTGTAGTCTGTGAAACTGGCATTGGGCCCAACATAAAACAGTATGGTACTGTACTGTAATGTATATAAAAAAATATACAGTCCAGTAAAGTACTGTACTGTATGACAAGTGGTGCAACGTCACACAGAGGCTCTGTGGGTGGCACTGTCGCCACCCCACGAGCTGTAGAAGATAGTACAAAAGATGGCGAGAGCAATGTGGGCCCCATTGCCAGCAATGGAGACCCGAGAGTGCCTTTCCAGCTTCAATGAAGCATTCGAGGCACTGCCGGGTCTCCCTGTCATGCACATGCGCATGACACTGGAGCCCGAACCCAGCGGAGCACCTCGCTGAGGACTTTGTGGGACCTCGCCGGAGGGGTAAGTACGGTATTAATAAATACAGTACCAGTGGAATTTTCGTTTGTATCACAGTGATACTAAACGAAAATTCCCGCTGGTATTTCCCTTCGTTTGTAAATGGGGCATAGAGTGAGAATTGATAAGATACCAGCCAATCAGCTCCAAAATTTCATTTTTCAAAAACACAGCCTGTGAGATGACAGTTGGGAGCTGATTGGAGACCGCTGAATCTGTCCGTGACGTACAGTAATAATGTCAGACTTAAAGGAGGCAGGCCCAGCACAGAAAAATAGTGTGTACAGTACTGTAGGTTAACATAGATTTGGTCGACAGGCATTAGAATGGTGGACCAATCAACATGCCTTTTGTTACTGTAGGTTTATTAATCAAACAAGCCATGTCAACCAATAGTGTGTCACACTTTTGTCCATGTACAGTACAGTACTGTAGATTTAATCAGCCTGTCAATCAAATGTCTGCCAGTGATGTCAGTATGTCAGTCATCGTCAGATACTGTAGTATCCAACACCCTGCAGTGCAGTGTACAGTAATGTAGAGTACTGTATGTCAGAGTCGTGCATTCTACTGTATTCGTTATTGTACATTATACTGTAACTCATGTGATAATACAGCAATGCTGTACTCACTTCGAATTATACACCTCCGAATGCGCTTGAGACGAGGCCTGTCCCTCCTCAGCAGGTACTCCACCTGCGCTGGAGTGAGCGTACTGTGCGGCACAGGCCGTATAGCCTGTGTATCTCACGGCTTGCCCTTCTGTAGGCGAGCTCTTTGTCTTGGTTTTTGGCGAAAGCTTGGTCCCGCCACATCACCAAGACAAAGAGCTCGCCGGACGAGAAACGTCTTGCCCTCATAGCAGCCATTTTCACTAGCCAGTGACGCATGTCGTACATCGCACAGCGCATAACGCACGACACATGACACGCACATTCATAGCGGCACAGTAGTTGTCCGACCAGACGGGGGATGGTGTCCTTGGCAATGGTCACTATTCGTAGCATTTTTCAGGACACTAGGGCAGAGCTGACTGCTTACAGTAAATGGATTAACAAAGCATCCTTTATTATGGTAATGAGAGGCTCTTGCTTGCTTTGGGGGAAGGGACCTGATGCACTGTGTATGACTCTCGGCCCACTGGGCATGCACCAGAAATCCCATCGCAACCCTCCTACTGGGCATGCGCCCGCCAGAGATGGAAATTCAACAGCATACCGACTGCAGTAATACAGCCAACTGCGCATTCTCAGTGATGGCATAGCGCTACATGGCGTATGGCTTGGCGCAACAGATCCCATTGTACCCCTTCCATTTCTAATCCATCGCAGATGGCTGACAGCCACCATAGCGCCAACCGTGTAATACAGAGAGCACTCACTCATACAGATCCCACCAGTACTACCGTACTTAGTGTGCAAGGTTGGAACAGCATCACCATTGTCATAAGTTTGCGATGCAATGCTATTTTGCGCTTCAAACGCAGTCAGCTTTGAACACAGAGCGCTCTCTCACAGTCAGAAACCACTCTCAGACACAGTCCAAGAGATGTAGCTATAGTGTGAAAGGCCGAGACGCATCTACGTTGTCGCATGTTTGCGTTTTGCGCTTTGGGCGCAGTTTGTGATACAGAGCCCTGTCTCTCATTCTATACAGTAGATTCACAACCAGTTTCTGCAGTTATGAAATCACTATTCTGTGGTGCTAAATTCAACGGCACCATCAGTTTTTAATATACAGTACAGGCACATTCATAGCGGCACACTAGTTGTCCTAAAAGACGGGGATGGTGTCCTTGGCAATGGTCACTATTCGTAGCATTTTTCAGGACACTAGGGCAGAGCTGACTGCTTACAGTAAATGGATTAACAAAGCATCCTTTACTATGGTAATGAGAGGCTCTTGCTTGCTTTGGGGGAAGGGACCTGATGCACTGTGTATGACTCTCGGCCCACTGGGCATGCGCCAGAAATCCCATCGCAACCCTCCTACTGGGCATGCGCCCGCCAGAGATGGAAATTCAACAGCTTTCAGACTGCAGTAATACAGCCAACTGCGCATGCTCAGTGATGGCATAGCGCTACATGGCGTATGGCTTGGCGCAACAGATCCCTTTGTACCCCTTCCATTTCTAATCCATCTCAGATGGCTGACAGCCACCATAGTGCCAACCGTGTAATACAGAGAGCACTCACTCATACAGATCCCACCAGTACTACCGTACTTAGTGTGCAAGGTTGGAACAGCATCACCATTGTCATAAGTTTGCGATGCAACGCTATTTTGTGCTTCAAACGCACAGTCAGCTTTGAACACAGAGCGCTCTCTCACAGTCAGAAACCACTCTCAGACACAGTCCAAGAGATGTAGTTATCGTGTGTAAGGCCGAGACGCATCTACGTTGTCGCATGTTTGCGTTTTGTGCTTTGGGCGCACAGTTTGTGATACAGAGCCCTGTCTCTCATTCTATACAGTAGATTCACTACCAGTTTCTGCATTTATGAAATCACTATTCTTTGGTGCAAAATTCAACGGCACCATCAGTTTTTAATATACAGTACAGGCACATTCATAGCGGCACACTAGTTGGCCTAGCAGACGGGGGATGGTGTCCTTGGCAATGGTCACTATTCGTAGCATTTTTCAGGACACTAGGGCAGAGCTGACTGCTTACAGTAAATGGATTAACAAAGCATCCTTTATTATGGTAATGAGAGGCTCTTGCTTGCTTTGGGGGAAGGGACCTGATGCACTGTGTATGACTCTTGGCCCACTGGGCATGCGCCAGAAATCCCATCGCAACCCTCCTACTGGGCATGCGCCCACCAGAGATGGAAATTCAACAGCATACCGACTGCAGTAATACAGCCAACTGCGCATTCTCAGTGATGGCATAGTGCTACATGGCGTATGGCTTGGTGCCACAGATCCCATTGTACCCCCTCCATTTCTAATCCATCGCAGATGGCTGACAGCCACCATAGCGCCAACCGTGTAATACAGAGAGCACTCACTCATACAGATCCCACCAGTACTATCGTAATTAGTGTGCAAGGTTGGAACAGCATCACCATTGTCATAAGTTTGCGATGCAACGCTATTTTGCGCTTCAAATGCACAGTCAGCTTTGAACACAGAGCGCTCTCTCTTACAGTCAGAAACCACTCTCAGACACAGTCCAACAGACGTAGCTATCATGTGTAAGGCCGAGATGCATCTACGTTGTCGCATGTTTGTGTTTTGCGCTTTGGGCGCACAGTTTGTGAAACAGAGCCCTGTCTCTCATTCTATACAGTAGATTCACTACCAGTTTCTGCAGTTATGAAATCACTATTCTGTGGTGCTAAGTTCAATGGCACCGTCAGTTTTTAATATACAGTACAGGCACATTCATAGCGGCACACTAGTTGTCCTAGCAGTTGGGGGATGGAGTCCTTGGCAATGGTCACTATTCGTAGCATTTTTCAGGATACTATGGCAGAGCTGACTGTTTACAGTAAATGGATTAACAAAGCATCCATTATTATGGTAATGAGAGGCTCTTGCTTGCTTTGGGGGAAGGGACCTGATGCACTGTGTATGACTCTCGGCCCACTGGGCATGTGCCAGAAATCCCATCGCAATCCTCCTACTGGGCATGCGCCCACCAGAGATGGAAATTCAACAGCATACCAACTGCAGTAATACAGCCAACTGTGCATTCTCAGTGATGGCATAGCGCTACATGGCGTATGGCTTGCCGCCACAGATCCCTTTGTACCCCCTCCATTTCTAATCCATCGCAGATGGCTGACAGCCACCATAGCGCCAACCGTGTAATACAGAGAGCACTCACTCATACAGATCCCACCAGTACTACCGTAATTAGTGTGCAAGTTTGGAACAGCATCACCATTGTCATAAGTTTGCGATGCAACACTATTTTGCGCTTCAAATGCACAGTCAGCTTTGAACACGGAGCGCTCTCTCTTACAGTCAGAAACCACTCTCAGACACAGTCCAACAGACGTAGCTATCATGTGTAAGGCCGAGATGCATCTACGTTGTCGCATGTTTGTGTTTTGCGCTTTGGGCGCACAGTTTGTGAAACAGAGCCCTGTCTCTCATTCTATACAGTAGATTCACTACCAGTTTCTGCAGTTATGAAATCACTATTCTGTGGTGCTAAGTTCAATGGCACCGTCAGTTTTTAATATACAGTACAGGCACATTCATAGCGGCACACTAGTTGTCCTAGCAGATGGGGGATGGTGTCCTTGGCAATAGTCACTATTCGTAGCATTTTTCAGGATACTATGGCAGAGCTGACTGTTTACAGTAAATGGATTAACAATGCATCCATTATTATGGTAATGAGAGGCTCTTGCTTGCTTTGGGGAAAGGGACCTGATGCACTGTGTATGACTCTCGGCCCACTGGGCATGTGCCAGAAATCCCATCGCAATCCTCCTACTGGGCATGCGCCCACCAGAGATGGAAATTCAACAGCATACCAACTGCAGTAATACAGCCAACTGCGCATTCTCAGTGATGGCATAGTGCTACATGGCGTATGGCTTGGCGCCACAGATCCCTTTGTACCCCCTCCATTTCTAATCCATCGCAGATGGCTGACAGCCACCATAGCACCAACCGTGTAATACAGAGAGCACTCACTCATACAGATCCCACCAGTACTACCGTAATTAGTGTGCAAGGTTGGAACAGCATCACCATTGTCATAAGTTTGCGATGCAACGCTATTTTGCGCTTCAAATGCACAGTCAGCTTTGAACACAGAGCGCTCTCTCTTACAGTCAGAAACCACTCTCAGACACAGTCCAACAGACGTAGCTATCATGTGTAAGGCCGAGATGCATCTACGTTGTCGCATGTTTGTGTTTTGCGCTTTGGGCGCACAGTTTGTGAAACAGAGCCCTGTCTCTCATTCTATACAGTAGATTCACTACCAGTTTCTGCAGTTATGAAATCACTATTCTGTGGTGCTAAGTTCAATGACACCGTCAGTTTTTAATATACAGTACAGGCACATTCATAGCGGCACACTAGTTGTCCTAGCAGATGGGGGATGGTGTCCTTGGCAATAGTCACTATTCGTAGCATTTTTCAGGATACTATGGCAGAGCTGACTGTTTACAGTAAATGGATTAACAATGCATCCATTATTATGGTAATGAGAGGCTCTTGCTTGCTTTGGGGAAAGGGACCTGATGCACTGTGTATGACTCTCGGCCCACTGGGCATGTGCCAGAAATCCCATCGCAATCCTCCTACTGGGCATGCGCCCACCAGAGATGGAAATTCAACAGCATACCGACTGCAGTAATACAGCCAACTGCGCATGCTCAGTGATGGCATAGCGCTACATGGCATATGGCTTGGCACCACAGATCTCATTGTGCCCCCTCCATTTCTAATCCATTGCAGATGGCTGACAGCCACCATAGCGCCAACCGTGTAATACAGAGAGCACTCACTCATACAGATCCCACCAGTACTACCGTACTTAGTGTGCAAGGTTGGAACAGCATCACCATTGTCATAAGTTTGTTATGCAACGCTATTTTGCGCTTCAAACGCACAGTCAGCTTTGAACACAGAGCGCTCTCTCACAGTCAGAAACCACTCTCAGACACAGTCCAAGAGATGTAGCTATCGTGTGTAAGGCCGAGACGCATCTACGTTATCGCATTTTTGCGGTTTGCGCTTTGCGCGCACAGTTTGTGATACAGAGCCCTATCTTGGCACTAAAGATCCCATTGTAACCCCTCCACTGGGCATACGCATGAATTGACATTGCAACCCCTTGAAGCAGACAGCCACCACAGTGCAGACATTGATGAAAGTTTTGCACTATTTAAACACACAATCAGTTTGTAATGTCTTACTTTTAAGCAGCCTTTTAAACAACAACACTACAGTATTACAGTACAACACTACTAAAGTAGTTTCACTATAGTGTCCAGAGCAGACAGTGACAATAAAAAAAATATACGGCACGGTATATTCTTTTCCAGGGATCGAACCCAGGACCATAATTCTACCAAAGTGATCACCTAACCACTAGCCCACACGACAGCTACAGTGAACCGCACAGAGCAGCCTCATCCTTGTGCACTCCTCCCGCTGCTGTTTTTAATTTAAAAAAAAAATTGTCATACTGTAATTCATCCCATCTCAGTGAAAGCTGTGCGTGCATCTCATTAATCTACAGTATCGGTTATACCGTGACAACAACATGGGCAACTGTTAAGTTACTGCACCGTACCGTATGTACCGTACAATACTGTATGTGCAGTGATTTGCATCCTGTTATAAGATCTTACTGTACGGTACAGTACTGTACTGTATTGTACATTATGTGACATTAAAAATACAGTATTGGTTGTGCGAACATGCAAATGCTGTGAATGTGAATGTGATATCCATCCAGTTTACTGTAAGTTTAACAGTATGGCATTCAGTACAAGGCGACTCACGCCACGCCATGAGCAACAAAATAGCTGGGCAGTTCTGTATGAAACATTGCCACACAGCAGTGGCAGAAATGAAAGGTAGTGCAAGATGGAATTGTCTTTGGGCCCTCCCACCCATCATTATGTTGGATTTTAAAAAGGACATGCACACTTTAACAAACCAAGCACTTCAGCGACAGGGACTGAAGTGCTTGGTTTGTTGGGCCCCTCAAAACAAGCTATCAATCGGCTTAAGGCAACAGCTCTACAGTGGCAAGATGTCATTGTCATTGCCATCCTCACCCTCATCAGTGTGTACATCATCCTCACACAATATTAATTCATCCCCGCTGGAATCCACCATTACAGAAGACTCTGGGCCTGATTCAGACAAGCTCGCGAGCGCATAGCGCTAGCAAGTGGGTCGATGGTCGGCCAGTGCACATGCGCAGTGTGCGCAATGCACATGTGTGAGCCCTGGAGCGAGTGGGAACTTCACTCGCTCCGGGGCTCAATACAAAACGGGGCGGCTGTTGATGTTGATCGACAGCTCGCCCGTTTTGTAGGCGGGGGGGGGAAGTGACCAAAGAAACGCCTGCCATTTGTGGGCGGCCTTACTGACATCATTCGTGATGTCAGTAGTGAACTTTCTGCTCTATTAGAGCAGGAAGTTCACTTGGGCTTGTGGGAACCGAGACCCTACTACAAGGGTCTCGTCGCAATCCCGATGGTCACGATAATCGCAACCATCGCCAGGTCACTCACAAAAGCTGTGGGTGGTCACCCACAGCTATGCAAGTGGCCTGGAGGCGGATTTAAATTTTAAAAAATCCACCCTGATTCAGAGCAAGCGCTAGCAAATAGCGAGCTCCTCTGAATCAGGCCCTCTGTACTGTGACGTAATTGCCGGAAAAGGTCTTCCTCGAGGAATTTCCAGTTCATTTTGATGAACATCATCTTTTCCACATTTTGAGGAAGTAGCCTCCTACGCGCTTAGCTCACAAGGTTCCCAGCTGTGCTGAAAGCTCTCTCTGAGTACACACTGGAGGGTGGGGAGCTTAAGTAATGCAAAGCCAGCTCATACAAGGGCCTCCAAATTGCCTTCTTTTCCTTCCAGTACTCGAAGGGACTCTGTGACATGTCTATTTTTATGGTGTCATGAAAATAATACTCCACTATTCTTTGAATGGTGATCGTATCAGATGGAGTTACAGTAAAGGTGTCACTAATGTTGGGCAATTCTTTTAGACCCGACCAGATGTCAAAATGTTGGGTTGACTTATCTGCATCACTACTGGGTCTTTTGGGAAAGCCGATTTTTTTTTCTGGCTGCTGCTGAAGAAATTAAAGGAGGAGATGTCATAGTGCTTGTGACACTTACCAACTTGCTCACCAGTAGCTCTTTGCATCTTTTAAGATCTGTGTCAGTTGGAAAGAAAGACACAGCATACGACTTAAACCTAGGATCAAACACGGTTGCTAAAATTTAGTGATCAGATTTCAAGATCATGGCCTCCTGGATCCTGGCAAAGCGAATAAAGGACTTGATCTACAAGTCCAGCATACTTTGCAGATTTGCTTTGTTTAATCTCCTCCTTCAATTTCTCCAGCTGATTTTCCAAAAGCCTAATTAGGGGAATCACCTGACTCAAGCTAGCAGTGTCAGCACTCACTTCATATGTGGCTACTTCAAATGGTTTGAGCACCTTGCACAAGACAGATAGTACTCTCCACTATGCTGGGCTAAGGTACATTCCCCCTCCTCTCCCAATGTCATGGCTTGTTGTATAGCTTTGGATTGCTTTTTGCTGTTCCTCCATCCGCTGAAGCATATAAAGGGTGCAGTTCCACCTTGTTACCACCTCTTGCTTCAGTTAATGGCAGGACAAATTAAACTGTTCTTGCAGGTGCTGCAATCTCCTGCATGCTGTTGCTGAATGCCGAAAATGTCCCAAAATTTTTCAGGCAACAGACAGCATCTCCTGCACGCCCCTGTCATTTTATTAAAAAACTCTGCACCACTAAGTTGATTGTGTGAGCAAAACAGGGGATGTGTTGAAATTCACCCAGCTGTAATGCTTTCACAATATTTGAGGCGTTATCAGAAATCACAAATCCTGGGGAGAGTCCAAGTGGGGTAAGCCATATTTCTATGACATCTCTTAGTTTTTTGAAGAGGTTGTCAGCGTTATGCTTCTTATTGAATCCGGTGATACACAGAGTAGCCTGCATCAGAATGAGCTGGCCTTGTCTGTTATATACTGCTTCTGCTGCTACTGAAGGCGATTCACCCTCCCAGTGGGCTGCCATAGTGAAGTAATCTTTAGTTTACCCACTACCACTTGTCCACATACTGTATCTGTGGTTAAGTGGACAGTTGTTACAATGGCATTTTGTAGGGCAATAATTAGGTTCCTTATAACGTCCTGGTACAGCCGAGGAATGGCTTTTCGGTTAAAATGAAACCGAGATGGAATTTGGTACCGGGGACACAACACCTGAATTAACTTTGTAAAACCCACTACATTAATTGCGGATATTGGATGCAAATCTAATACCAGCATAGCTGTCATGGCGTCAGTGATCGCTGTGCGACTGGGTGAGAGCTGTCATACTTGCTTCCCCTTGCAAACGATTGTTTAACAGTTAATTGTTTTGTTAAACTGCTACTCATAGTCTTCTTGGTCCACTTCTGGGATGAAGATCCACCTCCAGCAGCAGCGGCAGCAGCAGCAGGCTTAGTGCTCAAGGATTCTTGTGAGGAGTCCTAGTAAATTAGATACTGGACTACCTACTGAGGATATTGAGGATGAAGGTGTTGGCAGTGGAGCTTGCAGATGCTGGGATCTAGTAGAGAGAAGGTAGCTAGCTGATGCTGGACTGCTTGTTGTTATTTTTTTTGCACCAGTTTCCGATGTTATAAAATGCTTGTCATGAGCTCGCTGCAGATGACATAATAGTGTGGAGGTTCCTAGATGCTTAACGTCCCTACCTCTACTTACTGTGGTTTCACAACGGCTACATATGGCTTGACAAATGTTGTCAGGATTTGGGTAAAAAATATTCCAGACATAAGAGGTGGATTTGTTGGTCCTATGCCCAGGCATGGCAACGGCCTTCTTCTTATCATGGCCAAGAGCTGCTTCCACTGGTGCCTGACTTACACAAAAAACATCCTCATCCTCAATATCCTCATTAGTGCCAGCGTCAGCTACAGAAATATCCCCCTCGTCCTCTTGCAATTCCATGTTGGCATTCTCAATTTCTATGTCATCAGCAATACTTATGCTGCTCATCCCCACAAATACAGATGGAGCAGAAACTGTGGAAGGCGGCTCCTCTGAAAGGTCAGGCTCACATATAGCACTCATGGACACCATTAGACTCTCCTCAGGGATTTCTGACATTTGTGTTTCTGAACACACAGTTTGATCTACTGCCTTAATGGTTTTCAGTTTTTTTACACTTCTTCTAACAGGTCTTTCATTGTTATCATGAGAGGCAGAAGATGCCTCACTGATAGGTGCAGAACCTCCACTAAGAAATGAAGACCAAGGCCTGAGCCTTTCCTTGCCACTGCATGTGGTGATTGGTATATTGCCAATTTTATGTTTTTCTGCACTAACCTGTAGATGTTTTTTTGTGTTTACTCATGTGAAATCTCGATTTTTCTTATTTCAGATACCCTCATTTTTTAAATCTTCTATACCCTTAAGCATGGTGCTAAGGCTAAGGGCAACTGAGTCACGGTGCTTGTATACACAGAGGGCTAAGGCCCACAGAGACACAGTGCTTCTATACACAGAGGGCTAAGGCCCACAGAGTCACGGTGCTTGTATACACAGAGGACTAAGGCCCACGGAGTCATAGTGCTTGTATACACAGAGGGCTAAGGCCCACGGAGTCATGGTGCTTTTAATTTATTTTATGGACAGATGGCTAAGGCCCATGGAGGCACGGTGCTTGTATACACCGAGGGCTAAGGCCCACAGAGTCACGGTGCTTTTAATTTATTAAAAAGCACCGTGCCTCACAGAAGATGCCTCACTGACAGGTGCAGAAGCACCACTAAGAAATAAAGGCCAAGGCCTGAGCCTTTCCTTGCCACTGCATTTGGTGAATGGTATATTGCCAATTTTATGTTTTTGTGCACTAACCTTTAGATGTTTTTTGTGTTTACTCATGTGATATCTCAATTTTTTTATTTCAGATACCCTAATTTTTTAAAGCCTCTACGCCAGGGGTTCCCAACCATGGTCCTCAAGGCACACTAACAGTCCAGGTTTTAGGGATAGCCATACATGAGCACAAGTGACGTAATTAGTGCCTCAGGGCCTGATTCAGAGCCGGACGCTATTTGCGGACGGTCGTTCCTAAAAAGGGGCCGGCTATTTAAATCACACGTCATCTCCGGTATTTATTAGATTAATCGGGTACACCGAAAGGCATCTGAACTGCTCAAAGTACTTGTGGTAGGTTTATCCTACCGCAATCACTGCGAGCAGTTCAGGCTAAAAGACAACCAAGTGACGTGGTCGATGACGCTCCTTTACTAATTATGCACTCCCATGAAACGCCCTTTTTACCATTAGGCACGCCTGCGTTCGGATCTCCATTCCTCATTTTCAAGCACCTTCCCCTGTTACCACCCACAAACGGTACATTCTGTCAATCAAATTAGCAGCCCCTCGCTGTTTTGCGAGTGCTCGATTTCCGACCGCAATGACTAGTTTACGCATGCGCATTACGACCCATACGCATGCGCAGTTGTGCGAACATCGCTCCCAGCGAACAAGTGGCCGCTTACGAGCGGCTCTGAATCAGGCCCTCAGTTATTTTGATTTAACCATCTGTGCACAATCATGGATATCACTAAAACCAGGACTGTTAGTGTGCCTTGAGGACCGAGGTTGGGAATCACTGCTCTACGCCCTTGAGCATCAGCTTTAGATGATAGTGAATGACTAGTATAGTCATCATGACTGGTTCCAGCAGCTGCACTGCTAGCATTTTCTTGCTACTTCTCGCTCTATACTCGGTTGGTTGTCATGATCCATATTGATGAAAACACACAGAGGTATACTGCCCAATTAGTCATGGTGCTTTTATACACAGTGGGCTTATGCCCAAGAAGTCACAGTGCTTGTAATCAGAGGGCTAAGGCCCAAGCAGTCTCGGAGCTTGTATACACAGAGGGATTATGCCCAAGAAGTCACAGTGCTTGTATACAGTGGACTAAGGCCCAATTAGTCAATGTGCTTGTATACACAGAGGGCTAAGGCCCACAAAATCACGATGCTTGTATACCCAGAGGGCTAAGGCCCACGGAGTCATGATGCTTTTAATTTATTTTATACACAGAGGACTAAGGCCCATGGAGTCACGGTGCTTATATACACAGAGGGCTAAGGCCAAAGGAGTCATGGTGCCTGTATACACAGTGGGGTACAGCACCAAAAAAATACGTTTTCTTTTTTTTTTCTTTTTAAACTTTTAACTTTCTTTTTTTTACTTTTTAAAAAAAAAATTTTTTACACACAGCCACTTGTGAGTCTCGACACTTTAATCAGTATAGTGCAACAATGCAGCATACATCAGCGTGCAGTCAGTGTTCCCCTTTACACAGTCACTTTGCCAGCACAGCCACTTGTGAGTCTCTAGACACAGCACTTAGGGTCCCATTTACAAACAAAAAGTAACCCCTTTAGCACTCACTAAAGGGGTTATACTGCTTTTCTATATTTAGTAAACAGCGGTAATCTTAGATTACCGCTGTTTGTACAGCATCACTCTCGCCATCTTTTAGATGGCGAAAGCGATGCGGGCCTCATTGCCTGCAATGGAGACCTGGAGGTGCCTTTCCGGCTTCAGCGAAGCCTTACAGATACTGCCGGGTCTCCCTGTCATGCACATGCGCAGACGGACTGTGGCCCATCTAGGAGTGACACTGCAGTGGCAGACAGGATGGCAGTTTGAAAAACTAGGCCCAAAAGAGTACATAATGCAAAGAAAAAAAAGAGGTGCCAGATGGAATTGTACTTGGGCCCTCCCACCTACTCTTATGTTGTATAAACAGGACATGCACACTTTAGCAAACCAATAATTTCAGCTCCAGAGTCTGCCACACGACTGTGGCTGAAATGATTGGTTCGTTTGGGGCCCCACAAAACAAGCTGGCAATTAATCTGTCCCTGCACAAACTGGCTCTACGGAGGCAAGATGTCATCTCATCCTCCTCATCCACCATGTCCTCACCCTCTTCAGTGTTGTGTACATCCTCATCCTCACAGAGTATTAATTCGTCCCCGCTGGAATCCACCACCACAGGTCCCTCTGTACTTTCTGGAGGCTGGTCTCCCTGGAAGAATTGATAATTAATTTAATGAACATCATCTTCTCCACATTTTGTGGAAGCAACCTCCTACGCCTTTCACTGACAAAGTTCTTGGCTGCACTAAACACTCTTTCGGAGTACACACTGGAGGGGGGGCAACTTAGGTAAAATAGTGCCAGTTTGTACAGGGGCCTCCTAATTGCCTCTTTTTCCTGCCAGTACAGGTACAGACTGTCTGACATGCCTACTTGGATACTGTCACCGATGTAATCCTCCACCATTCTGTCAATGGTGACAGTATCGTATGCAGTGACAGTAGACATGTCAGAAATTGTTGCAAGGTCCTTCAGTCCGGGCCAGATGTCCAAATTTGGTCCTGTCTGCCCTGTATCACAGCCAGCGGGTTGCTTAGGATACCTAAGTTGTTTCCTGGAAATGAAGAAGGAGCTGTTGATGTATCACGTTCTGCTTCAGCTGACAGTGTTTTCACCAGCAGGTCTTTGCACCTCTGCAGGCTTGTGTTGGCCAGAAAGAGAGACACCATGTAGGCTTTAAACCTAGGATCGAGCACGGTGGCCAAAATGCAGTGGACTGATTTCAACATATTGACCACCCTCGAATCCTGCCAAAGCGGATGAAGGGCTTCATCCACAAGTCCCACATGCTGAGAGGAATCACTCCATCTTAGCTCCTCCTTCACTTTCTCCAGCTGCTTCTGCAAAAGCCTGATGAGGGGAATGACCTGACTCAAGCTGGCAGTGCCTGAATTGACTTCATGTGTGGCAAGTTCGAAGGGCTGGAGAACCTTGCACAACATGTAAATCTTTCTCCACTGCTCTTGAGTCAGGTGTCATAGGTGGATGTATAGGCTTGAATGGACCTTTACTGCTCCTCCATCCTCTAAAGCATATAGAGGGTTGAGCTCCACCATGTCACAACCTCTTGCTTTAGGTGATGGTGGGGCAGGTTAAAGAGTATTTGCTGGCGCTCCAGTCTTCAACACACATGGCGAAAGTGGGCAGAAATGTTTTGGGCCACCCAAAGTGTCTCCTGCATGTTTTTCAGAAAATTCTGCACCACCAAATTTATTGTGTGAGCAAAACATGGGACGTGCTGGAATTTGCCCAGATGTAATGCCCGCACAATATTGGTGGTGTTGTCAGATATCACAAATCTCCATGAGAGTCTAAGTGGGGTAAGCCATTGGGCGATGATTTCCCTCACTTTCTCTAAGAGGTTGTCGGTGGTGTGCCTCTTACTGAAACCGGTGATACACAGTGTAGCCTGCCTTGGAAAGAGCTGGTGTTTCTGAGATGCTGCTACTAGTGATGCTGCTGTTGTTACTGCATAAGGCCATACATCTACCCAGTGGGCTGTCACAGTCATATAGTGCTTAGTCTGCCCTGTTCCACTTATCCACATGTCCATGGTTAAGTGGACATTGGGTACAATCGCATTTTTTAGGACACTGAGGACACTTTTTCTGATGTCTCTGTACAGTCTCAGTATCGCCTGCCTAGTGAAGTGGAATCTAGATGGGATTTGGTACCGGGGACACACTACCTCCATTAATTGTCTAAATCCCACTGCACTAATACCGGATACCGGACGAATGCCTAACACCAACATAGCTGTCAAGGCCTCAGTTATCTGCTTTGCTTAAGGATGACTGCTGTCGTCCTCCTCGGTAAGGACTGCTGTCATCCTGCTGTCATCCTCCTCGGTAAGGACTGTTGGAGGGTCAGTTGCTTAGTAAAAGAAGTAGGGGTGTTCCTACTTCCTCTCTGGGATGATGAATGACTCCCAGCAGCAACAGCAGCAGCGGCAGCAGTTGGCGTAGCAATGCAGGATCCTACCGAGGAATCCCAATAGGAGAGTCAGTCATGCCAGTGACATGGCCTGCAGGACTACTTCTGATCCTGACTGAGGAGGAAATTGGCGAGGAGGGAGTTGACGGTGTGGTTTGCAGGCGCTTGGATACAACAGGAAAAAGGGATTTAGGTGTCCCTGGACTGCTTATGGTCTTAGCCACCACTAGCGCTGCAGGTGATGTATAAGGGAGGATATTCCTAGGTGGTTAGCGTCCCTACCCCTACTTATTCCACCTTTACATATGGTACATATAGTTGTTGTCCGGATTTGGATAGAAATATTTCCACACCAGAGAGGTGGAATGTTTGGTCTTCTGTCCAGGTATGACCATAATGGGCTTTTTCATCCCACGGACAACAACTGTCTCCCCCGAGCCTGATTTAAACAAACCACCTCACCATCAGAATCCTCTTCATGAACTTCCACCTCAGCGCCAGTTACACCAATGTTCTCATCCTGTTGTACTTCAAGAGTGAAATCTTCAATTTGAATATCAGCAAGTGGACTGTGGGTGCTCCTTCCAGCACTTGTAGAGGGTGTGCAAATGGTGGAAGGAGCCACCTCTTCCCATCCAGTGTTGGGAAGGTCAGGCATCGCAACAGTCGCCACACTTGGACCCTCCATGGGGATTTGTGATATCTTCTTAGAATTAGAAAGCACAGTTCTTTGCTGTGCTTTTGCCAGCTTAACTCATTTAATTTTTGTAGCAGGAGGAGGGCTTCCATCGTCATATGAAGCTGAACCACTAGTCATGAACATAGGGGAGGACCTTAGCTGTTCCTTTCCACTCCATGTCGTAAATGGCATATTGGCAAGTTTACGTTTCTCCTCAGATGATTAAAATGTATTGTTTAAGGTCATTTTCCTGAACTTTGCCATTTGGGAATTTATATGCTCTCTACTATGACATTGGGCATCGGCCTTGGCAGATAACGTTGATGGCATTTCATCGTCTGTGTCAGGACTAGTGGCAGCAGCTTCAGCACTAGGAGGAAGTGGTTCTTGATCTATCCCTATTTTATTTTTATCGAACAAATTTTTGTCCTCCATTTATGTGATATTGATGTATGTGCGGATAAGGCACACACAAACCCAGAAAAATACATTTATTTTTTTTTCCGGCACTTTGGGGGTTACACCACCCTTCAACAGAAGAGCCAGCCGGTCCTTGACTTATGACACAGGTGCAAGCTTGGCGCTGCTACTTAGTTGATACACATGCGGCTACAGCACACACAAACAGAAAAAAAAGAATTGGGTTTTTTTTGCACTATGGGGGGAGCACCCCTGATGGACAGAGCACCCCCTGGACAACACTACAGCACCTCTTTAGGACTACAGCCTTTATGGGACACTGAGTGCTCGCAAGCGGGTCGATGTTGGCCCAGAGGGAGCCGGCTCCGTCGTGCGCATGCGCGAGACCCGGATAGCAATGGCCAAGCCGTCGCTCCGGGTCTCGCTACAAAGGGGGCATGCTGTCGATGTTCAGTGCCCCCTTTGGTGGGCATGCCGGGGGCGTGCCTGTCCAGACGGAGGTGTTCCCATGGGAATGCCTACCGTCTGGGGCCAGCTCTGATAGAGCCTAATGCACTCCAGGGCTTGCGGCAACGAGACCCTACCACAAGGGTTTCGTTGTAAGCCTTCCTGGCCGCTCTAAAATTAAGAAGGATGGCCCTGATTCAGAGCGAGTGTTCTATCAGAGCGTCCGGCTCTGAATCAGGGCCACAGCCCCTATGGACAACTGACTGTACAACACAGTCCAGCCAGTCCCTATGGACAACAGCAGCACAACACAGCCCAGCCAACCCCTATGGACAACAGCAGCACAACACAGCTCAGCCAGCCCCTATGGACAACAGCAGCACAACACAGCACAGCCAGTCTTAACTCCCACCCTCTCTCTTCACTGTCCACAGCCGGAGTGAAAAATGGCGCAGATGCGGGGACCTTTTATAGAATCCAAAACCCGTGAGATCCGACAGCAGGATGATGATGTTTTGCCTCGATTTCAGATTCGAGTCAGGCAGGAAAACCCAAGTCGGACTCGGTTCCCGGCTCGGATCGGGGAGGCTCGGGGGGTTCGGATTTCATAAATCCGAACCCACTCATCCCTATTATGGACCAACCAGTCTCTTAAGTTTCTTCCCCGTTTGTAACACATCATGATGGTAGAATTAGACAATGGTCTTATGCCAGTATCTGTTTTGATAATTGGCCATAATTTTTTGGTCGTGTGGTTGATGAACGTACTGTTGGTATTGTACTTGTTGGAGAAGAACATGGTTCTGGCTCTGTTTTGGTTCCTGGTTGTGGAAACTAGAAGTTTTTGTTGAGTTTTCTTCATCATTTTACACTTCGATGCTTGCAAATCTCTAAGTTGGTACCCTCTGTTGATGAACTTCTGCATCATAGCGTTAATCTCCCCTTCTGCAATTTCATCATCCAATGTAATTCTTCTTATTGGTAAGAATTGGGAGTAAGGTAATCCCCTTTTCAAAGCTATGGGGTGGTGACTTTGGGCATGTAGTAGGGTGTTGCAGTCAGTAGGATTTTGATAGACCTTTGTTGTGAAGTCAGAGCCATGCCATTCGATTATCACTTCCAAATAGTGCACTGCCTCATGGTTGCATTCATACGTGAATTTTATATGTTCATGCATTTGGTTTATTCCACTCATGGCAGAGATTAATTCCTCTTTCAACCCAAATCATAGCACTATGATGTCATCTATGTACCTAAAGAAATATTATACATGATTGCAGAAGTCAGAGTTTTCCAAAAACAAAGTTTTCTCAACATCAAACATGTATATGTTTGCGAAAGAGAGTGCCACTTGCATTGTAGGAAATACAAATTATCAAAAAGGAATTTTTTTCTAGTGAGTGTTTTTTCTAAGAGTGTTAGAAATAATTCTTTGTGTGGACCCTGGTATTCACTATTGTTTTGGATAAAACTTTGGAAACTGTTTAAGCCTTGTGTGTGAGGGATGCTACTTGGTGTATAATATGTGTGTGTGGGTGCATTTTACAGCTACTTACCACTGAGTGTTTGTGCTCCAATCCACCGATCCCTTCTTCTGGACAGTTGGTTTTCTAAGTCCGAGCCTCTAGATCTGCGAAGATGTAAAGGTGTGAATCCTAGTACCATGTCAAGTTGGGCCAATGTAATTTACAAGCAACATAGGTTGTGTAAGATTGTGCTTGTGCGTGTGTGTATAGATAGATAGAGATACATATAATTTATATGCACATTAATGTTCTGCCTTATCTGCTCCCAGATGGTATTACTATACCACTCACCCCATATAGTGAGCTTGATTCAGGGGTGGATGAAACCAGGGCTGCCGACAGCTGCACCGGGCCCAGGTGACAGGGGGCGTGGCTTAATCGCAGGATGGCATGGCCACGCCCCCTTAGAAAAAAAAGGGTTTTTTGCAGCGCCTCGAAGGGGGGGGCACTGTGTGCCCTCAGCCCGGCGCACAGCAAATAGGGGGGTGTGATCAGCAGCCGTGAGCAGTCTCCCAGTGCAGCCCAGCACACAGCAGCATGTGCTGGGCTGCTGTAACGTAAGAGGGAGGGGGAGCGGTCCCAGACCCGGGCCCCCACCGGGCCCCTCCAACCAGCCCGGACCCGGGTAATTAGTACCCGCTCCCTCCCCTCTTGGCGCCCATGGATGCAGCTATGGTTATCGCTGGGGAACGCATATTGGAATTGCACAGAGATCTTTGAAATTTCGATAGGTGTTCCTGGGTGGTGACTTTAATAGTGATGGGCATGTTGGTGTCAGGGCTGTGTCAAAATATGCAATTTCACTAGCACTGGCAGCCATGATGTGACAGACATTCTGTGCAAATATAAGATTGCTCTACTGTCTCATGGTGCAGTCGAAGTTTCAACGATGGTGCCTCTTCATGTGCATATTGGCGGATTTGCATCGTGGTCAGTGGTTGTCTCAATAGGATACCTGCCAACCATGGCATTAGCATAAAGTCGCAATAGTGGCTGTGACTTTGTAGCAGCTGCTACTGCAGATCCATCCACCTTAATCACCTTAATCAGGCTTAGTATTACTACAACCTCACCCCACTACCTACCTAGCAGTACTATACCCCCCATGATATTACTACACCCCACCACCAAGATAGCAGTAATATACCCCCATAATATTAATACCACCATAATATTAATACTCATTAACATTACCCCCATAGATAACATTAATGGAACGGAACCCCTATACTGCATTAATATGCCCCATACACCTTATACACTGTACTTACCTCAGTAGGAAGTTGGTTTTGTGGGCTCATGAGAGAAGCTGCAGAGCACCAGAGGAGGGGAGAGACAGACTGCCCTTACACAGACAGGGGACTCAGGGAGAGAAGAGGACTGGGTGGCGGGAGGAGACTAGGGGAGAAGAAGTCTAAACACAGGGTAGGGGGGAAAGGGACAGGGCTTCACGTAGGAGAAGGGGCAGAGTCTCGGCCAGGAGTGTCCAGGGGAGAAAGAAAGAAGCTTCCAAGTTCTTGCCTTCCTCCAGGTGCTCACCACTATGCACTGCATAGAGTACTGTTCAGCAGCACACAACGGCAGCAGTGCTGGACCCGACCAGAAAGTTTCCTATGGGTCCAGGGGGGCCCCTTGTGAAAGGGGGACCCGGGGTTAGTTGCCCCCTGTGCCCCTCCCCCTTAATCCGGCACTGACACCAGCCTGTGGCCAAAAAAACCCATTACACAACAAGTTGTTACTTACCCAGACAGCCAGATGCTGACTGCTTTCTCGCTGCTGCTCTCCTCCAGTCTAGTCCTGCTACGTGTGAGTCTGTCTAGTCTCTGGAACTGTACTTTCTGTGTGTGGGGACTGGAGGAGCCTTGTGCCTCTGTCAGTAGCAGCCTCTTGCGATTTCAAAACCATTGAGTTCCTTAACGGGCGGGCCGCTGTCAGCCACCAGTGGGCTCCCTTTCATACAAGGGTGTTGCACTACTGGGGATGGTGCCACATATGACAGGTGGACCACAGTCTCCTCTGCCCACCGGGAATTTTCCCACTGAATTAACGGCCAATCCACCCCTGGCAGTAGCAAATAATCACTCAACTTCAAATATCGACACTACGTCCACCTCTGAATCAGGCTCTGAATCTCTCAATAAAAAATCTGCATCTCTGTCACAGCTCTTTATCTCTTTATCACAGCTCTGCATTTCTTTATTGCAGCTTAGTAACTCTCTACAACAGCTCTGCATGTGTTTATTGCAGCTCTGCAGTACTTCACCTCAGACTTTGGGTGTCCTCTGCTGTCCTAAGCTTCCTATGTCCATCTCTAGCAAGTGGAGTACAGTAAGGGTATGCAGACGTAAATTAAACATCTTATTGTAAATGACAAGTACCCTCAAATATAAAGCATACATTTGTGCATATTTAAGACTGGAGCTGTTTTCTAGGTGTTAATAATAATAAAAAATGTATATTTACTTTCGACATTTATATACACCAGCTGGTCTATTGTAATTTCTGCCACAACTAGCATAGTCTCACAATTAGTAAACCCATGAAAATATTTAACAATGCATATAATAGTCTGGTACAGGGGAACACATAATACAGAAAACTGCTATCATATTTTAGAGAGAATCAAACTACATTTATACACTAACCCTTTAACACCTATTGTAATATATTTCTTGTCAGCAATCTTCATGGCTTCAACTTTGAACCTATCATGCTCAGGGACATGTAAATATATAAAGTCCTGCTTAGTTGAAAAGAGCATATTAATTGCTCATGGGATTCTGATAGCCTTTTCTTATGCTTTTGATTCATTCAACGGCACTCTACTCATTGAAATTAATGGAGTCAACAAGTGTCCACCAACAGCAGTCTTCACTCCAAACTCTAAATTTCATACCATGTTGAACAGCATGTGTAACAAGCTTGTATAGGAACAAGTTCATACATTCGACTTGATATATTGTAGTCTTAACTGCATTTTGTTCTTGCTTCAGAGCTCACTGTGGAAATTAATTACCGTCATTTGTGGGGTTTTTTTGTTATATTTGCTTTAATTATTTACCAGTTTCAAAACCAAAGAATTACACAAGTCAAATATTACATTACTTTAGAATGCTGGCAGTGAGAACGATACTTTAGACATTAATGAAAGTATATAGCTTGGTGTTTCAGGACATTGATTTTGATTAAGGTTGTGAAGATGGGATATTACCTGCTAGGAATCAGACGAGTAGAAACAATATATGACTTTTCGCCCCTAGGGTAATGGTGATTGAAATGCATCCTGACAAGCACACACACGACAAGTTTCAGTCAAAGAAGAAATGGGTGACTCATAAATTGTAGTGGCACGTTCTCTCTAAGGGCCTTCATGTTCACCAGTGCCTAAAACATTATACTAAAGATCAGACACTGTGGTTGACTGAATTTCCAAACAAACAAGTTCACTTTTAATATCCCCAATCTCTTTGACACAGCACATTACCAATGTTCTCTTGAAAAACATTACTAGTAGGTATAATGTCTTTATACAGAGCCATGCAGATGGCATTGCTACCAGTGCAGATGCCCATGGCACAAAACTGAGGGCTCAGCATGGTTACTGCTATGGCAACATGGCAACACCTGTATCCAGCTTATGGGATCCCTGGATAGGCACCTGACTGCCTGAAACATCACCAGCTTCCTGCTTCCAACCTCCTTTGTAGCCCATGTGACATCATGATGTGAGCTGTGGTGGAGGGAGGGGGCAGGTCAGGATACTGAAGCGCACTGGCAGGGCTGCCATCAGTAATTGTGACATATAAAAGAGCAAGGTCCGCAACCCCCCCTAACCCTTCCCCAGCTCCCCACTCCACTCCACCCTAACCTTCCCTCTTTAATGGGAGAAAGTAAGCTATCAACACAAAATCATATTAAGACCCCATCACTGCGATACTAAACAAAATTTGCCACTGGTATTAAGGTTAATAGGGCCCTAAGCTCCATATTTCTCTAGTGACTTCAAATATGAATTCTCCCATTTTTATACTCCCAATATGTACTGTAATTACTGTAATTAAAACTGCATCCATACTTTGTAAGCTGTAACTTAGCGGACAAACTTTTACAATTATCAAAAGCGGAAGCTCAGGGAGTATAAGGTTGAGAATTCTTAATTTGTCCCTTTCTGGCGTAATGTTTCTTCCGGCCCTTCAGATGTCAAAGTCTCCTCCTTTGTATATTTATATCTTCTCCTGTCACTTTATTCTTCATACACAGCCCAATCCCCTGCAGTCGATATATGAGAAGTAAATGAGTTGTAGTGCTGGGCATACATTGTCAGATAAAATGTCTCTTAGTCTGAAACCCCTCAGATATTGTGGCCATACACTGGGCAGGATGCAGCAAGGTAAGAAATGTGGTCAAACCCCCGAAATGCTTGCGCAGAAGGACGCCGGAGGGGATTCTGGGTTATAGACCTGGAAGTCCCTCCATCCCAAAGGGCTGCTCTTACCAAGAGAGCAGTCCTTGGTGATGATTGTCATGCATACTGGTGTTACCAACGCCAGCATGCATGTGAAGAGTGGAGGAATACATCGGATCCCGAGTGTTATGCGTCATGCTTCCCGCCCACTGTGAGATATGTCACAGTGCATGGCCACACAATATCTGCTTTCCTCCTATTGGGAGGAATCATTTCCCCATTCCTCCCCTGTGAAGGAACAGGGAAAATGTTGGGTGGTCAGCCGCCAGAGCACATACACTGCCAGATGCAGCTGACCAATGATCAGATCAGTTGGACAAGTTGGAAGATTTTTCATGCCCGAACGTCCGATCATCCCTGATTGGTCGCTTTAATACACTATGCCAGTGGTTCCCAAACTTTCTTGAATAGCGGCGCCCTAGAGTATCAGCATTGTTCTCATGGTACTGCTAAGCCAAAAGTAGAATTTTTTTTTAGTAAAGTGAAGTAAATTGTGCTTACCTGTCATCCTTAGGCTCAGTTATGTGGTGGTTAAGTTTGCACTTCTGTTTGTCCACATATTTACATTACATTGACCATAAATAATTTGATTTGATGCTGGACAACCAACTTGAGGCACACCTGCAAGTGTCCCGAGGCACCCCAGGGTGTCACGGCACACAGTTTGAGAACCACTGCACTATGCAATCATCAGTCTGATCCTCGGATAATCTGTGGATTGGTCCAATATTTTCAGAAATGTATGCCTGGCTTAACTAAGTGAATTGTTGCAGAACAAAGTTTTGGAATTTGGGATCTCATTGACAGTTGAGCATAAAGATGCCAGTTGAACGAACAAGCAGATACTGTATGTACCTTTAATTTATGTTGCACTTATTTTGAGATACATGCAAAGAAAAATAGAGAACACAGACACAAAATACAGTAGAGTAAAATACACAGAAGTTCCAGTCATCATTATCTGCTTATATCTAATCTTTAGATGCATCCAGACTGAGGATGTATCAGTCATCATCATTATTAACTTATTTCCGGCCCAAACTATTTGAATACTGAATGCCTGGCCAGTTGACAATTACCACTCACATATATTTTGTTTTTAAAATAAGTAGTAAAAAAAAGTGTGAGTTATTGACAACCTCTTAAAATTCGTAATCACATTTAATGTAAATAAAAGATGCACAAAATCACTTTATCAATATCTATCTATCTATCTATCTATCTATCTATCTATCTATCTATCTATCTATCTATCTCTACTATCCATATATATTTATATGTACAGTATATGGATATACTAGCTGATGTACCTGGGTAGACATTAGATATTTTAATTTCCTTCATACCATCTTAAAGGAGCGTGCTAGTAGGATTAATATTTTCTTGCCACATCCTGAAGTTGCTTCCTCCTTTTAGTGTGGGAGTATTTGGCACAACGTTTGGACAGGAAGAGGTGAAGCCTGTGAGAGGTGTGAGGCGGAGCCGTGCTGGAGGAGGGGTGGTGTGGTACACACTTTTTATAGGTTCACGTGGCAGGTACGCATTGCAATCTTCTAGAGAGGTCCTGCATAAAGCGTAGCCTCCTCACGGGGTGATGTTCAGCACCAAAACTCTGATAGAGCTCACAATTGCAGTAAACCTTGAAGACGAGCTCGAAAAAGTTGCCCAGCTGCCACCAGTTTGCATAAGCTACCATAATTAAAGGGTTGGGACATGTCAAGGAAATACTCAGCAGTGCTGGTGTAGTTGTTCCCCTTGCTGTCGTGGGACATGAGAACTCCTCCCAGTTGTCCACCATGTGCCTCATAATTAGATCATGCACCTCACTAGTCATTAGCTGAGTGTCATACATAAGATAGGAGAGGGACTGGAGCAGGCAGACTCTGGGCCTGATTCAGAGCCGGACGCTATTTGCGGACGGTTGTTCTCAAAAAGGGGCCGGCTATTTAAATAGAGCGCTCGCTCATTGCGGTTTGTTGACGCCTCTATGTCTGAGCAAGCAAACTAAAAATGTGCTCGCTATTTTGTAAAGATGCCCCTTTGCCGTTCGCATCACACGTCATCTCCGGTATTTATTTGATTAATCGGGTACATCGAAAGGCATCTGAACTGCTCGCAGTGCTTGTGGTAGGTTTTTCCTACAGCTATCACTGTGAACAGTTCAGGCTAAAAGACAACCAAGTGACGTGGTTGATGACGCTCCTTTACTAATTATGCACTCCCATTAAATGCCCTTCTTACCGTTTGGCACGCCTGCGTTCGGATCTCCACTCCCCCGTTTTCAAGCACCTTCCCGTTACCACCCACAAACTGTACATTCTGTCAATCAAATTAGCAGCCCCTTGCTGTTTTGCGAGCGCATGATTTCTGACTGCAATTACTGGTTTGCGCATGCGCATTATGACCCATACACATGCGCCGTTGTGCAAACATCGCTCAGAGCGAACGAGCGGCCGCTTACGAGCAGCTCTGAATCAGGCCCTCTGTTTCCTGTGAGGGGGACAAAGGTGTGAGGCACCATCTCCCCTTTAACATTCATTAACTCAATTGCCATGTTCAAGAAAATGAAAAATCGAAATACAAAGCTGTTACGAGTCGCAGGCATGACTTGTCTCCCTCTAGCAGTTTACCTTCTCCGGACGCTGTTGTTCCTGTTCCGTCAGTTGCTAGGTGATCTGCATGTCACACATGTTTTCCACAGCACAGCGTGATTGGTTCCTTCCCCTATTTGTGCATGCTATAGCATTCCTTTTGGTTCTCTCAGCTCTGTTGCATGATCAGCATTCTGTGCTTTCTTGCTATATTGTGTCCTGGTTCTCCAGCGGTATTGCCTAGCCACCAGTTATCGGATTACCAACCGCATCAGCAGCTTCCGTGCTGCCACCAGTTCACCAGCCACTGCATCAGCTTCCCAGCCGCACCAGCAGCTTCTGTGCTGCCACAAGCTAACAAATCATTGCATCGGCTTCCCAGCCACACCAGTAGCTTCCATGCTGCCATCGGCTCTCAAAGCCGCATCTCAAATACACCAACTTGTGTACCGGCTCCCAAGCGCACCATCGTCCCTCAAAGCCACATCTCAAGTAAACCAACTTGTGTACCAGCTCCCAAGGCGCACCATCAGCTCTCAGAGCCACATCTCAAGTACACCAAGGTGTGTAGAATCCGCACAGGAAAAAAATTCTATAAATCTAATATCTAGCTCAGCCTTTATTCTATTAATAGTCTTCATGTGTGTTTCCTGTTTAATCTTACTAATGGCTGGTGGTGCACCATGGGAAAAATCAATATACAACTATATTGGGTGTAGAATCATATAGAAATGATTCAAAAGCAGAAAGTTTTCCCTTTTTGGTGCACTCATTGGTTGACAATAAATTGTCTAATTGTCTAATTTATTGTCAACCAATGAGTGCACCAAAAAGGTGCACAGTCAGCTAGACCCAGAGTACTGCTGTCCCGATCACCTGACTGCGATCTGGCCAGCCTGAGCCAGCCTGAGCTATCCGGTATCACCTGACACTGCTCAGCCTATCCTGGCTGACCCTGAGGTATATTTTCTACTGTAAAAAATAGGTTTAGAGTCCGCACCAGTCAAGTTATGGCAAGATTAATTAACTTCAACCAACATTACAATCCATCTTGGATGGAATTTAGGTTGGTGGTGCTCCCAAAGTTACTTTGTGTAATACACAGCACATATTTTGCACAGAAAGCAAAAAAGACAAAAGCCTGATCTTAAACTAATTTATAGTGGATAGTTCAGTATTGATTAAATAGCTGTTTTATAGTAGATAGTTCAGTTTTAATTAATTAATATATACCCAAGTAACATATAGTAAAATATAACTTTTAATAGAAAATATAATTAAAAAGGAATGGTATAAAGCATATATCCACTCCAAAAAATTGAATGAATAAGGAACACAAATCACTGTGATAAATCACTTACATCAGTGCACAAGCATAATTTCTACTTAGCGAAAATATTAAGTGATGGATCCTTGTAAATATATATAATTGTACTAGAGGCTAGTAGTTATAATACAAATCAGTCTCAAGTATCTGCAAGGATACACACACACACACATATACAATATAATCAAGTGGGACCAGCAGCTGAATTGAAGGCAAGGGTAATAGCCACGTATAAAATCCTTTGTTAAATACTGTACTCCTATACAAATTACGTGACAACTTATTTTATCCCAAAAAAAATTTTTCGTATTCACTTTTACTAATATGCTGAATCACGATTCTGAACTTAATATTCATATGAAAAATTGTCCAAAGTGAAAACAAATATAGAATGAGTACAATGTTTATCCAATTGGCAAATAGAGTCCTACATCAAACACTGTATAATCGCTCGATTATTGTTTAATTCTTGCATATAACAGATCAAAAACAGCAGACTCCTAAGTGAACATTTATTCACTGCATTGTATTTCACATCCATTACCCATTTTCACAGATTGATTGATTGATTGTAATTTATGTTCTTAATCATCATATACACTACCATTCAAAAGTTTGGGGTCACCCAGACAATTTTGTGTTTTACATGAAAACTTTATCAAATGAGTTGCAAATGAATAGAACATATAGTCAAGACATTGGCAAGGTTAGAAATAATGATTTTTATTTTAAATAATAATTTTGTCCTTCAAACTCTGCTTTTGTCAAATAATGCTCCTTTTGCAGCAATTACAGCATTGCAGACCTTTGGCATTCTAGCTGTTAATTTGTTGAGGTAATCTGAAAAAATATCACCACATGCTCCCTGATGCACCTCCTACAAGTTGGATTGGCTTGATGGGCACTTCTTGCGTACCATATGGTCAAGCTGCTCTCACAACAGATCAATGGGGTTGAGATCTGGTGACTGCACTGGCCACTCCAATACATACAGAATACCAGCTGCCTGTTTATTCCCTAAATTGTTCTTGCATAATTTGGAGGTGTGCTTTTGGTCACCGTCCTGTTGGAGGATAAAACATTGGCTCCAATCAAGTGCTGTCCACAGGGTATGGCATGGCATTGCAAAATGGAGTGATAGCCTTCCTTAATCAAAATCCCTTTTACCTTGTACAAATCTCCCACTTTACCAGCACCAAAGCAGCCCCAGACCATCACACTACCTCCACCATGCTTGACAGATGGCGTCAGGCACTCTTCAAGCATCTTTTCACTTGTTCTGCTTCTCACAAATGTTCTTCTGTGTGATCCAAAGATCTCAAACTTCGATTCATCTGTCCATAGCACTTTTTTCCAAAAACACCTCTGTGTTATTTTGCCCATATTAATCTTTCCTTTTATTGCCCAGTCTCAGATATGACTTTTTCTTTGCCACTCTGCCTAGAAGGCCAGCATCCCGGAGTCGCCTCTTCACTGTAGACATTGACACTGGCATTTTGTGGGTACCATTTAACAAAGCTGCCAGTTGAGGACTTGTGAGGCGTCTATTTCTCAAACTAGAGACTCTAATGTACCTGTCTTCTTGCACAGTTGTGCACCGGGGCCTCCCACTTCTCTTTCTATTCTGATTATAGCCTGTTTGTGCTGTTCTCTGAAGGGAGTAGTACACACCATTATAAGAAATGTTTAGTTTCTTGGCAATTTCTCGCATGGAAAAGCCTTAATTTCTAAGAACAAGAATAGACTGTCGAGTTTCGCATGAAAGTTCTCTTTTTCTGGCCATTTGGAGAGTATAATCGAACCCATAAATGTAATGCTCCAAATACTCAACTAGCTCAAAGGAAGGCCAGTTTTATAGCTTCTCTAATGAGCAAACCCATTTTCAGCTGTGTTAACATAGTTTCACAAGGGTTTTCAAGAGTTTTCTAATCATCCATTAGTCTTCTAAAGTGCTTAGCAAACTCAATGTACCATTAGAACACTGGAGTGATGGTTGCTGGAAATGGGCCTCTATACACCTATGTAGATATTCCTTTAAAAACCAGACGTTTGCTGCTAGTATAATCATTTACCACATTAACAATGTATAGAGTGTATTTCTGATTACTTTAATGTTATCTTCATTGAAATAAAAAGTGCTTTTCTTTCAAAAATAAGGAAATTTCTAAGTGACCCCAAACTTTTGAACGGTAGTGTATATATGGAATAATTAAATATTGTTTTGTATTAGATGACCATAGTAAAAATATGACAAACTTAGAGGATTTTTAAACTGGGCTTGTGTACCTACACAATTACATCCTCTGACACCAGATAAGGTAGATGGAGTAGTCATAAATCATAAGTAGTAAACAAATAGCCCATGGGAAATCCTCTGAGCAAAAAAAATGTATATAGAATAGAAGAAAGGAAAGCTCCAAATGGAGATGGTAGTTCATCCACTTCTGCTTTCACCTGTCTATAGTTCAAACCAGGGATGAGAGAGTGGAAATCACCTTATCTGGAGGAAAATTAGGAGGGCACTTCTCCTGTTTGGGCACCTAGATTTCTCACTCCTCTGATACCATAGGCATTGCAGGGGAAGCAACTCACCCAACCCAAATGACAGAGCAACCAGGTGATCAAGCAAACAAGCGAAATGCACGTCCTACAGTGTGCTGCTGAGATTTTGAACATTTTTTTCTATGAATATTAAGTTCAGAATCATGATTCAGCATATTAGTAAAAGTGAATACAAAAAATTTTTTTTGTTATAAAATAAGTTGTCATCTTAATTGTATAGGAGTACAGTATTTAATAAATTGATGTAACAAAGGATTTTATACGTGGCTATTACTCTAGCCTTCAATTCAGCTGCTGGTCCCACTTGATTATATGTGTGTGTGTGTGTATGTGTTTCCTTGAAGATCCTTGAGACTGATTTATATTATAACTACTAGCCTCTAGGACTATTATATATATTTACAAGGATCCTTCACTCAATATTTTTTCGCTTAATAGAAATTATGCTTGTGCTATTAGAGCACTGATGTAAGTGATTTATCACAGTGATTTGTGTGCCTTATTCGTTCCATTTTTTGGAGTGGATATATGCTTTATACCATTCCTTTTTAATTATATTTTCTATTAAAAGTTATATTTTACTATATGTTACTTGGGTATATATTAATTAATTAAAACTGAACTATCTACTATAAAACAGCTATTTAATCAATACTGGACTATCCACTATAAATTAGTTTAAGATCAGGCTTTTGTCTTTTTTGCTTTCTGTGTTTGCTTTTATGTGTTGTGTATTAGTACAATGTCTATCTCAGTCCCTACTGAGGAAAGCTATAACTGTGCTCCTGCTGCATTTGTATGTTACCCTGTTGGTGCAGTTTTAAATCTATTTGCTGCACAAACTCCTTATGTTGCTCTGCATCTGTGCATACTATATCTGTAACTGCACAGGTAACTTCAGCATGCTCTTGTTTGCTGTTCCAGCTACACATCTATGCAAGCCTTGCTTCCCTAGTTCCATTTCTGATTATCTACAGCTACCATCTATTCCTATGTTGAGTCTGTATCCGGTCCTATCATCATCTGTGTGCTCCCAGTTCCTGGACTACAGTGACAATAAAGTTGGAGCCTGGTTAATACGCCTGTCAAGTTCTGCCACTCAAACGTCCTGGATTACAGTTACCAAGTAACTGTAATCCAGGACGTTTGAGTGGCAGAATTTGACAGGTAAACTGTAATCTAAGAAGATTGCTATTATTTTCATCAAGCAATAACCCAGTATCAGCCTGGTTAATATTCTGCTACACTCTTCACTGCTACATACATCATCCTGTCACCAACACTGAAGTCCCTTGTGGTCTAGTGGGTATGATCAGCATCTCTCTTCCGAGACCTGGGTTCGATTCCCGGTCAGGGAGGCAGCTGTTCACATGTCAGGAGGTCGCCTCAGGCTTACCAGCTTTACTTACACACTTCAATCTACATATTCAGACTTTTTCCTGAAACCGGTTCCACAAACAAACACAAGCGGGGCAGGTCTGCACCCCTAAAGGGGTCAAATTTTGAAAAATACCAGCTTAGTGGGTGATTACATCATGGAAGGAATATATTCCCCGAATTATATGTTTGTAGGTCAATGGGTTTAGGCTGGGCATTGATGAGTCAGTGAGTCAGTCAGTCAAGACATTTGTTTTTATATATATAGTATAGATATAGTACCCTTGACACTAATTGTCTCTTCAATTGAGTGGAAGACGCAACCAATCACAAGAAGCTAGCATGGGAAACAACTTGTGATTGGCTGAGTGGCTACTAATGAAATGTGAGTGTATCTAAATATCATGATACAAAATATTGTGTAATGCAGGACCTACATCAGCGCTGCAATTCCACATTTTCCCCCACGCTGATCTGAGAAGACAGCGATCAACATCACCGATCAGCAGACTTCAATGATTGGCGATCCATCTGGAAATTGGGGAAGTTCTGCATGTTAAAATCCCAGACTCGCTGATCCCAATAATTTATTGGGATCGGAGCATCAGGGACATCTGTGACTGATTGCCACAAATCACAGATCCCCTGACGCCTAGCAGAAATATGCTAATGTCTACAAAAGCTTACCTGAGCAAAGGAACGCCCACTTCTGCCTTCTCTTATCTGTTTGATGACACGCAACAGCGTAAACATTGGTAACATCAACGAAGATCGGACAGTCACACAGCATGTAAGTCAAATCTTACCTACTTCAAACATTGCAGCTCTCCTGAAATGCAAAGAGCTCTCATGCTGTGAAGTTGATCGCAATGGCTAATTTATGCATGCCCATTAAAAAATGGTGTGCAAATGGTCTGACACGCCTGCGTTTTTATAACCCCCCATTACCACCTCCAAAAGCTGACTATCTGTCATTCATTTTGCGAGTGGTTCCTCTGTACAAGTGTAATCGCAATGCACTAGCTGCATGTGCAGTGCTGCATTTGTGCATGCGCAATGGATAACAATTGCTTGATCTGGGTAAATATCATGGACGAGCTGTAGGCCAAGCCATCAGTGGTGACTGACGGGCTCCGCAAAGGCTTATGGGAGGAGCTGCTGTGGCTGTGCATGCGCAGCAACTCCCTCGTCGGCCATTTTTTTGTTTACTTCAGTGAGCTGCCCCGATCTGAGTTGAGCTCCGATTGTGGCAGCCTGACCACTAGCTGAGCAGGGGTGAGTGAAAGGCGGCGCCCACTAAAGAGATCAAATGGACAGGCCCAGCGGAAACCGGCCCGACGGCCCAATCCGCCCCTGGTAATTGGCATTCTAGTCAACTTTTACAAGCTCAATTTTTTAAAGGAGAAACTATGGACCTGATTCAGAGATGGACGCAATGTCAGTGTTGGACGGATTTCAGAGATATATATATTTAAAATTATTACAGCTGTTTCATAGTTTGCGGTGTACCACAAGTGTTTAAACTCTATGGAAGTAAGTTAATCAGTTTGTGACTAATCACTGTAAGCTGTGTTTGTGCAACTCTCCATTTTCTGGCTATTTTTGGTTATATTAATTAACCCAGAGGAACTTAGACAGTAATATAAAGGGGCTTGTAAATTATTATTTTGTGACTCAGGAAAACCATCTGGCAAATGTGGGTGGATGATACTATTCCATCTTTAGAGTTATTTAGAAAAATATTTTAGTTTCTGTTAAGACTGCCTTGGCATCTTTCCAGCATGTATGGAGAGCAAGAATAAAAGCTGTTCTTCCAAAATAGCACAAGTTTTGTAGTTAATGATATGTGATTAATTATATATGCAAGTTATTAGCAGAAAGTGTTTCTATTAATGATGAGCCAGTTTTTGATGATGATTACTACTGATTTTACTTCTGTATATTTCATCATTTGGCCTAACAATGTTTTGTACTTTGTAAAGGGATTGTTACTTTTACAAACAAGTTGGGGCTGATTCACATAATCTCTTCACAGATGCAGATGGCAAGTTTATGCAGACAGCCTGTGTACAGAAGTGACTTTACAGCAGTGATGTGCAGTGAGTTGATGCAGGTTAGCAGAGTGTTTCCTGTCATACTTAGGTATTCTCCAGAGTTTTGACTATAAAAATTATAAGAAATATGTAAAGAAAATATTATAAATATCTGCTTTGTATCGTTACTTGTGCAATACAGATATGGTATGCCATCACACCCTGTGGTTAACTGCAGATTCAGCACTCTCACAGAATGAGATTGCTGTCACTCACAAAATGGTGGAGCTGCTAATTCACAGAATTGTATGCTCATTGGAATACATACATGCAGTCTATGCAACTGAGGTATAAGCAGAAAATACAGCTGTGCAGATGGGATAAAAGGGCTCTGGATCCCCAGTGCTGGTTGTGCTAAACACAGGGGACAAACAACATAGAGGTTCCCTTTATTAAGCACAACCAGCAAAGACTAATCTTGGTTGCCAAAATACAGAGGATGAGCCATAGAGAAATTCCGAGGGGGCATGGTGTTTAAGGGGCTACACCTCAAAATCTATTGGAGGTATGGTGCTGAAATTTGGCATGGGCTGGCAGAACTGTCGCTCGGTGCTGCAGGCCAAATTTAAGGGCAAAAACATAAAACATGAGGGCTTGGGAGTAATTTAAATTTCCAACTGTCAGTATTCTTTGACACTCAATTAGGACCACTTTTCTACTGTTCTCTATGAGGGATTTTTGGGAAGCCATAACTCAGGGTAGGGGGCAAATTTACACTTTGGGTTTGTTTTATTAGGTAGCTATTGTTGAATGGTAGGTGTTTAAGGGGGTTTAGGTAATTGAGAAAGCTATAGTTTTTAAACTATTACCTCAGGAATACACCATTATAGAGACAGGAAGTTTCAACTTGATGCGCAGCCTCAGTAGGAGCCTCCATCAGTACTCACTGTGGCTTCACTTGGGTGCACCAAGATGGCAGGTCAGTGTGGGTAGTAGTGTCGGTGGGCTCGGGGGAAGGTAGCAGCCTTAAGCTGTGGCTGGACCTGGGGGATAGCAGGCGTTAGCTGCGGCTGGGACCATTGGGTGTTAGCGGCGGCGGTGGTGCAGCTGGCAGAACCTGGGGAGGTAGCAGCACACTGATGCAGGCTCGGATCTGAACAATCCATGATACTTGTATTTAAATAAACACAGTAGCAGGGATGGGTCAGTGAGAAAAAAAAATGGTGTGGACCCCTCCCCAAAACAACAAACAGCACCGGGCTTTGGAAAGCCATTACTGGTTGTGCTAAATACAGGGGATAAATAATGTAGTGGTCCCCCGTATGAAGCACAACCAGCACCATGCTTTTTAGAACCAGTCCTGGTTTCCAAAATATGGGGCACAAATAATGTAAGGGTCCCCATATTCAGCGCAACCAGCACTGGGCTCAGAGCTGGCCCTGGTACTGGAAATACAGGGGGAAAATGTGTAGGGTCCCCCTGCATTTACCAGAACCAGCACTGGACTCTTTCTAGTGGGGTGGGGGTGATGCCACAGCCAGGGGGCCCCCCAACTGAAGCATTGGGACCCCCCCAATAAAGGGGCCCCCATCTCCAGGGCACCCCAGGCCCAGGCTGATAGCCCGGGGCTATCCCCAGCATCCCTGGGCGGTGGGTGCTGGGTTGTGTTGTGTGGTGCATATGAAAATATAAATATTGTCTTTTGCAGTAGTACTACAGGTCCCAGCAGGCATCCCGCATACTGGCACTTGGGGAACCACAACTACCAGCAGGTGGGGCATAAAGGGCCTGCTCGTACCTATAATACCCCTGCAAAAGAAATATTAAAATAAAACAGACACCGTTTTTTAAAGTATTTTATTATGCTACACCTTCACCTGAGGGGCGTCAGCCCTTAAGCTCTTTTACATGGCTGCTGCTCCCCCAGGACTTCTACGGCATCTTCACCTGGAGCGCGGTGGCCTTTAAGTTCGTTTCCATGGCCGCCGCCCATCCAGGGCTTCTGCGGCATCTTCTTGCTTCAGCTGGTCTACTCTCTAGCTCCCTGGCCAATGACTGAGTGCACTGCGCCTCGCGCTGGCTGTATATAAGCCAGCCAAGGGGGCGGGGCGATGATGTCGCGAGCCGTGATTGGCTCACAGTGACCATCTTTGAATTTCAAAAATGCAGCTGAGGCACCATTTTTGAAAAGGGCACACTCGGATCTCACCATTGTAGTCAATGGTGAGAACAGCTCATTTGCTAAGAGGCGGAAGGCTAGCCTCTCTCAGCCAATGAGCGTTCCGCACCGGGATTTCTGAACTGAAATGCCGGGTGGAGCTGTCATTCAGGTATTGTATGAGGGTCCGCGTACTTTCATTTTTTTTTTTTGCCAAGACCCTGGATTGTTGAGTACTCCATTGGATTGTCTACTGGAGAAGAGGACAGATTGGCTTCAGGGATACTAGGTGAGTATGTTAGATAGTGTGTATGCATGTGTGAGTACATGTGTGTGTTCATGTATGTTTTAATAAAATTGTACTTTTCTACGGTGTGTGTGTTCTATGTTTTTTTAATATTGCTTTTGCTGTGGAACTACAGGTACAAGCAGGTCCGTAATGCCCCGCATGCTGATACTTGTGGTTCTCCAAGTACCAGCATGCAGGGGAGGCTTGCTGGGAACTGTAGTTTTTGCACGCAGCACCGAGCGACAGTTCTACACGTCCGTGCCAAATTTCAGCCTGGTACTTCCAATAGCTTTTGAGGTGTATACCCTTAAACACACTGCCCCCCATCCGGAATTCTCTATGGAGATTATGTTTTTTTCTATTCAGCTTTAATATAAGATTGCATACTCACCTATTTCCTGGCGATGGTCTCCGCAACATCCCCGGGACATGGCAAAAAAAAACTGTCTTAACCCGAGCCACAGACCAGGTATCAGTATGTGTGTTGCCACACATACTGATACCTCACGAATGCCAGCTGATGGGACTGCACAGGGTTTGAATGTCCCGCCAGCCAATCAGCGGTCACTAACTGTAGAGCACCTGCTGATTGGCTCCGTCTACTGACAGTTCCCACGTGGTTACTGTCAGTAGCCGGAGCCAATCAGTGGCTGCTCTACAGTTAGCGGCAGCTGATTGGCTGACGGGATGTACAAACCCCGTGCAGTCCTGTCAGCTGGCATTTGTGAGGTATCAGTATGTGTGGTAACACACATACTGATACCGAGTCCGTGGCTCCGATTAAGACAATTTTTTTTGCCAAGTCCTGGAGATGCTGCGGAGACCAGCGCCAGTACATAGGTGAGTATGTAATCTTTTTTGCAGGGCCATTCATTAAGGATTCTACATGGGACAAGTGGACAGACCGGCTGGTATAGGTAAGTATGTGTGAGTGGGTAGGTGTATGCAATAAACTTTTACTTGTCACAGTGTGTGTGTTTTGTCTTTATTTAACTATTTTAGAGTGGGGGTACAGGTGCCTCCCATCTGCTGGCACTTGTAGTTCCACAAGTGCCAAAGGGCAGGCATGCTGGCACCTGTAGTCCCACTTTAAAATACAATAGTTTATTTATATTTCTCATTTTTTTTCTCATTTTATTAAGCTCGTACCCCACGCTCCAGGGGTGCAGGGAAGAGCCCTGGGGTTAAGGGAGAGGGGGGCCCCTTTGTTAAGGGGTCCCCACCTCTCCTGAGATCCCTGGCTTGGGCTGATAATGCTTTGGCCCCGGAGCCCCATGAAAGGGTCTCTGGCCTGTTGCATTACAGCCCGGCCATTTTGGGTCCTGTGTTGGTTTTAAATATAGGGGGTACCCTAAGCAATTTTTTCCCCTATATTTAAAACCAGGACTGGCCCTGCAGCCTTGTGTTGATTTCTAAATTACGGTGGAACCCTACACATTTTGTTCCCCGTAATTTTAGAAACCAGGACAGGCTGGCAAGTCCGGGGCTGGTTAAGCTTTAGGGGGGTATGTAATTTTTTTCTGATATTTAACATTTTTTTATATATTTAAAGGCAGAAACATACATGGATCACAGTGATCTGTGTATGTTTCTGCCAAACTCGCAGATCACAGGCAGGTGTATTTATTTCACGAGTTTTTACAGGAGATTTTCCCATCTCATGAGAGTTTAGAAACTCTCTGCTTGGTAAATTCCCGAATCCTATCTTCACTAGTGAAAAGGTTCTCGAGATATGTCTTGATAAAGGCCCATTATAGGCCAAAACGCGTTGACTACACAACGAGTGTGAACAGCCTTTTTTCCTGTTATATCAGGTTTGCATCTATTTTTTATATTTTTTAATTTTATTTTTTCAGGTTTTTTATGGACTTGTATTCTTTCTATGTATTTCTTGGATCTTTTTTGTGTATGATTGATCCTCTTGTGGGTCATTATACTTTTTAATTCATGATCACTCATTGTTGCTATGAGTGATCTGTTGTAATAAATATTGGATTTTTTACATTCACTTGGACTGTATTAATTGTTTTGGGAACACATATCCTATGGAAAGAGTGTTTATGCATGAAGATTAACCATCAAGATATCCGATAAAGAAACCTTTATACGTTTAAAGTTCTTCATATTTACCATGAGTGGGGTACGCTCCTCATCTGTGGAGATTTATAAAGATACCTTGATGTAATTGATCCCTACACTCTTATAGTGAGTGGGGTATGCCTTCTCCTTTTTCCTTTCTGGTAGGGGGTATAAATCTCTCTTTCACGGAGGTGAAATTAAAAGAAACCTTTTGATGCATGTAAGTACACCACTGAGTGTGAGTTGGGGTACGCCTGCACCCATTTGAATGAGCCATCTTTATCATAAATAATTATTCATATATAAACTATTAAAACTATATTACACATGTATTTTTTTTATTATTTCTATGATATCACGTATATGGTGGAGAATAAAGAAGGAAGAATATTCTGGACTTCCATCACGGACACTATTTTCTCAAAAAGGAACGTAATTATTTTTATTTATTCACTAGCGCCTTTTTCATTGAGTCACATTATTTTTGTTTTATCATCATCAGTTAGTATGCCCCTTCCCTCCCATGATATCTCACCAAACACGGGTGGAATTGTCTGGATAATACTAATCTACATGTACACATGTTCTTTAACTGGGCATGCCAGAGCAATTTCATACAACATTCTCAATGCTAATTAAAATCAGCTCACTCTCCAAAAGCTCCATGTTGCTAATTCTCAATAATATCTCCATCAGGATGGTGCTACATTGTATAGGGTTCTGTACCATCTGGTAATAATTTTGTATTATAACACAACTGGAAGAAGATTTGACTGTTTTAGTAAGACTTGTTCTTGTGCTTGAGTAAATAAATAAATAATTAAGCACTTTTTTCCATCTATTAATAAAATTTGGATCTTCAACTTTAATATTAAATAAGTTCTTAGTAAATTATATATATCGAGTGTGTAGTAATCTGATTTCTGTTTAAATTTTTTATACTTTTTTCTTCTGTATAATTTTAGAATTCTTTTGATTCTTTGTATGATTATGTAGCAAAGTGTATTCTGCTTACATTATATTTCATTGCAGAGTCACACTTTAGGTTCATTACAAAATACCAGCTCACTTCCTCCAATTAAATTTATTCAAATAATCTGTTGGCATTTTAATAAATAAACATTGGTAATAATACATTCAAAATGTAAAATTGTACATGAAAATTTTTTTTCTTTAAAGTAAGTTTTTCCAAATACAGCACTTAGGGCCTGATTCAGTATGGATCGCAACTGCAACCACGTACGCAGATCGGCCAAATGTTGCGAACTGCTAATGCGTATGCACCGCACTGCGTGTGTGCGGCGATTGCACTGCAATTATGGATGCACTGAGGAATCCATCGCAGAGTGGGTGACATGCCATCAGCATTGGGAGGTGGTGATGGGGGAGTGGTTGCAGAAACGCAGGCGTGCCTGTCCATTTGAATGCAGTTCCATGTACATGCATAAATTAGCCCCTGTTATTGCCTATGCAGCTTGAGCACTCGCTGCATGCGACGAGACTTGCAATTTCTGAGCCAGGTCAGACCTGTTGTAATTGTGCGTGAAGGGCCGATGTTCTCTGATGTTACCAATGTGCAGTATTACGGATGTGAGAAGGCAGTAGTTGGCACCTCTATGCTGGCTGAGCGGTGGCAGACATTAGCATATTTTCAAAGTTTCATTGCATGTGATTATTATGCAGCTGCAATCGAAATTACAATCCGTGCTGAATCAGGCCCTTACATTCCCCTACATTTTAAATTTACAGTTTATGTTTGGGTATTATATATCATCTATTACCTGATTTGAAAGTGAAACAAAGAGCTTGAATGCCCTCTAAAGATTTATTGTGATGAAAGAAAACTTGTTTTATGCACTGCTTAAAGTGGTCCTAGAGAAGTCGTGGAACTCACCCCCCCCTCAGTGTTTTTTGAAAAAAAAAGAGACAGCGCGTGCCATTGGGGCGCGCCAAAAAGGGGCATGGTCTCAAAAGAAAGGGGCTTGGTCACACAATAGTATTCCCAATTCAAATTACACCACACAGTAGTACAATCTTGATTCACCCCTGATTCACGTTATACCACATAGTAGTGTCTCTTATTCACGTAGTGTCCCAAGACGCACAGCAGACAATGCCCACATTTGTGTCCCTTATACACAATGCCCACAGTAGTAGTGCCCCTTATACAATGCCCACAGCAGTAGTGCCCCTTACACATAATGCCCACAGCAGTAGTGCTCCTTATGCAAATGCAATGTCCATTGTAGTGGTGCCTGCCCCTTATGCAGTGCCCCCAGTAGTGGTAGTGCCCCTTATACAGTGCCCACAGTGGTAGTGTCCCTTATTCAGTGACCCCATTAGTGGTGCCCCTTATGCAGTGCCCCCAGTAGTGGTGCCCCTTATTCAGTGCCCCCAGTAGTGGTGCCCCTTATTCAGTGACCCCAGTAGTGGTACACTTTAAGCACAGCCTACAGTAGTGGTATTGTCCCTCATGCAGTGCCCCCAGTAGTGGTGCCCCTTATGCAGTTCCCCCAGTAGTGGTGCCCCTTATTCAGTGCCCCCAGTAGTTGTGCCCTTTATGCAGAGCCCACAGTAGTGGTAGTGCCCCTAGAAGTGTGATGCCCCTTATGCAGTGCCCCAGGAGTGGTGCCCCTTGTAGTAATGCCCACTATGGTAGTGCCCACAATTCCCACTGTACTAATGCCCCAAGAAGTTATGCCCCCTATTGTGCCGCTTACATAAAAAAGAACAATACTTACCTTAGGCCCCGCTCTTGCGTGCTTCCGTTCCGCCTGGCTGCTCCAAATCCTCTGAACTATGGGAGAGACGTCATGACGTCTCTCTCATAGTGCCCGTGGGGGAGCGGAGCTGGAAGCCGGGGCTCAAGAGTGAGCCTCTGGCTTCCGCTGGTGCAGCTGGGAGGGAGCCGGATGCCCGCTGGTAACAAAATCTCAGCAGGCGCCTCGCAAATGAAGCCTCCCTGCGGCACCGGGCTAATGTGGGTCGGAGGAGGCGGAACGGGTTCCATCTCCAAATAGAAGTGACGGAACGCAGTGCCGGCCCGTTCCGGCCCACTTTAACCCCTGGGTTTATGTTTTTGTTAGACCACAAAATGTTTGCTAATTTTTATGAAATTATATTTTCCAAATCTTGTTTTTAATGTGCCTCCAGGTCCTTAAGTCTTAGTACTGTAGTTAATATTATATTGTTCATTTATTACAAATATATACATTATTTATTTTATTGTTTCTACTTTTGAATGGGAAATAGCACATTTTTATGTCTATTTCTTTTGTTGAAATGAAAGTATGTGAGAGTCACTGTATTTGTTTTTACAAATAAGGCAGCTACATGTGAGAGTCCTACATGTGAGAGTCACTGTATGTTTGTACATATCAAGCAGGCACAAATTGTGTTCAGTGATTCCATGTTCTTCCATTTTAAATAATTCTTCCTTCAATATGTGTGGCAGGAGCAATATCATTAATAAAAAATACCAGTAATTTATTATGAAAGTGAGCATAAACATATATTTGTTGTTAAGTTTATATCTGTAACACAAGACTTTAATGAATAAATAAAAGTATCTCCGCACTTGATGGAATGTGCAGCAGCTCAATTTAAATACTGAAACCAATTTATCAGTGGCACTTGTAAAAAGAAAATAATTTAAATAATTCATATTTATTAATACTTATAGCTTTTTTTTTTTAGGATATTTAAGTGGAGTCAGGATGAACCCTAAGGCCGCATGTGATGTTATTCTGTGAAGGGGTTGGTGGAACAAACTATGCCCAGCTCCCCTACCTTGTAGTCCCAGTTGGTAAACTCTTCTCTCTGGTGTGGGAGTGCAAGCTGCGTGGAGAAAGCTTGGACAGTTTAATGAAAATCCTGCGCATGAGCAGGGTGGTAAACTGTAACAAGCATAAGACTAGACTAGGCTCTCGGGTAGCAGCAGAATGGATAGGACTAGTAACTAGGAATTGGACACAATAGTAGCTGAGGATCTGTTACTTGTCTCTGGACACTTGTCTCTGGTACTGGGCGCTGTAGTAGCAGCGGTTCTGTGACTGGACACCGACCTGGTACCGATGATTCTGGATGCTGTAGGGACAGCGGCTCTGTGGCTGGCACCAGGTTCGTATAGATGGTTTTGGAAGCTGCAGGAACAGCAGTTCTGTGTCTACACACGCCAGGCTGGTCCTGGTGGCTTTGGATGCTGTAGGAACAGTGGTTTTGTGGCTGGTCACCAGGCTGGTACCATTGGGTCTGCATTTGCTGTCAGGCCATCCCTGCAGTAAGACTGTGCATTCTGCTCTAACAAGGCTCCTGTCATGACCAGAGTTTCTCGGTATAAGGGACGACGGGCATTACCTGTAAGGGCACTGTGGTGTGGTACTTCTGGCGGAGGGACTGGTGTCTGGCAGCGGGCGTAGGCTGTGCAAGGTGTTCCGCAGGCACTGTGTCATTCTGGCTGGGGTAGGCCTGGTGGTGTTTCCATTCTGCTCTGGTATGAGTGCCACCATCTTGCCTCTGGTCATGTGACTTAGTTGCTCCAGTCCTGGCGTGTCACATGCTCTCTCTGTCCTATCACGATTCTGCACTGGGTACTTAAGGGACTTCAGTGTTTCCCATAGTTGCCAGTGCAATGTGTTTCACAGCGAATGTTGTGAGAGAGTTCCTGTGCTCCTGTAAACCTGCCTGTTTGAGTGCTCGCCTGTGCTCCTGCTGGATCCCAGCTTCCAAGTAGCCTGCACCGCTCTGCCTGCTCCCAGTCTCCTGCTGGAACCATCCTGCACCTTCTACTTACCCTTTCCCTGCCAAAGGACCTGTGTTTACAGTTAACCCTGAACCTACACTGCCTCCATTTACCTAGCTCTCTGTTTCTACACTGAGCCATCTCAGTACAACTTAATTAATCAGCTGCTGCTATTCTAATTACTCCATTACCTCTCTGGATTTCACCTCACCAGTTTCAATCAGTACTGTTATCCTGTCGGCAGCCTTGCAGTGACCATTTGGCTTACAAAGACTAATTAGTTTTGCCACTACCTGGACATTACCTATACATACTTCACTACAGTTACTAATCATCACCCTCCTCTTAATATCTCTTAAGTCTATTGTTTTTTTAATTTCCTGCAAGATGAGGTTATATTTTCCGTGTACATGTCTGCAAGTTCACTCATTAAAAAACCCACCTTTCAATTTAAAACTGTTCAGGTGTCTGCTCCTTTTTCCACCCCGGGTCCACAAGAAACTCAGATCCTAACAGTTTGCACTGGCCCAATGGACTCGGCCACGGGACAGCAGTCCAGAACGGATTTAATTCAGAGCATAGCAACCCGTTTGGAAAACCTGGAAACAATGCAACACCAAATGGCTCAGTTCTTCCAAGAAATGGTTAAACGCCAAGATATCATGCAAACTACTTTGACTACTTCAAATTTTACAGTGGTTACACCTGCTCCTCCATCTGATAATAAAGATTACAGAACATCTCCTCGGTTGCATCTACCTATGCCAAATAAATTTGACAGCAGTCCCAAGATATGTTGCGGATTTCTTAATCAATGTGATGTGCATTTTACCTTGCAGCCAGATAACTTTCCTTCCACTAAAACTAAAGTGGCCTATATCATGTCCTTATTGACCGGCTCAGCTTTGGATTGGGTTTCTCCACTCTGGGAGCATTCAGAACCTATTCTGGACAATTATACAGAATTTCTAACATCATTCAGGAGGATTTTTGATGAGCCAGGAAGAACTGTTTCGGCCTCATCCAGTATTATGACGCTAAAACAGGGAACCCGTCCTGTCAGCCAGTATGTTGTACTGTTTCAGACTCTGGCATCAGAGCTCAAATGGAATGAAGAAGCCCTTACCTCAGCTTTTTTGGCACGGACTTTCTGATCGATTAAATGATGATTTGGTCACCCGCGAGCTTTCAACTAATTTAAATGATATGATTTCTCTCTGCAATAAAATTGACCTACACTTTAGAGAATGCCAGGCTGAGAAGCATAGAACTGACCGTGACAAGCCACCCCCACTACCCACTTCTACCCGCCTACCTCCTTCTCCTACAGATGAAGAGCCCATGCAGGTGAATCATACTTGTCTCTCTAAAGAAGAACGACAGAGAATAATATTAAAAAACCTCTGCCTATATTGTGGAGATTCGGGTCACCTAGTGGCCTCCTGTTCCCGTAAGCCGGGAAATGCCCATTCCTAACTGGTCCTGGGGAGATCAAGTTAGGAGTAATAAGTCTGTCCCCAAAATCTAAGGATTCTGTTTTGACCTTAGAACTCAAGTCTAAACCTGTTTTTGTCGCTGCTCTGTTGGATTCTGGAGCAGCAGGGAACTTCGTGACCTCTGGTTTTGTAGAAAAGTTACAAATTCCTTGTACATCTCTTGATCACCCTATCTCCCTGACCTCTGTAGATGGACGACTGCTGTTAAATGGAACTGTCTCTAAGGAGACCTGACCAGTCTTGGTTCATATCGGAGCACTCCACTCTGAGCATCTTACGTTTCTAGTTATACCCAATCCTTCGCTGATATCTTTTCTGAAAAACAAGCTAATGTCTTACCTCCTCACAGAAAATGGGATTGCCCAGTCGATCTACTACCTGACAAGATACCTCCTCATGGTCATACTCATCCTTTGTCCCTGCCAGAGACCTAAGCCATGTCGGAGTATATCCAGGAGAATCTGGAGAAAGGTTTCATTTGACCTTCCACTTCTCCTGCTGGAGCAGGTTTCTTTTTTGTTGCTAAGAAAGATGGTGGGCTAGGACCGTGTATAGACTTCAGAGGCCTTAATGATATTACGGTTAAAAACAGATATCCACTTCCATTGATTACAGAATTATTTGATGGAGTCAAAAGATCTACCATATTCTCCAAGTTAGACCTTCGTGGGGCTTATAATCTTATTCGTAATCGTGCAGGAGATGAATGGAAGACCGCTTTCAATACAAGAGATGGACACTTTGAATATCTTGTCATGCCCTTTGGGTTGTGCAATACACCTGCTATTTTTCAGGAATTCGTCAATGAGATCTTCAGAGATCTGTTATACGTTTCCATTGTGGTCTACCTAGATGACATTTTGATTTTCTCTTCATTCCTAGAGGAACACCACAAACATGTAAAATAAGTCCTGTCTCGTCTGAGAGAGAACCATCTCTACTGTAAATTGGAAAAATGTGTCATCAGCATTCCTAGTCTACCATTCCTTGACTATATTATCTCTGGTTCCAGCCTAGAAATAGACCCTAAAAGAGTTCAAGCGATCCTGGATTGGTCTCGACCTCAGACATTAAAAGCTGGTCAGAGACTTCTTGGATTCGCCAACTATTATAGACGTTTCATCAAGGGATTTTCATCTTTAATGGCTCCCATTATGGCTTTGACCTGCAAAAATGTCAGCCCTGGTCTGTGGCTTCCTGAGGCAGAAACAGCCTTTCAACTTCTGAAGCAGGCTTTCATAACCGCTCCAGTCTTAAGACAACTTGACTTGGATAGACCTTTTCTGTTAGAAGTAGATTCTTCTTCAGAGGCAGTGGGAGCTGTCCTCTCCTAATGATTCCAGGATAATCAAATCCATCCTTGCATTTTTTTTTCCAAGAAGTTCTCTCAGGCTGAGAAACAGGAGCCCTCAACCAAAAGGCTGATGCTTTGTCAAGATCCCTATCCTGTGACAACAATTCAGAGATTTTAGAGTCAAAAGTATTTGCTGAAATACATTTACAACCTCCTACTGGGAAAACATTTGTGGCCCCGGAGTTAAGCAAGGAGCTGCTTACATGGGTTCATTCTTCTAGAGTCAGTGTCCTGTGAACCACAGGACACTCCGGTATTCAAAAGACTCTAGAGTTCCTAAGAAGATCTTACTGGTGGCCATCAATGAAAGTTGACGTAGTAGAGTTCATTTCTTCCTGTACCTTATGTGCACAGCAAAAGTCTCCTTGTCAATCTCCAGCTGGTGAACTAATACCTCTACCCATACCATCTTGCCCGTGGACATATCTCTCCATGGATTTTATAGCTGATTTGCCAAATTCGGACGGTTATATCACTATCTGGGTCATGACAGACTGATTTTCAAAAATGGTTCACTATATCCCTCTGAGGAAATTACCTTCTGCATCGGATCTGGCTCATCTTTTTGTTCAACACATATTTCGTCTCCATGGACTTCCTGCCGAGATTGTCTCGGACCGTGGTGTTCAATTTGCAGCAAAGTTTTGGAGAGCGCTCTGTTCTGTTTTACAAGTGAAATTGAATTTTTCTACAGCCTATCACCCGCAAAGTAATGGATCTACTGAGAGAGAAAACCAGGATCTCAAGACCTTTTTAAGAATTTTCATGTCCTCCTCCCAAAATAATTGGTCTGAATTTCTTCCCTGGGCTGAGTTTGCGCACAACGCTTCTTACCATTCCTCCACAAATCAAACTCCATTTCTTATTGTGTACGGTCTTCACCCTCGAGTCCCTGAATTCTGGAGTCTGCCTGTCTTTGACGTACCGGCTGTGGATGACACTGTACGGAGGTTCACCTCAATGTGGGCCCAAGTACGCACAAATTTGGAAAAGACTTCCTCACGTTACAAATTTCAGGCAGACAGGAAGCGAAGGAACGTGCCTCAAATGCAAATCGGGTATCAAGTTTGGCTATCCACCCATAGTTTGCGCCTCAGAGTTCCATCAATGAAGTTCACCCCACAATTCATTGGACCCTTTTCCATTACTGAAGTAATTAACCCAGTTTCCTACCATCTCCAACTTCCTTCCTACCTAAGAATCCCCAATTCTTTCCATATATCCCTACTCAAGCCGCTGATTCTCAACAAGTTTCTCAAAATCCTTCCAATTCTTCCCCATGTCCACACTGAGAGAGGTGTGGAGTTTAAAGTGTCCCAAGTCTTGGATTTCCATGTTTGTAGGGGTCAGTTGCAATATCTTCTGGATTGGAGAGGCTATGGCCCAGAAGAATGCTGCTGGACTAATGCCCAAAACATTTGTGCTCCTACACTCATCAGGGAGTTTCACTCTGGCTATCCAGAGAAGCCTGGTAAGTGTCCTAAGGCCACCCGTAAGGAGGGGGGTACTGTCACGACCAGAGTTTCACAGCATAAGGGACAACGGGCATTACCTGTAAGGGCGATGTGGTATGGTCCTTCTGGCGAAGGCGCTGGTGTCTGGCGGTGGGCGTTGGCTGTGCAAGGTGTTCCGCAGGCACTGTGTCATTCTGGCTGGGGTAGGCCTGGTGGTGTTTCCATTCCGCTCTGGTATGGGTGCCACCATCTTGCCTCTGGTCATGTGACTTAGTTGCTCCAGTCCTGGCATGTCACATGCTCTCTCTGTCCTATCACAATTCTGCACTGGGTACTTAAGGGAGTTCAGAGCATCCCATAGTTGCCAGTGCAACGTGTTTCACAGCGTATGCTGTGAGAGTTCCTGTGCTCCTGTAAACCTGCCTGTTTGACTGCTCACCTGTACTCCTGCTGGATCCCAGCTTAAAAGTAGCCTGCACCGCTCTGCCTGCTCCCAGTCTCCTGCTTGAACCATCCTACACCTTCTACTTACCTTTTCCTTGCCAAAGGACCTATGTGTACAGTTAACTCTGAACCTACACTGCCTCCATTTACCTAGCTCTCTGTTTCTACACTGAGCCATCTTAGTACAGCTCTCCACTTAATTAATCAGCTGCTCCTATTCTAATTACTCCATTACCTCTCCGGATTTCACCTCGCCAGTTTCAATCAGTACTGTTATCCTGTCGGCAGCTTTGCAGTGACCATTTGGATTACAAAGATTTTTGTTAGTTTTGCCACTACCTGGACATTACCTATACATACTTCACTACAGTTTCTAATCATCACCCTCCTCTTAATATTCTGTACTTTATTATATTATCCGTGTACATGTCTGCAAGTTCACTCATTAATAAACCCACTTTTCAATTTCAATCTGTTCAGGTGTCTGCTCCTATTTCCTCCCCGGGTCCACAACAAACTCAGATCCTAACAGCTCCCCCCAGCAGGACCTCGTGCAGCAGGAGCTGCACATTGGAGCACATTACACCATGGTAGTGTATAGATCCCCTCTAGTATTTGTACCTGGAAGTGACGTGAGTGAGGGTGGAAGTGTGGTCCCATGCCCATAAAGGCCACCAAAAGAAGAAAATGTCTGCTAGCCACAGGTTTATATTCCCCCTCTATGTCCACGTGGATAGTAGGGAATGACGTTTTGACAGTAACTGATGACGTCAAGCTACATCTACGGAAGGGGATCTATCCACTAGCATTACACCAATTTCAGCCCAGAAGCTGCCCAGGAACTTGCTTGGTCTGTACCGGAGAAAAGAGTTTACCAAATGGGACTGAAAGGTAGGGGCAGCTAGGGATTGTTTGTTCCACCAACCTCTTGGCAGAATAACATCACAGGCGGCCATAGGGTGCATCTGTACTCCACTTACATATCCAAAAAAAGAAGCTATAAGCAGGCTTACCATATCATCCCTTTAACCAGGTACTCATGGCAGGGCTGAAACTAGGACTTTTGTCACCCGGTGCAAGGCCATAAGTTGACCACAGTGTAAGTTTGTTGATGTGGAGGACGATCAAATGAGAGGAGAGCGGGAAACACATACCAGTCTTGCAACTGCTGCCAGTAGTCATGATGACGATGCAAGGCCGTCAACGTCATCTATGAAGGTCAATGCCCAAGGACTTAAGTTAGGGCATTTAAAATCAAACAAGCAATGTTTTACAGTGTTAAAGAAAAAAAAATTCAAAGCTAAGTTAGCTGCAGAGAAACAAAAAAAATTGGCAATATGCCATTTACTACATCTAATGGCAAGGAAAGGATAAGGCCTTGGCCTTTATTTATGACTGGTTGTTCTGCATCTTATGATGATGTAAGCCCTTCTCCCTGTAGAAGTGTAAAAAAAATTAAAATCGCTAAGGCACACGAACCAACTGTGTGCTCAAAAAAGTCACAGATCCCCCCCAAAAAAAGTGTGTCCGCAGTTGCCATGTGTGAGCCTGACCTTTCTAATACTGTACTTGAAGAGGATCCTCCTTCCACCATTTGTGTGCCCTCTGCAAATGTGGGGATGAGCAGCACAAGTCAACATGCTGACGTGGAAATCGAGGATGCTTCTGTGGAATTGCACCAGGAGGATATTTCTGTAGTTGGCGCTAACAAGGATGATGAGGATGTTGATGATGAGGATGTTGATGCCAAGGATGCTGTTTGTGTAAATCAGACAACAGTTATTACCCATGGTATGAAAAAGCCCATTGTCATACCGGGGCAAAAGAGGAAAAAAATCCACTTTTTATGTGTGGAATTATTTTCACCCAAATCTGGACAACAGTTGTCAACCACCTGTAATGTTTGCCAAGCAAGAGTGAGTAGAGGTAAGGACCTTAACCATCTAGGAACCTCCTCCCTGTTACATCAATTGCAGTGCATTCATCAAATTCCAAAGTGTTTGCAAAATTCAGAAACTTTGGCTAAAAACGTAACAATCAGTCCAGTGCCATCTAGCTGCTCCCTTCTCTCTGTTAGATCCAACCACCTGCAATCTCCACCACCAACACCTGCATCATCAACATCCTCAATTGTGATCGGAAGTAGTCCTGCTGCATCCAATTTCATAAGCATGACTGACTCCTCTACTATCTGTGATTCCTCAGAAGGATCCTTGAGTGCTACACCTGTTGTTGCTGCTGGGGGTGGATCTTCATCCCAGAAGGGACCAAGAAGACTACTACTACTACTAGTAATTTAAAAAAAAACAATTGACTATTAAACAATCCTTTGATAGAGGAAGTATAACAGCTGTCACCCAGTTGCACAGCAGATAACTGACACCATGACGGCTGTGCTAGTATTAGATGGTGAAATACTAGAAAATCAAGATGATAGTGTAGAGGAAGAGCAAAATGAGGATGAGGGAAACATTTGTGTCCTATCTGATGCGAATGAGGATATTGATGATGAGGATGTTGTTTGTGTAAATCAGCCACCATTGGCAGTTCTTGCTTGTGATAAAAAGAAAGCCAGAAAAGCCATGTCTTGGGTGTAGAATTATTTTAATCTAAATTCTGATGACAGTTGTGAATGCATCTGTTCCATTTGTAAAGCCAAAGTTAGCAGAGGAAGGGACGTTAACCATCTAGGCACCTCCTCCCTGTTACGTCATTTGCAGCAAGTTCATGCAATTTGTTTAACAAACTTATAATAATTTGTAAATTATTAACAAGCAGTCCAGTATCAGCTACCAGCAGTTTGGACCAGCACATGCAATCTCCACCACCAACACCCTCATCATTAACCTCCTCCTCAATAATTCAAGGTAGTCCTTCCAAAATATATTGTGTTTGGGCCCAAACAAACCAAGGACTTCAGCCACAAAAGTGTCAGTCCTTGTCTATAAAGTGCTTGGTTTGTTAAACTGTGCATGTCCTTTTTAATATCCCACATAAGAGTGTGTGGGAGGGCCCAAGGACAATTCCATCTTGCACCTCTTTTCTTTACATTTGGCACAATTTGGGGCATTGCCGACTGACATTGTTATAGTTTATTAAACTGTCATACTCTTTGCCACTGCTGTGTGGTAATGTTTCATAGATGTCCTATATTTTTTTAAACTGCCTTGCGTTTGTGCCACTGCTCTGTCGCTTACTTTAGCCAGCCAGCTCGCTGCAGCCTTTGGCCTATATTGGTGAAAAACAGTGATATCAATATTGTGAGCTGTGAGGTGGTTAAACATGCCTGGAAATGCCTGAAAATGATTGTTATTAAGGTTAGTATTACTGTAGGAACAAAAACAGGCCAAAATTATGTGGTTTTAGCTGTTTATATAATTTTTTGGAAAAAAATCCAGATCCAAAACCCGCAAGGGTGGTTTTGTAAAACCAAATCCAGATCCAAAACCTTGAAGGAGATATAGATCCAAAACCAAAACACGGGGTCGACGCACATCCCTAATTAAAACCAGGTGAAATCCAAGCTTGAAGTCAGTAAGCCACAGAACCTGTGTAATTCAGAAGTGTCCCAGTTTAAAGGGATAGTATGGTAAGCCTAGCTATAAGCATTAATAAAAATTAATGATTTATACTATTTTCTTTTTACAGGTGCCACTGATAATTTAAACAAGACTTTAATGTATTTAATATGTTTTATGTAACAACCACAGCTACAATTATGCTAAAAGTAAATATACTGTATCTACAACTATTAAGAGGCAGTATGGTAACTCCAGGGCCGGACTGGCCATCTGGCACTTCTGGCAAATGCCAAAAAGGCCGATTGCCTGATGGTCCGGTCTGAAAGCCTGGCCGAGCAGCTCCGCCTCCTGGCGCTCTGCTCGGCCGGGATACCGAGACATGGTGTGCTGTGAGACCAAACCCCCGTGATTTGCAGCACGCCACCATGAGATGTAAGCATGTTCCTGTGAGACGAGGCCATGTCCCTGTGAGGTGAGGTCACGTTCCCTTTTATGTGAGCGTGCGTGCCTATGGCGCACGCATAGAAGGCAATGCCAGGGCTGATTTAGAGCCCCAGTCTGTCCCTTGGTAACTCTATAGAAATGTCACGGCTGCTGAGTACCTGAAGCTTTACGGATATTTATAGGTTTAAATAAATGTCAACACTAATTTTAAATGCTTTTGGGGGTACTCAATTTCAGGCAGTAACTGTGATGTCGGTGTTCTGACCTTGTGACCACCAACATCGCACATTTTTCCTCACACGCCACTGACATCTGCGATGTTGGGCTACCTTAATTAACTGTATGTGCACAGCTACGAATCATGACCGCACACTGGCACTAATTGAATACCCCCAATGTGTCTGTGCATTTTATAAAAGTTTTAAAAAGCATATAAAATACGCAGGGGATGCACAGACAGAAGCAAATGAAGCAGAAACTGAGAGCGAAGTACTAAATTCATTCTGCTAAGGGAATTAGGCCCTCATTCAGAGCCGGACGCTCTGAGCAGAGCGCACGCTCTGAATGAGGGCCGTCCTCCATAATTATGGAGCGTCCTCCTGGATGCTCGTATAGCTGTGGGTCACCACCCACAGCCTATACGAGCGTGCAGGTTGATGGCCGCGATGGTCTTGACCATCACCACTGCGAGCCGGAGCCTGCGGTTGAGTTTCTCAACCGCAAGGCCCGGAGTGATTTTGGCTCTATCAGAGCCAAAATCACTCCCACTGACATCACTAGTGATGTCAGTGGGCCGGCTTCTGACGGTAGGCGTTCCCTTGGGAACGCCCCCGTCTGGGAGGCACGCCCCCGGCACGCCCACCAAAGGGGGCGTGCTGTCAATCAACATCGACAGCACGCCCCCTTTGATCAGACACAACGAGCGAAGGAAAGTCCTTCGCTCGCCGCGTCTGGCGCATGCGCACGATGGAGCTCCCTCCGTCGTGCGCATGCTCAGTGCACACCATCGACCCACTTGCGAGCGGACAGCCGCTCGCGATTGGGTCTGAATCAGGCCCTTAGTTTTGCCAGAACATCAGTTTCAAGTAAATTAACTTGCACCTTACAGTGGAGTCTCTATTATTGGCTGATTCAGTCAAAAAACAGCCATTTACAGACCAAAATACACTGCAGCCTATGTAAATAACCTAGGCACTATAACTTCAACATTGGAAACAAATTTTATTGGGACAATTGGTCAAGAAATGGTGAGATAGAAAGAGAAGGAGAAAAAAAGCTGGTATATTTATACCATTGTATAACGGCTCATTTTGACCATTGCCAGTGTCAAAATTAAAATACTTCCCTGCCATCCGGCAGCCTTATTTGAGAGATCATAGATATTTCTTGGCAGTGGCTAACCTACCCGGGTCATTATATAATAACCCAAGTGCATTAAAGAAAGCATCAATACTTGAAGGGGCAGGACTGAGACCAAAGTTCCATATCTGTGGATCCCAGTAGCATACATCTCTGAATCTCATTTGGATTGAGAACAGTCCATTTTTTCCATTTAAACCATTATTTTGGATGTGTGGTTTTGGATGTGTGTTTTGGTTCTTTATCGTGCTGGAGGACGATGATCTTCAACACAAGAAACAACTGAGATCTCTAAAATTTCTACCACCATGTAGTTCTGATTTCATTTTGAGTGCTGGGGATTACTTTTTTGTTTCTTGTATAGACTAACCCCTCCCCTGAGTGATATTACTGAAGTGATTGAGCAGCTACCAACATGTATTGCAATCTTCAACACAAACCTAGCTTTCTCAAGGTGCCCATCCACTAGCAGACCTCAAAACGACTGCACAATTACATTGTAATTGATAGCTAGAATCTGATTGGTTGCTATGGGCAACATCACTACTTGTCTGTTTTAGAAGCTTTAGTAAATCTACCCCAAGGACAGGTAGCAGAGGTTATAATCATGCAAATGTGATTGTGAATGACAGTCACTAAATATCTGTAATGACTCCAGATATGCTTGGAGTGGTATTTATGATTATGGTCAGTCCTGGAAGCAAAGTAGTTACCTCTTATCTACATCAGCGCCATCTGTTAAGGGCTAGCTGACATAGTTATCACTTGTACAAAAGCATGAAGTCTCAAAAGGAAATGCTTTATTGGTCACAAATAATGGACTTCTGTACATTTAAAAAAAAAAAAAAAGCCCCGAGCCCAAAAAGGCCACAAGGATATTGAAGATTATGTTTGCCAGGGTGGTTTATGCCTGGATTGACTTGAATTCACAGCAGTATTGTCAAATGATAATAGCAGTTTTACCAGATATGCTAGCTATAGGTGCATTTACTTTAGGAACCTAGCTCCACTTCAATATAGGAAAGGATGCACACAGTTGCATCTTCTAGTGTTAGACTAGTATTTTCTAACTTGACCTCGCCAATTATGGATTTAGGGCCTGATTCAGCAAGGAAGGCAGTTACTTATACGCACGCAATCGGCCGATTGTTGCGCACTGCGCATGCATTGCACGAACCAGTCATTGCGATCGCAGTGGCGATGCAGACCCATCGCCGAGTGATTGACAAGAAGTGCAGTTTGTGGGGGGTGGTCGGGCAAACACAGACATGCTAGTGCATTTTAATGGCTTTGCAGGGGAGTGCATAAATTAGCCACTGCGATACCATACACAGCCTGAGGCCTCATAGCGTGCGCTGAAGCAATTCCTGAATGAGGTCTGACCTGCCTTAACTCTGCGTGTGGGTCCAATTGTACCGGTTTTCGCAGTCTTGCTAACCATTACAGATGTGCGTGTAGGTGAAGTGGGCATCCTTATGTAGTGCTGTAGCAGCATTGAGATCGCTATGGATTAGCATACTATCACACTGAACTGCGTGTGTACACTATATTGCAATCTCTAGTGACCTGATTGTGCTAGGAAGCCTGTTCTTACGGCTGCGCTCCTGAGATCTTTGTGCCAATATGGAACTTACATTTCCTAAGTGTTTCTTTAGTTTTATCAAATTCTGCACTAGAAAAAATTTCCACTACGCTGTAGGAGTCCCTTTCGGAGACGATTGAATATAGAATTTAATATATTCCTATAGCCTTCCTCTGAAAAGCAGCACACAAATTTGCTAAGATTTGTTAAACTGAATGTCCACGAATTTATAGACTGCAAGTATGAGACTCTGACTTTGCCTCATGTGTCCCCCTGCATCTACCCATCTGCACACTATCCATCTTTTGTGCCATCTCTTATACCCCTTTTACACCAGAGCTAAAACCCGGATTATTGCAGGTTTAGCCCGGGTAGCTCCTTGGTGTAAAAGGGGACAGGGTTGGATTCCCGGGTCGAGTGACCCGGCAATCCAACCCAGGTAACTTGCAGGGTTTCACACGGGAATGACTCGTGAAACCCTGCAGTGTAAATGGCACGATCCGGGTCACGATGATATGGAGCGCACCGTATGCCGGCCAATTGGCCGGCTTCAGTGGTGCTTGGAGATCTCAAAGCATCCACTTCCACGCCGGAAGACCGGGTCACTGCAGACCCGGCTCCGGTGTGAACGGCGCCGACTCTGGAATATCCTGGGTCAGCACCGGCTAAATTCCAGGTCTGATCCAGTTTGGATCCCTTTTCCAACCTCCAGGTCAGACCCGGAATTTAGGTATAAAAGCGGTATAACTGTATGATTATTAAGTTCTATGGGCACACTTCAATTCAAAGCGAATTGAATAGCGCCGGGAAGGAGCACAGTTACGTTGGAGAATGCTCTCCGATTAAAATGGCGTCGCGATGCGGTTTCCGCAATACTAAGGGCAGAAAACGGCATCGTGCCAGGAGTTTTGTCAGATTTCTGCTCGCACCACAGGAGGGGTGCGAGAAGAAATCCTTAAGGTGCCTACACAATAGACGACTTGCAAGATGCAATGTCGTCAACTACTTCCCTTGAACTCTCACGGTAACTCCCATGCACTCCTAGACAAACGATATATCCAATCTGATAAACGATCTGACCAACGACCTTAATCTCGTTAATGAGAATGGCAGACCTTGCCTGCTGTAGTCAAGATTTGAATATGCAATGTACGACCCGCGGGGACGCGCATCGTTATCGTGAGTAGACACTCCCGCTTTGGACATATGCAATTGAGCGTGAGGTTTAGCGAGGAAAAAACCTTGCACCCAATTTTGGATTACCGCGGAGATGCGCGCTCCCGATACCCGCAGTGTCCAATTAAGAAAAAGTGGTCGCGGGGTTTTCAGCTCTGAAAACCGCACGCCACGGAAAAAATAATAAAATTCTACACGGGGGTCTCCCCTCTATCTTCTCACTGGAGAGGGGGCTACTGGGAGATCTAGTACTTCCAGCACCCATTACGGTCACGGTCACGGTCACGGACACACACACACACACACACACACACACACACGATGCTGGATTTAGAAGACAGCACTGTAGGTGAGTAATTAAGCCAATTTGAGGCTTCCAATTGCTTAACTAGTGCTCTGGGGAAGGGGGTGCCGCCGGGGTCCCAGAGCAAGTCCCACTGATTTTTTCCTAAAATTAACAATCTGGGAGGTGCGAGAAAAAATAAAAACCTCCCCGCGCTCAATATAGAAAAAAAACATGCCTCCAATTGAATATGTCTCATTTTACACGATTTGTCCTTTCGACGTCATTGTCGAAATTGGGCAAATTGTGAAAAATATAATCCCGGCGCTATTCAATTTACGTTGAATTGAATCGAGCCCTTTGTGATTATAACAGTTCATGTGAGAACATACACACGTTTTGATACAGAACTGTTCTAACATATTAACCCCATTTGTTGCTGAACCCATCTTTGCACTTTATGGGCTGTTCACATTACATCATCAGTAATTATTAATGAAGTTTTTTTTTTTTTTAGATTTTCTGAAAATAGAATTAAAACTGCTTACTAATCTTCACAATACAGACAAAATTTACCCAAAATTGGTTAAAAATGTGCTTTTAGTAAAATTGCTAGAGTGGACAAGAAGCAAAAAGGTGTTTACCAACATCAAAAAAATACATTGCGATTCTTTCTTCTGCATTAATCCACATTTCCAAAACAGCAACAAGCCAGATTCTACAGTTTTATAATAAAATCTGCACTTGAAAATAATAATGCAATTTTTATTAGGAGCTTCAATGAAATGCATAAAATGTGTCGGAATAATATGGTAGCCAAACACGTTATATAATTTTTAAAATAGTCAACAAACCCTATCACAGGGATGGGGAACCTCAGGTGTAGCCTGCACCAGGCCCGCAAATAATGTTATATATATATATATCAAAATGGCCCTCTGCAGAAAAAAGGTAGGTGTTCGTTCGTTCGTGTTCTCTCTCTCTCTAATTTTCCTCTCTCTCTCTCTCTCTTTTTCGCTGTCTTTCTCTCTCTCTCTATAAATAATCATATCATCCCTTTAATTCAGGACATGTGACTTACAGTTTCTGTGGCTGATTAAAACCACATAAAATGGAGACTAGAAGTTAGCCAGCCACAATGTGCCAGAGAGAAGGGACGATATGGCAAGCCTATTCATACTCCAATAGTTAGGTTAAGGGACAAATGAGAGGGGAAAAGGATGAAACCTGAGAGAAGCTGGGAGTTGTACTAGCACAAGTAACATGTAAGCACACCTAAAGTCACTCGTGTTATCTGGTCCTAATGACTAACTGGTGTTGCTGGAACATTATATTTTTGAAGTGTTGTGTGCTAGTATCCAGTTTCTTGATAGGGGTTTAGAATTCTTATCTGTCATAAGAGAATTATTTTCCTGTCTCCATAAAGTAGAACTGTAGCCATGTCATTTAACATAAATGTAATCCCCATCCCCCAAGACTCAACACGCAAGTTCTCATCTTTTGTTATTGGGCAGTGTACAGTTTATTTTTGTACAGACTGGAAGAAACATTTCCAAGTATGGTCATTGACTGTTGTACAAAAAAGAAGATTCTAGAAGTCTGTGGAAACCAAGTTACGTCTGCGCTTAGATGCAAGATTGCAGTTCTTAGAAGTCCCAAAAATATTTGGTCCGATAAACTAGAGAGCGAGAATTTTTATGACCGTGTGTATTTTCCCCAGATATGGAGCATGAAAACAGAAGCAATAAAAAGGAGACTCATCACAAGCACTGGAACAGGTCCCCTATAAGAGAAGAAAAATAAATCAATTCTATACAACATGAACTGTACATTTGTCAGACAGATCCAATCCTATAGACACCAAGATGTGACATTTAAAATATTGTGATGGTTTATAACAGAATTATCTGCCTAAAGGGATACTAAATGTTGCCCATACGTGGGATGAATAGCTCAATGCAAAAAGAAACCATCAGATGCCGTCACCATATATCCCAGCCTTCCCAATGACCACGTGACAGCCATCACATCATCATCAGAATGACAATAGTTTTTCCATCAACTGTGCAATCTTATGTGGTATGCAAAATTACCCAACAGTTACCATTCAAAGAGGAGAAATGTCTGACTAGCATTAAATATTAAAAAAAAAAGCAAAAAAAAAAAAAGCATTATTCCAGCTTCGGCAATACAATAGATCTATAATTATGCAGCCACTATCATAGAACAATACAAAATATCTCTGCCAAAGATATACTGTAACATGTAACTTTCATAACAATTTTTTTTCTTAAAGCCCACGTGAGTGCCTGCTATGACAACAATTAATAAGACTAGAACAGCTGTATATAGGACATGTAACGGGCTATTAGTAGCAATCAAGAGAAAAATGTGGCAGTTTGCAGAAGAACTTCATTACTTGCAAAATGACACTTACACTTTAAGGCCAGGAGAGTCCTCTGTGTAGAATCTCCACATGCCCCCTGTACCAGCAGACGTAGTTCGCCCTGAACTTCTTGCACTACTGCTTGTAGTTTTCCTTTTAGGAAGGGAAAAAATAAAATAAAAAGGCATGAAAGCAGAGATCTACATCCAACCCTAAATTTCTTTTAATATAAAATATATCACATATAGAATTCTATTCACCCCTTTATTCTGTGGAACTAGTTTTCAACTCGAATATTTCAGAACTTTGTGACCAAATGAGTAATCCAAGTTAAAAAATGTCCCAAAACATAATATATTATTATAATTGAGACCTGTCCTGTTCCCTCCTATGAGCATAACACTGCCGTCACTTTTATACCAAGCTATCCATAGCACCAAAGGACCTTTATCTAGCGCACATGCTTCATGTATGTACACACAGCCATTTAAAAATATTAAATGCTCCCTCTATATATTCAGACACATCTGTCTGCATACTCCAAAAGTTTTATTTGCTGTAACCTGCAATAAATAATAATTTTCTTTGTTTTGGAGTTTCATTCAACAATGAGAAGGAACAACCAACCTATGAATGTCCTCTAGTAGATTCAAACTATGTGGGTCATTCAGACCCACTCGCAAGCGGCAGTACGCTCGCAAGTGGGTCGATGTTCCCCACTGCGCATGCGCACGATGGGTTACAAAAGAAACATTTTTATTACCTTTGTCTTACAGTAGACCCCGCTGCTCTGGGTGAGACAGCTTTACTTGGGGATCGGCCGGAAGCACCAACATTGGTAGAACCTGCTGCAGGACCAGGCTGAAATACAGATTATGTTTACATTAGATTGCTTAAAGTAAGAAAACCTTGCACCAACAAGAAAATAGCAGGCACTCCACAAATATTATATGGCCCAGGTGCACTTCTGGAGACAGATTCTGACGACAGCAGACGAGTAGCAGCACTCGACACTGGACTTCAATGAACAAAGCACAGCACGCTAAGTGTTTCCAACATTTTGTCTGCTGGTTATTGAAGGGGTCCCCAGAAGTGCACCCGGGCACAACCCGGGAATAACCTGGGTCATAACCCAAATGTGAACAGGGGCAAGTACAAAAACTCCCAGCTTCAACCAGTGTTTTGAGAACTGGGTCAGAGCCGGGGTTTAGATCTGGAAGGGGTATTATAAAGTTTAACAAATTATTTGTGGTCCTCACATGTACATCCTGGAAGATACCAGAGGTGCTCTTAACTAGTGCTGAAAAGCTATTTCAGCCAAAGAACACACTTATGGTGCATACACAGTCAGATGTCAGATGAACGATTTGCAAACGATTGAACGATTTCAGCCTGTATTAAAATTAATGAAATCGACCAAATCTGACTGCAACCACATCAGATATCGTTATCTGACAAACGGGAACGCGCATCGTTCATTGTTGCCCACATGTCAGATTGTCTTTCAGATATGAACGATTTTTAAAATAGTTATCGTTTAGATCTGAAGAAAAATCTGACCATGTGTATGCACCATTAGTTTTTTCCTTTAGTCTGTTTGTTAATAAATTATTGTAACTCCAGCTACTTTTGCACGAGGACCAAAGCAGGGAGTGGTCTAAACAACCTGCCCATATGGGTAGGGTAACATATCAGCAGTAGGGAAAGCCACTCTCATATTAATTTGATATTGGCACTAGGGATGGACATCGGAAGACGATGGTTAGCAACCATCAATGTTACCAATCCGATAATACTTTTTCCATTGAATAGCAAGTTTTCAATGGAAGCCAGCCACCGGATGCTACTCTTCGATACCTGGCTGGTTTTTTTCAGCTGTGGTAACCTAGTAGTGGTGTCCGCCACTTAGTGAATATGCACATGTGAGAAGCACCGAGTGCTTCTGCGCACATTGTAGTCATCGATGGTTATACCATTGAATGGTTATGACGAGATAGCTTTATTTGATGTCGGAAGCTGGCAACCATTTGATGTCAGGTTTCCAATGTCTGTCCCTAATCAGCAGCTCTGCATTGATTACAGAGAAAAGTAATCAAAATAATATTGATTATCTCTAAGATAGTTATAATTTTTGTGATTGTGCAGTTGCAGAGTCAGTCGCATGTGCGCAGTTAAAAAGAAAAAAAAAAGGGAAAAAAGTCACATGCATAGTTGAGGAACAGATGCCTTGGACCAGGATAGAAGATTCTCCGCCAACATCGGGCTTTTAGGATCTGTCCTAATAGATAACGTCTTTAGGATAGTTTCCAAACTCACAATATTAACCCATGAAGATTGGACTTTATTTAAGATCGAGAATCGATGCCAATCCCTAGGAGTAAATCAGTGGAGGTGGGAATTCAGTTCAAAACAATGTATTGATGTTGAGACTTGAATGCCCCCCACAATGAAATAATTTCAGAAATTAATTGATTAAGAGTCTGCACAGTTATCCAGAGTATAAGAACTGGGCTGCTATAGATCTTGTACATTTCCGAAAGACTGGCACCTTGCTATATAAAAAAAAATAATAATAAAAAAAAAAAAAAACACACACACAACACAGCACTTCATGCTCTATACCAGGGGTCAGGGAACTGGTTTACTTTTTACCCCAAAATATATTTAGATACACCGACGTTACCCCCTTGATTTGAAAGGAGGGAAATCATATAGTAGTGCCCCCATATAATGCCCCTATAGGAGTGCCCCCATATAATGTCCCTGTAGTATTGCCACTTGTACAAAAAAAAACACTTACCTTAATCCCCGCTCCTGCATCCGCCGCCGTCCTGTCCACCCGGCTGCTCCTCTGAACTATGGGAGAGACGTCATGACATCTCTCCCATAGAGAGAGCCGGAAGCTGGAGTTCAGAAGAGAACTCCAGCCTCCGGCTAACATTGCGCTGCAGGGAAGGAGCCGGGCTCCCGCTAATAACATCTCAGCGGGCGTCCGGCTTAGAGCCTCCCTGCAGCACAGCCAGGCATGCATAAGAATCAATCTATTATAGAATGTTCATATGCATGCCCGGCTGTCCGTCCATTACCCCCAGGGATTTCATTTTTACCCCATGTGGTGTTAATTTACCCCCTGTTCCCTGACCACTGCTCTATACAGATTATGTGCATTTACAAGGACAGTGCAAATACAGAACACGATCACGTACGCCTGCCCGTGTAATCTCCTCGCTGTTATACATTATCTGGTACTGCTCTGATTTCCATCACAGTGTACAGCGTAACACAGTGTGTATGCCGCTAATCCTAATGCGAAAGGGATACAGCGTTATGGTGCTGTATCAGAGCGGATTCGGAGCAGTAACCAGTAGAAGGTATGTAAGAATAACCCAATAAAGCACGGCCCATCTGCAGTATGAAGCCTCTTTCTTACCATTGTAATGAATCAGCGTCCAACTGCTCCAACCAGCACCGTCAAAAGAGCACAGCAGCGGCGACACCTCTAGCTCACTGTACTTAGTGACACGTCACAGGAAATTATATTATCAACCAATCGCAGAGCTACATTCTCTCTCGGCGCTCCTCTTTCTTCCCATCGCCTATTTAGTGGAGCCAAATTAGAACAACTACTTTCGTCCCCATTGAATAGAGAGAATTCCAATAGTGTTGGAAGCCATTTTCTCGAAGACAAGTTCTAATGAACTCTATAGCAAATGTCTCCATTAAAATGATAGGTTCACTTGAGACACATAACCAAAAAACTGTATGCAGTCTTGCAAATGAAACGTATCTAGTTGCGGACGCGCTGGCAACTTGGAAATTAGGACACGTCAGCGTCCGGGCCTGAGACATTCCCTGCTCGGTGTATACAGAAACCTCCGTCATGCATGTGGGATGAGTCTCAGGCAGACACCGGCGAGTCACGGGCTACTCAGTGAGTCTAACAACATAGTAAACGAACAGTCTGTGGCAGATGTGGTAACCACCTAGTAGCGCCGTATTATGGGGATATGTGTTAAACCCTAAAGTGGAGTCCATAGCAACCAATCAGCTTCTTTCATTTTATAGAAGGCGCTAGATAATGGATAGTTAGAAACTGGTTGCTATAGGTTACTTCTTCACTTTTTCTCTTTAGAAGGTTTTATACATCTCCCACTATGACCTGTAAAGTTGGGAACACACTAAACCAGTGGTCAGGGAACAGGGGTAAATTACCCCACATAGGGTAAAAATGAAATTCCTGGGAGTAATGGACGGACAGCCGGGCATGCATGTGAATCATTCTATAATATAGATTGATTCATATGCATGCCCGGCTGTTCCGCAGGGAGGCTTTAAGCCGGACGACTGCTGAGATGCTATTAACAGCAGGCACCCGGCTCCTTACCTGCAGCGCCGCGTTAGCCGGAGGCTGGAGTTCTCTTCTGAACTCCAGCTTCCATCTCCATGCACACTATGGGAGAGACGGCATGACGCCTTTCCCATAGTTCTGAGGAGCAGCCGGGTGGACAGGACGGTGGCGGATGCAGGGGAAGGGATTAAGGTGTTTTGTTTTTTTTTTGTACAAGGGGCACTACTACAGGGGCATTATATGGGAGCACTACTACAGGGGCATTATATGGGGGCATTATATGGGGGAACTACTACAGGGGCATTATATGGGGTACTACTATATGATTTCCTTCCTTTCAAATCAAGGGAGCAACGTCGGCGTATCTAAATATATTTTAGGGTAAAAGGTAAAAAAGTTCCCTGACCCCTGCCCTAAACAATATGTGTACCCAGCAATGTGACGGACGATGATCTTGTGCCTGACCGCCTAATATGTTGGCCCCTGCCGCATTCCACAGCATGGGGTCGTCGGCTGCATCGTCAGGTGGAGCTGCATGTAGGGACGAGCTGATGATGCAGCTGACGACCAAACAGGAGCGCGCAACAGCTTTCATAGTGGGTACACACCAGACGATTTTGACGATATGTCGTTCCGATCTGTCGGCATATCATCCGAGAAATCGTATAGTGTGTACCAGGCTTAAGGTGGGTACATATTAGACGATACGTCGGCTGGCATATCAACCACATCGGCAAATGTGTACCCACTATAGATGACCATGAGCGCTCCCACAAGTCGTCCGTCAGGGTCAGCCGACAGAACGACCCAGCTACCGACGCCAGGCAGGTGAATGGAGCCTGTGCCCTGGTGCCGGATCATTTAATATGTGCCGGCCATCCGATATGTCAGGCGTCGCATCGCTGGGTACACACATCGCTAAGTGTGTACCCAGCTTTATATGTCATGTTTCTGTGGGATGGGACTTGCAGGAGGCATAGGGGGTCATTCAGACCCGCTCGCGAGCAGCAGTACGCTCGCAAGCGGGTCGATGTTCCCCACTGCGCATGCGCACGACGGAGGGAGCTCCGTCGTGCGCATGCGCGAGACCCGGGGAGCGACGGGCTCTTCATCGCTCCGGGTCTCACACCAAAGGGGGCGTGCTGTCGATGTTGATTGACAGCACGCCCCCTTTGGTGGGTGTGCCGGGGGCGTGCCTGCCAGACGGAGGCGTTCCCATGGGAACGCCTACCGTCTGAAGCCGGCCCCACTGACATCACTAGTGATGTAAGTGGGAGTGATTTTGGCTCTGATAGTGTGTGACAGGGAGACCCTACCGCAGGGTCTCCGTCGCAAGTCCGATGGTCACGATGGTCAAGACCATCGCGACCATCTTTATGGCCGCTCGCATATGCTGTGGGTGGTCACCCACAGCTATACGAGCGGCCAGGAGGCCGCTTCATTTTCATGGAGGAGGGCCCTGATTCAGAGCGAGTGCTCTGAATCAGGCCTTAGTGAGGAGGGTATATGTTCAGAATCTAAATGTTGACAATATTTAGCATAAGTACAGTACGACAGTAATTATTACATATCGCCTGGATTACTTTACACAGCTATTGATGGCAAAATTGACCCCTTTGTGTAATGCTAAATTTGTATATCGTCTTATTGGGATAAAGCCTGTTTTTGTGCCTCTTTTGGGGGAGCAGGTAATAATAGCTTGAATCACATATGACAAATTTGTACACTAGGTAAACATTTGTTTTTTCTTATAAGGAAGAAATACATTTTTAACTATGGTAGAAGTAGTAGCATTCTAGTGTGGAAAAAAATAATCATACAATACTAAAGCTGTTTTTTGTGGGAGTCTTGGAGAGTAATTGTTTCAAATTGGCAACAAACAATAGATCATTAGGATGATGTATCAAACCTTCTAAAGAGGACAAATGGAGCAATGGTACACACCGTTACGATCACTCCTTAGATGTGATGTTGCAATCGACTTAACTCCTGATTGAAAGTCCCGGCCATAGTGCCAATACTCATGTACATACCTATACAAGTATTGAAAGAAAATGATTGTACCACCGACAGAGGCAGCACTGCTGCTGTTGTAGAAACGCAAGAACAGTCTAAGGTGCGTACACACTGCACTTTTGAACCGATATGGCCCTGTCAAAATTCAGATGAATATTAAACAGCACATAAGATACGATTCTACGATTTGTCCAGTTTTCATCTGACAAAACATGGTTGAAAGTGTGTAAACACTCAACCATAATCAAAAGAACAGCCTGACGATTGTATAGGTGTTTACCCAGCATTACTCATAGCAACCAATCCAGTTCTAGCTATCAATTGATCATATCTTTAGTTAATTGATAGCTAGAATCTGATTTCCACTTATCGTCTTTAAAAGGTTTGATACATCGGCCTCAGGGGGTGATTACATTTTGCATAATGTGTCAGAATTTAAATTTGTTCAAGCTGAATGAAATCACAGGTAAAAGTCATTGCCGCAATTTTTTACAATTCATTTTTGAACTTCTAGACAATTGTCATAGCAAAATCACATATTTTTTCTTGCACCCTCCTGAAAAGGTGGCCGAAAATCTTTTTTTTGTGGAAAATAAAGTATTTTATTGGAGTAGACTGATAAACAAACACGAGCAAAATACAGTACTTGGTACAGGTTTGTGTGGAAATCCTCCAGAATATACAAAAAGCTGCTAACCAAAAATCAATGTTATTACAAACATGTTTATATTTCTACATCAGGGTCCATAGGGTATCCACAGGATACATTGCGGGGGGGGCGGTATAGGTGATGACGTCAGGCATCGGGCACCATAGAGTTAAGTTTTCAGCCTCCCAGGATGCACTAGGGTCCCCCTCCTATACCCCGTCCCCAAGCCAAGGCATCCCAGTTTCGTTGGTGCCCGACTCGGAGTCGGAGCACCTGTTTAGAGGGGGGCTAAGGATAGCCCCTGAAGTTTTCTTCGAGGCAGCTGTGGCTGCACATCTGGAAGTACAGCATGGACAGTCATTACTGACGTCCATGCTGTCTCCCCTACACCCTGCCGGTACCAGAAAACCGGTACTGATCCGGGGATGCTGGTAAGCATCTGAGGTCACGGCTAGCGGTGACCCCAGATGTTTCGGACCATGGCCGGATTCAAGGGGGCAGCAGGGTCCCGCGGTGGGTCCCTGCTGAACACATGGTCCAAAGTCCCCAGGCAGGGGGCTCCCTGGGGACTGGCTGCAGCGTGGAGCCAGGTAACTAACCTGCGCTTCCACTACCCCCCTGGGACAGCAGACCGCAGCTGAGCGGCAGCGCTGCGGTGTCCCAGAGGTTAATTGCATGCCAGGGGAGCGCGCCTACCCTGTACACAGCCGGCGCCTCCCCCGCTGCACACAGCCCTCTCTGCGCTGCCGATTGGCCCTGTGGCAGTGCTCCTCCCCCAGGCCGGCCTCCTCTCTGCTCCTCAGTGGCCATCTTTGCAAAGCATGGTGAACGCTGCTGGAAGCTGCTGATTGGAGGCATCGCGGTCTGGGTCCCCCGGCATACCTTTCCTCCATTGACTACAGGTCTGTGTATGCAGCGCTGTGTCCTACCAGGCTCTGTGTCTGCATAGTTGAGAAACAGCGCTGATAGTGCAGGAATTAATTTCTTCTGCATTGTATGTGACTTCTGCTAGCGTCTGCTGCCTGTACTTTCACTTTCTACTGTCAGCCATTTTACTGTTCCTGCTCTTCTTCTGCTAAAGCCCTTGCGGTGCGGTGATTGCAGGGTGGTTCTCCCACTATACTAACGAGTATCAGTGAGAGGGGTCACATACTTACCATCATGTCTGAGAGTGAATTTCCTCTCCAGCTTATGTGTACTAAGTGCAATGTACCGATAGCGGAGGGGGAGGGTAACGCGGAGGGGCTATGTCGGCAGTGTTATTTATTGGCGCGGCCAATTACTGTCACGGCTCTGGTACAGGAACCTCCCTGGGCTTGTTTCGCTAAAGCGCTTACAACCCTAGTGGGCCAGTTAGCTCCGCCACCAGCGTTTTCCCAGATGGGATTGTCCCAGCAGTCAGTGGTGTCGTCACCTATGCAGGGGTTCCCGAGACAACTGATGGTACCCCACAGTCTCCCTATTTCGACTCCCCAGGTTTCACAGGAGCCTACGTGGGTTAATGCACTGTCAAATTTGGTACAGCATTTGTCGGACGTGTTACAAGGGGAGTCTGTGTTGCGGCCTGTGGCGTCTCTGTCTGCTCCTTATGAGGATGACGACGTGACGTCCGATGATGGTGAGATTCTGGATCTATCTGACCAAGAACCTCTCCGTACTAAAGAGTCGGACGCTAAGTCCAAGGTTTATATTCCTGGCCTTATTCGGGCAGTCCGCACAGCTTTAGTTATTGAGGATGACGATCCTCCGGTGTCCAAGTCCAAATATGCCTTTTTTAAGGATATTAAGGGTGACACCACAGTGTTTCCTCTTTCGGGTCAGTTAGTAGACCATTTAGAGGAGGCGTGGAAACACCCTGGTAAATGGTATCAGCCTTAGAGGCGCTTAGCAGTGGCTTATCCGTTTGCGGACAATTATTTTTCTAAGTGGGAATCCCCTCCACAGGTGGATTCTCATGTGACACGCCTAGTCCGAAGTGCCACATTGCCCATGCCCTCCATGTCCTCCTTTAAGGTTGCTACGGACCGCAAGGTGGAGATCTGCCTAAAGTCCATTTATTACCCCGTGGGGGGGGGGGGGGCATCCAGACCGGCTATGGCCGTATGTTGGGTAGCCAGAGCTATGAAGCGCTGGGCTGATAGTTTGGAGCCGTCTTTGGATTCCGACTGTTCGGCTGACCATCGGCTGAACAGGCCGAGTTGGTAGGCAATCTCCGGGATTCGGCCACTTACATCAATGAAGCGGCCTTGGATATCAGTACCCTCACATCTCGGATTTCTTCGGCAGCTGTTGGTGCTCGTTGGACCTTATGGTTGTGATCTTGGAAGGCGGACGCTGATTCCAAAAAAGGCTTGGAAGCTTTGCCTTTTAATGGAGAAGTTCTATTTGGTCCGGATCTGGACAAAATTGTAGCCACGCTGGTGGCAGCCAAATCTGTATGTCTCCCGTCTGCTGCGGTCCCTTCCAGTTCGGGTACGTCGTCCTTTCTGCCTTACAGGGCCCAGGGTAGGTCTAAAGCACATTCTTTTCCCCAACAGGCTGGCCCCAAAAAATCGTCCAAGCCCAGGAAACAGGCCTGGAGTACCAGACGTCCGGCCCCTAAGTCAGATGACAAACCTGCAGCCTGACGGTCCGGGCCTCCCTTTGGGGGATCCCAAAGTGGGAGGCCGCCTGCTGCAGTTCGCCCAGTCTTGGTCGATAACCACGACAGACAATTGGGTTCACGAGGTGGTTTCTCACGGGTATGCCCTCTCCTTTCGGCACAGACCCCCATCCCGATTCTTCACCACGGGCCTTCCATTAGACCGGAACAAAGCCGTGGAACTGCGGAAGGTTTTGCACACTATGCTCCAGGCTGGAGTTATAGTGCCTGTTCCATTCTCCCAGATGGTCCAGGGTTTCTATTCCAACCTATTTTTGGTGCAGAAACCCAATGGGTCATACCGTCCGATTCTCAACCTCAAGGCCCTCAACAAGTCCTTGCGGGTGTCGCGTTTCGGATGGAGACCCTACGGTCCATCATTCTGGCACTGGAACCTGGGGATTACATGGTGTCATTGGACATACAGGATGCTTACCTGCATGTCCCTATTCTTTTACACCATCAGCAGTTCCTCAGGTTTACAATCCACAACGATCACTTCCAGTTCCGGGCATTACCTTTTGGCCTGGTGACAGCACTACGAGTGTTCACCAAGGTCATGGATGTCATGGCGGCTTACCTGCGGCTGCAGGGAGTCCGCATGTTGCCGTACCTAGATGACCTTCTGTTGGTAGCAGGATCTCCAGAGCTCCTTCTACGCCACTTGGACCTGACGATTGCAGTACTGCAACGTCATGGCTGGTTAATAAACTGGCAAAAGTCCACCCTGATCCCGTCTCAGAGGATTCTGCACCTCGGAGCCTTATTGGACTCCAGACTGCAGAGGATCTTTGTGACGGGGGAAAAGATCTCTGCCTTACAGTTGAGGGTGCGCAGTTGTCTGCAGAGTCGCCGAGTGTCTCTGCACTCGGCGATGAGGTTACTGGGCTCCATGGTGTCAGTATTCGATATGGTGGAATATGCCCAGTTTCACTCCAGACCTCTGCAGCAATTGATCCTGTCCAAATGGAATGGACTGCCTCAGAGTCTAAAGTCCCAGACGATGGTGCTCACTTCGGAGGTTCGCCTGTCCCTAGCCTGGTGGTTGCAGACGACCCATCTCAACAAGGGTCGTCTATTTTGGGTGGCGAACTGGGTCCTGTTAACAACGGACGCCAGCCTTTGGGGCTGGGGAGCTGTCACGGGTCCACACTTGTTCCAGGGCAGATGGACTCAGGCGGAAAAGCAGCTTCCAATAAACATCTTGGTACTCCGCGCGGTTTCCAATGCTCTCCAGCAGGCACATCGGGTTCTCCAAGGTCACCCCGTGCAGGTCCAGTTGGACAACGCCACCACCGTGGCCTACATAAATTGGCAAGGAGGAACCCGAAGTCGGGCGGCACTCGTAGAGGTGTCCCGCATCCTGGTCTGGGCAGAGCGCAATCTCCCGGCCATATCAGCAGTATTCATCCCGGGAGTCCTCAACTGGGAGGCGGACTTTCTCAGTTGCCTGGACGTTCATCGTCTTTCAACTTCTGGTGGACAGGTGGGGTCTTCCAGAGATAGACCTCATGGCATCACAGTACAACAACAAGTTGCCGGTGTACGGCTCTCGAACAAGAGCCGAAAAGGTGTCTTTGGTGGATGCTCTGTCCGTCCAGTGGACGTTCCGGTTTGCTTATCTCTTTCCTCCGTTTTCCCTTCTTCCACGGGTAATCCGGAAATTCAAACAGGAAGGAGGGACGCTCCTGTTGATAGCTCCCGCGTGGCCCAGGCGGCATTGGTTCTCAGACCTTCAGAGTTTGTCCGTGGACATTCCTCTGCGGTTGCCGCTACGACCGGACCTGCTGTCACAGGGTCCTTGTCTTCACCCAGACTTGACTCGGCTGTCTTTGACGGCGTGGCTGTTGAGACGGCCATGTTAAGGTCCAGGGGTTTTTTCAGCTCTGTAGTACAAACTATGCTAAGAGCTCGGAAGCCATCTTCTGCAAGGATATACCATCGTGTGTGGCATACATTCTTCCAGTGGTGTCGACCGAGAGGTTATGCCCCTCGGGAGTTCCGTCTATCTAGAGTGTTAGCTTTCCTACAGGCGGGACTAGACCATGGGCTTCGCCTTACTTCTCTGAAGGTGCAGGTGTCTGCCCTGTCAGTCTGGTTCCATCGTAGGATTGCTGCAATCCCTGATGTGCACACCTTTATGCAATGTGTTCTTCGAATTCAGCCGCCTTTTGTTCCACCGGTGGCGCCTTGGGATTTAGCTGTGGTCCTGAGGGCTCTCCAAGGACCGCCGTTTGAACCACTGGGCTCAGTGGACCTTAAATGGCTGACAGCTAAAACAATTTCCCTTCTGGCCATTGCTTCGGCCAGATGTGTTTCTGACTTAGGGGCTCTCTCCTGTAGACCCCCTTTTCTGATTTTTCATGGGAACAGGGCAGTACTGCGCACTCATCCTGAATTTCTTCCCAAAGTTGTTTCACGTTTCCATATCAATGAGGAAATCGTTGTGCCGGCTTTTAACTCACCTGATCTTTCAGTGGGTGAGGCCACTTTGGACGTTGTGCGGGCCTTAGGATTTATGTTGACCGCACTTCTTTGTTTAGGAAGTCGGACGCCTTGTTTGTCCTCTCTGGCTTCTGTAAAAAGGGTTGGCCTGCTTCAAAGCAAACTTTGGCAGGTTGGATTCGTATGGCAATTTCAGAAGCTTATCTTCATGAAGGCCTTCCGGTTCCATCCTCTGGGAGGGCTCATTCCACAAGTCTGTGGGTCCTTCGTGGGCAGCTCGACGTGGTGCTTCTGCAGTCCAGATCTGCAAGGCTGCCACGTGGTCCTCTGTCCATACCTTTGTGAGGTATTGCGCGTTTGACACCTTTGCCTCTCAGGATGCTTCCTTCGGGCGGCGGATTCTCCTTTCAGCACAGGAGCGTCCCCACCCTTGAAGGATACTGCTTTGGGACATCCCCAAGGTATCCTGTGGATACCCTATGGACCCTGATGTAGAAAATATGAGATATGGTAAGAACTTACCTTTGTTATCTCTATTTCTATGAAGTCCATAGGGTTCCACAGGACTCCCGCCCTGTCGCACCTGTGCTGCATATGGGCTTTACTCTGGTAACCGTTTTTTCCGTCTCCCTCTGGTGAGAATGTGATTCTTGTGTGTGTCAAGATCTTTTTTCTCTCTCTTCCTTCTCCTCCTCCTGCCTATGGCTTGGTACGTAACTGAGATGCCTTGGCTCGGGGGCGGGGTATAGGAGGGGGACCCTAGTGCATCCTGGGAGGCTGAAAACTTAACTCTATGGTGCCCGATGCCTGACGTCATCACCTATACCCCCCCCCAAGGTATCCTGTGGAACCCTATGGACTTCGTCGAAATAGAGATAACAAAGGTAAGTTCTTACCATATCTCATATTTTCATCTAACATAAAACTAGTAAAACATATTGAAAAAAGGTGTGCACAGCTAATGGCGAAATGGATGAGTTGTGGGCTACATCTATTTTATCTTCAGAATAAGAAAGGAAAAAAATATGAGAGTCTGGGTTGAGATTGGGCCATGAGGGGGGGAAGGGTGAGGTGTCATTGCAGGCGTTTCCACACCGTTTAAACAGAAACTTGCCCCCCTCACTACTAATTGAATCGATCCCTAATGGGCATATCCAGTTATACCCTGTGGCGACAGCCCGAACGCATTCAATCAGGTCCTGTATTCCAAAGCGTAATGCTGATTTTCCCTTGCAGCCTGAGGAGCTATGAGGACAAATCTAGTTAAATGTAGCCCCTGGGGTTTCACGTGTTGGGAAATTCATAGATTCCAGCATTTTACGCATAATCTATGGGTTACCACATGTTACACCAGGGTTTACTACGCGGGCAAAATGTTAATTTATTGAATAGCTCCTGGCTTGAAACATTGAGCATTTACCTGAGCAGTAAACCCGGCACCTAATTGAATATTCACCCAAATGTAGTATAGTTAAGAAAGTGTAAATTATTTCTGAACTCCCTCATTTTTGTCTTTCCCTTTCTGATGTGTATATACATATATTTTTCTACATATTGTAAACAGGCTGAATGCACCCTGCCCTTTTGGCGGTGCTCCGACAAGACAACCTGGCAGGTGCCGTCCCCACCCGCGGGCCGCAGTTTCACGCAGGTGGGAAACATAGCGGTGCAGCAATCACCGCCGGTGAGCACTCCATCTATTCACATAGGGAGGAGAGCTTGGGGGCAGCCCGGCATGTCCGTAAGTGCCGCGCACACCCCCAAGAGTGATCAAAAGGAGGCAGATCTTAAAGACACGCCCCTTTTTTGGGCGGACCTAGAGTAAAACACTAATGCAAGGATACATTGCGTCGCCGTACACATTGCACAATCCACCATAAGACAACACATTGTATCGTTACATGTAACAGCATTGCGTCATCCATGAGATCTTCATATATGATGTGCAGAACAGAAAGAAAAAGAAAGACGTCCTGGAATGATGGATTGAATGTGTACTATGTATCTTCCCGATCCGAGTCGGAACTATATATATCAGATAATAGATCGTATAGTGCAGTGGTTCTTAAACTTGGTCCTCGGGACCCCACACAGTGCATGTTTTTCAAGTCTCCTCACAGAAACGTAAGTGAAATAATTAGCTCCACCTGTGGATCTTTTAAAAGGTGTCAGTGAATAATGAATACACCTGTGCGCCTGCTGGGTGACCTGCAAAACGTGACTTGTGTGACTGAGTTTGAAATCCACTGGTATAGTTTGCACCCTGCTTTTATTACAATACATCTTTGATTACTGCTTGGAACGTTCTAACGTCTAAACAGGCACCTCAGTTTAATCGTTGTGCTGTTATTCCAGTGAAATGAACATACTGTGCAGCTCAGTTTAGAAATATAGATGTCCGTTTTGAGCGCAGGAAATCCTATGACATCACAAAGGTGATGTCATCAGAAATTTTAAGGTAAGCTTTTGATCTCTCGGATTCCTCCTATCAGCATTGCTTTTATATATGGGTCTCATTGAGTGTATGCTCATTAGCAATAAAGGTGACTCGTGGCATGCTCCCCGGTTTAAATATATATATTTATAGGCTCAATAACAGAGTCACTCCTTGTTATATGTAAATATGTTTTGTATCCCCATACATGGGAGAACGCAGGAGAATAAAATAGATTATTGCGGTAGACGCAGTGAGACATAAAACGGAAGGGATCCTGCAAATTATCTCCGGCTTTGCAGGTCCTTCATAGAAGAGTATAGAGTAACAGGATCAGAAAGTGGCGTTATCTAGCAGCACTGCTTGATAATAAGATCAGATATCACAGTCCCCATAACAGGCGTTTTGGACACAGTAACCACCAATAAAACAAAAGTCTGTGTTATGCCTTCTTTAATAGGACTATTAAACAGAACCTCATTTCCTTCTCATCCCATAGTAGGAAAGGTTTTCTTTTAAAAAGCAGAAGATGGGAAACCCAAGTCAGGGGGATGTTTTTAAATCCTATAATTAATGTGAAATCAGATTTTTAAAATCGCAGCCCAATATAGCAGTACTGAGCTAGTAAAACTTGTCAATGATATTACACACTGATGAGGATTACTAGGAAGAATGTTCTATGTTTAAAACAATAATTGCAGCAAGAGTGTGTGTGGTGTTAGTAGTCTGATATCAGCAGCCCATAATTGCTCTGTAGGGTAGACAGGTAGCAATACTCTTTAAACATTCATCCTGTGGATATGTATGAATGGTATAGCCAGCTAACACTTCCACTTAGGAAGGCTGATTCACTACCAACTAGCCTGCCTCTATCCCACTAATGACAGCCACAGAATATGAACAAAAATCTGCCTACCTAAAAGTACTGATGACCATTCTGTGTTTCTGCCTAAATATCACTGAGCAAATTGTATTGTAGAGCAGAGGTTCCCAAACGCGGTCCTCAAGGCTCCCCAACAGTTCAGCGATCTGTTCAGTGAACGATATCACTGAATGATCTTCCTTGAAATTCATTGTGTGCTGGATGAACGATATTGTTCATCCACACACCAAAGATATAATGAACGACCAACGGTCGTTCTATCATATGCAAAAATGAACTATATAGTTCAGGTTGGCCTGCATGCATTCACGACGGACGATATCGTTATCGTCCAGCGGGAGCGTGCATCGTTGGTCGTTCATTGCATACACTCGGAACGATATGAACGCTATATTGTTACCATTCATATTGTTCAAAGATATCGTCTCGTGTGTATGCACCTTTAGAGCTATCCAAGGTTGAGCGCAGGTGGTTAAATCAAACTGAGGTACTAATTAAGTCACCCGGGCTTAAACATAGATATCTCTAAAACCTGAACTGTTGGGGAGCTTTGAGGACCGCGTTTGGGAACCTCTGATGTAGAGTGTTTAAACAAGATGTGCAATGAATAAAATGAATGCTTATAACGCCCAAATTATGGCATGAGCCACATACATGACATCCCAATAAAGAAACATAATCTGGATTACAGCATTCAACTACACACTCAGGGCTCTATTTATAAAGCAGTGATAACCCATTGTTATCAACAGAAAATAGGTTACCACCGCTTCATGCAATTTATGATCAAGGTAGCTGCAGAGGAATCAATCAATCTCTTGCAACCCCTTAAATTGCGGACATCATCGCATCACCATTGTATGTTATGGGGACTGTGATCTGTTTAATTTATAAAAATGTTGCTGTATAACAAAGTAGAATCATGATTGTTCACTACATTGTTTGTAGTGCACAGGCACACTATCTATCCACAAATATATACAGTCAGGTGCATAAATATTGGGACATTGACAGAATTTTCATATTTTGGCCTCTATTCACCACCACAATGGCTTTCAAATGAAACAAACAAGATGTGCTTTAACTGCAGACTTTCAGATTTAATTTGAGGGTAATTACATCCAAATCAGGTGAACCGTGTAGGAATTACAACGGTTTCTATATGTGCCTCCCACTTTTTAAAAAGTAATGGGACTATCAATTCAAAAGCTATTTCATGGACTGGTGTGGGCTATTCCCTCGTTATTTCATTATCAATTAAGCAGGTAAAAGGTCTGAAGTTGATTCTAGGTGTGACATTTGCATTTGGAATCAGTTGCTGTCGACTCTCAATATGAGATCCAAAGAGCTGTCACTATCAGTGAGGCAAGCCATCATTAGGCTGAAAAATCAAAACAAACCCATCAGAGAGATAGCAAAAACATTAGGTGTGGCCAAATCAACTGTTTGGAACATTCTTAAAAAGAAAGAACGCATCGGAGAGCTCTACAACACCGAAAGACCCGGAAGACCACGGAAAACAACTGTGGTGGATGACAGAAGAATTATTTCCCTGCTGAAGAAAAACCCCTTCACAACAGTTGGCCAAATCAAGAACACTCTCCAGGAGGTAGGTGTATATGTGTCAAAGTCAACAATCAAGAGAAGACTTCACAAGAGTGAATATAGAGGGTTCACCACAAGATGTAAACAATTGGTGAACCTCAAAGACAGGAAGACCAGATTAGAGTTTGCCAAACAACATCTAAAAAAGCCATTACAGTTCTGGAACAACATCTTATGGACAGATGAGACAAAGATCAACTTGTACCAGAGTGATGGGAAGAGAAGAGAAGGAAAGGAACTGCTCATGATCCTAAACATACCACCTCATCAGTGAAGCATGGTGGTGGTAGTGTCATGGCGTGGGCATGTATGGCTGCCAATGGAACTGGTTCCCTTGTATTTATTGATGATGTGACTGCTGACAAAAGCAGCAGAATGAATTCTGAAGTGTTTCGGGCAATATTATATGCTCATATTCAGTCAAATGCTTCAGAACTCATTAGACGGCGCTTCACAGTGCAGATGGACAATGACCCGAAGCATACTGCAAAAGCAACCAAAGAGTTTTTTTAAGGCTAAAATCTGGAATGTTATGCAATGGCCAAGTCAATCCCCTGACCTGAATCCGATTGAGCATGCATTTCACTTGATGAAGACAAAACTGAAGGGAAAATGCCCCAAGAACAAGCAGGAACTGAAGACATTTGCAGTAGAAGCCTGCCCGCCCTTTACAAGCACCTGTGTTATGCAATTAAGCTGATCTGAGCAACTACCATTTTTTTTGCAAGTTTGGAGAGGCATGAAGGTAGTCAGCATTAGGAGGATGTGCTGATGCTGATAGTGCCATGTGGAGGTTTTTTGGGGTACCTCCAAGGTAAGTTAGCTCTCAGCTTTTATATGTACTGTTATCATGCAGTACATCAATTGTAATTATATGACCCAGAGTGGGTGCTACTATTATGTAGCAATAATTATTTTGGGGTGAGCGTTTGGGAGTGGGGCCCCCGGGGGGGTTCTGACTGGGCCTTTCTCATGGCATCACCACTTAATTCACATAGAATACTTTTATCACTTTTCTGTTTGTTTGTATATTATTTGTCATTTTAATTCTTTCTCATTTCATTAACACTTATTGATTTATCTTTACACATCTTTTCTTTATACTTCACTATCACCTTTTTCCCTTTTTCGTGTGATGCCCTGGGGATGGCCCTTGGTTGGAATTTTTTTGGGGTGCCTTGCTTCTCGGACGTGAACCCCTCCCGCAAGTATAGAGGAGCCTTGACGATTGGCCTGGCGCTTATTCATATATTTGCAAATGTATGTAACTAATACCTCTGAATCGCTATTATCATGTAGGATTTAAGTATTGTTTTTGCTGCAGTGTGCTGGGGGGCAAATCTCTTTTTTTCTGTGTTCATAGTAAACCCCGCCCTTTACAAGCACCTGTGTTATGCAATTAAGCTGATCTGAGCAACTACCATTTTTTTTGCAAGTTTGGAGAGGCATGAAGGCAATCAGCATTAGGAGGATGTGCTGATGCTGATAGTGCCATGTGGAGGTTTTTTGGGGTACCTCCAAGGTAAGTTAGCTCTCAGCTTTTATATGTACTGTTATCATGCAGTACATCAATTGTAATTATATGACCCAGAGTGGGTGCTACTATTATGTAGCAATAATTATTTTGGGGTGAGCGTTTGGGAGTGGGGCCCCCGGGGGGGTTCTGACTGGGCCTTTCTCATGGCATCACCACTTAATTCACATAGAATACTTTTATCACTTTTCTATTTGTATATTATTTATGTCATTTTAATTCTTTCTCATTTCATTAACACTTATTGATTTATACTTACACATCTTTTCTTTATACTTCACTATCACCTTTTTCCCTTTTTCGTGTGATGCCCTGGGGATGGCCCTTGGTTGGAATTTTTTTGGGGTGCCTTGCTTCTCGGACGTGAACCCCTTAATGCTAGGGACGCCAGTATAGAGGAGCCTTGACGATTGGCCTGGCGCTTATTCATATATTTGCAAATGTATGTAACTAATACCTCTGAATCGCTATTATCATGTAGGATTTAAGTATTGTTTTTGCTGCAGTGTGCTGGGGGGCAAATCTCTTTTTTTCTGTGTTCAAAGATCAACTTGTACCAGAGTGATGAGAAGAGTATGGAGAAGGAAAGGAACGGCTCATGATCCAAAGCATACCACCTCATCAGTGAAGCATGGTGGTGGTAGTGTCATGGCGTGGGCATGTATGGCTGCCAATGGAACTGGTTCCCTTGTATTTATTGATGATGTGACTGCTGACAAAAGCAGCAGAATTAATTCTGAAGTGTTTCGGGCAATATTATATGCTCATATTCAGTCAAATGCTTCAGAACTCATTGGACGTCGCTTAACAGTGCAGATGGACAATGACCCGAAGCATACTGCAAAAGCAACCAAAGAGTTTTTTTAAGGCTAAAATGTGGAATGTTATGCAATGGCCAAGTCAATCCCCTGACCTGAATCCGATTGAGCATTCATTTCACTTGATGAAGACAAAACTGAAGGGAAAATGCCCCAAGAACAAGCAGGAACTGAAGACATTTGCAGTAGAAGCCTGGCAGAGCATCACCAGGGATGAAACCCTGCGTCTGGTGATGTCTATGCGTTCCAGACTTCAGGCTGTAATTGCCTGCAAAGGATTTGCAACAAAGTATTAAAAAGTGAAAGTTAGATTTAGGATTGTTTAGTTTGTCCCATTAATTTTGGCCCCTTAAAAAGTGGGAGGCACATATAGAAACCGTTTAAATTCCTACACCGTTCACCTGATTTGGATGTAATTACCTTTAAATTAAATCTGAAAGTCTGCAGTTAAAGCACATATTGTTTGTTTCATTTCAAAGCCATTGTGGTGGTGAGTAGAGGCCAAAATATGAAAATTCTGTCAATGTCCCAATATTTATGCACCTGACTGTATATATTTGTGGATAGATAGTGTGCCTGACTACGGAATACTTTTGTATTGTCTACATATTATATTACATTTATTCCTGAGAGTACCTACAGATGTGTCCTCATACATCTAGCCTCAATACGGCATGCAGCGAGACTTTCCTGGCGTGAGTGAGCTGCCAGATCCCGTGCTACTCTGTTAGTGTTGGGCATCTTTTTACTGTGCTAATTAATTTGATTCCTGAGTCTGTATATAAAGCACAACGGAACTTGGAATGAATAAAGTTGCAGCCGCTACATTGTAGGACTTCGTATACAGATTTAGAGATTCAGGGGTCTATTTACTAAGCAGTGTTAGGAGACAAAGTGAAATGAGATAAGGTACCAGCCAATCAGCTCCTAACTGTCATGTCACAGGCTGTGTTTGAAAAATGACAGTTGGGAGCTAATTGGCTGGTACCTTATCTCCTTTCACTTTGTCTCCTAACACTGCTTAGTAAATAGACCCCATAGACGCAGACAGATATACAAGTGTTACATATAAAATGAATCAGCAAATTCTGCCGGTGCGTCCTAGTCGCATAGCATTGTGATTTAGGGGCCCTATTCATTTAGCAGCGTAAACTGCTGCTTTGTTCGCCATTGACGAAAAGTGACGTTTTTTGCCAAAAAAACAGGTGAAAACGGCAACAGGCGAGAAAAACTGTAGAAAAGTAATCTCCATCCCAGACCAGGTGAAAAAAAAAATGCACATTCCCTGTTTTTGGCTAAAAATGTGGGGATTTCTTTCAGAACCCTTTGGACACCCCCTAATGATAAATTACCAGAAAGAAAATTGTAATTTGCGTACATTGGCAATAAAACAACCGCGCAAATTTTGGGTGAAAAAAAAAAAATTGTTGAAAAATAATAGAAAGCATTTTTTTTTCCAGGAAATTACTGTTCCACGTAAATTGGGGGTACGTTAAAATGGGAGCAAATATATTTTCGTGTCGTAAAAACGCAATTTTAAAACCGTTAAAAAAACGCATGCTGCGACCACGTGCGATGTTGAAAACACTTGACGCATCAATACCACCCCCTGAAAAATCAGACCCAATACGTTGAAACCATTTTCAACTACTGTATGTTTTTTTTTTCCCCCAAGAAAATTTGTGCGTTTTTTCCGCCAAAGTACGCAACTTATGAACATTTTTTCCAGTAATTTATCATTTGGGGGGTGTCCAAAGGGTTCTGAATGAAATCCCCACATATTTTGCCAAAAATAGGGATTTTGCACATTTTTTCTCCTGGTCTGGGATGAAGATAACTTTTCACCAGTTTTTTTCGCTTGTTGCTGTTTTTGCCTGTTTGTTGGCGAAAATTTAGCCGTTTTTTTTTTAAACGTGAGTTTTCGCAAATGGCGAAAAAAACGTCCATTTTCATTGCTAATTGAATACGGCCCATAGACACATTTTCTCACAAAAGATGCCCAGCGCTAGCTGAGACTCACAGGACCTGATGCACCATGAGAGGCTTTTTAGCACGACTGCAGCAAAGTTGTATAAGGAGTTAGGACACATCTGTATTAGATGAAAGCAGAGATTTGTATTATTAATATGTATAGTATTAGTAATCCTGGTATAAATCTGCAATCTCATTAAAGTAATTTTCCTGTACGGGTTACATCCATGTTTTGAATAACAAACTGGTTATTCAGTGCGGGCTATAGTTATTAACTGTAAATTTATGTTTACACAGTGAAATTCTAGCTAGTGCACAATTGGTGACTGCCATGGGACCGTCTGTGCTCTTCATCCATCCAGATCTTGGAATTGGAGGAGCTGAGAGACTTGTTGTTGATGCCGCACTTGCACTGAAATCACGTGGCTGCCAAGTACAAGTGTGGACTGCCCATTATGACATTGGCCATTGTTTCTCAGAGACACTGGATTCTGGCATTCCTATTAGGTGTTGTGGAGACTGGCTTCCCCGGAGTATATTTGGAAAATGTCTGGCCCTATGTGCATATATTCGCATGATATTTCTGGCTTTCTATGTAGTCTTTCTTAGCGGAGAGCAATTTGATGTGGTGTTCTGTGACCAGGTACGTTTATACACAGCTTTATTTTTCTTAACATACCTTGTAGGATTAAAATAACAATCCAGAAATACACCTATAGTATTATTACACCAAGAAGAGTCATTTATAGAAAATTGTACAAATGTATTCACTTTTCTGACATACGGCCGTATTCAATGAGATGTGAAAAGTCGTGTTTGGCGAAAAGCATTCGCCGGTGCGAACTTTAAGCACATACGCTCGTATTGCTGCACTTTGTAGACTCAAAAATATACTAGCACCCATTTTAATGTACCCCCAATTTAACTACAGGTTGAGTCTTCCATATCCAAATATTCCAAAATACAGAATTTTTTTAGCATGACTGAGATAGTGACACCTTTGCTTTCTGATGGTTCAATGTACACAAACTTTGTTTAAGGCACAAAATTATTAAAAATATTGTATAAAATAACTTTCAGGCTTTGTGTATAAGGTGTATTTGAAACATAAATGAATCTCATGTATCTACAAACTTTGATGCACAAAATTATTAAAAATATTGTATAAAATTACCTGCAGGCTGTGTGAATAAGGTGTATATGAAACATAACAGCATTCTGTGTTAGATTTGGGCCTCATTCCCAAGATATTTTATTATGGTGTGCAAATATTCCAAAATACAGAAAAATTCGATATCCAAAATACTGCTGGACCCAAGCATTTTGGATATGGGAGACTCAACCTGTACAGCAATTATTTTCTCCAAAAGAAATTGCTTTATATAATATTTACAGACTTATGCAAATATGCATATAACAGCCATTTGACTAAATTTAATAACCCAAAATACTTTTATTAGGGCTATTAATACACTTCTATATTGATTTACAGTGTCAGTTAAGCTTTTTATGGGGTACAGACTGATTTCCCCAAAATGTGCTGTACTTTTTTGCTAGTTTTGCCATGCACAATTATCGCACATAAGCGTTTTTGCTTTTTTTTGCAATTGGATAGGGCAAAGAGTCGGAGCGCGCATTGAGAAAGTACGCAAAAAGATTGCATCAAAACTGGCGAATACGGTGATAACTTCGCCATGCAAACACGTTTCAGCAAATGCGACTTTTCGCACCTAATTGAATATGGCCCATAGTACTTAATCTTAGTACTTAACCTTTGCTAGCTGTTTGTTCCAAAAATTAATATCCGTATCCTTTTACCCTTTGCTTTTTTTTATATTATTAAGATTTGAATCTATTTTAGACATAATTTAATTAAACTAAATCCATGTATTTTAAGGCTGATTTATCTAATGGTTTTTATGATTTCATTTCATGTGTTATTATCCTGTAATACATATCCATTTAGCACAAGTAATTTAAATGAAGATTTAGATAACAGAGCTAAATTGTGGAAATAAGTTGCTGAAACCAATAGTTGATAACTGGCCTTCAGGGGTATATTTACTAAAGTGCAGGTTTTTAGAAGTGGAGTTGTTGGCCATAGCAATCGATCACAGAGATATACTGTATATAAATAACTTAATAAATAATAAATCAGGTTGTAGATTTTACATTTTTCTTCCTGCTGCACAAAATATTTTACAAGTGCAAATGTTGCACATTGTTGCTGGGTTTGCCTAATCAGCCCTAGTGTATGCACAGATTGTGTCAGTTTCATGTGTGCCTCATTTGTGAGTTTTCATACTGAGCCCAGCCATTATTCTTATACAGTATAGTGTATCATATATTACAATATAGCTATGAAGTTTTCTAATTTTATAAGACTGGGTAAAACAGGAGTTATGTGCACTATACGTTTGCTTTGGACACCAGAATAGCTCTAAAAGAAGATATTACACTGAATTCAGAAGGGTCATTATGACTTACCGCTGAGTCAATTCTTGTAATTTGGAAACAAATGTAGAATTTGAATGAAATACACAAAAAAAAAATATTTACTACTACAAAATTCTACTATACAATTGAATTTCCATATCATTCCTGAAACAGTAAAGCTGGGCATACACTGACAGATACTTTGGCCGATCAATTGATCGACCAATGTATCTGCTGCCCGTCGGGCAGTGTGTACCCGCGAATGTTGGCGTTCACCGACATATCGCATTGGCTGTGCTGCACAGCAGATGGACAGATATGTCTGCAGACATATCTGTCCATCGGCAAGTCTGTACGGGTGGTCTGCAGACACACAGTAACAGCTCTCCCCACGCCTGTTACTGTGTGTCTGCAGACCACATACCGACTTTTCATCCAATTTGACGACAGATCATGTAAAAAATGGCCAAATCGTGAGTTTCTACTCTTGATCAAGATGCCGATGCGCGTCCCCGCTCGTCATACCTCGCATCTTCAGATCTGCCGTGCTGTAGGGCAGATTAGCCAATCTGGGATACAATGCACTGGCTGCAAGATAGATTTTAAGTCAGATTGGACATTTTTAACTCCAAATCGTGACCACGACTGCCTGGGGAGAGTTCAGGGGAAGTCGTGTACAGCGGCTGATTGGGAGCAAGTCGGTATGTGTGTGGGCACCTTTAGAGTGTGAAGTGTTCACTCATACCCTACATGAATACATTTACATACAAACAAAATATCCTAAACTGCAGTGATATCTGTGCTTTCCAATGTGAATAAAAATGCTGATGAAATTTGAATCCCCAGAAGTAATTGCAATGATTCTAATGTTTATATACATAAATTTACATTATATATGTTTGCTGTTTGGAAAATCAAGTTATAATTAAATTCACAAAGTACTTTAGCCAAACTATATGCTTGCCCCATCAATATGGCAAAAATGGGAATTGTCATCCTTTAAAAAATCTGTAATGAGCTATATATGATGATAAGTAAATATGTTTAGTAATAACTGGTGCCAAGTACAGTGTACTTGGCACCAAGAATAACCAGTGCCAGTATAGTGTGCTGAGGCATAACTGGTGCCAAGTATAGTGTGTTGAGAAGTAACCAGTGCCAAGTATAGCATGCTGAGGCATAGCTGGTGCCAAGTATAGCGTGCTGAGGCATAGATGTGCCAAGTATAGTGTAGTGAGGAATGAGCAGTGCCAGTATAGTGTGCGGAGGCATAGCTGGTGCCAAGTATAGTCTGCTGAGGCATAGCCAGTACCAAGTATAGAGTGGGCTAGTGTCCCATCTCGATTCTTTTAAGTTATCAGCGCCACTGATTATCATTTTCAATTGCAGAATATACAGTCATTAGGAAAAATAAATGTGATTTTTACAGACATAAATAAGTAATCTAGTCATCACCAAGTTCTAAAATTAGAGAAATCAAATCTAAATACACTTGGCAGATGAAACTTAATTTTCTACATCATGGTCCATAGGGTATCCACAGGATACCTTGGGGTATTGTTGATGACGTCAGGCATCGGTCACCACAGAGTTAAATTTTCATCCTATCAGGATGCACTGGGGTCCCTCTCCTATACCCCGCCCCCGAGCCAAGGCATCTCAGTTTCGTTGGTGTCCGGCCAGGAGTCAGATCAGAGTGGGGCTATAATGACCCCTGAAGTTTTCTAAAGCAGCTGTGGCTGCACAAATGAGCTGTACAGCATGGACAGTCAGTAACACAGTGCTCTAGATCTCCATGCAGGGGGCTCGCTGGGGACAGGCTGCGTGTGGAGCCAGGTATTAACCTGCGCTTCCACTAGACCACCAGGGACAGCGGGCCGCAGTATGTGCGGTACAGCACGGCGTCCCTGGGTTTAATAGCATGCCAGGGAAGCGCACCTTCCCTGTCTAACAGCCGGCGCCACCCCAGCTGCACAGTGGGTCTCCACAGCAGTCTGGCGGGCTGTGTCAGCGCTCCTCCCCCAGGCCCGCCTCCTGTCTGCTCCTCGGCGGCCATTTTCTAATGAAGTGTGCAAACGCTGCTGGACGCTGATTACAGGAGGCATCGCGGTCCGGGTCACCCCGCATACCTCTCCTCTAGAGTAAGGTCAGACTATGCTGCACTGTTTCCTTCCAGGCTCTGTGTCTGCGTAGTTGATCTCAGTGCTGATAGTGCAGAGATTTATTTCTGCATTGTATGTGACTTTGTGCTAGCTCTGTCTGCCTGTACTTTCACTTCTGACTGTCAGTCATTTTACTATCCCTTTCTTCTTCTGTAAAAGCCCTTGCGGTGCGGTGTTGCAGGGTATTCATTGCCTCACAGTAAAAATATTGTCTGTGAGGGGAGTCATATACACTCCGTTACACTCATCATGTCTGAGAGTGAACGTGAATTTCCTCTCCAGCTAAACTGTACCGCATGTACTGTACCAATAGTGGAGGGTGAGAGGCACACTGAAGGTTTATGTCGGGCATGTTATATAATTTCACGCCCGATTTCTGTAACTGCGTCTGTGCAGGAACCGCCATGGGCTTGTTTTGCTAAGGCACTTATGGGCCAGCTGGCGACGCCCCCTGCATTTCCCCAAATGGGGTTATCTCAGCAGTCGGTAGGGTCATCACCCATGCAGGGGTTCCCTAGACAGCTGATGGTACCCCAGTGTCTCCCACTTTCGCCCCCCAGTTCTCCCAGGAACCTGCGTGGGTAAACTCATTGTCCAATACGGTACAGCACCTGATGGACGTTTTACATAAAGAGTCATCATTGTGGCCTGCTAAGCGGCCTTTAATGACTCAGACAGCTCATTATGATGACAGGGAGATTTTTGACCTCTCAGACCAGGAGCTCCCTCGTACTAAGGAGGTGGAGTCCAAGTCTAAAATATATATAGCTGGCCTTATACGGGCAGTCTGTGCGGCCTTGGTTATTACAGATGACAATCTACCCGTGGCCAAATCTAAATATGCCTTCTTTAAGGATATTAAGGGTAATGCCACTGTATTCCCTCTGTCTGGTCAGTTAGTGGATCATTTAGAGGAGGCGTGGAAAAATCCAGGTAGGCGGTACCAGCCTCAAAAACGTTTGGCTTTTGCATACCCCTTTGCGGATAATTATTTTTCCAAATGGGAAACCCCTCCACAGGTGAATTTTCATGTCACACGCCTAGTGAGGAGTGCTACATTGCCCATGCCCTCCATGTCCTCCTTAAAGGATGCTCCGGATCGGAAGGTGGAAATATGCCTGAAATCCATTTATTCCCTTGCGGGGGAGGGGGTTGCCAGAGCCATGGAGTGTTGGGCTGATAGCTTGGAGATGTCTTCTAGACACTGACTCATCACCTGAGCAGGTGGAGTTAGTGGGTAACCTCAGAGACTCAGCTACGTACTTTAATGAGGCAGCTCCTTAGATATAGGGCTCCTCACTTCCAGAATCTCAGCAGCAGTGGCTGCGCGCCAGACAGCCACTGCTGTGAAAGCAAACGCAGATTCCAAAAAGGGATTGGAATGCTTGCCCTTTAATGGACAGGTCCTGTTTGGCCCTGATCTGGACAAAATTGTGGCCACTCTGGCAGCAGCTAAGGGTCTGGTACTTCGTCCTTTCGGCCCTATAGGGCCCAGGGTAAGTTCAAAGTGCAGTCCTTTCCAAGACAGGCAGGGGCCAAGAAATCTGCCAAGCCAAAGAAGCAGGCTTGGAGTACAAGACGTCCAACTCCCAAGTCGGACGATAAGCCCTCAGCCTGATGGGACGGGCCTCCCCTTGGGGGACCCCAAAGTGGGAGGCTGGCTTCTTCAGTTCGCACAGTGCTGGTGTCTCACAACCGTAGACACTTGGGTAAGAGAAGTGGTCTCTCAGGGGTACGCCCTCTCCTTACGGCGGAGGCCTCCCAGACGTTTTTTCACCACGGGCCTTCAGTCAGACCAAGACAAGGCCCGGGAATTCCGGAAGGTGATCCACTCTATGCTCCAGGCTGGAGTTATAGTGCCGGTCACGTTGTCCCAGAGAGGATTGGGGTATTACTCCAGTCTTTTTCTAGTACAGAAACCCAATGGGTCTTACAGGCCCATCCTCAACCTCAAATCACTCAACAAATTCTTGAGGGTTCCTCGGTTTAGGATGGAGACCCTGCGTTCTATCATTTTGGTGATGGAGCCGGGGGATTTTATGGTGTCGCTAGATATTCAGGATGCTTACCTGCATATTCCCATTGTCTCAGCACATCAACGTTTCCTCAGGTTTGCAGTAGGAGACCAACACTTCCAATTTCAGGCACTGCCCTTTGGTCTGGCCACAGCGCCTCGAGTGTTTACCAAAGTCATGGCAGTCATGGCAGCCCACCTGCGGATGCAGAGGGTCCACTTGTTGCCCTATCTGGACGACCTTCTGCTGTTGACACGGTCTCCAGAGATCCTTCAGCGCCATCTGCAATTGACAGTCTCTGTGTTGCAGGCTCACAGTTGGCTGATAAACTGGAAGAAGTCATCCCTGGTGCCATCACAGAGGATTCTCCATCTCGGAGCCCTGTTGGACTCCCAACATCAGAGGATCTTTGTGACGGAGGAAAAGATCTCTACATTATAGGCAAAAGTACACAGTTGCCTGCAGAGCGCCGGGTGTCTATTCACTCGGCGATGAGGTTACTGGGTTCCATGGTGTCGATGTTCGACATAGTGGAGTTTGCCCAGTATCACTCCAGACCTCTGCAGAAGTTGATCCTCTCTAGATGGAATGGGTTGCCCCACCGGATAAAGACACAGACAATGGTGCTGTAACCGGAGGTACGTCTGCCGTTAGCCTGGTGGCTGCAGACTACTCACCTGAACAGGGGGTGCCCCTTTTGGATTGCGGACTGGGTCCTTCTGACGACGGACGCCAGTCTTCGAGGTTGGGGAGCAGTGTCGGGTCCACACTTCTTCCAGGGAAGGTAGACGCCAGCAGAATCTGCACTTCCAATCAACATCTTTGAACTAAGGGCAGTATTCAAAGCTCTCCAACAAGCAAGACATGTCCACCACGGAAAGCCCGTGCAGGTGCAGTCGGACAATGCCACCAGGGTGGCTTACATAAATCGCCAAGGAGGAACCCGCAGTCAGGCGGCCCTGACAGAGGTGTCCCGCATTCTAGCGTGGGCGGAAGGCAATCTCCCTGCCATCTCGGCAGTGTTCATACCAGGAGTCCTCAACTGGGAAGCAGACTTTCTCAGCCGTCAAGACGTGCATCCAGGAGAGTGGTCCTTTCACCACAAGGTGTTTCAGCTACTGGTGAACAAGTGGGGCCTTCCAGAGATAGACCTCATGGCCTCCCGACACAACAACAAGCTTCCTGTGTACGGGTCAAGAACAAGAGACACAGAGGCACTTCTGGTAGACACTCTGTCGGTCCGGTGGACCTTCCAGTTTGCGTACCTCTTCCCTCCGTTCTCCCTTCTTCCTCGAGTGATTCGCAAATTCAAGCAAGAAGGCAGCATGCTCCTGCTGATAGCTCCAGCGTGACCCAGACATCACTGGTTCTCTGATCTCAGGAGCCTATCCATAGACGCTCCGATGCTGTTGCCTCTACGTCCGGACCTGTTGTCTCAAGGTCCTTGCCATCACCCAGACCTGGGCCGTCTGTCTTTGACGGTGTGGCTGTTGAGACTGCCTTCTTGAAGTCCAGGGGTTTTTCCAGCTTTGTGGTTAACACCATGCTCGGAAGCCGGCTTCTGCAAGAATTTACCACCGAGTGTGGCATACTTTCTTTGAATGGTGTCAACCTAGAGGCTATGATCCTCAGGTTTTTAGGATATCCAGGATTCTGGCTTTCCTACAAGCTGGCTTAGGTCACGGTCTTCACCTTGCTTCACTGAAGGTGCAGGTTTCAGCCCTCTCAGTGTGGTTTCAGCGTAGGATTGCTACACTTCCTGATGTCCACACTTTTATGCAAGGTGTACTTCGCATACAGCCTCCCTTTGTTCCACCTGTGGCTCCTTGGGACTTGGCTGTGGTCCTTAGGGCTCTCCAAGGACCGCCATTTGAACCACTGGGCTCAGTGGATTTAAAATGGCTCACAGCTAAGACTGTGTTTCTTCTAGCCATTGCCTCGGCCAGAAGAGTGTCAGATTTGGGGGCTCTTTCATGTTGCGCCCCATTCCTAATTTTTCATAGGGACAGGGCAGTGCTGCCCTGGGTTCCTACCTAAGGTGGTATCTAGTTTCCACATCAATGAGGAAATTATAGTACCGGCCTTTAATTCCCCAGACCTATCTGCTGGTGAGGGCTCCTTGGATGTGGTACGGGCTCTTAGGATTTATGTTGACCGTATCAGTTCATTTAGGAAATTGGACCCTCTGTTTGTCCTCTATGGTTTCCATAAGAAGGGTTGGCCTGCCACTAAGCAAACCTTGGCAGGATGCATTCACATGGCGATTTCTGAGGCTTACATTCATGAGGGCCTGTCTGTACCATCCTCTCTTAAAGCTCACTCTACTCGGTCTGTGGGTCCTTCATGGGCAGCTCGCCGTGGTGCCTCTGCAGTTCAGCTGTGCAAGGCAGCCACGTGGTCTTCTGTCCATACCTTTGTGAGGTATTATGCATTTGATAATTTCTCCTCTCAGGATGCTTCCTTCGGGTGGCGGATTCTCCTCCCAGCACAGGAGCGTCTCCACCCTTAAAGGATACTGCTTTGGGACATCCCCAAGGTATCCTGTGGATACCCTATGGACCCTAATGTAGAAAATAAGAGATATGGTAAGAACTTACCCTTGTTATCTGTCTTTCTACAAAGTCCATAGGGTTCAACAGGACTCCCGCCCTGTCGCACCTATACTGCAGTTGGGCATTGATCTGGTCACCGGTTTTTCCGTGTCCTTCTGGTGAGAATGTGATTCTTGTGTATTCCAGACTTTCTTCTCTCTCTTTGTTCTCCTCATCCAGCTTATGGCTTGTTATGAAACTGAGATGCCTTGGCTCGGGGACGGGATATAGGAGAGGGACCCCAGTACATCCTGGGAGGATGAAAATTTAACTCTGTGGTGTCCGATGCCTGACGTCATCACCAATACCCCAAGGTATCCTGTGGAACCCTATGGACTTCGTAGAAAGAAATAACAAGGGTAAGTTCTTACCATATCTCTTATTATTTATTCAACAAAAACATATTTCAGCATGAAGAAGCCACAAGTTTAAACGGAAGAACACCCTTACTGCTTCCTTATTAGTAAATAAGTTAATTTGAGCAAGGTCCTTCTAACCACATGCACTTCCTTTATTGATCGTCGTGAAGTGATACTACCAGCAGACCCTTTTGCAGCTTGAAACATTCTGATTGTGTTATGTGAGAACTAAATGATGGTTAATTATGTCCTAATATATAAAAGCACAGGTATGGATGAGGGCATACACAAGACTTTACATATAAATCAAAATGGGTGGTGATCGTTTTTAAGAACATAGTTATTTAACCAGGGGTGAAGCTAGGCTACCTGTCACACGGGTCAAAGACTCCGTATGGTATTCCCTCTCTTCCCAGTAGATCTTAGTTACCCTGTACCATTATGACTGCAATTTAATCTAGAGAACATCACAGTGATGCCATATAATGCAGATAGTATCACAGTGGCCGCCAAATAATACAAAAAGCATCAGTGACCGCCATATACCGAGATCATCAGTGGCCATTGCACAATATAAAGCAATGACCCCCAAAAGCAAAAAATATGGTGCGCTTATATATAGAGGCTAGCCTGTGTCAATATTTGCAGCTGACAACTGAGAGATTCTATCTATACCCTCCAGAAAATACAATAGAAAAAAGATAGATATCTGTGCTGGTAAATAACACACATTAATCCCAAAAGCAGTTCTAAACATATCAATTTATTAAAACGTACTCATTATTGTGAACACAACAGCATCAATTCAGTTGAATAATGGGCTGTAGCTAAGAGGATCAGTGGCGGATCTACTGTGAAACTAATGAAGCTTAAGCTTTAGGGCCCCTAACCTCAGATGGGCCCTGAAGCAAAGTTTTTTAATTATTGAATTTTTCACAAAGTCAAAGGAGATTTCTACATCTATCTATGTATCGTGTCTCACTTTCTGGGAGGTTTATATATCTATCTACCTACACTGTCCCACTCTCTGGGGGATTTTTACATCTATCTATGCTGTCTCACTCTCTGGGGGCTTCTATATCTATCTATCTATCTACAGTGTATCACTCTCTAGGGGGTTTCTACATCTCCGTCATTTGGGGCTCAAGTTCCTTGCAAGGGCAGCCAGGCCCTTTGCCCTATTGTTGCTTGTTGCATACGGACCCCCATAACAGTTCAAGCTCAGGGCCCCAAAAATGTAGATTCGCCACTGAAGAGGATACCCAATAATAATAATATCAAGAGTTCCGATAAACGTCTAATTTACGATATTCAAGGGGTTCCCTGACTTGCACACACTATAATTGAAAACCTCCTGATAGATACTCCAACAGCTATAGTATTGAATAGAAACGCTGTTCCTATGTAGTACTAAGCAGCTGGTTATATTCCAACCTGTAAAGTACTCGCGCCAGTTAGTCCAATGTGAGGGCAAATGTTGGGCTCCGGTGTTGGTATCCTTTTAACTTCCCCTGTTAAAGTATAAAGGCAGCACTCCTTATGATGCCCAATGTGTCAGTGGGACAATTGCTGCTCCAGAAAGAAAGATTCCACTGTATGGTGCAGCATAAGCGATATAATTCCCGATGGTGTCTAGAAGATTACTGCCAACCTCCGGGTACAGTACTGGTGATTAACCCGGGCGCAGCAATAGGCTGCTTGACACAGTATCAACAAATGTTCAGGTAGAGCAGTAAAGATAGTGCAACATTCAGTGTATGTGTCTCCTCAACGCGTTTCTCCCGTCTCATAGAGGTTTTATCAAAAGTGACCACCATACAATACAGAGAGTATTTTTGATCACCGTACAATATAATTTCCATATCAGTAGTCAATTAATTAACCCTTTCTCAAAGGGGTATATTTACTAAAGTGAGAGTTTTTAGAAATGGAGATGTTGCCAATAGCAACCATTCCGATTCTACTTAACATTTAACTAGCACCTTCTAGAAGATAATAGCTAGAATCTGTTTGGTTGCTATGTGCAACATCTCCACTTCTAAAAACTCTCACTTTAGTAAGTATACCCCAAAAAATATGTAAATACTTCAGCATCATCGTAACAACCACATTCAATGTAATTAATATAATTAACCCCTGTACAATAATTACTTACATAATGCTCATTATTAATTAGCCTCAACATCAAATAATTCCATTTATATACATTAACCCCTAATTACATTCTGCAGTATGAGATGTATCAAAATGTAATATGCTGTAAAACCCCTTGAAAACTAACATTTTCTGAGCTTCACTGCAATACATATTGATCCCCATATGTATGAAAAGGTCTGCAATAGATATCGGAGATATCTGCTGGGACCCATGGAATAACAAGCCCCATAGATTGCTATGGGGTTGCGACGTGTCCATATGCAGAAATTGCTTGTACCCTATAGAGAGCTATGGGCTTCTTTTTGCAAGTTCCAATAGCTTTCACATGCTCTAGCCGATGGCTGCACATGCACATTAGAAATTCCATACTGGCATTAAAAAATGCCAGTATGTATGCAAGTGGGTGCAGGATGTATTGCAAAAAACCTTTATCCCCAGTAAAGCAGTCACTACCAATACCCTTTTTCTTACTATTACCTAGCATAATCTATACCACCCCCCACCCCAAATAACCAAATTAACTTATGTTTCTTTCTTGCTGCAGCCAGCCAGAATTTAGGAAGCTGCATCATTTAGCTGCCTACCAGGCAGGTCCCGCCGTGGCTGCTGATGTCAGTGAGGAGGAGAAGGGGTCATGCTGCAGAGCACAGGTTCTGGGAGGGGATAACTGTTTGCTAAACCCTCCTTTCCGGGATTGTAGTTTCTGATGCAGTTTGCAACTCCAGCTCCCCCAATGGCGCCCAACCTCCCATCACCCAGGGCACATGCCTGTTTGCCCCCATAACTATGCCTTTGCATTTAACATGGTAACTGTAATTCCATTTTATTTGCTTGCCTAAAAAATTAGAGAAGATGCAGATTTTAAGGAAATAAGGTTAAATAAAATCCTGTACTTCAATGGTTCCCAAACTGTCCGCCGTAGCACCCTGGGGTGCCTCTGGACACGTGCAGGGGTGCCTCAGGTTGGTGGTCCAGCACCAAATCAAATTATTTACGGTCAATGTAATGTAAATATATTTTACATATGGATTAACACATCGCATTTGTCCCTGATCTGTGTCGCATTTGTCCCTGATCTGTGTGTGTCGGGTTCTTCCTAATGGGATTGGTCATATCCCTATGCACAGCAGTTTCTCTGTGTTACACATTGAGCAGAGAATAGTCAATATATTCTTATGCATCATTTCAGTGACTGTAGCAGAAATATTTTTCAATTTTTATTTCTTTTTCAAACATTATTTTTATATGAATGCTTTTCTGATATATTTCTCTGTCTTCTTCTCTAGGTATCGGCTTGCATTCCAGTTTTCAAACTGACCAGAAATAGAAAGCGTGTTTTATTTTATTGCCATTTTCCGGATCAGCTTCTTACTCAGAGAACATTGCTGCTTAAGTCGCTCTATAGAGCTCCTATTGATTGGTTGGAAGAGAAAACCACAGGCATGGCAGACTGCATTTTAGTCAATAGTCATTTCACTGCCAACATATTCAAAAAAACCTTTAAATCATTATCTCACATACAACCAGATATTTTATATCCATCACTAAATGTTAGCAACTTTAGACACAGTGTTTCTGATGACCTGTCTGAGCTTGTTCCTGCAAAGCGGGAAACTGTGTTTCTTTCCATCAATAGATACGAGAGAAAGAAAAATCTTAATCTTGCCCTGGAATCCTTATCTTCCCTTCGTTCCAAACTGAGCTTGCTGGAATGGGAAAAGGTTCATCTCATCTTAGCTGGAGGATATGATGAGAGAGTTAGAGAGAATGTTGAGCATTATCAAGAGTTGAAAGAGATAGCGGAAAAATCTGATATTAGTAATCATGTTACTTTCTTGAGATCTTTTTCTGATAAGCAGAAATGTAATCTCCTCCACAATTGTACTTGCATATTATACACTCCAAGTAATGAACATTTTGGGATTGTACCAGTAGAAGCTATGTATATGTACTGCCCTGTAATAGCGACTAATTCGGGTGGTCCACTGGAATCTGTTGTAGATGGTGTGACAGGCTTTTTGTGTTCCCCTACATCGGAAGCATTTTCTGATGCCATGGAAAAATTTGTTAAAGACCGTACTCTTAAAACCTCAATGGGAAAATCGGGACATGCAAGAGTTATGGAAAACTTCTCTTGTGAGGCTTTTTCAGATCAGATCTACCATTACATATGTAAGCTGACAGAGTACAAATGATTTCTATGGCACAAAATACACAACAATGCCTCATAGAGATATATTTTTTCTACTCCTGATATGTTACTTCGAACAGTTTTACAAGAGGTTATACACATACACATTTACTAGATTTTCAACCCATTAAAATGTATTGCAGTGTTTAACTGTTAAATCCTTTTTTTTTATGGTTTATCCACTATGCTGCCTTCCCATGGTGCTTACTACCCCCTGTATTCAGCCACTTGTCATATGCAGCTGTTACATCATGTGAAATGGGGATTATTGATTGATTAGTTTTTTTAACCCCCAAATAGACAATTCGAAGTCATGGGATAAATGTAATAGTCTGCAGGCATTGGCGAGTTCCGTGCGAGACCGTCCGATGTTTTAAAGAAGCAGTCATTTAAAAGGTAAAATCAACTTGGTTTTACTGCTACTTTAAAATATCGGGCAGTCTCACATGGAACTCGCCAATGCCTGCAGTCCGCAGGCATACCCCATGGTCTGTTTAGCATGCAATTTGAATGACATATGTATTGCTCTATAGAGATCAGTGATCCTTATTGAACATGATGTATATGCTGTATTTAGCAAACAACTCAGAAGTAAAGGCTGTACATACCATGGATGCAAGCAATACACTGTGTAGCTTTAAGGGGCACATACATCATGATCTCCGTTTCTCCGATGATCCAACATGTTAGAAATCCCAGACTCGCCTATTCTGATCATTTTTGGATCATATTCGGCAAATCGAGGATTTCCAACTTGTTGGATATGCTGACTTTTTATACAATCTGTCACAAAAAAGAGCATTGTGTCAATAAATTGTTGATGTATGGGCCCCATTCGAAACCCAAGAAATTGTTTTTATATGATTATCTCTTCCTATGGAATCAAGCCCTATTCTATTAGTGTTATGTAATCTTCTCTTCTTGTATCATTAGTCATCAGATGTACAATAAGTACTTACTTAATCAAAATAAAACAACATTATAATTTGATTTCATATGTTATAGTAGTGTAGTATATAAAAACCAATTCCAAGTTAGTTTTAAAGCAGTTTTATCAACTCCAGTCCCCATGTACCACTAACAGGTCATGATTTGTGGTTTCTTTCATCATTTACAAGCAAGTTATTCTATGTTGCTAGGTCAGTAATTATGCCACCTGTTTCCACAGACAGAAATCTTCAAAATGTAACCTGTTGGGAAAACTTGAGGGTTGCTGTTGATAACCACTGTTATAAAGGATTGCTAGCCTATAAAAGCTCTCATCTTAAGGAGTGACAGAAAATGCCTAAATTCACAGATTAGACAGGACACGCTGAAATGAAAACACAAAAGTTAGCAATCAATTTGTTTTATAATTTAATGTAAAATATGTTCCCAGAGAAAAGACATGTAATATTGGTGTATCGGTACTGATTGGAAGAGAGATTATTTGTCCATAGCTTTGTGTACCTTTGGCTCTGTTTCTTTGCCTGTTATGTTCAGCTGCTTGTTGAATAAGTATTTGTCACATCTATATCTTGGTTCCATGAGGAAGTCTACACACAGCATTAATTATGACCACAGAACACACCATTACAGCTGTCATGTTTTTCTTTTCTTTTTTTTGCCTGGATGGTTTATCTACTATTCAAATTAAGTGATCCCTGTTTGAGATGTAGTGTTAAAGCTTTTAAAAAGGAGGAGGTGTTGCCTATAGCAGATTCTAGTTGGTAGAAGGTATTAGTTAAATAAGAGCTAGAATATGATCAGTTGCTGATGGAAACATGTCCACTTTTCTTTTTAGAAGTTTAGTAAATCTACCTTGTAGTGAAAGCAGCACTTAGCAATTTACTAAACACAGCTTCAACTGAACTTACCATATAACTTTTAGTAATTTGGTTTTGAGATAAAAATGCGACGCATACATAGCAAATACCTACCCTGGAATAAAAAGTGATTTTTGCTTTAACAGTTTAGTTTAACTAGTTTTTGAAATTTTTGTTTTTGAGTTATGGTGCATACACACAGTCAGATAAAAAGTACGATATAAATGATAGCGATATCGTTTGATCGGTTATATCGTCCTTTTTGTAGCCCCTTCAAACGACCATCGATGCGCGGGCACGGATGGTCGATATCGCCCATCACACATGCATGCAGGCCAACCTAGTCGATATCGACCAGGTTAGCCTATAGACGGGTCAGTAAGTCGTTTGGGGGTTGGTGCATGTTGCTGGATGTTCGATATCGAACATCCAGCACATGCAGGACGATTAGACAACGATATCTGATCGTTGTCTGATCGTCCCATGTGTACGGGCCATTAGAAGCAGATTTGTACCTGGACAAAGCATGTTGTGATATACTGTCATATACTGCCTGCATTTTCATGTAGCATACAAATACTGGGCAGCTTTGTTTGCACTGCAATATAGAGTTGAGTTAGGACCCTCCTAACTCAAAGGGGCAGATTCAGTTAAGTGTACAATGTGGGTAAATACGGGAGAGAGACCTTGCTCATTTTTGCATGCAGCTCTATGGGTGTGGGTACAAACAAGTGAGGGTAACCTGCATGGATAACGTACTGCATTTGGTTTTGTAATTCTTTCTGCACATATTAAACCACCCTCCATGTAGGGCAGCATGTTTTTGCCAGGGTTCAGGATTCCATCTTGTATCTGGATTTAACTTTAACTAAAAATTAGGCCTGTTAGCTTCCTGGTTATTATACAAAATACATTAAAACAGCAGACATTGGCCCTCATTCAGAGCCGTACGCTCTGAGCAGAGCGCACGCTCTGAATGAGGGCCGGGCTCCATTTTCATGGAGCGTCCTCCTGGACGCTCGTATAGCTGTGGGTCACCACCCACAGGCTATACGAGCGTGCATTGTGATGGCCGCGATGGTCGAGACCATCGCGACCATCGAAATTGCGAGCCGGAGCCTGCGGTTGAGGTTTTCAACCGCAAGCTCCGGAGTGATTTTGGCTCTACCAGAGCCAAAATCACTCCCACTGACATCACTAGTGATGTCAGTGGGCCGGCTTTTGACGGGAGGCGTTCCCGTGGGAACGCCCCCGTCAGGGAGGCACGCCCACCAAAGGGGGCGTGCTGTCAATCAACATTGACAGCACGCCCACTTTGATCGGACACAACGAGCGAAGGACTTTCCTTCGCTCGTCGCGTCTGGCGCATGCGCACGACGGAGCTCCCTCCGTCGTGCGCATGCTCAGTCCATAACATCGACCCACTTGCGAGCGGACAGCCGCTCGCGAGTGGGTCTGAATCAGGCCCATTATCTTCAAATAAACAGTAGAAAACTGAAACTTATTCTATTGATATATTGATACGGGTAGGATATAGGACTTTGACTTTTCACTTCTATTTTGAGACTGTGGCTCCCAAGTGAGGTGAGGAAGTGCACATCTGAATGTATGTTGCATGGATAATCAGGGCACACCAATACAAAACCGCTGAGATCTGTGATGCACATCAGACCTTTATACATTATCTTTTTTTCTACTTCAGGGTCCATAGGGTATCCACAGGATACCTTGGGGTATAGGTGTGACGTCAGTCATCGGGCACCATAGAGTTAAGCTTTCAGCCTCCCAGGATGCACTAGGGTCCCCCTCCTATACCCCGCCCCCGAGCCAAGGCACCTCAGTTTAGTTTGGTGCCCGGCCGGAGTTGGGTGCACCTGTTGGAGTGGGGGCTAAGAAGAGCCCCTGAAGTTTTCCTGCATGCAGCTGTGGCTGCACATCTGGATGTACAGCATGGACAGTCAGTCCTGACGTCCATGCTGTCTTCCCTACACCCCCGCCGGTACCAGAACGCCGGTACCGATCCGGGGATGTTGGTGAGCATCTGGGGTCACAGCTAGCGGTGACCCCAGATGTTCCGGACCATGGCCGGAATCAAGGGGGACAGCAAGGTAAGCAGCGGGGTCCCGCGGTGGGTCCCCGCTGTTACATGGTCCAGAGTCCCCAGGCAGGAGGCTCCCTGGGGACTGGCTGCAGCGTGGAGCCAGGTATATAACCTGCGCTTCCACTACCCCCCTGGGACAGCGGACCGCAGCAGAGCGGTAGCGCTGTGGCGTCCCGGGGGTTAAATGCATGCCAGGGGAGCGCGCCTTCCCTGTCTCACAGCCGGCGCCTCCCCCGCTGCACACAGCCCTCTCTGCAACACGCCGACTGGCCCTGTGGCAGCGCTCCTCCCACAGGCCAGCCTCCTCTCTGCTCCTCGGCGGCCATCTTCCAGAACGCATGGTGAACGCTGCTGGAAGCCTGGACAGAGACATCGTGGTCTGGGTCCCCCCGCATACCTCTCCTCCGCTGTGGTCAGGTCTGTGTATGCAGCGCTGTGTCCTACCAGACTCTGTGTCTGTGTAGTTGATTTATCAGCGCTGGTTAGTGCAGGAATTGATTTTCTTTGCATTGTATGTGACTGTGCTAGCGCTGCTGCCTGTATCTTCTATTTCTGACTGTCAGCTTTATTACTGTCCCTGTTCTTTCTGCTAAGCCCTTGCGGTGCGGTGCTGCAGGGTGGTCTCTCGCCTTTTTCAAAAACAATTGGTGAGAGGGGTCACATACTTTGTACCATCATGTCTGAAAGTGATTTTCCTCTCCGGCTACAGTGTACTACGTGTAAAGTACCTTTAGCGGAGGGGGAGGGTAGCGCGGAGGGCCTCTGCCGGCAGTGTTTGTCTATGGCGCGGCCTATTACGGTTACAGCACCGGTACAGGAGCCGCCCTGGGCTTGTTTCGCTCAGGCGCTTACAACCTTAGTGGGCCAGTTAGCTCCGCAGCCCGTGTTTACGCAGATGGGTTTGTCCCAGCAATCAGTGGTGTCGTCACCCATGCAGGGTTTCCCAAGACAATTGGTGGTACCCCGCAGTCTCCCTATTTCCCCTCTCCCGGTTTCTCAGGAGCCAGCGTGGGTTAACTCCCTGACGAGTTCTGTACAGCACTTGTCGGATGTGTTGCAGGGGGAGGCTGTGATGTGGCCACATAAACGGCCGATGGCGTCTCTGTCGGCTCCTTATGAGGATGACGAAGGGACGTCTGATGATGGAGAGATTCTGGATCCTTACGATCAGGAACCTCTCCATACTAAGGACGCTGACGCTAGGTCCAAGGTGTATATTCCTGGACTTATTCGGGCAGTCCGCACAGCCTTGGTGATTGAGGACGAAGTTCCCCCAGCGGCTAAATCCAAGTATGCCTTTTTTAAGGATGTGAAGGGTGACGCCACAGTCTTTCCTCTTTCGGGTCAGTTGGTGGACCATTTAGAGGAGGCGTGGAAACAGCCTGGCAAGCGATACCAGCTGCAGAGGCGCCTGGCGGTGGCTTATCTGTTCGCGGATAATTATTTTGCTAAGTGGGAATCCCCTCCACAGGTGGATTCTCATGTGACACGTCTTGTCCGTAGTGCCACATTGCCGATGCCATCCATGTCCTCCCTTAAGGATGCTACGGACCGCAAGGTGGAGATCTGCCTGAAGTCCGCTTATTCCCTTGCGGGGGGGGCAGCGCGGCCGGCTATGGCCATTTGCTGGGTTGCCAGAGCGATGGAGCGCTGGGTGGATTCATTGGAGGCGTCCTTTGATTCCGACTGTCCGGCCGATCAGGCGGAGTTGATTGGTAATCTCCGTGATTCGGCCACTTATATCAACGAGGCGGCCTTAGACATTAGTACCCTGGTGTCTCTAATTTCTTCAGCAGCGGTGGCTGCTCGTCGCACCTTGTGGTTGCGATCCTGGAAGGCGGACGCTGATTCTAAAAAGGGTTTGGAGGCATTGCCCTTTAACGGAGAAGTTCTCTTCGGTCCAGATCTGGACAAGATTGTGGCCACGGTGGCGGCAGCCAAATCGGCATGTCTCCCGTCAGCTGCTGTTCCTTCTGGTTCAGGACCATCGTCCTTTCGGTCTTATAGGGCCCAGGGCAGGCCCAAACCACAGTCTTTTCCCCGACAGGCTGGTCCCAAGAAATCGGCCAAGCCCCGGAAGCAGGCATGGAGTACCAGGCGTCCGGCCCCTAAGCCAGATGACAAGCCTGCGGCCTGACGGTTCGGGCCTCCCTTTGGGGGTTCCCAAAGTGGGAGGCCGCCTGCTGCAGTTCGCCCAGTGTTGGTTGGTCACCACGACAGACCCTTGGGTTCTCGAGGTGGTCTCCCATGGGTACGCCCTCTCTTTCCGGCACAGACCCCTGGCTCGATTTTTCACCACGGGTCTGCCATCAGACCGGAACAAGGCCACGGAGCTGCGGAAGGTCTTGCACACTATGCTCCAGGCTGGAGTTATAGTGCCTGTTCCATTCTCCCAGAGGGGCCAGGGTTTCTATTCCAATCTCTTTTTGGTGCAGAAACTCAATGCGTCGTATCGTCTGATTCTCAACCTCAAAGCTCTCAACAAGTCTTTGCAGGTGCCGAAGTTTCAGATGGAGACCCTACGGTCCATCATTCTGGCGCTGGAACCTGGGGACTACATGGTGTCATTGGACATACAGGACGCTTACCTGCATGTCCCTATTCTTTTGCGCCATCAACAGTTCCTCAGGTTTGCAATCCTCAGCGACCACTTTCAGTTTTGGGCGTTGCCTTTTGGCCTGGTGACAGCACCGCGTGTGTTCACCAAGGTGATGGCGGTCATGGCGGCTTCTCTGCGGCTGCAGGGAGTCCGCATGTTGCCGTACTTGGACATCCTTTTATTAGTGGCAGGATCTCCGGAGCTCCTTCTGCGCCACTTGGACCTGACCATTGCGCTAGTGCAACGGCACGGCTGGTTAATAAACTGGCAGAAGTCCACTCTAATCCTGTCTCGACGGATTCTGCACCTCGGAGCCTTATTGGACTCGGGACAGCAAAGGATCTTTGTGACGGGGGAAAAGATCTCTGCTTTACAGTCGAGGGTGCGCAGTTGTCTGCACAGCCGCCGGGTGTCTCTACACTCGGCGATGAGGTTACTGGGCTCCATGGTGTCGGTGTTCGACATGGTGGAATATGCCCTGTTTCACTCCAGACCTCTGCAGCACCTGATCCTGTCCAAATGGAACGGGCTGCCTCAGTCTCTAAAGTCCCAGACGATGGTGCTCACCCCGGAGGTTCGCCTGTCCCTTGCCTGGTGGTTACAGACGACCCATCTCAGCAAGGGACGTCCGTTCTGGGTACCAAGTTGGGTCCTGTTGACAACGGACGCCAGTCTTCGGGGCTGGGGAGCAGTTTTGGGTCCACACATGTTCCAGGGCAGGTGGACTCCGACAGAAGCGGAGCTTCCAATAAATATCTTGGAACTCCGTGCGGTCTTCAATGCCCTCCAGCAGGCACATCGGGTTCTCCAGGGTCGCCCAGTGCAGGTCCAGTCGGACAACGCTACCACCGTGGCCTACATAAACAGGCAAGGAGGAACCCGAAGTCGGGCAGCTCTCGTAGAGGTGTCTCGGATCCTGGTATGGGCGGAGCGCAATCTTCCGGCCATATCAGCTGTCTTCATCCCGGGAGTGCTAAATTGGGAGGCGGACTTTCTAAGTCGCCATGACGTTCATCCGGGGGAATGGTCCCTGCACCCGGACGTTTTTCAACTACTGGTGGACAAGTGGGGTCTTCCAGAGATCGACCTCATGGCGTCCCGGCACAACAACAAGTTGCCGGTGTACGGGTCTCGCACAAGAGACGAAGAGGCGTCTCTGGTGGATGCTCTGTCCGTCCGGTGGACGTTCCGGTTCGCTTACCTGTTTCCTCCGGTTTCCCTTCTTCCACGGGTAATCCGGAAATTCAAACAGGAAGGAGGGACGCTCCTGTTGATAGCTCATGCGTGGCCCAGACGGCACTGGTTCTCAGACCTTCAGGGTCTGTCCGTGGACAGTCCTCTGCGGTTGCCGCTACGACCGGACCTTCTGTCGCAGGGTCCTTGTCTTCACCCGGACCTGACTCGGCTGTCTTTGACGGCATGGCTGTTGAGACAGCCATGTTGAGGTCCAGGGGGTTTTCCAGCTCTGTAGTGCGTACCATGTTACGAGCTCGGAAACCGTCTTCCGCGAGGATATACCATCGCGTGTGGCATACGTTCTTCCAGTGGTGTCGACCGAGAGGTTATGCACCGCGGGAGTTTCGTCTGTCTCGGATACTCGCCTTCCTACAAGCGGGACTAGACCATGGGCTTCGCCTTGCTTCTTTGAAGGTACAGGTTTCGGCCCTGTCTGTCTGGTTTCACCGTAGGATTGCTACAATCCCCGATGTGCGCACCTTTATGCAAGGTGTTCTACGCATTCAGCCGCCCTTTGTTCCACCTGTGGCTCTTTGGGATTTGGCTGTGGTCCTGAGGGCTCCCCAGGGACCGCCGTTTGAACCACTGGGCTCAGTGGATCTTAAATGGCTAACAGCTAAGACTGTTTTCCTTCTGGCCATTGCTTCGGCCAGACGTGTTTCTGATTTAGGGGCTCTTTCTTGCAGACCCCCTTTCTTGATCTTTCATGGGAACAGGGCAGTGCTCCGCACTCGGCCTGAATTTCTTCCCAAAGTTGTTTCCCAGTTTCATGTTAACGAGGAAATAGTTGTTCCGGCTTTTAACTCACCTGGCCTTTCAGTGAGTGAGGCCACTTTGGATGTTGTGCGGGCCTTAAGGACTTATGTTGACCGCACTTCTTCGTTTAGGAAGTCGGACGCCTTGTTTTACCCTTCCGTAAAAAGGGTTGGCCTGCTTCAAAGCAAACTTTGGCAGCCTGGATACGTATGGCTATTTCTGAAGCTTATCTTCATGAAGGTCTGCTGGCTCCTCCTTCTTTGAAGGCTCATTCCACTAGGTCTGTGGGTCCTTCGTGGGCAGCTCGACGTGGTGCCTCTGCAGTCCAGATCTGCAAGGCTGCTACGTGGTCCTCTGTCCATACCTTCGTGAGGTATTACAGGTTTGACACCTTCGCCTCTCAGGATGCTTCCTTCGGGCGGCGGATTCTCCTTTCAGCACAGGAGCGTTCCCACCCTTAAAGGATACTGCTTTGGGACATCCCCAAGGTATCCTGTGGATACCCTATGGACCCTGAAGTAGAAAATATGAGATATGGTAAGAACTTACCTTTGTTATCTCTATTTCTACGAAGTCCATAGGGTTCCACAGGACTCCCGCCCTGTTGCACCTGTGCTGCAGATGGGCTTTATTCTGGTCACCAGTTTTTCCCTCTCCCTCTGGTGAGAGTGTGATTCTTGTGTGTATCCAGATCTTCTTTCTCTCTCTTCCTTCTCCGGCCTATGGCTTGGTGACTAACTGAGGTGCCTTGGCTTGGGGGCCGGGTATAGGAGGGGGACCCTAGTGCATCCTGGGAGGCTGAAAGCTTAACTCTATGGTGCCCAATGACTGACGTCACACCTATACCCCAAGGTATCCTGTGGAACCCTATGGACTTCGTAGAAATAGAGATAACAAAGGTAAGTTCTTACCATATCTCATATTTTCACAATTCAACCCACAAAATATGCCCCATATATCTAACCGAATACAAACTGTTCATACCTATCTTGGAGTTTTGTCTGATTATGCCGGCCATAATAAAATTTATATGTAAACGTGTGTGTTTTAAATGTTGTAATTTACTAAGTAAAAGCATGTTTTTAGCAGGTAAGACAATCCCTGGTTGGAGGATCACAGTTATAAAGTGTCTCTTATGCTGCCCATCCACTAGCAGACCATAGAAATGACAGCACGATTACGTCATTGTAATCGTGTTGTCGTTTCTATGTCTGTGATAAGCCTACACTGAACGAGCAGTCGTTCAGTGCAGGCTCATCAATCATCTGGCAACATGCTGAACCTGAGGTTATTGTCAGGTTGACCAGCATGTTTGCCCAATGATTGATGTTGGAAATGACCAGCGGGCGCGCGCATCGCTGGTCGTTTCCGACTATAAAGTGCCCGATTTGTGGACGATTTGCAAGTCGTCATCGTGCAATCGCCTGTGAAAATCGACTAGTGGATGGGCAGCATTACTCTGCAGCTTGTTTCTTTTATTTATTACTAGCTGGAGTACCCGGCATTGCCCGGGATTTTCAGAATGTTTGTTTACACATCATCCTCCAACCAACTTCTCCTTAGGCAGGCCTCACGAAAAGTGTTACAAACTTCCCCATCAACAGTCCTAAGGTCTTCGAAGGAAGTAGGACCTGTAACGGTGTAAAGCAAACTTCAGAGATAGAAGCATTCAAAATTTGTAGGATGTACAGTGTAAACATGGCCAAGAGCTTCTGTTGCTCTGTTACCAGGATGACCATCTACAGCGACTGCCTGTTTTCTGCGCAGTAAAACTTTGGGAGAAGCATTCCATGTGTAATATTTTGGCAGCTCACAGTAGAGCAGGGTCCTTGCAAAGTCATCATTTTTACACAGTTGGAAGAAAGAAGTAAATGTTGTTGCGTCATTTGGTATAGTCAGAGAGCTGAGAATGCTGGCAAAGCCTGCTAAAGCTCTCTTCAATAATAAACATTAAGATCATGACAAAACATGACAACACAAAACGCTTGCTCCGAGGCCCTACCCACATGTCGTGAGGCCCCAGAATAAGCGTCCAGCAAAAATTGTGGTTTTAAATTAATTAAAAATTAACAGTAATTAATTTTGATTTCAAATTTTTTTAGTTGCCTCCGCCGTGCTTTAATACGCTCGTATGTAAAATGTCACGATCTTCACTTGTAAACTGTGGATTTGTATAGAAAGACAGAAGTACTGAAGGACAAATTTTCACTTTGATATAGTAGAGAAGATAGAAAAGAAAAAATAGTAGATAAGCTAAATCCTTTTCTAATTCTGTACCTGACCTGTAGAGGGCGAATGCTATGCCAAAATTGTGGTTTTTCATTAATTGAAAATTAACAGTAATTAATTTCGATATCAAATTTTTTTAGTTGCCTCCGCCGTGTTTTAATACGCTAGTATGTAAAATTTCACGATCTTGGCTTGTAAACTGTGGATTTGTATAGAAGGACAGAAGGACAAATTTTCCCTTTTATATAGTAGATTTTGGTCATGAGTAGATATTCCGTTATCTGCAGGTTGCTTCTACTCCATGTCTGTACTTCAGCAATGTTACATTTCCTGTAATTGTCATAATCAGTGTTAGATCAGGATTAGCTGTGCCTTGCAGGGCAGGATTAAGGCTTGTTAGGGCCCCAGAGCAAATAAGTTGTGGGGGCCCTCACCAAGCCCCCTCCCCCTCCCCCCTGTGCTTCTGATTACTGACAACACATGTTCAGGGACAGGGGTTCAGCACAGTCATTGCTGCTGACTGTGATGTGTCAAATGATGCTGATGATGGTAATTGGGAGCCACTCTGCGTTGTATGCAGTAGCACTGACTGTGTGGGGTGATACAGAAAATATGGTACATATCGGTACATAGTGTAAGATGTTTCTTAAAATTCCCAGTTGGTCTTTTATTTTCTCTTCTAAACGCTCCTGACTCATTTCCATTTGCGAAGCCCTGTTCCATAACTACATTGTATTGCACCCTGCTTCAATGGATATGAGAGCAGTTATACAGTATGTATCTGTGGCATACCACGTAAGCAATAATGAGCGCATATCTGTAATATAGCGTAGCGAGATACACTGTAGAGTAGCTCAACGCTAATAAGGAGCAAAAGTCAATTGTGTTTATAGCTGAATGGTATTTGTGATCAACCTCAGTAAATGTCCCCCAAGGTAGTACGCAGCTGAGCTGTAGCAGTCGATCAGAGCAGGACAAAGAAACCTGCGTGTACGGCTGCAGTGAGACTGGCACAAGGTAAGATCAAGCCACTGGTCAGTCAGGACATGAAACTGGAGTAGTACACAGCTGAGCCATGACTATGTGTTAGAGCGGAATCGTTAATCCAGTGTATTAAGCTGTGATGAAGTTGTCACGACTGGGCTCCATTGCTGATTGGTGCTTTTATATATTTTTTTATTTTACCTTTCTTTGGGTATTATACCACTTATTGTTTTATATCAGGTGGTTTGGTGCTACCAAAATTCTTTGTATAGGGGTGTTGGTGGACCCTTATGTTAGCAGCTGCTCCTATGTTGCATAATAATATTTTGCAGAGAGGGCGTCCCTTTTTGTCTTTTCCCTAACCAATTTGTACTCACAGTGAAGCCACACATCCTGTTGTATTCCTGCAGTGTCTGCTCCTGTTGCTTGCTCCATTCATTTCACAATATGTGATTATCAGCAGTATATCAGTTTAGAAGTAAGATTCTATATATGTTAATCTGCAGTAATACATTAAGGTCCTAATTCTGAGTCGCACGCTGCAGCGTCTATTGGTGAGCGCCCATCTGGACTTTATGCAAATGCCGCTACAAACTATTTCCCTTGTGTGCATGTTTTAGTCCGAAAGCGCAAGGACTGAGATGCCCACTTTCAGTGTCCGTACATGCTATAATACCAATTGGTGCATCCTTGTACACCACCATCAGTCACAGCATGGAAACTTGCTGGAACCCTATGGCAGGTGGTGTATCTTTGTCTGACTCTGGCCTCCTATTCCTGCAGCTGTGCATCTAGGAACACAGCTGCTTGCATTGACAAGCCTGCGACGCTCCCATAATACTCCCACTGAAAGACTGTTTTTGCATGCACTACTTGCCACCTCCAAAAACATCGGCATTGCGTGCGGACTACGTACTGCTATGATTCAGGCCCTAAATCTGACCAGATAAACAGGCCCTGAATTGGGATTCCCTTAACACTGCAAACTAAGCTTCACTGTAACAGCCACATTCACTTATTCACTGTAGACTGTCTTTTCATTTATCGGAACAATTACATCCAGCATAAGTTGCATACATTACATATAGCCTACATTTTAATAGGCAGCTACTATTGGAAAGAGGTAGAGAGAACACTGGTCACCCTGAGTCCTAGTGAAGAATAAGCGACTATTGAAACTAACAATTGAAGATTATATCAATTACCCATGAACTTTGCAGGAAAAGACATGCAATTATATTTGTCCATAAGTGGTGGTGAAGTAGTGCCATCTTGTGGACACTTCTAAGCGTTACCTTACACTGAGCACTTTGCGTTAGCATGGAAGTTTAGTTTAGCTCTCTCTACACCTTTAAAAAATACAGAAAACAAAGTCACACTGGAAGATAAATATGTATCTATCTTGTCAAATGCTATAATTCAGATATATTTTTCTGTATATGTGCCCCCAGGAGGTGCTACTCTGTGACCTAGTAAACTGATGATACTAACATTTTCAGATGTTTAGATACTTTGCAGGTTTTACCCTACATTCTAAATATAAGCATTTTGCTCAGAATTATTAATTCACACACAATGTCAGCTATCCCTTATAGGTTCAATGCAGCATTCTATACTGTTCTGCCAGGATTTTCCATATTATTTTTATGCATTGCTTATTTTGTATTTTTTCTCTCTTCATCAATTTATCTCCCAATTTTTTATTTTATTTTATTTCTATTTTTCTGTTTATATAGGCTATTGTGACTATTTTATTTTATCATTACATCCATATGTCATTTTACATGTAAGAAGAAGTATACTGCAAGTTTATGCATCCTGGTGGAACCTGTATATTACCACAAAGATTGTTTTTTTTTTTCTCATGCTTAAGTATATTTTTATGTCACATATCAAGTAATTTTATAGTTCCTCCGAGAGAGCCTTTATATCATGTAACCTGCTTTTTAAGATTCTAATACATTTTATTTTTATGTATACATCTATTGCTTGTCTCCTTGGTCTTGGCTAGATGATTAGCGCTATCTATTTTTATGCATTTTTCCTTCTTGGTTTGTGGGTTGTAGTGGACCCCTAGGATAGCTGCCTGACACTTTTCAACTGTGAGCCTGGAGGGCGCTCTATGCTTTGCCATATCAGACATTTTGTACACATTGGGGCTAATTCAGCATTGCACGCAAGTGCAATGCTGCACGCAGATTCCTGATTATCTGAAATCTGCGTGTGCACAGGACCTGTTCTGCTAATTTGCTGAACTGCCCTGCGTGATCGCAGCCCCTTCTATGCATCTACCTGATTGACAGGCAGAGGCACTTAAGGGGCGGTGCAGGAGTGGGGGTCGGGCGGTGTTCCTGGAAATGGGGGCGTGTCCACAGAGCCGACCCTAGGCATAGGTATTATAAGCAAATGGCTAGGACGACTGGAATGCCTAGGGGCATCTCAGGGCTCTGCCACTGCCCCCTCTTTTCAATATAAGATGCAGCATAGCACTTGGACAGGAGCAGAGTTACAGAGCACACTACAGTTCCCCCAGCCCCAACTCAATTCATCCTGTTAAACAGGATTCCAATCGGTGATAGGCTGCTGCTGCTTGGGAATGTGCTGTCTGTGTGCATCTGTGTCAAAGCTTGAGGAGTGTCAGAACCTGAGGAGCAGGCAGTGTGCATCTAACTGGCTGCCATGGACCATGGCTGGAGCAGCAGGACACCAAACTGCCTCAAAGGAGTAGCAGTCCGGCTGCCAAAATTATGGTAAATTGGAAGGGGCTGAGGATCGGATTGGCTGGACTGGAATAATGGGTTAGAGGGGACACAGAGGGCTGGATGCTGGAATGACGGGGCTGAAGGGGACACAGCAGGCTGAAATGACGGGGCTGGAGGGGACGGGGCTGGAATGATGGGGCTAAGGGTAACTGGGCTGGAGGGGATGGGGTGGAATGACAGGGTTGGAGGGGACACAGGGCTGGAGGGGCTAAAGGGTGCTGAAGGCTGGAATGACAGGAGGATGGAGGGGACACAGGAGGCTGGAATGACGGTGCTGGAGGGGACACACAAGGCTAAAGGCAAGAATTATGGGGGCTAGAAGGGACTGGAATGAAAGGTGGCTGGAGGGGACACAAGGCTGGAGACTGGAATTATGGGGCCGGAGGGAAAACGGGGCTAAAGGCTGGAATGACAAGGGGCTGGAGGGGACAGTGGGGGCTGGAATGACAGCGGGCTGGAGACTGGAATGACGGAGCTAAAGGGGACACGGGGCTAAAGGCTGGAATAAAAGGGATGGCGGCTGCAATGATGGGGGCTGGAGGGGATACAGGGCACTAAAGGGTTGGAGGGGACACAGAAGGCTGGAATGACAGGAGGGGACAAAGGGCTAAAGGCTGGATTGATGGAGGGGACTGGAATGACAGGAGGCTGGAGGGGACACATGGCTGGAGGGCACATGGGGCTAAAGGCTAGATAGACAAAGGTCTGAAGGCTGGAATAATAGAGGCTGGAGGGGACACAGGGCTGTAGGGGGCTAAAGGCTGGAATGATGAGGCTGAATGATGGGGGCTGGAGGGGACATGGGGCTAAAATTACAAGGGGCTGTAGGGGACACAGGGCTGTGGGCTCGAGGGGACACATGGCTGGAATGACAGGAGGCTGGAGTGGACACGGGTCACAAATCTGGTCGAACTTATGTTGTGTGATGATGACATTGGTTATATTACTACACAAACAGGAATCTTCAGGGACCATGTGATTTTCAACGTGAGTAGTGACTACTTGTTAAAGACACTGGCCCTCATTCAGAGGCGGTCGCAAGCAGTGATCGCTCTCTCTGAATGAGGACGGCCGCTTCCTTTTTTGTAGTGCGGCCTCCTGGTCGCTAGCTAAGCTGTGGGTTACCACCCGCAGCTTAGCGACCGACCAGGTTGATGGTCGTGATGGTGAACACCATCGCGACCTTCGGGGCTTGCGAGGAGACCCTAAGGTTGGGTCTCGGCAACCGCAAGCCCCAGGGAGCTTACTGCTCTGATCGAGCAGGAAACTCCCCACTGACATCACTGATGATGTTAGTGCGGCCGCCCACAAAACGGTAGGCGTTCCTTTTGGAAACCACCCCCCCCCCGGCCCGCCTACAAAATGGGGCGAGCTGTCGTTCAACATCAATAGCCACCCCTTTTGTAGAGAGCTCCGGAGCGAGAGAGTTTCTCTCTCGCTCCGGAGCTTGCACGCAGTGCGGCCGCTGCGTGTGCGCAGGGCTAACCATCAACCCGGTTGCGAGCGCATCGGCGCTAGCGACTGGATCTGAATGAGACCCACTGCCCACGGATGATCGATTTCTTCAGAGGATCCCTGTTGCCGAGAAACTACCATATACAGTAGGTAAGGTGAATTTTTATTTAGTACACACACAAAAAACAGTATAGTTTTTATTTTTTTTGAAGGGGGGCGCCTTCTTGGTCTAGAGCCGGCCCTGGGTATAGAGCCTTCCAGATAACATCAGATCAATTTTTCCTGCTCAGCAGTCACATTTCATCCTATTCTGTTGTCCTGATTTTTACACCTTTCAACATCTCTCCTGATATGTATGCTTTGAAGGAAAGGGCTACTTTTCTATTATATTACCTGTATGCCTAGAAAGTGTGTACTCTTCTATTGTGGTTTGGCTGCTTCACAGGCTTGAGGATATCTTAGGCCAATGGACTGACTATATCCAAACCAACGCACTACCAGACTTGTCCAGCTCATATAGTTATAAGTGTTATAGTATTGTAGCTCCAAAAAGTATTTACCCACAGTGGATTTTTTTTTTTTTGGGGGGGGGGGGGAGGGGGGTGGAATTTTTTACCACTTATCAAACAAAGTGCAGAATTTCTCTGAAATTGAGGTGGGCTACTTCTGTTAAATGACTAATGCTGGGCATACACGGCCAGATAAAATGCCTGTCAGACCGACAGACATTTTATCTGGCTGGCTGCCAGCCGCAGATGTCGCCGGCATACACCGGGGGAGGAGACATTTCCCTGTTCCAGGAAATGTCTGTCTGTCGGCCGCACTAGGCATACACTGCCCAATGCGGCCGACAGTTTACCGGGTAAATATCGCATCGGGCGGGCATGCTGGACAATCCGGCATGCCCGACCGAGCAATATTTAACCCTCGGTCGCCCCCCCACATGCTACAATTATCGGGGTGATCCGCCGATATCAGGCAGATCGCCCCGATAATTGTAGCGTGTATGGCCAGCATTAGCATTAAAAAATCATAAAATCTCCCTCCACCAGACAGATGCGGCTCTGACATGCTTTCTTGCAAACTCTAAGCAAGGTGGCCACATAGTATTAGGACCCCCAGCACAAGTTACGCTGTACTATGCTGCATGCAGCATAGATTATATTAAAAATAAAACCTGCAACAGCACAGCAATCAGCATGGCGGCCAAATTGTATTATTGTCCCCAGGAGTGCAAGCTGCGCTGTAGTATGTTCAAGACTCACATCATTGTGATGGCCTTTGACCCCCACTACCCATGTGTGCCTCTGACTCCTCCCTACCTATGTGTGCCTCTGGCCCCCTCTTCCCATGTGTGCCTTCGAACCCCACTACCCATGTGTGCCTCCTCTGACCCTCCCATACCCATGCTTGCCTCTGGCCCCTTTCTCATCTCTCACTGTAATTCCAATACCAATATCTCCAACTGTGTCTTAGCCTTTGCCCTACCCAAGGCTGGTGGATGACGTTCAGTAGTAGCGTAGGTGAACAGACTGTGTTTGTCGCTGCATAACTCAACATAAAGATGACAGGTAAGCACAATTTTTCCTCTTTCTAAAAGCATTGGGGGCACATTTCCAATGAATTTTATGTAGATCATACTTTTTCAATGAATTTTATGTGGATAATGTTTTCATTTGTTATTTTATTTTTATAGGGATCTTGCTTTTTCAATGGTTTTTTTTATGTGTATCTGGCTTTTTCTTATATATGTGGAATCTATCTGTATTTCCCTATATATTTTGAATTGATTTTGGTTTTCTGTTGGTGTGTGTGTGAATTTACAGCAGTTTTTACTCCTATATTTCTGTATGTGTATAGTTTTTTTTTTATATTATATGATTGGTACATTATAATACCACCCGCACCCCACACAGCCCAAACTTTGACATTTTTTTAAATTGGTCCACGCACCCATTGATGCCTCACCCCCGCTGTATCTCCGCCCGCTACAGCTCCGCCCACATATGCCTCCCCGACAGGAGTTCCTTAACCTATTTTTCTAATAAAATAGCACTATATATATATATATATATATATATATATGTGTGTGTGTGTGTGTATATAAGATTGGTGGTGGATTATCTGATAGGGGGGCACCAGTGAAAATTTTGCCTAGGGCACCAACATGGCTAGGGCCGGCTCTGCGATCTCGGTCGCAGTGCTGAGATCGCAAATACAGCAGGGGGTGTTATATACCTCCTGCTGCATTTGCATATTTACAAGGACTGAATTGCAAAGCTGCTTGTGTGCAGCTTTGCAATTCCGTCCCAAGCTGAATCATCACCATTGTCACAATTTTACAGTATGTCAGCAGAAAAGTTGCAATTCTATGATATTTTTTTTAGAATTAAAACTGGAAAAAAACAAAATGAACCACCCTGACCTCACTTCCTCTCAATTTCATAAGTTTTTTTTTTTTTTTTTTAAAGAGACCTTCACTGGAGAAAAAAATGTAGGCACTTACTCAAGCTAGCAAAAGATGGAACAATGTTGTTCGAGTAAAGGTCATGGCAGGTGGTAATCCAGAAATGATTAATGCCAGGCAAATGGTCATGGTAGGCATCAACCCAGAAGTAGTGCAGAGAATGGTCAAAGTTCAAAGCAAAATTTCAGGACAAATGACAATCCAGCAAATGGTTAGAAATATAATTAGACACAGAACTAAATAAAAATCAGAACCTGGCAACAAACATATACCTAGAAAGAAACCTGCATCTATCGGGCAGTGATGCTTACAGCCAATCAAATTGTCCCGAGGAGCTGGACCCATTGCAGCTGTTGTGGGTGCAGCACTGTGATGTGGCAGCAATTTAAACTAACCACTCAGCCTCTCAGGAAGCATCTATTGTAACCGAGTGGCCAATCGGAATATGCTGTCTATAGTTTGCTGCTAATGCATCCTGATGGAAATACCCGCCCAGGGCCAGCTCTACCATTAGCCAGTTGCCTAGGGGCGCCAGGATCTGCGGGGCGCCACAGAGTCTGCCCATCAGAATATTAAGGATATCTCTGAGAGACATTCTTGTTGTATGCAGGTGGCAGCTGTGGAACTAAGGTGAAGCCTCCTCACTTTTACCTGATGGGCTGGAAAGTGGGTATTTGTGGCAGTGGTGGATGCAGTTCACTAGGTTGCAGTTTTGCCTAGGGTGTTGAGTAACCTTGCACCGGCCCTGTACCCGCCAATTCACCTAAAGTGTGAGCAATGATTACAGAGTATTTAGTACTTGACCCTCCCTACTGATACCATTCATGTACAACCCAGAGTTATGGAGGTTTTTTTTTATGGTGGACAAGGCAGAATTAGGAGAATGGAAAAACCTTGTAGACACCACTACTTAATTAGTTTATACATTCAAAATAGTATGACAAACCAACAATAGGGTTGGTTTAGTCCAGTCCTTTATGTTCCAGTATGCAAATACACCCAAAAAGCAAGTGTTATGATTTTTTTTTATGGTGAACAAGTCCATTATATTCCAGTATGTGGATACACCCAAAAAGTAAGTGTTAGGATTTAGCATGTGCACAGTACCCAAACACAGAGGCTTATGGCAGATACTGATACCTGAAAGGAAATGAACAGAACACACACGTGGATGCAGGCAATAATTGTGGAGTTCAGGCAGCTGGGGCAAGTACTACAAAACAATACGAGGGACAGACAATGCAAACAGGCAGTATATACAGGGTTAAACAGATTCTAGAAGAGGACTGGAAATCATAGGAAGATACAGAATGACAAAAGAGCAGGTAAAGATTACCGCAGAACCCTCTCTCAGCACGTTAGTGCAAGATCCAGGAACACTGACCAGAACAGGAACATGATCCACACAGGCAGAAACCTTGCTATACCCAGGGGCAGATCTAGACTGTTGTATTAGTGGGGGCGAGTTAATTATTAATTCCGCCCCCCCCCCTCGTGGCATGCGACCCCCCACCCTCGCGACCCCCCCTCACGGCAAACCCCCCCCTTTAATTTCACTTACCTCCGCTGCTTCGGTGATGTTCTCCCTCCGGGCTTCGGTCAGCTGCTCTCCCATCCTGCACTGTGACAAGGTCAGCTGTTTAATGCAGCAGCTGACCAGGGTCACAGTGCAGGAGCCGGGAGACCAGCTGAGTGGAGGGAGGACATCACCGGAGTCCCGATCTTCGGTCCCTGGACAGAGGTAAGTTGTTTTTTTGTTTTTTGGGTTTTTTTTATCAGTGATCAGCGTGTGGTCTATTTAGACCACACAGCTGATCACAGGGTGTGAGGAGCTGGCTGTAAATCGCTTCCTCCCCAGCTCCCGGGTCAGGTGACAGCCTGTCACTGACACATCCCCCTAACTGGGAGATTGGTGCTCCGATCACAGCATAGCCCAGCCATTATCATCTCTCTCCTCTGAACTTAATGATGCAGAGGAGAGAAATGATAATGGTCGGACAAACTGTGCTAGGGGGGCCATCGCTCCAATCGCCCCCCCCCTGGATCCGCCACTGAAACCAGCCAGGAAGTTTAATGACCTGTAGCTCCCTGTCTCAGAGAGAGAGCTGAAGTAGCAATCCGCGCAGTTAGGCTACAAGAACTGAGGGTTAGGGTTGGAAGGTGGGAGGGTAAGTATACTTACCTGACCCCTGTTGGAATACCAACCATCATGATGCCGCTGTTGGTATTCTGACAGGCATCCCGACAGCCGGGATGACATACCCATTCCGCTTCAAACATAGCGGCCCCCTAGCGGTGAGCCCACAGAACAGCACAAATTTAGAAATACAAAACAGAGTTCTAACAGTTAAGCTGGTTACACACTACGTCAACAGGTCAGCCGTTCGGTTCACACGCCGACCCATCTGACGATTGGTAAGTGAAAGCCCCATACACACTGGACTTTTTTTTGAACGGTAACTATATCTTTGAACAATATATCTTTCTAATCGTCCAGTGTGTATGCACCTGACGAACGATGCGCGCTCTCGCGGATCGTTAACGATATCCCCAGTCGTCTGTACATGCAGTCCAACCTGGGGATATCGTAAGTGATGCCATGCTGCCAAATGCAGCATGCCCCCCCCCCCCCCGCCTTCGTTCATCGTTGATAAATATGTACGCAAGCGTGTCCATCGCATCCGACATTGCTGGGTACACACATCGTCTAGTGTGTACCCGGCTTAAGACAACTGACAGAAACATAATAGATGAGCACTGTCTTTCTGTTTAATGATAAGTTAGCCTATTCTTTTAGAAATAATTGGATGGAGATTGCCCTGCATAAATAAACCTAAAACACAAGTACAAGCTGTTTCAAATTATGAGGGAGCTTTATTTCCTTCTTCAAATCAACATCACACAAATGTCATGACAAACTCCTTGGTACCTACAGAAAGGTACCTGGAGATACTTTCTCATGAGAACGTTTCATGACTAGTGCAACTTTGTCAGAATTATCATAAATGGTTACCCATCTGCCTAATTTTATGGTTGATCCTTTTACATCTGATAATATGTTATTGCTAATATGCCTTTTATAAAAAGTTGTGTTTGTCATTTAATTTGCAACTGCCAAGAAAATAATATAATCTTTTAATTTCATGGAAAATGACATCTCGATAGCAAAAGTGACCCAGTCATTGCCCGTGAAGTTGTAATTCAATAATTTAAATGTCTAAATAAATTTTTAAACAAAGTATAATTATAGTAAATATTTCAAGGAGAATATTCTATTCCTAGTACATTAATATTAAGCTTGCCGACTGAGTCAAGGTCCTTAAGTATAACTATAAATATATATGTTGTTGTTGTTAGAATTTTGAAACTGATCATACATAGGTGATTTGTATATAATAATTTATAATATATGATGTTTAGTCTATACTATTGTGTTTTATATATTTAATAATGTGCTTAAAATAAAATATCGGTGAATGTATGGTGTGTATGTAATGCTGGGCATACACTGCCAGATAAAATGTCTGTCAGACCGACAGACATTTTATCTGGCTGCCTGCCAGCCGCAGATGTCGCCGGCATACACTGTGAGAGAAATCTCACAGTGTATAGCCCGACATCCGCGCTCCGCCCCCTGGGGGAGGAGACATTTCACTGTTCCTTCCGTAGGAAGGAACACAGGAAATCTCTGTCTTTCGGCCGCGCTGGGCAAACACTGCCCGATGCGGCCGACAGTTTCCCAGGTAAATATCGCATCGGACGGGCATGCTGGACAATCCAGCATGCCCGGCCGAGCAATATTTAACCCTCGGTCGCCCGCATACACGCTGCAATTATCGCGGCGATCCGATATCGGCGGATCGTCCCGATAATTGCAGAGTGTATGGCCAGCATTAGAGTAATAAATGTTGTTTATTTTGTTTTCTTGTGTGTTGAAGAATAACTTCATCTTAAACAAAAATGACTCATGAGGAATCCATTCATTGAACCTTCCCAATGTTGCCTCTATCATGCCAAAATAATATAGCCATAGAATTTACAATACTTACCGTTGCTACAAAGACTTCATGCATTGGATCATGCTAGAGTATACTGTATGTTCAGAATGTCGACATTGTTACTGTCAGCAGCCAATTGTTCCTGATTTTATGGTTAGACTGTGGTTAGGGTTAAACTGCATTTAGTGTTACATTTAGGGGTATGATTAAGCTGCTAATGCAAGACTGATGTTGTCCATGTCAATGTTGGCAATGTCAACATTATGACAATGTTGACCTTCTGTTAAATCGACATTCTGAATGTCGACATTCTGGTTAAATATAATAGGACACTCGCTTCCTTTTATGCGTTCCAAGCTATATTCCACAGGTTAATGTGAATAATTAACTTTCCTTTTATAGTCCAGATATTTGTTGATCAATGATATTCTTTTTCCACTTTAGAATTTTTGGAAACAGAAAATTTAATAAAATGGAAGCCATCTAATTTCATCTGAGTTTACCCATATTCAAAGTTGATTAATTTGGCATATTTTCATGGGCACATAAAACACAATCAAAAAGATAGAAAAAAAAAAGATGAATTACCAGAGAAATATAAAAATACACAAGACCCAGAGGGAAACCAATTACAAAATCAGAATCACCCTACCCCATATGTTATAAAAAATAATTTGAGTTTGAATTCCCCATTTAAGCCTATGAGGTCCAGTGTTTTTAGTTGGTATATCCATTTAATTTCTGTTTTGGATAACCTAATATCTAAATATTTAGATCTCTATTTGGGGAAGATCTGCTGAATAACCCAAAAGTTTTATACAGCATTTCTTGGATTTGTGTTTATTTTAAAAATGAGCAGATTGAGTATGGGTTTGCCACCCTATCCTAATGTAGATATGTTTGGAAAGGTGAGTTTTTAGATTCATACTAATAAGTAACTAATGAGTAGGGCTGGCAGGTGGAACTGTTAAATTCCCAGAGGGTATGAGAAGGCACTGGTAGAATCCCTCCAGGCATCAATCAAGTCCTGCAGACATTGCTTGGTTGTTTGCTTGGTTGTCCTCCCTTTCAGTGAGGTTTTCCAGGAAATCCATTGAAGATGGAGTTCCAGCCGTAGTCATGGCCTGAGTATTCTACAAGCCATGGGATTTTGATTATATGGGGAACACACTAAAAAAGTTGTAACTGCAATACCCTGAGGTGTTGGCTCAAATGCCAAAGGTGCAGCTGAGTACAAAAAGTGTGGGATTTTGATAGCTAGCCACAAGGTACACAGATTCCTTGGCACTCTTTGTACAGCACGTAGTGTGCAATAAAGTACACCAATGTGTTGGCACTGTTTATACAGTATGTAGCATGCAAAACGGTACACAGAACTGCTTAAACACCCCATAACATGCAATAGGGTAAACTGAGGTGTTGGCATTGTTTGTACAGCACATAGCATGTAATGAGATACACGTATGTTCTGGCACTGTGGGAATAGTGCGTAGCGCACAATGAGAAGCACAGATTTTAGCAATGTGGGAATAGCACTTAGCATGCAATGAGAAGCATGGATGTGTTGATACTGTAGTAACAGCGCGTGTGGCTCAATCCAATTTACATCTGTCTCACCACCCTGTACTACATACAGCACCCGGGGGTTTAATAGAGATTATGCACTGACAGCAGAAGCTGCTTCTAGCGATTTTTTTCACTGTGCCACTGTCTGTGGACTCTCACCTCCCATTCACTGCAATTGCAAACGTGAGGAAGCAGATGATTTGATGATCTCTCAATATTAGAGCTGATCCAATGCTCTTATTTTTGTTTCTTTCCTAAAATTGTAACTGAGAAGTGCCTCAGTTTAATGGTTATTTCAATAATTAATATGTGGCATATTGTGGTTCATGGTTTATTTTTAATCTGTATATTTCACCATTTTTAATCTACTTATTTCACTAATATTTTTCCTTATACAGCTGTACTCATCATATTAATGACATTTACTTCTCTTTTTTTCCTTACTATTAATCGCTATCTCTTTTTGAAAAATGATGTGAAGTTAGAATTTTCAATTTTCAAACCTTAAATATTACCCCATATACTTACTATATTGATAGGGAAATTGTACGCAGAATACACTGCATTCTTTATTGGAGCTTATGTGTTTTCTGTAGAAATGTAATCTATACTACAGATGGACCAAGCTAGTTTGTTGCTCATAGCATGCCATTAAGGCATCTGTGTCGCACCATGGAACGTTACGTGATGGCTGTACTTTGGAGTAGCATGGTATTCTACAACGAAAGATACGCTACAGCATGTAATACACCACTTAACCGCTGGGTGGTGAGTGCTCCACTGATGTCATTTGTACTACTGAATAGCATATTGTTATATTGGATGGATATCACATTCACGCAGTGTATTTGCATATTGCATGTTCGCACAACCAATCTTTTTAATATCACATAAGCTCTTAGAATGGGACGCAAATCAGTACACATACTGTACAGTAGTGTAATTGCCATGTTCTTATTATGGTATAACCGATACTGTATATTAATGAGATGCACTCACAGCTTTCAATGAGACGTGATGAATTATTCTCTGATGGTGGGGTACTGTACTAGTATAATATTTTGACAGGTAGACACATTTTTTTATTATTAAAAACAGCAGCAGGTGGGTGGAGTGCACATGGATGAGCCTGCTATTGACATTGTACACATTGCCTGCTGTAATTCGCAGACATCACATTGGTGTGTGGGCTAGAGGTTTGGTGAGCGCCTTGCACAGTGCTTGTCCCGGGTTCGATACCTGGAAAAGAACAACTTTTTTTATTTAAATCTTCACTACAGGATTAAAAATAAATCACTTGGTGGTGTGTAAGTTTTGTCATTTATGCAGGTATCTGTGTTGACCAAAAAGACACACTCCCAGCAATGCATAAAGACTAAGCAATTGAAGTTCATTATCCTTATCCAACCCTTACTGAACTCAATACATTATCCACAACTTCCCACCCCCTGGCATTTCTATGCTACTTTATGCCACTGTACTGCTGATGCACTGTGTGCACAAGAATGTGGTGTGTGGTGCTGCATACACCATGTAGCGCCCTGCTAGTCACGCTATGCTGTGGCATATGGGGGCTCATAGTACTGCACATACCCAGTGGGTCGGGAGTCTCACACAGTGCATCCCAAGCATAGATGCTATATTGATATCGTGACTTTAGAAACTAGTAGTGGGTTCTGTTTGAAAGTGGAGTCTCTGTATTACAAACTGATTGTGCATTTTGAGATGCACACTTGCGGCACTGTCGGCACATCAACGCTGTGGTGGCTGCCAGCTCTGGTGGTTGCACATGGGATCTCTGGCGCATGCCCAGTGGAGCCACTCCATATGCCATGTAGCGCAATGCTAGTCACGCTATGCTGTGGTGTATGGAGGCTCATAGTATTGCGCATGCCCAGTGGGTCAGGAGTCACACACAGTGCATCCCAGACTTATATGCTATAGTGATTTCATGACTTTAGAACTAGTAGTGGGCTCTGTTTGAAAGTGGGGTCTCTGTATTAGAAACTGAGTGTGCATTTAAAGCTGCACACTTGCGTCAATGTCGGTGCTGTCCCAGACGTAGACACTATAGTGATTTCATGACTTTAGAAACTAGTAGTGGGCTCTGAAAGTGGGGTCTCTGTATTACAAACTGACTGCATTTTAAGATGCGCACTTGCGACACTGTCAGCACATGCGCATGCCCAGTGGAGCCACTCCATACACCAAGTAGTGCCCTGCTAGTCACGCTATGCTGTGGCATATGGGGGCTCATAGTACTGCGCATACCCAAGTGGGTCAGGAGTCACACACAGCGCATCCCAAACTTAGACACTATATTGATATCATGACTTTAGAAACTAGTAGTGGGGCCTGTTTAAAAGTGGGGTCTCTATTACAAACTGACTGTGCATTTTAAGATGCAGACCTGCGGCACTGTCGGCATGTCGGTGCTGTGCTTGCTGCCAGCTCCGGGGGTTGCACATGGGATCTCTGGCACATGTCCAGTGGAGCCACACCATAAGCCATGTATCGCCCTGCTAGTCGTGCTATGATGTGGCTATGGAGTGTCATAGTACTGCGCATGCCCAGTGGAGCCGGTCGGGAGCCACACACAATGCATCAGGTTCCTTCCTCGAAAGCAAGCAAGAGCCTTTCATTACCATAATAAAGGACACTTTGTTAGCCATTTAAGCAGTCAGCTCAAGGTCTGCCCTTGCAATTATATAGTACAATGGAAGGGGGTCTTCTTTAGACAATGTAGACATGTATGAGCAATTTGTAGTATTGTCTTAACAGTGGTGCATAAAACCATCACTGAACTAGAAGTCAACCCAAAAAGAGGTGTCTAAATATTACAAACTGACTGTGCGTTTTAAGGCGCATACTTGTGGCACTATCCCAGACTTAGATACTGTAGAGAATGCATGTCTTAAAAACTAGTAGTGGGGTCTGAGTCACCGGGGTCCCTGGATTACAAACTGTATGTTTTAAGATGCACACTTGCGGCACTGTTGGCACATCTCGTAGTACTGCACATGCCCAGTGGAGTTTAGATGAGATTACTCACCAGAGATTGCAGTGTTTTCTCTCTGCCAAACTCACCCAAACAAGCAGCCTGCACATATCAGTGAAATATGTGAAGGCTGCTTGTGTGGTCTACCTGTAAAATAAAAAGGGTTCAATGTTTTAAAAAAATTACATAGGGTCCCCCCAAAAGCATAACCAGCCACAGACTGCTCAGCCAGTCCTGGATCCTATAATTATGGGGAACAAAATGAGTAGGGTTCTACCGTAATTTAAGAACCAGCACCAGGCTGCAGGGCTAGTCCTGGTTTTAAATATAGGGGGAAACAAATTGCTTGGAGTCCCCCTATATTTAAAACCAACACCGGTCCCAAACCGACTGGGGTGTAATGCCACAGCCAGGAGACCCTATGACAAGGGCTCCATGGCCAAAGCATTCGCACCCTAAGCTGGTCAGCCCATGGTGGGGATCTCAGGAGAGGTGGGGACCCCCCAAGAAAGGGTCTCCCCTCTCTCAAAACCCCAGGCTTAGGCTGATATCCGGGGCTCTTCCCTGCACCCCTGGAGCGGTGGGTCTGGGGGTAATAATGTTGTACAGTATATAGTTTAAAACTATTGTAATTTACAGTGGAGCTACATGTGCCAGCATGCCTGTCCTTTGGCACTTGTGGAACTACAAGTGCCAGCGGGTGGCCGGCATCCGTACCTCCACTGTAAATTAAATAGTTAAAAAAAACACAGTACACACACCTTCGAAAGTAAAACTTTATTACATGCCTACCTACGTAACTCACACATACTGTACTTACCTGTTGCCAGCTGGTTGGTCCCCTTCTCTAGTAGAATCCATTTGGAGTACCTGGAATAAAGATCTTATTCTCACCTTCATCATCGCGCTGGTCTCCGTAGCATCCAGTGGTCTTGGCAAAAAAAAACTGAACCAGAATCATATACTTACATTAGTGGTGTATATATGTGACCACATACACCGCTACCTGGCTCCTGACTGATCAGTGTGAACTGTCAGGAGCTGGACCAATCAGCGACCGCTAACTATAGAGCTGCCGCTGATTGGCTCCGGCTCCTGACAGGAATTCTGGGCTCACCATTGCAACCATCTATCAAGATGAATGCATCTTTGGTCAGGCTGTGGTAGCTGGAGCTTACCACAGCCTGGCCGTGGTCCTGTCAGCCTGCAAAGCCAGGAAGTCCGCATTCATGGATGAAGATCCAGGCCTTGCCACTACCAGAAAATGGAGCAACATGCCCCCATTTCCGGGAAGGCAGGCCGTACCCACACTATCCCGCAAACTCCTCTGTCTGTCAAACAGACAGAGGCATACGGGGCCTGCGTGCGATATGGCAAGACTCTTTTTGCACATGCGCAGAATGGGTCCCGTGCAGATTCCCAAACAACGTGAATCTGTGATCAGCAGCGTATTAGTGTTCACTTCTGAATCAGGCCCCTCTCTGGTAAAGTGCAGGACAAAAAGGGTAATCAAACACCTCAGAGAGAGAGATAAATTGATTGGTGAAGCAGCTATGTAACTTACTTTATTACTGGGACCTGGCTACACAAGCTACCTAAAAAAAAATTAGCCCAAAAACTAGCAACATAAAAAAACAGGCAACTTGGAAAAAACAAGCTCAAATTCGCTTGTTATAAGTGAACTTGGCAACTATGGTGAATAACTTGCTCTGTGGGAAGTGAGACACAGTGCATCAGGTCCCTTCCCCCAAAGCAAGCAAGAGCCTTTCCTTACCATAATAAAGGAGGCTTTGTTAGCCATTTAAGCAAGGTCTGCCCATGCAATTACATAGTACAAGGTGGGGGGTCTTTAGACAATGTAGATAGAAGCTTCTTTTGATGATGTACTGTAAACAGCTGAGGTGAACTTGCTTAAATCCTGTTTATGTCTTTACAATAAAGGCAATTGAACTTTCTCTTCTGTAAATTGTTAAATTAAAATATACAATAAATAAAAAACTTAAACAAAACATGATAAAATTAAAAAATAAATCAACTAAAAGGAGGGCAATCACCCGAAAGAAGGCCAACATTTGCAGAACTTGTTCTGTTAGAAAAAAAATGGCACAATATTACAACACTAATATAAAGTACTATACTATAGTAGTAAGTATTGATGTACTTCACCTCAGGTGTAGCCCCGTTGGAAGCTGGCCTGTGGGCCTTGTGACCCGTGGTTGCCCCTTTGGTCCTGGCTCCTGAGTGGTCGCACAGGAATTAGCTCTGTTTGAAAAAAGATATGATGATTTAGTATGCCCTTTACATTATGCAACATTGTAGAGCTGCCGCGTAACATTTTGTACTGTTGAATTGTAGTGTCACCACTTCACATTGGTACATTGTAGTACCCACAAACCACATAATAAGATATAGAGTAATCTGCCTCATGCACGGTGCATGTCTCGGCTACATATTTGTATTATTTATATATAATCTGAGAGTCCGGAGCAGCAGCAGAAGAACCTTCAGTAGAATACCTAAATGTGACCGATCCATTTTATCGGCTGTGGAACTCCCTGACTCCACAGCCGACTCGTCAATGATTAGCCGGTCTGTGTGTAAAAAATGCTTTAATGTTACAGTAAATCAAGTACTTTTATAAAAAAACGCATGGTTAAGGCTTACCAGGATCGCTGCTCTCCTCACTCTCCAGCTCAACAACTATGATATGGAGGTACAGTATTCTGTGTAAAGAAAAGAAAAACACAGTAATTACTCAGTGGGAAAGTAGAGGGTAGAGGGTAAACATAACATTACTGTACACTAAATAAAGGGGCATACACACTAGACGATTCTTATGAACGATAATGATATCTTCGAACGACATGGCCAATCTGAAGATATCATCAAAGTACAGGAAGAACAGATATATTCTTCAAAGGAAGAGAAGTACAGTACAGTAGTAAAACACAATGTACTATACTACTGTATACAGTACTTACTTGGCTGGGGAGGGCTGTCACATCCTCTGCCTTCTCCAACTCATCCTCCTCAGGTTCTTGGCCTGTGTAAACAAATAAATATATAATTGTATCTTTATTTACAGAATAAGTTGCCACAAGTGTACTTTACAGTAACAAAAACATAAACAGCACAATTAACAATTAGTACTGTGACTTGGCATTATACCCCAGCCATTTTGGGTCCGGTGCTGGTTTTAAATATAGGGGGACCCCTACGCAATTTTTTATCTCCCTATATTTAAAACCAGGACTGGCCCTGCAGCCTGGTGCTGGTACCTAAATTACGGTGGAACCCTACTCATTTTGTTCCTTGTAATTTTAGGTACCAGGACATCCTGACAAATCCGGGGCTGGTTAGTCTTTTGGGGGGCGAGCCTACATCAATTTTTAAAAACAATTAACCCTATTCTAACTCTTTCTAGCAAGAAACATACACAAATCACAATTATTTGTGTTTGTTTCTGACAATCTCAGGGGGTTGAGAGATTGAAAAGTAATTTGGCAAAAGAGTTTGCTCCTATCTCACCCGAGCTTGTCATCCCGATTCTTGGTAAATTTGAGAGATGTGTTAACCCGTGTTGTTGGATAGCATTCTTGTTGTAGCTTTTTAGTAAATCAACTGTCCCATTTAAATGAATGTAGTTAGAAATGTGTGCAAGCATATTTTCAAGTTGAGTGAAGTTTTAACTAACATAAAAAATGCACCTGCTGCAAGGTCATGCAATCATAAAAACACCCCCTATACTTGGGGAACCACCAGAAGTTTTTACAGTTTCTCTTTTGGTACACCAACTTTGCACTTTTGCACCCCATTTTCAATGTTATTTTGTGTGTTGTTCCTTTTATTAAATGCTGTCCCAAGGGTGCAAAGTGCTTTTTAAATCTTAGCACCCCGAACCCCCAATTCTGCTCTTTTTTCCGCAAGGAATCTTTTCCGCCTATTACACTGCATTGACTTTCCGCATATGCGAAAAGTGAAATCAAATGAATACGGCAATAAAGTTTCCGCCTTGCAAAAAACGCAATCTGCTAAACTTTTTCGCAGATTCAGACTTTTCGCTGCTAATTGAATACAGAAACCAAAAACGTTATACTGTTTATCAGTTTGCAGGTTTTACATTTGTTTGGTGTATAAGTTTATTTCAATATGTCGATCACATAAATGAAGTATTAAAAACCTGATAAATAGCAGGAAAATACCAGTGCAGATACAATTGTTGTTTTTAAATGTAAATTTTAATGTGTCACATTAAAAAACACAAATATTGTAAATGTTAACATTCTTTAAAAAAACAATATTGCATATATATTTAAATTCTAACATGTTGACAACTGTTTTCTAAAAACACAGCTAAAGCAACAGCAGCTGCTCGAAAACGAAGCAGACAACACCAAGATCTGGCCTCAGAGGAGGCAGGTAAGTTTACTTTTTATATGATGTTGATGTTAAACATTTTGTTACATTTTAAAATTTTACAATGCACTATGCTTTGAAGGTCCATCACATCAACCACCAAAGAAAAGGGCGTCTCAAACTTTGGCCATGGACACACACACAACAACATCACCAGTTGAAGCAACAATATTTGACCCTCAAACAACTGCAGCTGCTCATTTGTCCCCCCCATATGGAGTGTTACCTAGAAGAAGATGTTAAAATTAAATTATTTATAAACTTAGCATGCACATACACAAAGTTATTGTTTGGTTTTAAACAATTTGGATATTTAACTTGCAATTTAATGTAATGAGATGGATTTTTTGGGGGGAACGAATATTGATATGTCCTTATCAATGTTGTGCTCAAAAGTAATTTTTAACATGTGTACACTATATTTGCTGTATTGTACCATATAATTTTGAATTTTTTTGGAGACAACATAACTAGGGTTCCTTTTTTGGCTAAATGTGTGTTGTTTCTAAATTTAACTTTAGTAACATTGAACCTAATTTTTTTAATTTAAAAATTATAATCTTATGGTGTACATTATGAATGTGTTATGAAACTGTGGTTCAAACTATTTTATCCACAAAGTTTTTTCAAATTGGTCAGCCCAAACATAGTGAATGAATTTACTAAACTCTCTTAATACTTGTCCATTTCTCCCACACATAGTGAGTTTTTAACTATGTGTGTTGGCCTAATAATTTACATCCCCTAATTTTAAACATGACTTCAGTTCAGTGGCGTCACAAGGAGGGTGCGGGGGTTGCGGGCCGCACCAGGTGTCACCCTCCAAAGGGGTGACACCAAAAACCGCACACTCCCCCACTGTTACAGTAGCTGCTGCAAGGTCACGGACAGGGAATCCGCCTGCTGCCCGCCCAATCCCCCACCCTCTTCTGCAGCCGCCGCCAGTCCCAGCCGCTGTGCTTAAAAGTGTTTTGTTTTGTTTTTTTTAAAGAAGGCGGCACTCGGCGTGTGAAGTCATGGCATCAACCTGCGTCGCTGCTGCAGTGGCTGTCTGAGAGCACAGAAGGGGGCTGTCTGTCTGGGGGCACAGAAGTGAGGAGCAGGCTGGGTGGGGACACAACTGGGGCTGGATTACTGGGGACACGTGCTTAATTCTGTGGGGGAGCAATGTTATTTATCTCTGTGGAGAGCAATGTTATTTATCTCTGTGGAGAGCATTTTTATTTATCTCTGTGGGGAGCAATGTGTTTTTTTCCCTTGGGGGGACGACGACTGATGGTGTACCTTGGAAATTTTAACAGGTCTTGCTATCCCTAATCCTATGGTTATGTTAACGTTATTTATTCATAAGGTAGTCTTTTCATTTGAGACCATGCCCCTTATCATGAGACCACATTTACTATCTTAACCTTTTTTTGTGGGAGGGGGCGTATTTTGGAGGTTTGCACTGGGAGCTCCAGCCCATTGAAACAGCCCTGCCACTGTCCCTGCAAGCAAGGGTAGACTTTCTGGGCCAGTCCAATGTCTGGTCTGGACTGGTACTATTGTGTTAAGCGGCTATGGTGCCATCATAGTTAGTGCCCGCTGTATCTCACCAATGCAGAGCTACAGGTCCCGTGAGATGATGATGTCATCATCTCACGAGTCCCTCTCTCTCTCTGCTCATCCCGCCGGCATTCTGGGAGGAGTACTGCAGTATGAGTACTGGACTTCGTGACTAGTAAGGGGGGAGATAGCGTGGAGCTATGCACCCTGGTCCTGATTTTTAATTTTTTTTGGGTGGAGGGGGTGGGGGGGCCCATGAGTTTTAGCATCGGGTGACACCAACCCTAGTGACGCCTCTGCTTCAGTTTACTCCAATATCTATTTAAAGTGCATAAAAATATTGTTAGAGAATGTGAGAAGGCAGTATTGTTTGGGCAAAAACTACATTTTAATAACATTTATAAAGCAAACACACGTATGTTAACCAATGAAACAACCTGATTAGTCATTTGAAATCCTAAAATGTTAAACTACCTGCTGCATGCACTTGCATGTTAAAGTCTCTGCAAGGCTTATTGTGGCTCCTATTATTTTAATATTTTCAAACACTTGTTCTCCCATTTTATTTTGAAAAGGACGTATTTAATTTCTGGTGATAAGACGAGTTCACGATTCACGGGTGACGTAATTTCACCATGCGGAAACTTTCCGCCGAAATCAATGTTAAAGACTTTTCGCGTATGCGGAAAGTCAATACAATCTACCAGGCGGAAAAGTATCGCAGGTGCCTGGTTAAAGTGTGAAAGCATAGTTTTTGAATTTGCCAGGAAAAATTTTACATCATTAGGACTGTACACTGTTTTAATAAAAAATAAATGAGAAAAACTGATCCAAAAACTTACACAATACACTGTTAAAGATTCCACGGATATGCCAGGGATTCCACAAGCATTCTGTTTGGGCAACGAAAGCCTACAAGAAGAAGAAGGAGAAGAAGACAAACTTATAACCCTCACTGAAATACCTTACACCCCACACATGACTATCAACAAAATTGGACACAGGCATAATAAAAATATGCAAAGTCTCAGGCTTGAGCTCATCCGGCAAGCCAATACAATGGAACATATACGTGAATCCATTTTACATTTGGAGCAAGCAAATCTTCACCAAAAGGAAACTCAAAATCGATTTAATGAGCAATTGATATGAGTAATAGAGCAGCAAAATACAGCTCAAAGGGAAATTACTGCAATCTTACAAAATACAGGTTCCCGAATTGTAAATAGATTACCTGAGGCAGCTCCTAGCATCACTTCAAGCACAACCTCACACACTGCCACCCCGGTAAACACATCACCATGAAGAACCCTCCATACCAGAGGTGGTACCCAAGCTGGCTATAGTGGCAGGCGTACATCTAGATTGGATCTGTAAATTCAATTAAATTAATGTGTTTAAATCTCCCACACTTATTTTTTATCTTATTTTGTAAAGATTAAAAGCACAAATTTAGATTTTGAGATTATGTTTTTGGAATTACCCAATTACGTACGACTTTTATATTGTTTAATATGAATATACATATTGTTAACTTTTACAATTGGGTTACATGTGTATTAAGAATAACCTGTATTTAGGTTTGTTTAATCTATATTGTTTTAAACTATGGTATGTTGGTGATTGTGTTCAAAATAACTACTTACTTTGCAAATTTAAAAAAAATTTAGCCACAATGTAACAACCATATTATGTTTTTTTTTTTTAAATTTAGTTTCTGTTTTGGAAATTGGAACATTATTTTCAGATGTACAATTCGTACTTAACTTCCTAATGTTTGAACATATATTTTTGGCTCAATGTACAGTTGGAGTGTATTAAATGTTTTTAAAATATTCACAAAAACCTATCCCAAATGTTTAAGCAATTTAGTAAGCTTTGGTAGGAGATAAAGTGAACAGTGCTAAGGTACCAGCCAATCAGTTCATAACTGGCATGTCAGAGGAGGTGTTTTAAATTTACACGTTTGGAGCTGATTGTCTGGTACCTTTGCACCATTAGTTTTGTGAGCTTATTTTTAAAGTAACAATATTCATAAGTTTCTCACCAACGATAATTTTTTGCATGCCGATGTTGGCAACTGTATATCATAGGGTTTACATGTGAAAATGTTTCAGGTGCACTCACGCTACTTTGATTATTCAATGCGGAAACGTGTTCTGTGTAAACTGTAACAGGCGGAAAGTGCAGACAAAAAATGGGTAATCAGCCTGACCCCCTACAGAAGATATAATAACATTATGGCTCAATCTAGATGCCCCCGATTAACCATTCCAAAAAACTTTGGTGTTGTTGTTTTGGGTCAATAACTTCTTATTAACGTCTTTGCCCAACTGGAGCAGAATAGCATTATTAAAGTTTATCAAAGTAAAAAAAGTAGTCAAGCCAAAATTAACTTATTTGTAAATGGCTGCTATTATATATACAAAAAGCTAAGGTTAAACTTTTTATTTTATGTCAAAACGGACCAGTGCAAGGTCCTGCAATCCTAAAAACACCTCCCCCATACTTGTGTACACCCCTGAAGACTATTTGGAAATTACATTTATTTGTACCCAAAATTTGATTTTAGTCAAACAAATTAAATCCATTTGTTTATAAGGTATTCCTCATATTTAAACTTTGAAATTGCAAAGCATTTATCCTTTGAGGGGGGGGGGGGGCTACCAAAAGGGTGCAGAGTGGTTTAAAAATGTTTTGCAAAACAATATTCTAAAGAAAATCTTTTTGGCAAATGAGATTCCTAAGCGAAAGTTTTGCGCCAGGTACATTGCATTGACTTTCCGGTTAGGCGCAAAGTCTCCGCAATTGAATACGGGGATAAGTTTTGGCTTTGTGAAATGACGTCACCTGCGAAACTTTTACCCTAAAAAAACTGATTTTAACAAGTAATTCAATACAGCCCTAATTGAAAAATACAGTTAGCCATGCGAAAAAGGTTAATGGGTGCAAAAAGACTTGGCTACCATTAGGGTTTTCATTCACTAACTGCGAAAAACAAACCTCACATTCTACTTGAGGGGCATAAGTACAACAAAACAAAGACTTGAAAATTTGGACAACTGTAACACTACAATAATCATTATAAAGTTTGGACAAACATGTTTGGAAAAAAACAAAATAAAACAAAACAGATTACACTGCAAACACTTTTTTAAAAACAAACATTGACAAACAAATAAAGGACAACAGAATAATTTTATAAGGACAAAAAAAAAATCTCCCATCACATTTGGCAAACAGTTGGTACAAAGCACAAAAATAAAATCTATCACAGATCTGGTGGACTTATGTGCATCATTATACTTGCGCTGAGCTGGTGAATTTGGAAGCGACAGTGGAGTTAGTAACCAGGAACAACACCCATAGCCAGAGTCACCTATTGTGTTTTAGAATGAAGAGAAATTCAGTAAACATATAAGTAATTGTAGATTGTAGTTCATAAATACAAAGATACTTACCCAGGAGCAAACCCTCCGGCATTTGATGTCCCTCAAATTTATCATGGAGGGATGACTGCATGAGGACAAAGGCATCATGACATGAGCCAGGGTGGCCGACTACAGCACTCCTGATTTTCAGTTTTGCATCACAAACCACCTGCATGTTGGTGGAATGGGCATGGTGCCTATTTAAATGAATGTGTGCCCTGGCCCAAGGTGGTCTCAGCTCAATGTGGGTGCAGTCTATTGCGCAAAAAACATTTGGAATGCCTGCAATGCCATAAAAAGCTACCCTGACTGCATGCCATTGTGAGTCCTGGTTAGGGAAGCAGATTGAGGTAGTTAACGGAGGAATCAATGCAGCCATCACCTAAGTGAGATATCTTGAAAATGTGGGCTGGGATATACCAATAACTCTACCTGTTATAGATTGGAAGTTTCCAGTAGCAAAAAAGTGTGGCACACTCAAAAGCCTATGGAGGCCAGAGACAGCGCATGAGCGTCCTGTCTCTGGGTCTATGTCCAATTTGACCAGGTAATACAGTCAAAATATATTGGCCCTATTGAGTCTGAACATCTGTATGACCTTGCATATACAGATTGGGCCTCACCTGTTAGCAGAGGAGCAATCTGTATGGCCCAGGAATCTTTGGGCCATGCTTGCAAGGTAGCAACCCTTTCAAAAGTGGTAAGAAAGCCTCCATATCATCTGAGGTCTGCATTTTGGGAAGTAGTGGAGCAGTTACCACTGCTTCCTGCTGTTTAAAGTAGGGATGTGCAGGCTCGGTTCTACTCGGTTCCATTCGGTTCTTTTTACCGAATCTTGGGAATGCCTACCGTCTGCGGCCGGCCCCACTGACATCACTAGTGATGTCAGTGGGAGTGCTTTTGGCTCCGATAGAGCCAAGAGCACTCCAGGGCTTGCGGCAGCGAGACACTACCACAGGGTCTCATCGCAAGCTCGATGGTCGCGATGGTCTTGACCATCATGACCATCATTTTGGCCGCTCGCTATAGCTGTGGGTGGTCACCCACAGCTATGCGAGCGGCCAGGAGGCCGCTCCAAAAAGGAGCAGGGACGGCCCTGATTCAGAGCGAGCGCTCTGTCAGAGCGTCCAGTTCTGAATCAGGGCCATAAATCGCATCCATATAAGAGCTACAGTTTCTGTCACTAGGAAAGCACGGCAGAAAAAAAACACCGGACAACCCCTAAAGTCGAAGTAAGTATGAGTCTAGAACATAAACATTTAAGAATAAAATATAATCAAAGTAACATATGCTGTAAGTACCTAAAACTATAAGCAGGAACATCCACGAACATCTTATATGTGCTATAACAATATTGGAAAACCTTTAGCAATTATAAAATACTATTAATAAAAACTCACACCCTTCAAGGCTAACTGGATTGAACCCTAAGAATGGTGAGACCCTCTTCCAGAGAGATGACATTCGTATAGGTTGGATGGAAGAGGGTTGCTGGCGATATGTCAGGGAGGAGTTGTAGGCCGCCCAGGCTTTCAGCAGCTAAGGAAAGAGCGGCCCGGAGTATATTCTTCTTACTGTGGAAGTAATGGACTCTGAGGAGAGTAGGCCCAGGGCTGGTTTAATAATGGGGTGGGTGGAGCTACAGCTCCAGGCCCCCTATGAAAATAGACCCACAGGACCCACTCCAGCACAGACAGGAAAAAACTTTTCTCCTGTCACCACCAACAGGACTCCAAATCCCCCATCCATTCACCTCCTGGCCAGCCAATCTGAGCTCCGAAGACCTGTTACTCTCCCCCCTCCCCATGAGGTCTGTCCAAAGCTCCACCCCATGCCGATCAAAGCTCAGACCCCATCATGCTAAGCTCCGCCTCCTGTTCCATCCACAATTGTGTCCCTACATGGCACTAAAGCTCTGGTCGTTAGATGCCCCGCTCATTCACGCCCCCAAAGATTTAAATGTTGCACCGTGGTGACTGGGTGAAGTGGTAAGATGCCTCTCATTGGGTGCTCTCATCCAGGCTCTGGTGTCCTGTCAAAGTCAAATAATTGGTTATGATCGTTCTACAATTATTATCTGACAATGTAGTCGTCTATGGTCTGATGATGTATTACCAGGACTCTACTTTGTGTCAGTGCAATCCGATGCGCTAAACTGCGTATTCACAACACACATACGCTGATGCACATAACGCACACATATATATATATATATATACACTGATGCTCATATGCGTTTGCACATACTTACACATGGACGCTCATTTGTATATAGTCACATGCATACCGACACATATTTGCTATCTCAATACACAGACGCACATATGCGAACGCATACATATAGAATGGTTCCCACACATTATAGTTAATAACCAGAGTTATTAAAGGTATTTGTTAGCTAATAATTAATATGTAAGATGTACTTAAATGAGATCTAAGGTTCAGAACATAGTGGACATCTCATGTTTGGTATCATACTAAATCCCTGTTTATTTGCAGACATCCGTTTCTATCAGCGAAGGATTCGCATCTTGCGTTCGCTAGTTATGGATTATAGGGAGTTATTGGTTAGAATGCTATTACTTGTATGCAGTGTCTGTAGCCAGTACAACTAGTTCTTCGGTGGGAAGCTACACAAAGAAGCTGTTGGAAAACTGAGCCATACCTCTGATGACACTGTATGAACTGACCAATGACCAGATTATCCAGAAGCAAGAACCAATAGAAACCTGTCAACTAGTACCTCTGTTAACTCTGATATCTGTACCATATATATGCTGTGTGCTGGTCTCCGTGTTCAGTCATCCTCCATTTTGGGTGACCGCAGGATTCAGGATTGAAGGACTGCATACTGGGACCAGTAGCGCATGCGTATATATTGGATGTTACTATTTTCATTGCTTTTTATTCTAATTGTTAAATCTTTCCCTGTTTACATAAATAACTTTTTGTGCTTCGGAACCACAAGATTGGACTGGAAAGCAATTCTTTCTTAAGCGACTTGCAGCGCTAAATAGCAACTATTAAGAATCAATAGATGGGGGCTCACAGCTAAGGAATCACGCTATCAGAAATCACACATACCGTACGGATTTCGGTTCCTCACCAAAGGGTGGACGCTCGGTTCTACTCGGTTCCGTTCGGTTCTTTTTACCGGATCTTATTGGGTTTCAGCTGTCACGAGTTTTGGATAGCCAATAAGATTCGGTAAAAAGAACCGAACGGAACCGAGTAGAACCGAGCCTGCACATCCCTAGTAAGAACGCAATCTGTTTAAAGTCTGTTTATTACTCTGTGTTGTGAAACTGAATATCCATTTTTGTGTGTTCTAAGGAGCGCTGATTAGAATCCAGGGACAAGAGAGAAAAGTCAGTTTCTTTTATTGTCACTTTTGCGCTGCAATAGGCAATTCGCAAATCGCGTATGCGTCTTCCCTGTATTACTGCCACATGTTTAAGCAATCATTTTGATAGATAGTCTTGTATCGCTTGATAAAACCTCTGAATTGGTATTGCCACGAGGGAAAGCATTTTTCTGGCCAGAAAACAAAGGTATATGAATGTGAAAGTATGCTTGTGATGTGATAAGGGAAAAGAAAAATGGAATAGGTTTTTTCTTCACTGTTGGTACAAGACAGGAGAGACCCGGTAGGTGTCTGACGAGGCACAACTACTACTGAGTAGATATACACAGCAGGTATACTGGCAGCGAAAACAGGAATTTCTGTTTTCGGCGAAAACCGGAAAGGGTTTTTGGCAGGCACACTCAATAGTAAATCGCAAAGCTTATTGATAAGTTAGTATCTATAGGTAATGCGATTGGATCGCACGGTTGCGTACACACTGCATAGTTGCATATAAAACTGTGATTGTGACAAAGTGTTGTGCTGGAAGGCAGAAAAATTGCATAGGCTATTTTCTGCTCCACATTGTGTAAAACTGTCAAAACACGCTTAGTGGTCGGTTGTGCACATTGGGAGGAATTGAGTCGAAGCAGCTTGCTTAATTTGTCCACCAGTCGAAATCTCTAGCGAAAAAAGCGAAAGCGTTGTCCCCGATGGGTGCTAAGCAGTCGCTAGGGATGGTCGAGGAGATGCTGCTTATGGAAGGGCAGGCCGGTTCGGCAAGGTATATAATGAATGTGAAATATGGCGCGTATGATTCAGCATACTGCGACATATGGGTCAAGATGACCAAAGGATGTATGAAACCCTTTCCCAATGTTGGCAGTTTCAATTTGGAGGTACTGAGTAATGTTAGAGGCAACATATGTTTAGTCAAATCTTTGAAGAAAAGAGTAAAGTATAATGATTGTTTGAAGTCGTTGCAGCATGAGGGGAACATCTGGTAAGGTGGTGTGTGCACACCGCAAAGCAGTGTACTCACACCGCTAAGTAGCGTGCACACGCCACTAGGTAGCGTGTTTACGCCGCAAAGTAGCGTACACATGTGGCAATGTAGCATGCCGCAAAACAGCGTACTCATGCCGCAAAGCAGCAATCCACCAGGTAGCGTACCCACGCTGCAAGGTAGCATTATTGCGCATAAAGAAGATAGTGTATGTGCACCTACAACCGCCCTATGCAGTTGGCGGTAATAGTACAGCCGATACCAAAAATAAAAAATTTAACAAGTAACTTATATCCTGTTTTAAGGCATTTTTAAGGTAATATTCCTGAAGAAGATAATGAACCCACTGTAATTTCAACCATTGCCTGTACTATTAACATGCAAGAAGTACCACGCAGGTAAGGAAGGGGAGTGGTCCCACCAGCAGGGGCAGCAGCTCAAATTGGTGAGATGAGTGTAAAAAGTAATGATTACATTAGTTCAAATGTGTTGACGATCAAAATTATTTAACACGGCCATAAAGGGGCAATTGTTAACATTTTAGATATTTAAGTAATTTTAAGTGTGTGCAAGCTTTAGTCAGTGTGCATTTTGAAAAGATCAAGTGTCCTTGTTTACAGTAAATATAGAGATTGGGATATGTTAATAAGAACAGGCTTTTCTTTGGTCTACCTGGAGGGTTAGACAATAGATTCATTTGTTGTTACAAGAGGTTCACTTTGATTAAGTCACACTTTATCTCTAGACCAGTAGTCGGGCTGGAGGTGCAGGTGAATAGTTAATAATCCCTTAAAATATACCTACAGTATGTCATATATCCCTCTCATACACACACGCATGTATACTTCTCACACATACAGTCACTGTATATCACTCTATTTATCCAGGTTTAAAAAAAAAACCTGCAACAAATCTGCTGTGAAACTGATGCATTAAGGTACACATTGGCACATGTACAGTGCATGTTTTAAAGGACTGGAGAATTCATAATTAATTGCAGCAAACCCAAATATGAATCATGATTTGCATTTATTACTCTCCGTTATTCTCAATGTCTGGTTGTGCACAAAGGGTGGGGTTTACACACAATCTCAGAGAACAGGGATCTGTATCATATGAGCATTACTGAACCCATACATGGCTGCAATACAGAAGTTTTGAGGTATTTGTGCTGTAACATGATCTTGGTTTCCTGTGTAGAGTTTGTATGTACTTACCTGTGTGCAGTTTGTATGTGCTGTGTATGAGAATTTTCTGTGTGCAGTTTGTATGTACGTCTGAAAAATCCTTACAATGCAGCAGTTTATAGATTTATTTTAGGTTATGAGATTCAATTCTTGTGACAGATGTATAGGTAACACCGGTGTGAAGCTTAGAATCAGGTGATGTATTGCTAAGCAGGGTATGATTAAATTGGATCATATAGTAGGTTTGCAATGAATTCTGTAATAATTGTTCTATGTATACTAGTAAGCAGAATGGTTGAAAAAGACTGAATCGTAAGTCGTCGAATTCTGTAATAAAGGTAAATGTGATAAGTATATATGACTGCAGGAAATATGTTTTTTTAGACAGCGATATACATTACATTATAGATATTAACAACAATGTGATATGCGTAACACTCAGAATGTTGGACATGGGATATTCCTTAGAAATAGGGATATCATATGAAAAGCAGAAATAAGGAAATCTAGATTTGTCATCACTGTAGTAAATAAAGATAGGTCCATATGGCATTGTATACAGGTAAACTATAATAGTATAGATATGTTTCCTGGATTACAGGATTCAAACTTCCCCTAGTGGTAGAAAGTAAGTATCGCAACCCCTGACCAAGTGCATAGGAAATTGGAAGATGGGTGTACAAGGTTTTTGTAAGATATTGGAAATATTAATAGCTGAAAATACTATGTATATCCCATGAAGTACCGTATGTGAAATGACATCAGAACAGTTGTAAGTGGCAAGTGTTCATAAGAAATAGTTTTTAGAGATCCCATGTGATTGTTAGTAACAGGCACAAATGTGATATTTTTAGTGTTTATAAATCCCTGTAAAATCTAGTTAAATTGTGATGTAGGTATTATGGATAGCCCAGTGGTGGAGGTTTCATTCACCAGAACAGGGGGATTGACATAGATCATAAAAATATGCATATGATTATACTGTTTGAAATTGTTGCAGTGACAATAACTCAGCAGAATGTACTTTTTATTTTCTCAAAAACACCTGTTGTAATTTTGCTGTTTTACCTCTTGTGGACAATAGGGACACTCACAGGTCCTAGGAGAAGTAGTAGGTAAGGGAAATACATATCCATTTCCCAGCAGAGGTGGTAATGCCTGGAATTACTAAGGGTTTTCAATGAAAAATTACATTTAAGGTTGTTTTAAAATGGTCTTATATTTAAACAGGTTCCACAGGATGATTTTCTGTCATTACTAAATGAATTGGGTATATCTATTAACAGTTTGTATGTTTAGAATAGATAAGAATTAGTTATATATTGACATGCCTGTATTATGTATACTAACATTTCTTTCTATTTTCTCGGTACATCGGAATACGGGTTAAAGTAGATCAAAGAGAGACTTCTCTGATTCTCCTCAACAATTAATACACAGATTATTGTCAAGAGAAAAGGGGGGCTGTTACATGGGTATTTGAAGGTTGTAAATTTAGAATATATTCATATAATATAGTTGGAAATTTAGAATATATATATAGAATAGATATTTTCTTTCTTTGGTGATTCTCATCGAAAATGTTGTTCAACAGATCGTTGGGAAGACCCTTGCCAGGGGTCGATGACCAGTGCCACATCTTTGAAATAAGCAGAAAGATATACCTGGGTCCATTCCACTCACTGCAGAAAGGTCAACCACCCAAAGGAGGTACAAGGCGGAGTCGAGACAGACAACGTGGACCTGTCGATTGCGAGCCTGTTCCGGGAGAACTAAAAACTACAGTAAAAACACCTAAGCCAGAGACGCGTGCAAATTAGTATTCCAGCAATGGAGTGGTGATCTGTTTTTGTTTCTTTATCTCTTTACAGGGTTCTCCTCATGCTTATTTGTTTCATGATGTCTTATTTCTGTGACGGAGGACAGAGACGGAGAGGGTGGCCGATAGTGATTCCAATGGAGTGGAGTCGGAGGAGGGAGCAATGAAACGATCAGGGCAACCTATGGTCTAACTCAGTTTAGGAATTGTTTAGAGATCTGTTAGCCTTGGAACTCGGAGACAGTGTGAGGGGTTATTGTCTGAGGAATATTGTATCTGTGAGTACTGTGGATCCTTAGTTGATGAGAAATGCATCCAACAATGCCAGTCCAAGAGTAATCTGTATTTGGGCGGGCATCCTTTAGTGGATTACCATTCCTTAGTGTGTAAGGTCTTAAACCAGACTGAATGTTGGGTGTGCACTCATGTGCCTCAGGGACAACATAATGTAGGAGTAGTACCATTCCCATTAAATTTCTCTGAGGTCTTTGAATTACGGGGAGGGAGGCCCATAGATGGGAAGAATAACATTACCAGGTCTCCTAGTTTAAAGCTGCACCAATACTCCATAGATCGGTCTTTGCTGTGTCTAAACATTTCATACATAGAAAGACTAGAGAATTGAGAAGCAGACTTATTGGATCAGACAATGGCTCGCCACACCAGTAGTGATGAACCCCAGAGTTGAGGACATAGGAAAAAACCGAATGTGATATCTGTTGGAAGAGTTCCTATGGGTTATTGTAAAAAATGTTATTCAGGCTGAAACGTGCCTTGAGCAGATGAGGACAATAGGCATAGGTAGTTTTGTTAAAACTTTGTGATATTGTGCAGGATCATAATATTCCATATGTCCTCCCAGATAATGTATACTATGTTTGTGGAAGAAGGGCATATTATTGGTTATCTCCGAGTTCCAAGGGTTTATGTTTTATAGGTAAATTGGTCCCAGATGTAATGACCCTTACACATGATGAAATGATTAGTGTCCATAAAACCGCACCACCTCCATACATACAATGCAGTATGAACATCGTGACAAAAGAAATATGATCCCTGGTGAAGAACATATAGCCACACAGTTGATTAGTGAAACAACTGGCTTCCAAATTTTGGTAGCATTAGATCCCACCAGGATCACTCGGGGAACTTTAAATTTTAGATACATCCAAGACCTGGCTAAATTAATGGACAACATCACCGAGATGTATGATGACACTTTCAGGTAAACAGGTAAGGAGCAACAGGCTTATAAAAAGGAATTGGTACAACATAGGCTAGTGTTAAACTACCTGACAGCTATTACTGGTGGATATTGTGTGACTTTGGCCACCCAATTTGGTGTCAAGTGTTGCACGTACATCACCAATAATACTAATGACCCCAAAGAGGTGATTGAACAGAGAATGAAATCCTACAACTGAAGTGGGAATTTCGGAAGGACCATAATACTTCCTTGTATGAGACGAAGGAAGAGGTAGAGAAATGGTTCTCGTGGTTAAACCCTGTAAAATGGTTCGCCGGTCTAGGGCATAGGCCCAGGAAATGATTGCTAGTGTAGGTAAGCTCCTTATTCTTATACTTGTTGTCATCTTAGTAATTGGTTTATGTGTCAGATGTGTTCTTACTGTTTTAAAGTGTGGAAAATGTACCACCAAGGTAAATTGTGGAAATGAAATCCTAATGGTGGTGGTGGTATAGGTACTAAGGTTGATGAAGAACTGCATTACAATCCTGAAATTGAATGTACCATCAGATAATAATAACATGTGAATAGGCTTGGTCATATATGATAAAATATTGTAAATGTTCCGTTAAACATCCTAGATAATGTAGTCTCATTTCCCCCAAACTTCCTTTATAGGTTCGATGAGGTCCCACATCTTACCAATGGTCCCCTATAGATCCGCTGAGTGCGTATAAGGGTTGCTTTACCCTTTCTTGAAGCGCATTATTGACGGTTTAATGACCAAATTGTGTCATACCATATAGAACATTTTATTATGCATGACTAAGTAGGTTAAGAATAGAGGGTCTCATTCAAACCCGGTCACAAGCACCAATGTGCTCGCAATCGGGTCAATAGTTAGCCCTGCACACGCACAGCGGCCGCACTGCGCGTGCGCAAGCCCCGGAGTGAGAGAGAAACTCTCTTTCTCCAGAGCTCTCTACAAAAGGGGCAGCTGGCGATGTTGATCGACAGCTCGCCCCATTTTGTAGGCAGGCCGAGGGGGGTGGTTTCCAAAATGGAGGCGTTCCTTAACGAACGCCTACCATTTTGTGGACGGCCGCACTGACATCATCAGTGATGTCAGTGGGGAGTTTCCTACTCTTTCAGAGCAGGAAGCTCCCTGGGGCTTGCGGCTGCCAAGACCCAACTTTAGGGTCTCGTCGCAAGCCCCGATGGTCGCGATGGTGTTCACCATCACGACCATCAACCTGGTCGGTCATTAAGCTGTTACCTAACGACCAGGAGGCCGCACTTCAAAAATGAAGTGGCTGCCCTCATTCAGAACGAGTGCTCGCTTCTTGCGAGTGCCTCTGAATGAGGGCCAGAATGTGATAGTTTGTGTTTGCTATCAAAGAGTGGACTGTCAAAGTCAAATAATTGGCTATGATCGTTGTACAATTATTATCTGACGATACAGTCATCTATGGTCTGATGATGTATTGCCAGGATGCTACTTTGTGTCGGTGCAATCCGATGCACTAAACTGCGTATTCACAACACACATACGCTGATGCAAATAACGCACACACACACATATATATATATATATTAGGGGTGTGCACCGGCCACTTTTCGTGTTTTGTGTTTTGGTTTTGGATCTGGATCTTTCTTCGTGTTTTGGATCTGGATTGGTTTTGCCAAAACCACCCTTCCGTGTTTTGGGTTCTGGGTTTTGTGTTTTGGATCTGTATTTTTTTGAAAAAAAGCATAAAAACAGCTAAAATCACAGAATTTGTAGGTTTTTCTGCTCCTATGCTATTATTAACCTCAATAACCTTAATTTCCACTCATTTCCAGTCTATTCTGAACACCTCACACCTCACAATAGTGTTTTTATGTCCAAAAGGTTGCACCGAGGTAGCTGGATGACTATGCTAAGTGACACGAGTGGGCGGCACAAAAACGTGACCCATCTAGGAGTGACACTGCAGTGGCAGACAGGATGGCAGTTAGAAAAACTAGGCCCCAAACTGTACATAATGCAAAGAAAAAAAGAGGTGCAAGATGGAATTGTCCTTGGGCCCTCCCACCCACCCTTATGTTGTATAAACAGGACATGCACACTTTAACAAATCAATCATTTCAGCGCCAGGGTCTGCCACACAACTGTGGCTGAAATGATTGGTTCGTTTGGGCCCCCACAAAACAAGCTGGCAATTAATGTGTCCCTGCACAAACTGGCTCTACGGAGGCAAGATGTCATCCTCATCCTCCTCATCCACCGATTCCTCACCCTCTTCAGTGTGTACATCCTCATCCTCACAAAGTATTAACTCGTCCCCACTTGAATCCACCACCACAGGTCCCTCTGTACCTTCTGGAGGCTGGTCTCCCTGGAAGAGCTGATAATTCATTTTGATGAACATCATCTTCTCCACATTCTGTGGAAGCAACCTCCTACGCCTTTCGCTGACAAGGTTCCCGGCTGCACTAAACACTCTTTCGGAGTACACACTGGAGGGGGGGCAACTCAGGTAAAATAGAGCCAGTTTGTACAGGGGCCTCCAAATTGCCTCTTTTTCCTGCCAGTACAGGTATGGACTGTCTGACATGCCTACTTGGATGCTGTCACCGATGTAATCCTCCACCATTCTGTCAATGGTGACAGTATCATATGCAGTGACAGTAGACATGTCAGAAATTGTTGCCAGGTCCTTCAGTCCGGACCAGATGTCCAAACTTGGTCCTGCCTGCCCTGCATCACCGCCAGCGGGTTGCTTAGGATACCTAAGTTTTTTCCTGGCAGCCCCAGTTGCGGGAGAAAATGAAGAAGGAGCCGTTGACGTGTCACGTTCCGCTTCAGCTGACAGTGTGTTCACCAGCAGGTCTTTGCACCTCTGCAGGCTTGTGTCGGCCGGAAAGAGAGACACCACATAGGCTTTAAACCTAGGATCGAGCACGGTGGCCAAAATGTAGTGGTCTGATTTCAACAGATTGACCACCCTGGAATCCTGGCAAAGCGAATGAAGGGCTTCATCCACAAGTCCCACATGCCGAGCGGAATCGCTCCGTCTTAGCTCCTCCTTCACTTTCTCCAGCTGCTTCTGCAAAAGCCTGATGAGGGGAATGACCTGACTCAAGCTGGCAGTGTCTGAACTGACTTCACGTGAGGCAAGTTCGAAGGGCTGAAGAACCTTGCACAACACGGAAATCATTCTCCACTGCGCTTGAGTCAGGTGCATACCCCCTCCTTTGCCTATGTCATAGGTGGATGTATAGGCTTGTATGGCCTTTTGCTGCTCCTCCATCCTCTGAAGCATATAGAGGGTTGAGTTCCACCGCGTCACAACCTCTTGCTTCAGGTGATGGCGGGGCAGGTTTAAGAGTGTTTGCTGGCGCTCCAGTCTTCGGCACGCAGTCGCTGAATGGCGAAAGTGGCCAGAAATTTTTCGGGCCACCCAAAGCGTCTCCTGCACGCCCCTGTCGCTTTTCAGAAAATTCGCCACCACCAAGTTTATTGTGTGAGCAAAACATGGGACGTGCTGGAATTTGCCCAGATGTAATGCCCGCACAATATTGGTGGCGTTGTCAGATATCACAAATCCCCAGGAGAGTCTAAGTGGGGTAAGCCACTGGGCGATGATTTCCCTCAGTTTCTCTAAGAGGTTGTCGGCGGTGTGCCTCTTACTGAAACCGGTGATACACAGCGTAGCCTGCCTTGTAACGAGCTGGCGTTTCTGAGATGCTGCTACTGGTGACGCTGCTGCTGTTGCTGCGTAAGGTGATACATCTACCCAGTGGGCTGTCACAGTCATATAGTCCTTAGTCTGCCCTGTTCCACTTGTCCACATGTCCGTGGTTAAGTGGACATTGTGTACAACGGCATTTTTCAGGACACTGAGGACACTTTTTCTGACGTTTCTGTACAGTCTCGGTATCGCCTGCCTAGTGAAGTGGAATCTAGACGGGATTTGGAACCGGGGACACACTACCTCCATCAATTGTCTAAATCCCACTGCACTAATGGCGGATACCGGATGCACGTCTAACACCAACATAGCAGTCAAGGCCTCAGTTATACGTTTTGCTTCAGGATGACTGCTGTCGTACTTCATCCTCCTCGCTAAGGACTGTTGGAGGGTCAATTGTTTAGTAAAAGTAGTGGTGTTCCTACTTCCTCTCTGGGATGATGAACGACTCCCAGCAGCAGCAACAGCAGCAGCGGCAGCAGTAGGCGTAGCAATGCAGGATCCTCCGGAGGAATCCCGGATAGGAGAGTCAGTCATGCCAGTGATATGGCCTGCAGGACTACTTCCGATCCTGACTAAGGAGGAAATTGACGAGGAGGGAGTTGACGGTGTGGTTTGCAGGCGCTTGGATACAACAGGACAACGGGATTTAGGTGTCCCTGGACTGCTTACGGTCTGAGCCAAAGTTTCTGAACTTGACAGTAACTTTTTATGAACGCGCTGCAGGTGCCGTATAAGGGAGGATGTTCCTAGGTGGTTGACGTCCCTACCCCTACTTATTTCACCTTTACATATGGTACATATGGCAAGACAGTTGTTGTCCGGATTTGGATAGAAATATTGCCAGACCAAAGAGGTGGAATGTTTGGTCTTCTGCCCAGGCATGACCGAGATGGGCTTTTTCATCCCACGGACAACAACTGTCTCCCCCGGAGCCTGATTTAAACAAACCACATCACCATCAGAATCCTCCTCGCCAACTTCCTCCTCAGCGCCAGCTACACCAGTATCCTCATCCTGTTGTACTTCAACAGTGACATCTTCAATTTGCATATCAGCAAGTGGACTGTGGGTGCTCCTTTCAGCACTTGCAGGGGGCGTGCAAATGGTGGAAAGAGCCACCTCTTCCCGTCCAGTGCTGGGAAGGTCAGGCATCGCAACCACCACCACACTTGGACTCTCCTTGGGGATTTGTGATATCTTCTTAGAAAGCACAGTTCTTCGCTGTGCTTTTGCCAGCTTAACTCTTTTGATTTTTTTAGTGGGAGGAGTGTTTCCATCGTCATGTGAAGCTGAACCACTAGTCATGAACATACTAGGGATCGATCTTAGCCGTTCCTTGCCACTCCGTGTCGTAAATGGCATATTGGCAAGTTTACGTTTCTCTTCAGCTGATTTAAATGTCTTTTTCAAGGTCATTTTCCTGAACTTTGCCATTTGGGATTGTATGTGCCCTCTACTATGACATTGGGCATCGGCCTTGGCAGACGACGTTGATGGCATGTTATCGTCTATGTCATGACTAGTGGCAGCAGCTTCAGCACTAGGAGGAAGTGGTTCTTGATCTTTCTCTATTTTATTTTTATCGGAGAAAGTTTGGTCCTCCATTTATGTTATATCGATTTGATATATACGTGCGGCTAAACACAGAAAATAATTTTTTTTTTGGTTTGGACTGGAGTGTACTTTGTGGGTTACAACACCCTTTAACGGTCAAGCCAGCCGGCCCTTTACTTATGACACAGGCGCACGCTTGGCACTACTTTGTTGATGCACGTGCGGCTACTGCGCACACAATTCACAAACACAGAAAATAATTTTTTTTTGGTTTGGACTGGAGTGTACTTTCGGGGGTTACAGCACCCTTTAACGGTCAAGCCAGCCGGCCCTTTACTTATGACACAGGCGCACGCTTGGCACTACTTTGTTGATGCACGTGCGGCTACTGCGCACACAATTCACAAACACAGAAAATAATTTTTTTTTTGGTTTGGACTGGAGTGTACTTTTGGGGGTTACAGCACCCTTAACGGTCAAGCCAGCCGGCCCTTTACTTATGACACAGGCGCACGTTTGGCACTACTTTGTTGATGCACGTGCGGCTACTGCGCACACAATTCACAAACACAGAAAATAATTTTTTTTTTGGTTTGGACTGGAGTGTACTTTGGGGGTTACAGCACCCTTTAACGGTCAAGCCAGCCGGCCCTTTACTTATGACACAGGCGCACGCTTGGCACTACTTTGTTGATGCACGTGCGGCTACTGCGCACACAATTCACAAACACAGAAAATAATTTTTTTTTTGGTTTGGACTGGAGTGTACTTTCGGGGGTTACAGCACCCTTAACGGTCAAGCCAGCCGGCCCTTTACTTATGACACAGGCGCACGCTTGGCACTACTTTGTTGATGCACGTGCGGCTACTGCGCACACAATTCACAAACACAGAAAATAATTTTTTTTTTGGTTTGGACTGGAGTGTACTTTCGGGGGTTACAGCACCCTTAACGGTCAAGCCAGCCGGCCCTTTACTTATGACACAGGCGCACGCTTGGCACTACTTTGTTGATGCACGTGCGGCTACTGCGCACACAATTCACAAACACAGAAAATAATTTTTTTTTTGGTTTGGACTGGAGTGTACTTTCGGGGGTTACAGCACCCTTAACGGTCAAGCCAGCCGGCCCTTTACTTATGACACAGGCGCACGCTTGGCACTACTTTGTTGATGCACGTGCGGCTACTGCGCACACAATTCACAAACACAGAAAATATTTTTTTTTTGGTTTGGACTGGAGTGTACTTTCGGGGGTTACAGCACCCTTTAACGGTCAAGCCAGCCGGCCCTTTACTTATGACACAGGCGCACGCTTGGCACTACTTTGTTGATGCACGTGCGGCTACTGCGCACACAATTCACAAACACAGAAAATATATTATTTTTTTAGCACTTGGGGGGAGCACCCCTGATGGACAGAGCACCCCCTGGACAACACTACAGCACTCCTTTAGGACTGGGACACTGCACAGGACTTTGGAGTGGACACAGCCCCTATGGAGAACTGACTGCACAACACAGTCCAGCCAGCCCCTATGGACTTTGAAGTAGTGGACACAGCCCCTATTAACAACAGCAGCACAGCACAACACAGCCAGCCCCTATGGACTTTGAAGTAGTGGACAACAGCAGCACTACACTACACTACACTACACAGCCCTAACTCCCACCCTCCCTCTTCACTGTCCACAGCCGAGTGAGAAAATGGCGCCGACGCGGGTACCTTATATAGGATCCAAAACCCGCGACTCGGAAGGCGGGATGATGACGTTTTGCCTCGATTTCAGATCCGAGTCAGGCGGGAAAAGTCGAGCCTGACTCGGATCGGACTCGGATCGGGGGGGCTCGGGGGGGTTCGGATTTCAGAAATCCGAACCCGCTCACCCCTAATATATATATATATATATATATATATATATACGGAAGCTCATATGCGTATGCACATACTTACACATGGACACTCATTTGTATATAGTCACATGCATACCGACACATATTTGCTATCTCAATACACAGACGCACATATGCGAATGCATACATATAGAATGGTTCCCACACATTATAGTTAATAACCAGAGTTATTAAAGGTATTTGTTAGCTAATAATTAATATGTAAGATGTACTTAACTATGTTCTGAACCTTAGATCTCATTTGACATGTCATGCTTGGTATCATACTAAATCCCTGTTTATTTGCAGACATACGTTTCTATCGGCGAAGGATCCGCATCTTGCGTTCGCTAGTTATGGATTATAGGGAGTTATTGGTTAGAATGCTATTACTTGTATGCAGTGTCTGTAGCCAGTTTTAACTAGTTCTTTGGCGGGAAAGTACACAAAGAAGCTGTTGGAAAACTGAGCCATACCTCTGATGACACTATATGAAATGACCAATGACCAGATTATCCAGAAGCAAGAACACTGGAAACCTGTCAACTAGACCCTTTGTTAACTCTGATATCTGTACCGTATATATGCTGTATGCTGGTCACAGTGTTCAGTCATCCTCCATTTTGGGTGTCCTCAGGATTCAGGACTGAAGGACTGCACACTGGGACCAGTATCGCATGCGTATGTATCGGCTGTTACTATTTTCATTGCTTTTTATTCTAATTGTTAAATCTTTCCCTGTTCACATAAATAACTTTTTGTGCTTTGGAACCACAAGATTGGACTGGAAAGCAATTCTTTCTTAAGCGACTTGCAGCGCTAAATAGCGACTAATAGGAATCAATAGTCCAGAGGTACCTGGTGGCAACAGTAATGAGATACTGTACTGTTAGAGGGCAACAGAACATCAGGACAGGTAAGAGATGGGGGAGGTATGAGCTGCCTGTAACAAGTGATTCTCTATTGGGCCACATTTTTAGAGTGCATTGGAGTATGCTTCTATAATAGGCAAATATAGGAAAAAGTTATGTCACTGTGTAGCTCTGCTCATTTATTCATGGCTCATAAATTATCATAACACAGATAATAAATGAAACAGACCAAAATAAACATAAAAAATACTTTAATACTTCTGTGTGTGTACCTGTGTTCATGTGTGTAAAATATATGTGTGTGTGTGTGTGTCTGTCTGTCTGTCTGTATGCAGCTGCCCCCTGTGCTGGGATGAAAGAATGAAAGAACATTGATAAATAGATCTGAAACACTAAAAACAACTTTTGATCTCCTGTGTTTGTGTACTAGGGGACTGACTCAGAGATGAACACAGTGGTTATTACGGGCGCAGATCGAGCGATTGTTTGCCATTGCGCATGCGTATAAGCCGCTCTGGGCGTGCGCAGCAATTACACTGTGATTACAGATGCACAGTGGAATCCATCACACAGTGAGTGACAGGCAGTCAGCGTTTGGGGGCGGTAATGGGGGGTGGTCAGAAAAACACAGGCATGTCTGACCGTTTAAATGCTGTAACATAAATTAGCCCTTGCAATCTCCTACGCAACATGAGAACTCTCTGCGAGTCAGGAGAGCTGCCAATTCTGCAGCTGGTCAGACCTGCCACAAGGGAAAGATGGCTATTCGATGTGCATCGACATTACTGATATTTACTCAGGTAAGCAACGTCGTACGCATATGAGAATGCAGCAGTGGGCGTCCTTATGCTCGGATGATCTTTGGAACCATTAGCATATTTTCACAGCTGTGTACAAAAGCAGCGATCGCATTAGTGTCCATCTCTAAATCAAGCCCTAGATGTCCAGAGTGCCAGGCATCTATTCCTGATATTTTATAGTTATTATAGATCTGCCAACAGCTTACTGTCTGATATATCCAATTGCAGGGGCTATAACGTGTGGCAGTGATGGCCTATGTACTTTGTGGTGGCTATTGGAGTTCTCTGTATTATATGGCACTCATTGCAATGTTCTCTGTAGTGTAGTGGCAGTCAATTAGATGCTTGGTGTATTATGATGGACACTGATGTTCTCTATATTATATGGCGATCACTGCAGTGCTCTCTATATTTATGGTGGTCATTGAAATGTTCTTTGTATAATCTGGTTACTGTGATGTTCTATGTACTATATGGCAGTTACTGCAATATTCTCTGTATTATATGGCGGTCACTGTGATGCTCTCTGTATTATATGGAGGTCACTGTGATGCTATCTGTATTATATGGCGGTCACTGTGATGCTCTCTGTACAGAAAGGTGGTCACTAAAATGCTCTGTTATCAGCGAGATAATGTTGTACAGGCAGCAATACTTAGCCATTGAGTTTTGAGACAGCTGAGTCTGCGTGTTCCATTGTAAAGTGTAGATACCCAAGAAACACAGGCACTGAATTGAATACATATAAATATTCCCAACCCTCACCACATATTAAAATTATACTGTATATCAGGGTGTGTGAGATCTGGGTAAATCTTTTATATTTTAAACTTTATTTGTATTTTTTTAAATAAAAAGCAGAAATGAGACAACCAAACCAGCTCACGTACAGTATGCACATCTGCAAAGCAGTAAGTTAATATTCACCGCCATTGTACGTTAGTTTCATTGTACTGTAGCTATTTAGTTTTTAAATAAGGCAACAGCTAATTTACTGCAGTGGCTAGGGATGTTAAATGAACACTCATAGAAATATGTCAGTTATCATTGAACAATTTTGGATTTTTTAAAATGAATCTAAACCATTCTAGCACTCAAAGACAGACAGACAGTAAAGTTCTCACCCTTTCTCAAAAAACCCAAGCTTGTTCTTGTCATAGCTCCACTATAATGTGGTTTAAGGTAGGAGCCATCTATGACCTCCATTGAGTTTGGCACAGGCCACACCTCCTTTGACCACACCCATAAGTACTGGCCACACCTACCCCACGTCACTAATCACACAGCCGCAGCGCTTTTCACAACCCCCTACAGCAGTACACAACAGGCCCTTCATAACTTTCAACTCCAGGCCCATGTGGACATTAATCTGGCACTGAGTAGGCCTGATCCAGAGTTTTACGCAATGCAGCTATGCAGTTCACGCAGTTGAGCGATTGCTACTGCACATGCACAAAATGCCAAGGAAAGTCTCACTGCGCACTTCAAGTTGTAGTTTTACATGGCATACCCCTGTGGTTCATGGGCGTTCCTGGGTGGAGTTGGGTAGGTAGTGCTTAGATATGGCATAAAAGACTATAGATGAGTAGTTAGGAGTAGTCAGGGTGGGTTAGGCTAGGCATCAACGTTCAGGTGGGTATAGTGAGGTTAAATTTACATTTGCTGTCGTAATAGTGCAGAGCTGCCACTAGATGTCAGTGATGGATAAGAAATGGGTGACTCAGTGGAATTTTATAGTGAAAACAGCAATAAAACCAGGGAATCAACAGCAGCATAGAGTTCAGAGAATGTAAATATCAGAGCAGCTTACCACTCAGGCTGAGGCTCCCAGTGTGTAAACAGCAGATCTTGCTGTACACAAATAAGGGGGTAATTGACAGGGCCCTGGTATCACTGGTGTCCACCGCCTTAGATTCAGCCGCCAATACAGGTGAGGGTCCCAGTGCCAGCAGTGTAGAAAACACAGCTGGCACTCAAGCTTTGGGGCTTATTATTGGTGTCTATGGTGGTCTCAGAGCTGCACAGATCAGGTGAGCCAGGGGTTGGTAACTGGCCAGGCAATATAGCATTGGTAGCAGGACCACCTGTGGCCTCACTCGCTGCTGGGGTCAGTCATATAGCCAAGGGGGGCCAAGGGTGTAAGAGCGCCCATCTAAGCTCCTCAGCGGGTCCCTGTTTGAACTGGTTGCAAGATATAAGTTGTAAGCAAAACAAAGTATTTCTATAATTGGGGCACACCTCCCAAAATGTATTTAAAACAAAAAATCTTTATTGGTTTAAGTTAAGATAAGGGGGGCCTTAGCAACATCAAAATAAGACAATACACAATGAGCTGAATAATATATTAAAATATTTTTAAAAATCTCTTCAGGAATTTAGGAAATATAATGAGTAATGAGGAAAAGACATAACTAAATGTGAGTGGTGTAAATAAAGTGTACCCTGGTGGGTAAAAATAAGCAAAAATATTTAAGCAATACCAACAATAAGAGTTGCAGCTGCAAGGTCACAAAGCCAATTGCAGGTACAGGTGCTGGTGGATCTCCAGGAATTCACATCTGCCATATTGTCCGGGTAGGGCATAGTATTTCTATCATGAATATTCATCTACATTCAAAGGATGGCCCCTGCAGCACTAGAGGCCAGGTCTATATAATTCTAAAACTTTATATACATAACTTTCAAGTTATGAAGATTACACAAACACACATAATATATATATATATATATATATACATATATATATAAAATCAGTCCAATTGGCTGGTCCCTGAGGAAAATGTTGTCTATGAACATTGAAACATTGGAGCATATTGTGACTTAGTGGTCTTGTGTTTGAAAGTTCTGTGATATATATATATATATATATATATATATATATATATATATATATATATATTACAGTCAGGTCCATAAATATTGGGACATTGACAGATTTTTCAGATTTTGGCCTCTATTCACCACCACAATGGTTTTGAAATGAAACAAACAAGATGTGCTTTAACTGCAGACTTTCAGATTTAATTTGAGGGTAATTACATCCAAATCGGGTGAACGGTGAAGGAATTACAACAGTTTCAATATGTGCCTCCCACTTTTTATGGGGCCAAAAGTATTGGGACTATCAACTCAAAAGCTATTTCATGGACAGGTGTGGGCTATTCCCTCATTATTTCATTATCAATTAAGCAGGTAAAAGGTCTGGAGTTGATTCTAGGTGTGACATTTGCATTTGGAATCAGTTGCTGTCAACTCTCAATATGAGATCCAAAGAGCTGTCACTATCAGTGAAGCAAGCCATCATTAGGCTGAAAAATCAAAACAAACCCATCAGAGAGATAGCAAAAACATTAGGTGTGGCCAAATCAACTGTTTGGAACATTCATAAAAAGAAAGAACGCAGCGGAGAGCTCAGCAACACCAAAAGACCCGGAAGACCATGGAAAACAACTGTGGTGGATGGCAAAATAATTATTTCCCTGGTGAAGAAAAACCCCTTCACAACAGTTGGCCAAATCAAGAACACTCTCCAGGAGGTAGATGTATATGTGTCAAAGTCAACAATCAAGAGAAGACTTCACAAGAGTGAATATAGAGGGTTCACCACAAGATGCAAACCATTGGTGAGCCACAAAAACAGGAAGACCAGATTAGAGTTTGCCAAACAACATCTAAAAAAGCCATTACAGTTCTGGAACAACATCATATTGACAGATGAGACAAAGATCAACTTGTACCAGAGTGATAGGAAGAGAAGAGAAAAAAAAGGAACTGCTCATGATCCAAAACATACCACCTCATCAGTGAAGCATGGTGGTAGTAGTGTCATGGCATGGGCATGTATGGCTGCCAATGGAACTGGTTCCCTTGTATTTATTGATGATGTGACTGCTGACAAAAGCAGCAGAATGAATTCTGAAGTGTTTCGGGCAATATTATATGCTCATATTCAGTCAAATGCTTCAGAACTCATTGGACAGCGCTTCACAGTGCAGATGGACAATGACCCGAAGCATACTGCAAAAGCAACCAAAGAGTTTTTTAAGGCTAAAAAGTGGAATGTTATGCAATGGCCAAGTCAATCCCCTGACCTGAATCTGATTGAGCATGCATTTCACTTGATGAAGACAAAACTGAAGGGAAAATGCCCCAAGAACAAGCAGGAACTGAAGACATTTGCAGTAGAGGCCTGGCAGAGCATCACCAGGGATGAAACCCAGCATCTGGTGATGTCTATGCATTCCAGACTTCAGGCTGTAATTGCCTGCAAAGGATTTGCAACAAAGTATTAAAAAGTGAAAGTTAGATTTAGGATTGTTTAGTTTGTCCCATTACTTTTGGCCCCTTAAAAAGTGGGAGGCACATATAGAAACCGTTGTAATTCCTACACCGTTCACCTAATTTGGATGTAATTACCCTCAAATTAAATCTAAAAGTCTGCAGTTAAATCAGATCTTGTTTGTTTCATTTCAAAGCCATTGTGGTGGTGAATAGAGGACAAAATATGAAAATTCTGTCAATGTCCCAATATTTATGGACCTGACTGTATATATTGTGGCAGTATCACCAGAGAGAGAGTCAGTGTGGGGCTGGAGGGATCTACCCACACACAGAACAAAAAGGGTGTGTGTTCAAGACTAATGGTTGCCATATGACCAGAGCTTAGGTGAGGCTGCTGGTGGACACAGTTAGGCAGTCCAGGTGGAGCTGCAGTCAGAGTGAAGCAGGCCAGGTGGTCATGATTCATACCTGCAAGGAGCCAGGAGGTTCCCTATTCCTCTGACACTATCCTTGGGAAACTGGCAGCCAAGAAGCTGAGAAAGCTATACCAGGCCATGAGGACCACCAATCTCCAAGAGACTTTCATGCAGATTAGCTGCTTTTAGAGAGAGGGCTCAAAGTGAGCTAGTGCCCTGAGTGAGGGCTAGGTTTGTTGATTATTTTCTGTTCATTTTGTTTCCTGATTTCCAGTCAGTGGAAGTAAAGCACCATTTTTATTTATTATTTACTGGAATGACATGTGTGGACTCTAATTCTGCACCTAATCACTGCACCAATGCTACCCATCTAGCAAGCTACTGTAATTACCCCAAGTCATTACAATATGGTAGAGAATGCAGGCAGACAGGTCTATGCAAAAAAAGATCTACACAGAAAATGTGGAACACAAATGGAAAAATGGATGCTTACTGCACTGCATAACTGCACACTCCTAGCAAGCCAAAGGAGCTGGTGAGTGGAGAAAATCCAAAAAAGCCTGTTGAAGTATTGTCTGCTACATGTATTTAAAAAGTTTGTCTGCAAGTCTGCAAAACATGGTTTAAAGGTGTGCAAATTTATTGAAATTACCAGTTATGCAGTATATACTGTGTCTATGAAGAGAAATGTGTGCAACCTCAAATGTTGACAACCAGCAAGAAAAAAACAAAGTGTTTAAAGCATGGAAAGGGTTAAACAGAAGGAAAAATCTATGGTTTATTCTGCTGAATGCTCAGGATTTATGATCTGCCCGTTAATCTACAGGTGTGTCATTCTATGTACTGGACTTTGTATTTTGCAATTAAAGGGAAAGAGACTTGTTATATGCTGGTCCTTGCAATCAAAGTGTAGTGCAAGTGACAACCAAAGCAGTTGCTGTGTTATGTTGTGAAGTATATAAATTTGAAAGCCAACTGTTGCAATTTAAAAAGAACTGTGCTAAAAAAAAATTTTTTTTAAGTGTCATATACCCAAATTGTTGTGTCTGAAAAGACTATTGTCCCATGATGGTGTCATCATATGATTGTTAGGCAAGTAAAATTTTACTTCACTCTTCTCCCATGAGACAACATGGAGGACATGGTGAAGGCCTTGCTGCAGTCTAAAGCTGCTCAGCAAGAAGCCAACAAGCAACAGCTTGAAAGAATTTGACAGTATGTGTAACGTTTTGAATAAAAGTAATATGTATTATGCTGGGCAGACAATTAACTTAATGGAACAGTTGGCTGATGAAAGAAATTTGCATGAGCAAGCTGAAAAGAAATTAAGGAGTGAATTGTCCTGTTTGAAAATGGCTTTTGAGCAGGAAGAAATATTAAAATGTAAAGCTCTTAAAAAGACATACCTCAAATTAGCGGTTACGTCTAAATGCTTTGAGGAGGTTGAGGCATTGGAGTCTATGATAAAGTGAGAGAATAATGTGCAGCTAGCAAAGAACAACATCTTAGAGCAAGATGTTGTCGAATTGCATTAAAAGTGTATAGTCCTTCAGCAGGAAGTGGACAAATTAAAAGAACATATAAAAGGACACCAGAGTGATGCAGCATGCGCACAAGGAAAAATAGCAGCTTTAACTCTGGTAGTAAAAAAGAAAGTCTCTATAAGTATGTCACACAAGTAAATCTAGAAGAATGTAAATTGGAGAAAAATTATCTAACTGAAATGTTTTGTGGAGTAAAAGAGAAATATCTCAAGATGCTGCAGACTCACATTCAGTGGGAGAAAGACCATGAGGAAAAAGCCATAGAGATTGCCCGTCTTGAAGCCAACTGTAAGGAGCAAGTACAAACTCTCCAATCCAATTTGGCTGCAGCTAGAGCAGTTTCAGAGTGTTTGATGGAAATAAATGTATTTCTGGAGGAAAGGTTGCATGAGACCATTGAGCACAGTTAAGCTTTGGAGAGAGAGAGCTTAAACGTGCTCAAGGCAGGGCTGTGAAATTGCATGAACAGAATGAAAACCTTGAGAGATTTCTGTTGAATGTGCAGCACCAGTTGCAAAATCTCCAAATTGAAATGAATGACAGAGAACTAGAGCTGCAGTGTAAATGAAATGTGGCAGAGACTGTAATAGCTGCAAAAAAGTTGAGACTTGCTGAATTTGAAGATATGAAGAGCAAACTTTTATAGTCTAAGAACAAATTGGTAAGCGCCATGAAGAAAATTACCCAGCTGGAAGAGCAGCTGTCTGTAGTTTCGAAAAAGTTCCACATAGTAGTGAGAAAAGCAGGGGAAGCTGAATGGCACTCTAAGATTCAATTCTGGACCCAAAATGGCATTGAATGTCTCAGCTGAGTCTAGTGATAGAAGTACATAAACACAGGTGATAATGCTACAGCTTTATCCTGAAAAGGCTGATGCGCAGAGTGATATGCCACCGGTGCACAAAGTTGGGACATTTTCTGAAAGACTGTCTTGCAAAAGGGGGTGAAGTACCTTGCAGTGTCTTTCAGCTTACAGTTATAGCTGAGGGTGCTCCCAAAGGGGCACAGGTCCAGATTGCAAAACTGTGTCTGAAGTTGATGATAAAGAACTAACCTATAGAGATGGTGATCGCATAACCCATGAGGCAAAAGTACAGGATGTACAGAAGTCTACAGAGATGATGATGGCTTCCAAAGATGAGACTCTACCAGGCAGTTAATGTTGTCAGTCTTGTGAAGAATAATTCTCATGTATATGAAACAATGCCTACATGGAACTTGCAATACAGCTGAATTTATCTGTGAGGAAGTGAAGTGGTCTCACATTACAAAGCTTGAAGCAAAAAGTCCAGCTAAACTGAATTGGAAAATAAAGACCTCTGTGGAAAGTGAACTTCAACCTGTGCTGGTGGAACATGTTGAAATTGTTCATCATATGTTAAAGGCCCAAAAAGCGGATGCTCAAGAATATCCAAGAGATATGAGCTTAATGGAAATGGCAGATAGCCATCAAAGTCCTGACGTGAAGTTTAAAGTTCAGTGGAGTAAACATTCAAGCATGTTATGTGGGCAAGAGAATCCAGAATCTGTGAGTAGTAGTACCAGTACATCCTATGACATAAAGCCAAGGTTGGAAGATTATGATGCTAGTGGCACTCAGGATAATAATCACTCTTTGAAAGAAGTTGAGTTGCTAGTGAAATATGCCAATAGCCAAAACAGTACTTCAAGGCTGAAAGTTAAAGATGTGACAAGCAGAAGTCGGCCAAAGGTGTGCCTTTAAGAAGTGTCATCAAGAGAAACCTTTATTTGGTTAAAAGGAAAAAAAGGAAAAGCCATTCTTTGTCAGAACCAAAAGATTCGGAGGAAAAGAAATTGCTGGACTTTGATGAAGTTGAGGAAGTAGGGCAATTTGGGAAAAAGTACCTGAAATCCTTAAAGGCTGACATGTTCAAGAATGAATCTCAAGTGCTTCATATAGAAAGCAAGTATTATAATTAGTACCATAAAGTGAGGAAAATAAACTCTGGAACTTGGAGGATGAAACGCCCAGAGATTGCAGTTATGAATTTGGATGCTGGATGGCCCTCATGAGAAGAGTGAAGAGGGACTTCGCCATAAGAATGCCTCGTCCCATATCGCTCAACCCAGGGGTTTCGAGCTAAGGAGGGGGATGTGTGGTAGTATCACCAGAGAGGATGCTGGTGAGCAGCTGAGTCAGTGTAGGGCTGGAGGGATCCACCCACACACAGAACAAAAAGGGTGTGTGTTCAAGACTAATGGTTGCTATATGACCAGAGCCCAGGTGAGGCTGTTGGTGGACACAGTCAGACAGTGCAGGTGAGACTGCAGTCATAGTAAAGCAAACCCGGTGGTCAGGATTCATACTTGCAAGGAGGCAGGAAGTTCCCTATTCCTCTGACACTGTTCTTGGGAAACTGTGGCAGCCAAGACGCTGAGAAAGCTATACCAGGCCAGGAGGCCATTGTCCAGCCCTGCATGTGACAGGAAGGACCACCAATCTCCAATAGACTTTCATGCAGATTAGCTGCTTTTAGAGAGATGAGTCATGAAGTGAGCTAGTGCCCTGAGTGAGGGCTAGGTTTGTTTATTATCATCTGTTAATTTTGTTTCCTGATTTCCATTCAGTGGAAGTAAAGCTCCATTTGTATTTATTATTTAATGGATTGACATGTGTGGACTCTAAAGTGTAGATGTTGCCCATAGCAACCAATCAGATTCTAGCTATTATCTACTAGAAGGTTCTAGTTAAATGTTAAGTAGAATCTGATTGGTTGCTACGGGCAACATCTCCACTAATAAAAACTCTCACCTTAGTAAATTTACCTCTAATTCTGCACCTAATCACTGCACCCATGATACCCATCTACCGAGCTAATTACCTCAAGTCATTACAATATATACATATATATATATATATACATACACACAATAGAACAGTAGTTCTCAAACTCAGTCCTCAGGACCCCACACAGGTCACATTTTCCAGGTCACCTAGCAGGTGCACAGGTGTAGTCATTTCTCACTGACACATTTTAAAAGTTTCACAGGTGTAGCTAATTATTTCACTTGTGAATCTGTGAGGAGACATGGAAAACATGTAGTGTTTGGGGTCCGTAGGACTGAGTTTGAGAACCTGTGCAATAAAACTATCTATAACATGTTTTAGAATATGGATAAATATACGTATATAACATAATTGGACATCTGGAATGAGATGAGTGCATTACATGCAGTACCTGCTGAGGAGTTTTTGCCTGAAGACCTGGCTAATTTTTGGTAGATGTTGAAGAAATTTTCAAATCCTTTTCATCTCCATTCTTCACAGGATGTTCTCATTCCCAATAATAGTAAATGGGCAATTGTGAATAAATGGTCCTTAAGTTCCAGTTCTCATTTATGGTAGAAACCAGAGGCCCAGTCATGCCTGACTGACTGCCTCTGAATTAAACAGTTTCTGTATGCAGTAGATACCAATCTACATCAATCTTCACTGGGTTTGTCTTCAGATATGGTCCTTTGTAGCTTTTTTCCATGGTCATCATATTCTCAGATAGCAAGATCTATACCTGTCTTAAACCTGACTTAGAGTTAAGCAAATCAAACAATAGGCTTCCATTACCCCAGTACAGATCTTTCTGAGTTGGGTTTATTAAACATAGTTCGTTACATGGGTTTCCACCAATCAACAGTTTCAAAAGTTTCCATTCCTGTATCTATTCGGGGGTGATAAACTGCACATTGAAATATGAAAATAAAGATGGAGATGTTACTGTATATGTGTATAATTCACATAACATAATCTGTGGTAATCTCCTACACCACCACTGTCTACTTTTATTAAAGGACTTGGCTTCTATTACTGCTGTTGCTTGGCCTCTCCATGTTGGACAAAATGTCATCTTTCACACACCTTTTTATTTCTGATAGTTGCTCACCCTGTTGGCATAGCAGTGGCGGTCTGATTTTATTTTTTACAAAAAAGGCAAGCTGCAAGTCTGATATTCATATAGTGACATAGCAATGAAGAGATTGGTGAGTAAAGCTTTGATGAATCATATTCTATGTCATGGTTGTTGAACAAGACTAGAGGTACAGTAGGTGGGCCAGTCTCTCCATTTTCATAGCAATCTATGGACCTACTTCTGTGCTCAGGTGAAGCAGATCCAGGGGCCAGACACTATAGCTGTCTAAGCCGCCCAAGTCCACACTCTTACACTGTTATTCCTCTGACTGTATAATATATTGTAAATTAAAAACATCTGTTATGCCCTAATTTAACCAGGGACCAGGTTCGAATACAATCAGAGGGGCAAGCATTGTGTTTCCCTTTTAGACAGACACAATGACAAAAACAATGAGGAGGTACAACACAATTTTATTTTGCAAGAAATAAATGACACATGACAACAGCACACTTGGTACATTAGCTCATCTTTCCCACAAGGGACCCGTTACAACACTTAGAGATTCGAATTAACATTTGCGACTTTAGCAAGCACAGTCTAGCATCAGAGAAAATAGAGATTCAAATTAACATTTGCGGCTTTAGCAAGCACAGTCTAGCATCAGAGAAAATAGAGATTTGCATTAACATTTGCAGCTTTAGCAAGCACAGTCTAGCATCAGAGAAAATAGAGATTTGCATTAACATTTGCGGCTTTAGCAAGCACAGTCCAGCATCAGAGAAAATAGAGATTTGAATTAACATTTGCGGCTTTAGCAAGCACAGTCCAGCATCAGAGAAAATAGAGATTTGCATTAACATTTGCGGCTTTAGCAAGCACAGTCCAGCATCAGAGAAAATAGAGATTTGCATTAACATTTGCAGCTTTAGCAAGCACAGTCCAGCATCAGAGAAAATAGAGATTTGCATTAACATTTGCGGCTTTAGCAAGCACAGTCCAGCATCAGAGAAAATAGAGATTTGCATTAACATTTGCGGCTTTAGCCAGCACAGTCCAGCATCAGAGAAAATAGAGATTTGCATTAACATTTGCGGCTTTAGCAAGCACAGTCCAGCAACAGAGAAAATAGAGATTTGCATTAACATTTGCGGCTTTAGCAAGCACAGTCTAGCATCAGAGAAAATAGAGATTTGCATTAACATTTGCGGCTTTAGCAAGCACAGTCCAGCATCAGAGAAAATAGAGATTTGCATTAACATTTGCGGCTTTAGCAAGCACAGTCCAGCATCAGAGAAAAAAGAGATTTGCATTAACATTTGCGGCTTTAGAAAGCACAGTCCAGCATCAGAGAAAATAGAGATTTGCATTAACATTTGCGGCTTTAGAAAGCACAGTCCAGCATCAGAGAAAATAGAGATTTGCATTAACATTTGCGGCTTTAGCAAGAACAGTCCAGCATCAGAGAAAATAGAGATTTGCATTAACATTTGCGGCTTTAGAAAGCACAGTCCAGCATCAGAGAAAATAGAGATTTGCTTTAACATTTGCGGCTTTAGAAAGCACAGTCCAGCATCAGAGAAAATAGAGATTTGCATTAACATTTGCGGCTTTAGAAAGCACAGTCCAGCATCAGAGAAAATAGAGATTTGCATTAACATTTGCGGCTTTAGAAAGCACAGTCCAGCATCAGAGAAAATAGAGATTTGCATTAACATTTGCGGCTTTAGAAAGCACAGTCCGGCATCCGAGAAAATAGAGATTTGCATTAACATTTGCGGCTTTAGCAAGCACAGTCCAGCATCAGAGAAAATAGAGATTTGATTTAACATTTGCGGCTTTAGAAAGCATAGTCTAGCATCAGAGAAAATAGAGATTTGCATTAACATTTGCAGTTTAGCAAGCACAGTCCAGCATAAGAATGAAAAAGAGGGGGTACATGTGAATGATAGCAATCTGACACGGTATCAGTTCTTTAACATTCACCAAGCAGTATATAATATCTCAATTACTACCCAGCCAACATCATCTACATGTTATACATTTCACTAAAAACAACATTTAACCTTATTAAATATTTCACTGACAGGCCTAACACCTTGGCACATTAAAGCAGTTTATTGGTAACTAACATTTATACAAAGGTGGACAAGTGTGCAGTAACCAGCCTCCAGAAATCTACCTAACCTTTCCATAATAAATGGGGGTTTGCATTACGTGTAACGTAAATACAGTATTCTTCCTAAAATACGTAATACCAGCAAATATTAACTGATTAAAATAGCAGTCTATAAGTAATAATAAAAAATAGCAGTTTCACAAAACTTCCTACTAACCATCAGCTGTCCTTTAGTGAAATGCACAGTAAACAGCTCTAAGCATTATGCGGGACACATGTTCAAACTTTGGAGGACCAGCATTTGAGTGTGAACAGTAAATGGACATGTGATACATGTAGAGAAAACAGTATTGAAATATTTACCATCACAAGAGCATGAAATACATTGGCATGACACCAGGCTCTGAACATTCACCAGCATATTAGCATATTTCTTTCACAATTAATTAAATTAGCAGATAGCAAACCTCACATACGACTACATTGCTCTCAGTTAGACCTCAACTGCATTTCTGAATGTTTACTGAAATAACAATTACAGATAAATCTGAATCTATGCTCAGCACTGGCACCCAATCTGACCCTCAAGGTTACTATAAGTTTGCCAACTTCCAAAGGTGACTATAAATAGACTCTTAGAGAACTACCACCCATATGAGGCGCCTAACGCCTAGTGACCCACACTACCTTTCTACCGCTGGGCGGAGGCAGCACATTATTTCAATGAAATGGGCCTACTAAAATAAAATGCACTTTTAAAGTAGGGTGAAGGGTTAAGTAGGTTCTCACCACCATGCAGCGGTGCTTCTGCCACCTCCCGACATCCAGCAGCCGCCCGGGATGCTAGGCACAGCACTGGGCGGTGCCCCATGACTGGGTTCTGGAAGCTGTGGAGTATCAGGTCCAGGCAGGATCCCCTGCTATAAGGCGGCAGTCTTCCAGCAGTGTCCGGTAACAGGCTCTCTGCCAGTAATCCTCTAAGCAGTGCAAAGGCTCCTCCAGGATCCAGTCAGCGACGGAAGACTCTACCCGGTGGCAGCCAATCCGATCCAGCAGTGCGTCTGTCAGCGGCGTCCTCTTTTCCTCGGTGTGGTCCTCTTAATTGGCAGGCGCAGCTCCTAGGGTTCTCATAGGGGTCTTCTGGAAGCAGGGGTTGTCTTCCACAGTGCCTGGCATAACAGTGCTGAAAGGGTACCGATGCGACACTCCTCTCAGCGGGCAGCAGCCTATTCCTTGGCGGGATCATCTTCTCTCCGGCAGAAGGCATTCAGTGGAGGCGGGTACTCCTCTCGGCAGTCCGATGCAGCAGGGCACCATCGTGGCCACCTCAATGGTATCCAAGCAGCAGTCCTTTCCCTGGGTCCTTGAGTTGGCCGCAACCACGCAGCAGTAACTGAGGTCTTCTCTACTGACCCCCTCCATCTGGCTCTCTCCTCACTGTGGGGGTCCTCTTCTGTCTGGGGCAACTCAATCCAGGCTGGGGTAGCAGGAGTCCTACATGGTCTCCGCGCTGGCTATGAACAACTGGGTACATACACTGTGGCAGCCTGTCTGATTGGTGCCACAGCCGCTCACCCTGGATTCCTTCCACCATCCGAGTTACTGCTGGCATCCTCCCCTGCTCTCCTAATACACGCTCTGTTCTCCAGTGGCTACATTGCTTGGCCACTTCACAGGTACACCTCCCATCAGTGTTTTCCTCTCTTCAGCTGCTGGCCTTTTATAAAACTGGCAACTAGAGTGTTTACCTCTGCTCCCGGATCCCCTGCTTCTCACTGGCTCCCGGGCTCCATGGGATGACAGCCCCCAGGTTCCTCTACTCTGCAACTCTGGCCACCAATCCACATCAGGGGTTAAATAGCAGGCTTTTTCTTGTTGCTGTCTGTAGGGTTCAGTCTGCCTATCTCATGCAGACTCAGTACAGCCAGGCTGGAGGGGGTCATACTAAGTTCAATGCCTGCACTAAAGGGCTTAATGAGGCATATACAGTGTAATAATAAATAAATATATAAAAAAACTACAAGGGCTGAAAGTGTCCCCTAACTAACTAAGGGGTGACTCCATAATTATAGGGGTACCACACATCAATTAGCTTTTATCAAATAATTTCATTCCTGGGATGTTTTTTTTTCCGCATGATTTACCACTCTGAAGGGTATATTTACTGAAGTGAGAGTTTTTAGAAGTGGAGATGTTGCCCATAGCAACCAATCAGATTCGACTTACCTTCTAGAAGGTACTAGTTAAATGTTAAGTAGAATCTGATTGGTTGCTATGGGCAACATCTACACTTCTAAAAACTCTCATGTCAGTAAATATACCCCTAATGCTGCTAGTATAGTTGTATTTTAATAAAAAAAACAAAAAAAACCCGAAATTTAACCTCATCCTCTTTTTCCATAATGTTGGTCACTATGTTGGGCATGATTCCGTGTCTGACGCAGCTTTGCATGCCCTAATCCACAGCTTGAGACCGCAAGTGCACGTTACATGTAAATCAAAGAGGGTTGTTTTTTTGGGGGGGGAGGGAGGGGGGGGAATTTGCTGCACTGTCACTCAATGACAGCACCCTTATTTTAGCCACTTGCTACCATAGATCTGATATGACCCTTTACTCAACAATCCCTATGATGACATTGTGTTTATGTGTCCTACCATTAGGACAGGCTTACCTTGACAAATGGCTTATTTTTAAAGCGGCACAGTTGCCCAGCACCTTTATAGGTTCACAGATTACGCTGGAGTAAACTACAACAAAGGTACAATGCTGCTATCTTTATACAGCACACAGGTACCATGGTAAACAATAATTAGTTAAAAACTAAAGGAATTGTTAAGGAAATAAATGGATCCCAGCAATCCTATCCTGCAATATCATTTATTTATTCTCAAAGGCAATATATAAATGTGTTCGTGACATGCGTGACAAATAAGTTGGTCTTTCTTTGCTTCATCACGCTATTTCATAAACCCTGCACCCTCTATCTCGAATACAGTAACAGATGGCTTTCGATAAGGATCACCAGCCTGGAAGCCTACTTGGATTGGTCCAGCCATGGGTGGAGGGGTGCTGGAGTGTGTGTGTATATTGTAAGCTGTGTGAGTTGAGCAAGGAAAAGCAGTAGCAGCGGCCGCACATATGATAATTACCTGTAAGTGAACTGTGTCACTTAATTGTAATCATTGCTTCTGCAAGAAAACAAATATATATTTCGATTTGACAGCAGCTGTTTACGTTGTCTTTATTTTCCACAACAATTTGGTGCCGAAACCCGGGACCTGAAAGCAACTGAAACGGAATCAGAACAGTAGCGGAGGACTGGAGACTAGACTGGCACCATTCAAAAGGGTGAGAACATTTGTGTCTCTCTCTCTGCTCTCCCTCCTCCAATCCTGAACCCTCTGTTTCATTGTCGTGAGTACAGGTCCCAAGAGCCTGAACAGCTGTGTATTGTGTTTTGTGTCCTAACATCCTTTGGATATGCATGTGTGAGTGTATGTGGATGTTGGCACATCGCCACATCAGCGTGAAAAAGGTCCTTTACGGCTGAGTGATTGCGCTGCCTGAAGACGCACCTCCATGGAGAGAGCATGGTGGGGGCAGGGAAGTAAAAAATAAGAGGACCCTACCGTCCTCGGACATGAATGTTTTCTATTTTCTGAGTTTGTCAAGTAATACTGTCAATAACATTGTCTGTCTGGCAGAGGGACCAAAAAAAAAAGGTCATAGGAGAATAAGTGTTGGTGAGAGTAGTGGTCTTTGCCGGTCTGCCTGTCTTGCTTGTCAGTACAGATCCCTGGGCAACCCCCCTCACCGGGGGCTCTCCCCTCGGAACAGGAGCGATTCGATCTCTGATCACCTCCTAACGTGCTGACACCTCCGGGTACATTGGCTTTGCATTGCTTATCACTACACTGAAGGGCGTGTCCCGAAGCTGCAGACTTGTGACCTTAGTCTCTCATGAAGAATCATATTTCTGGCATAGAAAACCCCTTACTTGCATTGTTTGACATAGATAACACTAGAGGGCAGATATTGTTTGGCATCTGTTCCTTACTGGTTTTCATTTGGCTCTTTGGAAAATTCATAGGGACCAAAAGCGGGGATTTGCTGTGTGGGACTTCCCCTAACAGCCAATTGCCATATAATATAGTGCTGTGGGAAAACTGAGAGAGGGGGTAAGAGCCTCCTCTACCATAGCCGGGCTATGGGAAACAGTCACAGCAGACGAGGATTTGGCCGATCACCAAATCAGAGTAATGGGCATCCTGAATCTCCTCGTACCCCACAGGAGGAGATGAATAAGAATTATGGCAAATGGGTCAGCCGGCATTTACCTAAGTGGGGCAGGCTGACTAGGGGGATGGATTGTGGGATCCCAAAAGAGGGAACCTTTGAGTTATCCCGCTGGGCAACTCTCTACAAAAATTATAAAACAAAATTAACAGAGCCAAATGAGCTGCCAGCATGGAGCAGGTGGATGGTAGAATCTTATAAGAAACAGCAAAAAGCCCATGGTATTTTTATATTAGAAACAAAAAAGGAGGGGTCAAATCAGCAAGGGGGGAGGCACAGCCAGAACAGAATGAGGGAGAGGAAATAGAACAACTAGCAGTATCTTTAGTAGAACCCACTGTAGTTAGTCTGGAGACCTCTCATTTAAGCACCCAGGGGACTCCAATAAGTGAAGGGACAAAACCAAAGAAGCCCCCTAGTTTCAAGGCAATATACCCCACTGCAGACCTGACATCCATAATAAATCCTGGAACTCTACCACCGCCTAGGTATGCGGAGTCCCAGGTCCAGGCTACTGCCCCTGAATATGCACCTCACTCTACCCCCACCTCTTGGCAGAATATATGTGATCCAAGGGGAGAAAGGGTTTTGTGTGGAGTGGAGGGTGAGCTTCTCATCACTCCCAAAGTAACTCAAAATGAGATAGATGAGATGGCTGAGGAACATCGCTTGTCTCAAGCCTAAGCTTACCCGGTTAGAGAGCAATTTATCCCTGGTACAAATGGACAGGCAGATCGGAGAGTGACCCAACATGTCCCATGGACACCTAGGGAGATGAAAGGATTTCTTTCATCTGTCCCTAAACCACGAAATAATCCATATGGGTTTGCAAATGAACTGCATAATATTGCAGTCAGTTACAATCCAACATGGAGACATCTGCTACAGATAATAAAATCAGTAGCCAGACAGATCGACACTGCCGCTATTTGTACCAAACTCACCCTACCATCAGAACAAGAGAACACTCCCCTTAGGGCATTAGAATATGTTACCCACATAAAGGGCAAGATTGGGGAAGTGTTTCCCCCACAGTCCTGGGTCCGGGTAACCAATATTCAACAAAAGGTTAAAGAACCAGTGGAGGATTATTTTGAGAGATTTAGGCAGGCAGTAGAAGATGCAGGGGGGGATTTAGAGGAGCAAGGTATGGGAAAGATGCTGACTGCCACATTAGTCTTGGAACTTAATAAGGACATACATGACAAGCTGGTTTCAGCCCATGCTGACTGGCGAGATAAATCAGTCCCGGCACTAATGAATGTAGCCAGCTCAATCCAGAGAAACATACAAGAAGTACAGGAGAAAAAGGCCCAGAAGGTGATGATAGTTGACACCTCCAGCAACCCCCAAAGGGGTAGGTTTAGAGGGAGGAATAATTGGGAGCCCAGAAGAGTGAAGTGCTACAATTGTGGGAAACTATCCAGCTCCAAAAAAAGGAGGGCAGGACAGCGCCTGACAGAGAGGGCTTCCAGTGTTACCAGTCATCTCTGAGAGTAGGGGGGTGATGCCTTTGCCCACTTTACCCTCCCTGAAATGCCTTTTTACTCGGTGGAGTGCCTGGTGGACAGCAGAGCAGCCCGTAGCGTTCTCAAAAGATTGAAGCCCCAAATTTAAAAATTTCAGGATTAATAGATACTGTAGGACTGGAAGGTAACCCCATAACACTGAGGGAGACTGCAGAGACCCCTGTAAATATAGGCCCAGTCAGCACCTCCCTCTCCTTTGTTCTCAGTGACACTGTCCCTTGCAACTTGCTGGGAAGAGATGCACTGATGAAATTAAAGGCAACTATTCAATACACGGAGGATGGGCCTATTGTGACTACATCTGAGGGATCGGAGGACCAGAACACTCTGGAAAGTCTGGTCCCTCTGATGGCAGTTCAGCATCCTCCAGATCAGGAGATCCCTCCTGACCTGAGGGATGTACCCCAAGAGGTATGGGCTGTTAAGGGTGGACCGGTGGGCCGGATCAAGCAGGCAGACCCAGTGGTCATCAAGCTCAGACCCGGAGCTAAATTACCCAGGGTTCCTCAGTATCCCTTTAGTGCAAAGCAACTTAATGGTGTGAGAAATCAAATCAAAACCTTCGTGGACCAGGGGATCCTGGTCCCTATAAAATCCCCAGTCAACACACCCCTATATCCGGTAGCCAAGCCTGGAAAACCAGGCCAGTTCCGTGTATGCCAAGATCTGCGGGCATTGAATAAGATTATTCAAGAGGATGCTCCGCTCGTCCCAAATCCTCACACTATTCTAGGAGAGATCCCACCAGACGCCTCCTAGTGTGATAGATTTGGTTGATGCTTTTTTCAGTGTACCTGTGCACCCAGACTCCCAGTACCTGTTTGCCTTCACTTTTGAGAGACAGCAGTATGCTTGGACTCGATTGCCACAGGGAATGGTCTCCTCATCGTCTGAATTTGGTCAGGCGATGAAACAAGTCCTGGATAGGTGGCAATCGCCAGCAGAGGTCACTATTGTACAATATGTCGATGACCTCCTGCTGACAGCCACCTCAAAGGAGCAGTGCATTAATGCAACCGCTTCTCTACTTTCCCACTTGAGTGTTGAAGGATGCAAAGCATCCTCTAGCAAGCTACAATTTTGTCAGGAAAAGGTAATTTTCCTAGGCCACTGTATTTCACGGGGCTCTAAACACATAACTGTGGACAGAGTCTCAGTAATATAGAAAGCGCCATACCCACAGAGTGCCAAACAAATCAGAGGTTTTTATACATGATTTTGGCTTTCTGTGGAAACATAGAGGCTTCCTGACATCCAGTGGGAAAGTTGTAAAACATGCAAATCTGATCCAGGACCTTTTAGAAAAGGTAACATTGCCTAAAGCTTTAGCAGTTATCAAGTGTCAAGCACATCAGCAAGCAACTGATCCTATCACTATGGGTAACAGAAAAGCAGATGAAGGATCCAGGCAGGCAGCCTTAATGCTTCTCCAAGAGTCCCCAAAAGATACAGAAAGTATGTCAATGGACATCCTAATAACCCTGCAAAATCAGGCAGGTTCCCAAACACTTGGCAAATGGAGGAGGACCGGGTGCGAACATATAAATGATGTTTGGAAACATGGAGATGGTCGATTGTGTGCACCCCCGTCTCTGTATCCCATTCTAGCAAGCTTGTCTCATCTCCCTTCACATGTTTCCAAAGTGGGAATGATTGCTAATGTCAATAAATTTTGGTTCGCACCGGGCTTTCCACAGTTTGCAACAGAGTGGTGTAAGAAATGTATGATTTGTGCTAAACACAATCCAGGCAAAATGACTAAGGTAGAAATGAAACACCTTGTAAAACCTGACTACCCGTTTCAAAGTTTGCAGATAGACTACATTCAGCTACCAAAATGTGGGGTCTATGAATTTATATTAGTGTGCGTGGACATGTTCTCATCATGGGTGGAGGCATGGCCTGTTGCCAAGGCAACCGCCGCGGTAACAGCAAAGAAATTAATATCTGAAATCGTGTGCAGGTATGGCCTACCTGAGACGGTAGAATCAGACAGAGGAACGCACTTTGCAGGACAGGTATTTGCGGAAATGTTGAAAGGGTTACAAATTGAACAGCATCTTCACACTCCATATCGTCCTCAGGCATCAGCCAAGGTTGAGAGAGCCAATGGCATTTTAAAAAACAAAATAGCTAAGATATGTGAGCAAACAAAACTTACATGGTTACAAGCGTTACCGATAGCTCTTTTTGCTATTAGGCATGCCCCAAAGGGATTACATGGACTTTCACCATTTGAGATACTGTTTGGCAGGCCACCACTAACAGGCCTCTTCTTTCCACAAGAATTACATGGACAGTACGCCTCTCTTACTGATTATGTTGTTCAGCTTAACAAGCAACTGACTAACTTGCATGGAAAGGTGTTTTCTTATTTATCAGATCCACAAGACACATCTGGAACCCACCACCTACAACCGGAGACTGGGTGGTAATCAAAAGACACATGAGAAAACATCTTGAACCCCGATTTGACGGCCCATTCCAGGTGCTACTGACCACAGCTACCTCAATCAAGATAGAAGGGAAGCCTAACTGGGTACATGCTTCTCATTGTAAGAAAATTAACTTTCAGGTCAATGGCGCAGACCGGCTCCAAAGGGGTGAGGCCGCTCGGGGAAAAGGGGAGCAGATGGACTGCTAAGATGCGCTTGTTGTTCTGCCTGCTCAGTTTGCATGCAGGTGAAAGGGGAAAAACAAAAGAACTCTATATGGCTCCTCCATCAGCAGACGGCTAAGCAGCTGAACTCCACTGTTGGATCTGTTCTCATGTTCCTGCCAACCATAAAGGAATCCCTTTGCTTGGTATCCCTATATCAATGAATGATCTTAACCTCACAGACTATAGCTATAATGTTGAAATAGATATAAATCACACTGCTCACAATGCTATCTCAGACCTAGGAAAATACTTAGAAATTGCTGGTATAATCTCTCCACCCACTATGTGTATAGGGCCTATGTATGTTAACCATGTGGCTGAACTAAAAGGTCACCTAGTCAACTTGCCCAAGGTATATGTTGGAGAAACTAATTGTAGGAATGTTACCTTAGTGTTTAATATGGAATTCAAGGAAGCTACATGTGACAAGGTGGATGGGAACTGTAATAATCAATGTTGGTGTGCAAATATGAAAGCTCTTTGTGCCCCTAGGTATGCCTGTCCTGACCAGAAGGATGAGGATGATGTGGAGTGTAGGACCCAAATGTACAAAAATATGGTATGGTTTCAGAGCTGGTTGGGAAACCATGGTAAGATAATTCCCAGGGTATTGAAGCAAGGGCTATATTATATTTGTGGTAATAGAGCCTACTCCTGGCTTCCTATGGGGGCATGGGGTAACTGCACAATAGGAAGAGTGGTACCAGCCATAAGGCAATGTGCAAATGTCTCTTTCACCAATATGATAGAAACAAGCCCTAGGGAAACTCGATACAAGAGGGAATTGTTTACTACAGCAGATAAAGCCTGGATGTGGTTCCCTGCCTGGACAGGTTGGGGAATTGAATTAGCGAATAAATTGAATAAATATGCAAACATTATGGATGGGATAATTAATGAAACCACAAGTGCCATCCATGCTATAAATGAAGAAATGGCCCAAATTAGGAAAGTGACCTTACAAAATAGAATGGCTCTTACTTGTTAGCCATAGAGGGACGAACTTGTGCTATCATAGGTGAGGAATGTAGCACTTGGATTGAGGATACACATGACCCCATAGAGACGCACATGAATAAAGTAAAAGAATTACAGAAACATATCCAAGGAGGGATGCAATCCCTTCTCCTGGATGGGGACAATTGGTGTCTGGTTTAATAATATGTTGTCAGACCTGATAAAACCCATAGTGATAGTGATAGGATTGATTGTATTTCTTTTGATTGCTTGGAAAATTCTAATGTGCTGTATTTTGCATTGCAGGAAAGGTGTGGATCCACTCATTTAATAGGAAGAATGATAACAGCCACAGAGATGACCGTCTGACGGCCTAGCCCAACTGCCCATCTCTTCTGAAAGACCCCTCAGCTGTTGTAAAGATCTGGGTGGAAGACATCATCTCTGAAAGAGGGTCCCGCAGGTGCACTTTGTCAGTTTGGACACCGCCCAGAGGAAGTTTTCTCCCTCGCGAGTGAGTTCGACGAGTCAGTCATCTTGATTCCAGCGAATTCACCGAGTGGTCTCTGTGCCCTAGTGCACCTCCGGCTGCTGTTATAGTTCTTATTGATAGAGAGTGTTTGCGTGAGATTGCTTAATAAAGATGTGTGAATGCTGACCTGGATGGTGGCAAGGGCGGTACTTTAGCCAGAGGGTCCTTTTGCTCATACCCTGTCTCAATTGCACTTTGGCATCCTATAAGACCTGGGGGCATCAGAGTACTGGGTGGACCTAATCTGCATGGGAAAAGCGGCCGCTATAGGTGAAGACATTAACCTGCGGGTGCAATTGACAGCGGGGTATATGGCAACAGAGTCAGTGTAGTCCCAGTTGTCTAGGTGGTGTGGACTATCCCATCACCTTCCCTATCTCAGTAGTACTGCCATTGCTGCCATTTCAGGTGTGGTTTATATGTGTGATAATGAAATTATCAAAAGGGTGAGAATTGTTAAGGAAATAAATGGATCCCAGCAATCCTATCCTGCAATATCATTTATTTGTTCTCATAGGCAATATATAAATGTGTTCGTGACATGCGTGACAAATAAGTTGGTCTTTCTTTGCTTCATCACGCTATTTCATAAACCCTGCACCCTCTATCTCGAATACAGTAACAGATGGCTTTCGATAAGGATCACCAGCCTGGAAGCCTACTTGGATTGGTCCAGCCATGGGTGGAGGGGTGCTGGAGTGTGTGTGTATATTGTAAGCTGTGTGAGTTGAGCAAGGAAAAGCAGTAGCAGCGGCCGCACATATGATAATTACCTGTAAGTGAACTGTGTCACTTAATTATAATCATTGCTTCTGCAAGAAAACAAATATATATTTTGATTTCACAGCAGCTGTTTACGTTGTCTTTATTTTCTACAACACTATATAGATATAATTTTATCTGTGCAGATCTGTTTCTGCTATGTCGCTCACAGTGCCCCAAAAGCTACAGCATGATTGACATGCTGCTGGCATTTGGGGGTGTGACAGGGTGGCAACGGGCAGTGTTCCAGAAAATGTGAGAGTTTTGGACCATTTTCTAGGTGTGTCAATGCCAGTGACTGCTCCTTGGATGCAACTTCCCTGGCTCCGGCAGAATTATTTTACCGGTCATCAAGAGTAATCTGAGGGTCACTCAGATGTTCGATGCTCATGCAATTTGATTCGATGCTGTCTCCTTCGCACACAACAATGCCAGGCAGTGGGCGTCTGTTTACACAATATTTGTGACTTTTCCATATTATAGCACAGCTACTGTATACAAAGAGGCAATGGCTTTGCTAATGTCCATCTCTGTATCAGTCCCAGAAACGGAATCGATCATCTCTAATTACATTCATTTATTACATTTTGTTTTTGCTTGCTATCTACTATGTAACAATACAAATGTTTATTATGACTAGAGTGTAGTATCTTAGAAATGAAAGTAGAGATTAATAGATCATATAGATGTTATAAATATTTGGATGGGAAAAATATCTCATATACCAAATGAATGAAGAATATGTACCTGTACATTTACTTACTTCAACAGAAGAATCCTTTATTGACTTAATATCCTGTATACATTGGCATGGCTACAAGAGGCCATATAAATAACTGAAGCAACAGTAAAGTTATATATGTAACCTAAAAAAATATATTAGTTGCATATCAAGGCAATGTAAGTAACTATTCTGTGCTTATAGCGGGTGTGGAAAACGTTGTGGGCAGAGAGCATATCTGCACATGTGCACCTAGATACAGTCGACCTGATTTAGACTAGGGTGAGCGGGTTCGGATTTCTGAAATCCGAACCTCCCTGAGCCCCCCCGATCCGAGGCTGATCCGAGTCAGGCTCGACTTTTCCCGCCTGTCTCGGATCTGAAATCGAGGCAAAACATCATCATCCCGCCTTCCGGGTCTCGCGGGTTTTGGATTCTATATGAGGTACCCGTGTCGGCGCCATTTTCTCACTCGGCTGTGGACAGTGAAGAGGGAGGGTGGGAGTTAGGGCCGGCTGGGCTGTGTAGTGTTGTGCTGTGCTGTGCTGTGCTGCGCTGTGCTGCTGTTGTCCATAGGGGCTGTGTCCACTCCTCCAAAGTCCATAGGGGCTGGCTGTGTTGTGCTGTGCTGCTGTTGTCCATAGGGGCTGTGTCCACTCCTCCAAAGTCCATAGGGGCTGGCTGTGTTGTGCTGTGCTGTGCTGCTGTTGTCCATAGGGGCTGTTTCCACTCCTCCAAAGTCCATAGGGGCTGGCTGTGTTGTGCTGTGCTGCTGTTGTCCATAGGGCCTGTGTCCACTCCTCCAAAGTCCATATGGGGTGGCTGGACTGTGTTGTGCAGTCAGTTGTCCATAGGGCCTGTGTCCACTCCAAAGTCCTGTGCAGTGTCCCAGTCCTAAAGGGGTGCTGTAGTGTTATCCAGGGGGTGCTCTGTCCATCAGGGGTGCTCCCCCCAAGTGCAAAAAAAAATAATATTTTTTCTGTGTTTGTGAATTGTGTGCGCAGTAGCCGCACGTGCATCAACAAAGTAGCCCCAAGCGTGCGCCTGTGTCATAGGTAAAGGGCCGGCTGGCTTGACCATTAACAGGTGCTGTAACTCCCAAAGTGCACTCCAAAAAAAATAAAAAAAAATATTTTTTTGTGTTTGTGAATTGTGTGCACTGTGGCTGTACATGCATCAACAAAGGAGCAGCGCCAAGCGTGCGCCTGTGTCCCATAAGTAAAGGGCCAGCTGGCTTGTCCATCAAAAGGTGCTGTAACCTCCAAATTGCACTTAAAAAAAAAAAAATATTTTTGTGTTTGTGAATTGTGTGCACAGTAGCCGCACGTGCATCAACAAAGTAGCGCCAAGCGTGCGCCTGTGTCATAAGTAAAGGGCCGGCTGGCTTGTCTGTTAAAGGGTGCTGTAACCCCCAAAGAGCACTCCCACAAAAATAAAACATTTTCTTCTGTGTTTGTGAATTGTCTGCACTATACGTTCCTCCTCAAAGCAGCAGCGCCAAGCGTGCGTCCGTCTGTTAAAAGGTGGTGTAACCCCCAAAGTGCGCTCCACAAAGAATAAAAAATTCTTCTTTGTTTTCTGTCTTTGTGAATTGTGTGGGTTGTAGCTGCACGTGCATCAACAAAGGAGCAGTGCCAAGCGTGCGCCTGTGTCCCATAAGTAAAGAGCCGGCTGGCTCATTTCTTAAAGGGTGGTGTAACCCACAAAGTGCACTAGTCTTCAACAAAAATAAAAAATTATTTTCTGTGTTTGTGTGCGCCTTAGCCGCACGTATATATCAATATAACATAAATGGAGGGCCGAACTTTCTCCGATAAAAATAAAATAGGGAAAGATCAAGAACCACTTCCTCCTAGTGCTGAAGCTGCTGCCACTAGTCATGACATAGATGATAACATGCCATCAACGTCGTCTGCCAAGGCCGATGCCCAATGTCATAGTAGAGGGCACATACAATCCCAAATGACAAAGTTCAGGAATATGACCTTGAAAAAAACATTTAAATCATCTGAGGAGAAACGTAAACTTTCCAATATGCCATTTACAACACGGAGTGGCAAGGAACGGCTAAGGTCTTTCCCTATGTTCATGACTAGTGGTTCAGCTTCACATGACGATGGAAGCCCTCCTCCCGCTAAAAAAAATCAAACGAGGTAAGCTGGCAAAAGCACAGCGAAGAACTGTGCATTCTAAGAAGATATCACAAATCCCCAAGGAGAGTCCAAGTGTGGTGGCGGTTGCGATGCCTGACCTTCCCAGCACTGAACGGGAAGAGGTGGCTCTTTCCACCATTTGCACGCCCCCTGCAAGTGCTGAAAGGAGAATCCACAGTCCACTTGCTGATATGCAAATTGAAGATGTCACTGTTGAAGTACAACAGGATGAGGATACTGGTGTAGCTGGCGCTGAGGAGGAAGTTGGCGAGGAGGATTCTGATGGTGATGTGGTTTGTTTAAATCAGGCTCCGGGGGAGACAGTTGTTGTCTGTGGGATGAAAAAGCCCATCACGGTCATGCCTGGGCAGAAGACCAAACATTCCACCTCTTTGGTCTGGCAATATTTCTATCCAAATCCGGACAACAACTGTCTTGCCATATGTACCATAAGTAAAGGTGAAATAAGTAGGGGTAGGGACGTTAACCACCTAGGAACATCCTCCCTTATATGGCACCTGCAGTGCATTCATAAAAAGTTACTGTCAAGTTCAGAAACTTTGGCTAAGACCGTAAGCAGTCCAGGGACACCTAAATCCCGTTGTCCTGTTGTATCCAAGCACCTGCAAACCACACCGTCAACTCCCTCCTCGTCAATTTCCTCCTTAGTCAGGATCGGAAGTAGTCCTGCAGGCCATGTCACTGGCATGACTGACTCTCCTATCCGGGATTCCTCCGGAGGATCCCACATTGCTACGCCTCCTGCTGCCGCTGCTGCTGTTACTGCAACAGCAGCGTCACCAGTAGCAGCATCACAGAAATGCCAGCTCATTCCAAGGCAGGCTACGCTGTGTATAACTGGTTTCAGTAAGAGGCACACTGCCGAAAACCTCTTAGAGAAATTGAGGGAAATCATCGCCCAGTGGCTTACCCCACTTAGACTCTCCTGGGGATTTGTGATATCTGACAACACCACCAATTTTGTGGGGGCATTACATCTGGGCAAATTCAAGCACGTCCCATGTTTTGCTCACACAATAAACTTGGTGGTGCAGAATTTTCTGAAAAGCGACAGGGGCGTGCAGGAGACGCTTTGGGTGGCCCGAAAAATTTCTGGCCACTTTTCGCCATTCTGCGACTCTTGAACCTGCCCCGCCATCACCTGAAGCAAGAGGTTGTGACGCGGTGGAACTCAACCCTCTATATGCTTCAGAGGATGGAGGAGCAGCAAAAGGCCATTCAAGCCTATACATCCACCTATGACATAGGCAAAGGAGGGGGTATGCACCTGACTCAAGCGCAGTGGAGAATGATTTCCGTGTTGTGCAAGGTTCTCCAGCCCTTCGAACTTGCCACACGTGAAGTCAGTTCAGACACTACCAGCTTGAGTCAGGTCATTCCCCTCATCAGGCTTTTGCAGAAGCAGCTAGAGAAAGTGAAGGAGGAGCTAAGACGGAGCGATTCCGCTCGGCATGTGGGACTTGTGGATGAAGCCGTTCATTCGCTTTGCCAGGATTCAAGGGTGGTCAATCTGTTGAAATCAGACCACTACATTTTGGCCACCGTGCTCAATCCTAGGTTTAAAGCCTATGTGGTGTCTCTCTTTCCGGCCGACACAAGCCTGCAGAGGTGCAAAGACCTGCTGGTGAAAACACTGTCAGCTGAAGTGGAACGTGACACGTCAACAGCTCCTTCTTCATTTTCTCCCGCAACTGGGGCTGCCAGGAAAAAACTTAGGTATCCTAAGCGACCCGCTGGCGGTGATGCAGGGCAGATATCTGGTCCGGACTAAAGGACCTGGCAACAATTACTGACATGTCTACTGTCACTGCATATGATACTGTCACCATTGACAGAATGGTGGAGGATTACATCGGTGACAGCATCCAAGTAGGCATGTCAGACAGTCCGTACCTTTACTGGCAGGAAAAAGAGGCAATTTGGAGGCCCCTGTACAAACTGGCTCTATTTTACCTGAGTTGCCCCCACTCCAGTGTGTAATCCGAAAGAGTGTTCAGTGCAGCCGGGAACCTTGTCAGCGAAAGGCGTCGTAGGTTGCTTCCACAAAATGTGGAGAAGATGATGTTCATAAAAATTAATTATCAACTCTTCCAGGGAGACCAGCCTCCAGAACGTACAGAGGGACCTGTGGTGGTGGATTCCAGCGGGGACGAGTTAATAGTCTGTGAGGATGAGGATGTACACAACACTGAAGAGGGTAGAGCCAGTTTGTGCAAGGACAGATTAATTGCCAGCTTGTTTTGTGGGGGCCCAAACGAACCAATCATTTCAGCCACAGTTGTGTGGCAGACCCTGGCGCTGAAATGATTGGTTTGTTAAAGTGTGCATGTCCTGTTTATACAACATATGGGTGGGTGAGAGGGCCCAAGGACAATTCCATCTTGCACCTCTTTTTTTTCTTTGCATTATGTACTGTTTGGGGCCTAGTTTTTCAAACTGCCATCCTGTCTGCCACTGCAGTGCCACTCCTAGATGGGCCACGTGTTTGTGCCGCCCACTCGTGTCGCTTAGCATAGCCTTTTGGACATAAAAACACTATTGTGAGGTGTTCAGAATAGACTCGAAATGAGTGGAAATTAAGGTTATTGAGGTTAATAATAGCATAGGAGCAGAAAAACCAACACATTCTGTGATTTTAGCTGTTTTTATTCTTTTTTTTTTTTTAAAATACAGATCCAAAACACAAAACCCAGAACCCAAAACACGGAAGGGTGGTTTTGGCAAAACCAATCCAGATCCAAAAGACGAAGAAAGATCCAGATCCAAAACCAAAACACAAAACACGAAAAGTGGCCAGTGCACACCCCTAATTCAGACCCACTCGCTAAGGCGCGATTGCTCGTAGCTGCCGATTGTTCGCATTGTGCGCATGCGTATACATCACAATGCGCGTGCGCAAAAAACTACAAAAGATCGGGAAGCGATCGCTCGCTCAGCAAACACAAGACAACAGAATGAGTGACAGGAGAGGCTGTATGTGGGTGGTGTTAGGGGCAGGCCACTAGAAACGAGGGAGTGGAGGTGCGAACGCAGGCGTGCCTAGATTCCCAAATGCTGTTTAAGAGGCTTGCGACTACATTAATAGCAGGCAAAGCACAGAGCGAGCGACAGGTATGCATTTCCTAAGGTAGGGTGAGGTCAACCACAACTCTGCGAGTAGCTCACGTCCTGACATGATGGTAGCGATGTTTGCTAAGTGGTGAGCATGCAATCACTGATGATAGTCTGCATACTAGTACAACTGCATTCACATCACTTCACCACTTTACTGATCCACCTGGTGTACCTGCTTCTTTGCCTTGTGCTTTTGGAAAACCTGCCTTGTTGGGGTTTTTCTTTTTTTGTATTGTTTTTTTTTAAAGTGTTTGTGTGTGAGTGAATGTTATACATTTGTTATTCCACTATTTTTGGTGTCCATGAAACTAAAATAACAAATGTAAATGTCTAAGGTTAAAAACTATTCTTTTAAACGAATGTATGTATAATTATTTCTTCATCTGACCATTGCTATGTTAGCCTCTATAGATGTGTTAGTCTAAATAAATATTTTAAAAACATGAGTCAGAAGCTTTTTTTTTGCTTTTTGATTTATTTTTTCACATTTTTGTATTGGAAACATTCTAAAACACATAATGTTCAAATACACATGATAAATTATAGATCAAAAGAAATTAAAAATTCTCTAGGGAGGTTTTGATTGGTGAAATATGGGGGCAGCAGAAGATTGCCTATGCTGTAATTTTTTGCAATTTTTGTCGACTTGGGTGTACTACGTCGACTGGGCTGGCGTGAGGTGGATGGAATAGGGTCGACCCTGGCCATAGGGTCGGGGCTGGCTGTTGGTATTCCAGAGGTGGTGGGCATCGATGATGCTGCTTGAAAGGAGGTTGGCCCCCGCATGGCATTGCTGTTGATTATGTTGGCCTGCTCCAGGGCCATGGCCAGATGTTTCAGGGCCCCAGCCATCCGTTCCAGGGACCCAGCTGTCTGCTCCTGGGCCTCACCCATTTTCACCAAGCCTGCCTCCAGATTTCGAAAGATGGCGGTGTTCCGGTGTGTTTCATCCAAAATCTCAGTGAGGAGGACCTTCGGCCTCAGGAGAGTGGTGTCAGGAGCGGGGTTTGCAGGGTCAGTAGGTGTAAGTGTTGCGTCATCCCCTGCAAACACTTCTGACAGGCTGGGCCCAGAAATAGACTCTGGAGCAGGTTCAGCATCACGTTGTTCTGTTAAAAAATAGAAGAAATTCATAAAATAAACAATATTGACTATATCAATGTAGTTCAAAATCAATGTTACAATGTGTAAAATAATAAACCAAAAAATTTTGAAATAAATAACCAAGACACCATGCAGGGCTGTAATGTTGGACACGCTTAACACCTCTGCCTCTTCAATACACCCCAGACCCATTTCCTCTAATGCAGTGAATTTGAGGGACTCTGGGGTTGGTCCCACCTGTTCCCCTGGCATGGGCCTCCCTATCCGCCATCTTTCCCTTCAGCCTGCCTGTACTTGAAGTCAGTCAATCTGCAAATGTTTGGTAAATAATTTAAATATAAACTTACTTCATACTTTTGAAATTTACTTTAGTACTTTGTCAAACTTACCGTCGTTTGACTTCTCTAGTACTCTGGACGATGGACCCCTCCAAGTTGACAGCATTGGCAATCTCCGCCTAGATGCGTTCTTTTTCTTCTGCCCCCATATTTCTTGGCGCATGGACTATGCGGTCCATGGCCATACCAATTATAACCTCCATCTCCTTCCTAGAGAATGCCGACTCCCTAAGCCTTCTTTGGTTGTTGGCTCGTCCCTGCCACTTCAACTTGTGAAGTATTCTCCACATCCTGAGTGTCTATAAACAAACATTGTAAAATAACAATTTCATGTTTAGCTTACATGACAATGATTACATTGCTAACAATTCTATTTTTCACAAATAAAAACCATTAGTAAGGTCTCACTTACTCAATTTTCCAGGAGTCTCTGAGGGCTGTTCTGTGGGCTCCATTATAAATGAAATGGCACAGAAACATCATTTGTAGCAGCATTTATAGATGATGCATCACTGCCTAAGCGACAGCAACAGCTGCGTAGGCTTGGTGATTTGTGACACGCTATTTAAGGGTACGTTTTTACTTCTATCTGGTGTGCGTTCTGTGATGTCTGGCGAATATTTGTGCTTGGTTTATAAAGATTAGTGTTGCATATTTTGGAGCAGTTAAGTCATTATGTGGCCTTTCTCTTGCAACTCCCTTAAGTCAAGTTGTGCTTGCATGCCAGGGTAACATATTGACTTGTTTTTTGTTTGCACTCCTATAGGTTTGCCAGATTTGTTTTTTGGGAGATTTATTCTTTTCTTCTATTTGGGGCAGGTAAGTAATTATATGGCCTTTCTCTTGCAACACCCTTAAGTCAAGTTGTGCTTGCATGCCAGGGTAACATATTGACTTGGTTTTTTTTTTAGTTTAAATTGACTTATATTTTCCAGTGTTACTATCTTGCTATGTAATGTTTCCTTTTTTTTTTGGAATGGTTTTTTTTTTTAAAATCTTTATTTCTGCTTATTTTTAGTAACACTACGAGAATGGCCAATGCAACCCCAGTAAGATTTATGCAAAAACCACTAAAGCTAAGTTTTGTTTTTTACTTTACATTTTGAAGTTCACCAGGGATTTTGTTTAAACTAATTTTCAGATCACTGTTGGACAAATGATATACTCTGTACTGTCAGACCCCTACCATCTGCTCATCCTCCAAAGCTTAGGCAGCGTAGGCATGCAAGGCCACAGATATTTTGAACACCTGTCGCCCTGTTTGAAATGCCTGACAATGTTGTTTTGTGGCAATATCATTTACCTCCCCAGGTTATCCTAGATACTCTCTCGATAATAGAGAGTGATCTAGAAAGTCAAACAAACATTCCTACAGCAAAACCACCACTCACCCAGTTGTTGTCGGTGTTACATTTCTGTGCCTCAGGATCCTTTCAAACCACTGTTGCTGTGGTGGGTGGGATCTCCCAGCCATCATTTCATTTTCATTTTCTAGGATCCTGAGGCATGTATATCAAGCTTTTCTTGGTCACATCAGCCAATTTCTAAGTATGCCTTTGGATATGGAAACTCTTGGTGTGGTGAAGCAGCAGTTTATGGCTATTGCTGGCTTCCCACACATGATAGGGGTAGTGGATGGCACTCACATACCACTTGTGCCTCCAGCTGCCCAAGAAAGCATGTTTAGGAACCGTAAACATTTTCATTCACTCAATTTAATGGTGGTATGTGATGCCTCCCTCCAGATCCTTTCCCTGAATTCAAAATTTGTGGGCAGTGCACATGACTCCTTTGTCATCCGACAATCAGGGATCTGGCATAATTTATCCATGATGCAAGGGGATGATGGATAAATTATGTGGCTTCTGGGTAAGTTTTTGTATTAAATTTGTTACCTTTAATGTTTTTTGTTGTTTTATTATTATTTGTGATTAACATTTTTACCTAATTTTTTAGTTTTTTCTAATCAATGCAGCCACCAGGCAGGTTGTAGAGCTCTGTATCGGCCTATTAAAGGGCCGATTTCATTGCCTACACTGATCTGGTGGTAACCTTGTGTATTCGCCGGCTAGGTGTCTGAGATAGTGGTCCTGTGTGGGATATTTCACAACATCGCCACAAGGAGTCGGTTGCCTTTCCTGCCTGAGGAAGCCATGCCAGAGGATGATGCTCCTGAGGTAGGTGGTGTTGAAGTGCAGAGGGGGATCTTCCGCAACCAAGTTGTGGCCAAATATTTCAGGTAATATATTTTTTTTAATATCTTTTATAGTATTTTTTTTTTTAGTGTGCTTATTGTCTTGTTTCTTTAAAGTCTAACGATTAATACTTGTTTGTCAAATGTCTGGCAAATACCACCATTATTTTGCATTGGACCTATATAATTGTTCTAATTGTTGTTTGTTTTGTTTTTCCAAACTCTTCCAACATGTTTTGAAATGTGGATTTCCCCACTTTGGATGAATGTTCCAACCCTGTGTTGCTGTTACAAGTCCTCCCAGTTGATCTCCCAGTTGAGAATTCACTGCATAGGCTGTATACGGACAGTGGTACAGCTGGAACGATGATGGTCGGATCTCCGGAGGCGATCCCCGGATCTCCTGGCTCGCTTGTGGCCCATTAATATGCAAAGTGACTAGTTTTGCAGTGTGTATGCATGTATTCTCCCATTCTTCCCCTGCACCCTCTTCCCCCCATTCCGCACCAATCTTCTCTGTAACCTCAGCTCATTTGGAGTCAGCAGATTCTTCAGGGGGATCCAACTGGGCTGCCTCATCCCAGGGAGGACCTGTGCCTGAAGGTATATGAAAGTCAAAAACAACATTCACACACATATTACAATCCAGTTTATATTTGCACCACTTACATTTACACATGTGGAAGTTAGACATTTCACACTACAAGCCTGTTTCAGTTAACAATTTTAAAAAGCCAGAGCAGCCTACAGGCCACTTTGCTAATGTTTTTTTTTTTGCTTCTTGGTTAATTCTGCAGAAGGTGTGTGCAAAACCCTACTGCCTTTACCAAGGCCGCACTGTTACATACTTTAGCTTGCAGTGCTGGGTTTCTCTGAGCGACCATGCGTGTTTGATGTGTGTTACATTTTATAAATGTTTTAAAAATGTATGTTTTTTCAATCCACTTTTTTGCTTTAAATTTCAGATGTGCCACAGGATCCTTTTGAAAATTTGCTCAAGAGGGAGCTGGATCTCCTGAGCACATATGTGCGCCTGATGGGGAACGCCATCAAGCGCATCAGGAGACGGCTTTATTTTTTTTTATGTATTTTGTAAAATAATACATTTTGTTTTGACTTTGAAAAGTTTTGTGTCATTATTAAAGCATATTAGCATTATTCACAATATTGGTACATTTTTGGGCATAGCATCCACCTTTGAAAGCTAGGAGGGGTGTTGGGGCCAGCAGCTTTGGAGGGCTCGCAGCAGGTATGTGAAATACCTGCGGCGGTACATCCTTCATACATTTGGGGTGGATACTTATTTTTTTGATAACACCATAATAAAAGGTTGTGTACTTAAATGATGAAGTGAAATATTAAATGATAAATGGTCCACATAGACTGTAACTAAAAATTTTAAAAACAAAACCAAAAAAACTTGCATGCAAGTAACCAGAACAATTTATGTGTAATAAATGACAATTTAAGAACACACCCATCTCTCTCTCTAATAAATTTTCTTTGGTTCTTTATTTTAGAAATAGATAGCTAGAGCTAAAAAGTGCAAAATAACTCAATATATTTTTTTACATGCTGTATGGAAGGTGTTTTATATATATATATATATATATATAAATATGTATATATATATATGTCGTAGATTCACAACTGTCCTGTGTACATCCGCCATTTTTGAGGGGCCAACCAATCATAACGCAACATAGTTTATATAAAGTAAGCACACTGTATTGTTTGTCATTGCCATCATGAGAGCTGCAAGCTTCACGCGTAGGGAGCTGCGCATACTCACTTGCGTGATGGACCGGCGCCTGGTGCCGTATAGCACCAACCGGGACAAGATGCGGGCATATGCAGAGGTACAGCGGCGGTTGCAACCGCACCATCGTTCAGTTAGAGAGGCGGTGGTCGGACCTCAGCCGCCAAACCCCGGCCCTTCTGGCCCATCTGCAGGCCCGTAACTCCCTGCGTAAGTACTTCCGCACTGTGATTGCGTGCGTTAGCAGTGTAATTTTTTAGGATATGTAAATATGATTGTTATGCTGTTGTGTGTATTGTAATATGTATGACTTTGTGTGTTTTATTTTATTTTATTTTAGGTGGGAGCCATTTTGATTATTTACAGGTTTATGTAACTTGACTAGGAGTGTGCACCGGCCACTTTTCGTGTTTTGTGTTTTGGATCTGGATCTTTCTTCGTGTTTTGGATCTGGATTGGTTTTGCCAAAACCACCCTTCCGTGTTTTGGGTTCTGGGTTTTGTGTTTTGGATCTGTATTTTTTTTTAAAAAAAGCATAAAAACAGCTAAAATCACAGAATTTGTGGGTTTTTCTGCTCCTATGCTATTATTAACCTCAATAACCTTAATTTCCACTCATTTCCAGTCTATTCTGAACACCTCACACCTCACAATAGTGTTTTTATGTCCAAAAGGTGGCACCGAGGTAGCTGGATGACTATGCTAAGCGATACGAGTGGGCGGCACAAACACGTGGCCCATCTAGGAGTGGCACTGCAGTGGCAGACAGGAAGGCAGTTTGAAAAACTAGGCCCCAAACTGTACATAATGCAAATGCAAAGAAAAAAAAGAGGTGCAAGATGGAATTGTCCTTGGGCCCTCCCACTCACCCTTATGTTGTATAAACAGGACATGCACACTTTAACAAACCAATCAATTCAGCGCCAGGGTCTGCCACACGACTGTGGCTGAAATGATTGGTTCGTTTGGGACCCCACAAAACAAGCTGGCAATTAATCTGTCCCTGCACAAACTGGCTCTACAGAGGCAAGCTGTCATCCTCATCCTCCTCATCCACTGATTCCTCACCCTCTTCAGTGTTGTGAACATCCTCATCCTCACAGACTATTAACTCGTCCCCGCTGGAATCCACCACCACAGGTCTCTCTGTACGTTCTGGAGGCTGGTCTCCCTGGAAGAGTTGATAATTCATTTTTATGAACATCATCTTCTCCACATTTTGTGGAAGCAACCTCCTACGCCTTTCGCTGACAAGGTTCTCGGCTGCACTAAACACTCTTTCGGAATACACACTGGAGGGGGGGCAACTCAGGTAAAATAGAGCCAGTTTGTACAGGGGCCTCCAAATTGCCTCTTTTTCCTGCCAGTATAGGTACGGACTGTCTGACATGCCTACTTGGATGCTGTCACCGATGTAATCCTCCACCATTCTGTCAATGGTGACAGTATCATATGCAGTGACAGTAGACATGTCAGAAATTGATGCCAGGTCCTTCAGTCCGGACCAGATGTCCAAACTTGGTCCTGCCTGCCCTGCATCACCGCCAGCGGGTTGCTTAGGATACCTAAGTTTTTTCCTGGCAGCCCCAATTGCGGGAGAAAATGAAGAAGGAGGTGTTGACGTGTCACGTTCCGCTTCAGCTGACAGTGTTTTCACCAGCAGGTCTTTGCACCTCTGCAGGCTTGTGTCAGCCGGAAAGAGAGACACCACATAGGCTTTAAACCTAGGATCGAGCACGTGGCCAAAATGTAATGGTCTGATTTCAACAGATTGACCACCCTGGAATCCAGGCAAAGCGAATGAAGGGCTTCATCCACAAGTCCCACATGCCGAGTGGAATCACTCCGTCTTAGCTCCTCCTTCACTTTCTCCAGCTGCTTCTGCAAAAGCCTGATGAGGGGAATGACCTGACTCAAGCTGGCAGTGTCTGAACTGACTTCACGTGTGGCAAGTTCGAAGGGCTGGAGAACCTTGCACAACACGGAAATCATTCTCCACTGCGCTTGAGTCAGGTGCATACCCCCTCCTTTGCCTATGTCATAGGTGGATGTATAGGTTTGAATGGCCTTTTGCTGCTCCTCCATCCTCTGAAGCATATAGAGGGTTGAGTTCCACTGCATCACAACCTCTTGCTTCAGGTGATGGCGGGGCAGGTTCAAGAGTGTTTGCTGGCGCTCCAGTCTTCGGCACACAGTCGCTAAATGGCGAAAGTGGCCAGAAATTTTTCGGCCACCCAAAGCGTCTCCTGCGCACCCCTGTCGCTTTTCAGAAAATTCTGCACCACCAAGTTTATTGTGTGAGCAAAACATGGGACGTGCTGGAATTTGCCCAGATGTAATGCCCGCACAATATTGGTGGCGTTGTCAGATATCACAAATCCCCAGGAGAGTCTAAGTGGGGTAAGCCACTGGGCGATGATTTCCCTCAGTTTCTCTAAGAGGTTGTCGGCGGTGTGCCTCTTACTGAAACCCGGTGATACACGTAGCCTGCCTTGGAATGAGCTGGCGTTTCTGAGATGCTGCTACTGGTGACGCTGCTGCTGCTGTTGCTGTTGCTGCGTAAGGTGATACATCTACCCAGTGGGCTGTCACAGTCATATAGTCCTTAGTCTGCCCTGTTCCACTTGTCCACATGTCCGTGGTTAAGTGGACATTGGGTACAACGGCATTTTTCAGGACACTGAGGACACTTTTTCTGAATTTTCTGTACAGTCTCGGTATCGCCTGCCTAGTGAAGTGGAATCTAGACGGGATTTGGAACTGGGGACACACTATCTCCATCAATTGTCTAAATCCCACTGCACCAATGGCGGATACCGGATGCACGTCTAACACCAACATAGCAGTCAAGGCCTCAGTTATACGTTTTGCTTCAGGATGACTGCTGTCGTACTTCATCCTCCTTGCTAAGGACTGTTGGAGGGTCAATTGTTTAGTAAAAGTAGTGGTGTTCCTACTTCCTCTCTGGGATGATGAACGACTCCCAGAAGCAGCAGCAGCGGCAGCAGGATGCGTAGCAATGCAGGATCCTCCGGAGGAATCCCGGATAGGAGAGTCAGTCATGCCAGTGACATGGCCTGCAGGACTACTTCCGATCCTGACTAAGAAGGAAATTGACGAGGAGGGAGTTGACGGTGTGGTTTGCAGGTGCTTGGATACAACAGGACAACGGGATTTAGGTGTCCCTGGACTGCTTATGGTCTTAGCCAAAGTTTCTGAACTTGACAGTAACTTTTTATGAACACGCTGCAGGTGCCGTATAAGGGAGGATGTTCCTAGGTGGTTAACATCCCTACCCCTACTTATTTCACCTTTACATATGGTACATATGGCAAGACAGTTGTTGTCCGTATTTGGATAGAAATATTGCCAGACCAAAGAAGTGGAATGTTTGGTCTTCTGCCCAGGCATGACCGTGATGGGCTTTTTCATCCCACGGACAACAACTGTCTCCCCCGGAGCCTGATTTAAACAAACCACATCACCATCAGAATCCTCCTCGCCAACTTCCTCCTCAGTGCCAGCTACACCAGTATCCTCATCCTGTTATACTTCAACAGTGACATCTTCAATTTGCATATCAGCAAGTGGACTGTGGATGCTCCTTTCAGCACTTGCAGGGGGCGTGCAAATGGTGGAAAGAGCCACCTCTTCCCGTCCACTGCTGGGAAGGTCAGGCATCGCAACCACCACCACACTTGGACTCTCCTTGGGGATTTGTGATATCTTCTTAGAATGCACAGTTCTTCGCTGTGCTTTTGCCAGCTTAACTCGTTTGATTTTTTTAGTGGGAGGAGGGCTTCCTTCGTCATGTGAAGCTGAACCACTAGTCATGAACATAGGAAAAGACCTTAGCCATTCCTTGCCACTCCGTGTCGTAAATGGCATATTGGCAAGTTTATGTTTCTCTTCAGATGATTTAAATGTTTTTTTCAAGGTCATTTTCCTGAACTTTGTCATTTGGGATTGTATGTGCCCTCTACTATGACATTGGGCATCGGCCTTGGCAGACGATGTTGATGGCATGTTATCATCTATGTCATGACTAGTGGCAGCAGCTTCAGCACTAGGAGGAAGTGGTTCTTGATCTTTCCCTATTTTATTTTTATCGGAGAAAGTTTGGTCCTCCGTTTATGTTATATTGATATATACGTGCGGCTAAGGCGCACACAAACACAGAAAATAATTTTTTATTTTTGTTGGAGACTAGTGCACTTTGTGGGTTACACCACCCTTTAAGAAATGAGCCAGCTGGCCCTTTACTTATGGGACACAGGCGCACGCTTGGCGCTGCTCCTTTGTTGATGCACGTACAGCTACAACCCACACAATTCACAAACACAGAAAATATATTTTTATTTTGGTCGGAGTGCCCTTTGGGGTTTACAGCACCCTTTAATGGACAAGCCAGCCGGCCTTTTACTTATTGGACACAGGCGCACGCTTGGCGCTGCTCCTTTGTTGATGCACGTGCAGCCACAGTGCACACAATTCACAAACACAGAAAATGTTTTTTTATTTTGTTTGGAGTGCCATTTGGGGGTTACAGCACCCTTTATCGGTCAATCCAGCCGGCCCTTTATTTATGGGACACAGGCGCACGCTTGGCACTACTTTGTTTATGCACATGCGACTACTGCGCACACAATTCACAAACACAAAAAAATATATATTTTTATTTTGTTTGGAGTGCCCTTTGGGGGTTACAGCACCCTTTAATGGACAAGCCAGCTGGCCTTTTACTTATGGGACACAGGCGCACGCTTGGCGCTGCTCCTTTGTTGATGCACGTGCAGCCACAGTGCACACAATTCACAAACACAGAAATTTTTTTTTATCTTGATTGGAGTGCCCTTTGGGGGTTACAGCACCCTTTAGCGGTCAATCCAGCTGGTCCTTTATTTATGGGACACAGGCGCACGCTTGGCAATATTTTGTTGATGCACGTGCGGCTACTGCACACACAATTCACAAACACAAAAAAATTTATTTTTTTATTTTGTTTGGAGTGCCCTTTGGGGGTTACAGCACCCTTTAGTGGTCAATCCAGCTGGCCCTTTATTTATGGGACACAGGCGCACGCTTGGCACTACTTTGTTGATGCCCATGCGACTACTGCGCACACAATTCACAAACACAAAAAAAATTATTTTTTATCTTGTTTGGAGTGCCCTTTACGGGTTACAGCACCCTTTGACGGACAAGCCAGCTGGCCTTTTACTTATGGGACACAGGCGCACGCTTGGCGCTGCTCCTTTGTTGATGCACGTGCAGCCACAGTGCACACAATTCACAAACACAGAAAAAATTTTCTTAATTTTGTTTGGAGTGCCCTTTGGGAGTTACAGCACCCTTCAGCGGTCAATCCAGCTGGCCCTTTATTTATGGGACACAGGCGCACGCTTGGCACTACTTTGTTGATGCATTTGCAGCTACTGCGCACACAATTCACAAACACAAACACCCCTGGCGAGTGCCATCCTGGCCAATGGGTAGATACACCCCTGCTGGGACACTCCACAGGACTTTGGAGTGGACACAGCACCTATGGACAACTGACTGCACAACACAGTCCTGCCAGCCCCTATGGACTTTGAAGGAGTGGACACAGCCCCTGTGGACAACAGCAGCACAGCACAGCACAACACTACACTGCACTACACTACACTACACAGCCCAGCCAGCCCTAACTCCCACCCTCCCTCTTCACTGTCCACAGCCGAGTGAGAAAATGGCGCCGACGCGGGTACCTTATATAGGATCCAAAACCCCCGAGACCCGGAAGGCGGGATGATGACGTTTTGCCTCGATTTCAGATCCGAGTCAGGCGGGAAAAGTCGAGCCTGACTCGGATCGGCCTCGGATCGGGGGGGCTCGTGGGGGTTCAGATTTCAGAAATCCGCACCTGCTCACCCCTAAACTTAACAGTGTGTGTGTGTTCTTACATTCCTCATGTGTTTTTTTATTTGTCAACAGTTGTTTTTTTATTTTAGAAACTGCACTAGCAACAAATCTCATTATCTCATCCAGTCACTCTCTCACTCTCAGACTTAGGGGTAAATTTACTAAAGTGAGAGTTTTTAGAAGTGAGTTTTAAAAGTGATGTTGCACATAGCAAACAACCGGATTCTAGCTATGATCTTCTAGAAGCTGCTAGTTAAATGTTAAGTGGAATCTGATTGGTTGCTATGGGCAACATCACTTTTAAAACTCACTTCTAAAAACTCTCACTTTAGTAAATTTTCCCCCTAGAATGTGAATGTATATATATATAGCGTGATATATATATGTGAATAAAGATTTTGATTCGTATTGGCTAAAGAAACATAGATACACACACACACACATTTAAAGTGAATTGTTTCCACACTTTTTTTTTGCTTTGCAAATCATAACACATTTCATATTTCAAACCCATTATCTTTTAGTGCAACACAGAAGAGCACGTAGAGGGCATGGCCAACAACCCCCCTCCCCTGCTCACTTTTCCCACCAGTCCTCCCCTCCCTCCCCTGCTCACTCTTCCCACCAGTCCTCCCCTCTCTCCCCTGCTCTCTCTTCTCACCAGTCCTCCCCTCCCTCCCCTGCTCACTCTTCCCACCAGTCCTCCCCTCCCTCCCCTGCTCACTCTTCCCACCAGTCCTACCCTCCCTCCCCTACTCACTCTTCCCACCAGTCCTCCCCTCCCTCCCCTGCTCTCTCTTCCCACCAGTCCTCCACTCCCTCCCCTGCTCACTCTTCCCACCAGTCCTCCCCTCCCTCCCCTGCTCACTCTTCCCACCAGTCCTCCCTTCACTCCCCTGCTCTCTCTTCCCACCAGTCCTCTCCTCCCTCCCCTGATCACTCTTCCCACCAGTCCTCCCCTCCCCTGCTCTCTCTTCCCACCAGTCCTCCCCTCCCTCCCCTGCTCTCTCTTCCTACCAGCCCTCCCCTCCCTCCCCTGCTCTCTCTTCCCACCAGTCCTAACCTACCTCCCCTGCTCACTCTTCCCACCAGTCCTCCCCTCCCTCCCCTGCTCTCTCTATCCACCAGTCCTCCCCTCCCTCCCCTGCTCTCTTCCCACCAGTCCTCCCCTCTCTCCCCTGCTCTCTCTTCCCACCTTCCCTCCCCTCCCTCCCCTGCTCTCTCTTCCCACCAGTCCTAACCTACCTCCCCTGCTCACTCTTCCCACCAGTCCTCCCCTCCCTCACCTGCTCTCTTCCCACCAGTCCTCCCCTCCCTCCCCTGCTCTCTCTTCCCACCAGTCCTCCCCTCCCTCCCCTGCTCTCTTCCCACCAGTCCTCCCCTCTCTCCCCTGCTCTCTCTTCCCACCTTCCCTCCCCTCCCTCCCCTGCTCACTCTTCCCACCAGTCCTCCCCTCCCTCCCCTGCTCTCTCTTCCCACCAGTCCTCCCCTCTCTCCCCTGCTCACTCTTTCCACCAGTCCTCCCCTCTCACCCTTGCTCTCTCTTCCCACCAGTCCTCCCCTCCCTCCCCTGCTCACTCTTCCCACCAGTCCTCCCCTCCCTCCCCTGCTCTCTCTTCCCACCAGTCCTCCCCTCTCTCCCCTGCTCACTCTTCTCACCAGTCCTCCCCTGCCTCCCCTGATCACTCTTCCCAACAGTCCTCCCCTCCCTCCCCTGCTCACTCTTCCCACCAGTCCTCCCCTCTCTCACCTGCTCTCTCTTCCCACCAGTCCTCCCCTCCCTCCCCTGCTCACTCTTCCCACCAGTCCTCCCCTCCCTCCCCTGCTCTCTCTTCCCACCAGTCCTCCCCTTCCTCCCCTGCTCACTCTTCCCACCAGTCCTCCTCTCCCTCCCCTGCTCACTTTTCCCACCAGTCCTCCCCTCCCTCTCCTGCTCACTCTTCCCACCAGTCCTCCCCTCCCTCCCCTGCTCACTCTTTCCACCAGTCCTCCCCTCCCTCCCCTGCTCACTCTTCCCACCAGTCCTCCCCTCCCTCCCCTACTCACTCTTCCCACCAGTCCTCCCCTCCCTCCCCTACTCACTCTTCCCAGCAGTCCTCCCCTGGACCAGCTTCCTCGCCCGCCAGTTCGGGAGGATCAAATTGGGTGGCCTCTTCCCAGGAGCCATCCCAGGAAGCACCTGCGGCTGAAGGTACATGCAAGACCTATAAAAACATTGACACCCACATTCAAAGCACATTTTTATTTGCCTAAAATCATTACATGTATGTTGAAAATTGCCATTTCAGTGTAGAAGCTTGTTTGTGTGTTAAATTGTATTTTAAACATAATACAGCCTACAGACCACTTTTCAAATGTCAGTATTGCTATCAGGTAAATAGTGCAGATGGTGTTTAAACAAAAACATAGCCATTTCCAAAGCCAGCACTATCACATACTTTGCAGTGCTGGGTTTATCATAGGAAGCATGGGTGGGTCATGGTCTATACTGTTTTTTGTATTATTAAAAAAACAAAAACAATTTTATGATTTTATTTTCAGATCTGCCACAGGAAAGCTTGGCTGATGTAGTCCGGAGGGAGCTGGACATCATGGCCCAGTGTATGGCTAAATTGGGGGGACTCCATAGCCTGCATGAGGAGGGATTTATAATTTATTTTCACATTTAAGTTAATTTTTTACCTTTTGTTTCCAAAGAAAAAAAAACTTTCTTTCACAAATATTGCATTTATTATACCATAATAGCTATTGGTACTGATTAAGCTGCACATTTAGCAACTATTAATTTACCAAAAAAGTACCACAAACACAAGTTTGTGGATGTATGTCTGTAATATTAAAACCAAAAAACACAAATTATTTACATAGGGAATGAGCAGGTAATTCACATACCTGGGAGATTACTGGCAGGCAGTGAATGCACAGACAAACCAAACAAAGTAAAATGTACCCCTATATATACACATTGCTACATACACTGGTTTATTAAATTAAAACTTATACAAATTAAAAACAAAAAGGAAGCAAACTTGCAAACATTGAAGTAGCAAATTAAGGCCCTCATTCAGAGCCGTACGCTCTGAGCAGAGCGCACGCTCTGAATGAGGGCCGGGCTCCATTTTCATGGAGCGTCCTCCTGGACGCTCGTATAGCTGTGGGTCACCACCCACAGGCTATACGAGCGTGCTTTGTGATGGCCGCGATGGTCGAGACCATCGCGACCATCGAAATTGCGAGCCGGAGCCTGCGGTTGAGGTTTTCTCTATCAGAGCCAAAATCACTCCCACTGACATCACTAGTGATGTCAGTGGGCCGGCTTCTGACGGGAGGCGTTCCCGTGGGAATGCCCCCATAAGGGAGGCACGCCCCCGGCACGCCCACCAAAGGGGGCGTGCTGTCAATCAACATTGACAGCACGCCCCCTTTGATCGGACACAACGAGCGAAGGACTTTCCTTCGCTCGTCGCGTCTGGCGCATGCGCACGACGGAGCTCCCTCCGTCGTGCGCATGCTCAGTCCATAACATCGACCCACTTGCGAGCGGACAGCCGCTCGCGAGTGGGTCTGAATCAGGCCCTAAGTTTTTAAAAACAAGCCTATATAGTGACAGTTAAGAGCAGATTTAGGACACATTTTCTCTCTCTATATATATATAATGAATGAACATGTGCTGGCACTCAATGCTTACAAATAGTGCATCCAGCCCGGGTACTTCCAAAATAACATGTAAATGCACAGATCCAAAATAGTGGCACTCTCAGGACTTAATACACCCTCTATGGCGTGGTGCAGTGACACCTAACACATCACAGGTACCTCCGTGCAGTCAACGTTTCATTTGATACAAAATTTCATCAGGACAAAGGTACAGTGTATTCCGCTTACCTTATATAGAAGAGAATAGATCCCCTGTGATGAGAAAGCTACACAGCCCCGTTTGCTGCCCGGCAGGAACTGATGACGTCACTGAACGTGCGACATGAGCCCTTCGGCATTCACACCAATCACTGCGATGGCTAAAAACATATAATGGGAAAATAAAAATATCAGCAGACTAGTCTCTACAGATCATCCACATTCAGGACCTCATTCAGAGTCGGTCGTTGCGGTCGCACGGTCGTACGACCAATGACCGCAAAATCCGATCGTACGGCAGGGCATTCGTAAACAAAGTGATGCCCATTCGTTAGCACTGCACCTCCTCTAGCTACCGACTGATCTGAACGAACGATCGAGTCAATCGTAGTCAGCCGCTGTATGCTAATTATGTTCTGATGTTTGCGGCCGTATGTGCTGTTTTGATGGTCACATGTCATGTTTACATGGACTATCGATCAGCTTGTTATTAACTTGTTGGCAATTATCTAATTAAGTGTTTAACTCTTGCTGTTATTTAAAACAAGTTTTTTCTCATATGTCAATAAACTTTATTGTTCATTTCGTGTTTGTTTTCTCCGTTCTTATTTTTTCACACAATCTTAAAAACAAAGTAAGGTTTATTAACTGTGAATGTCCATTTGCTAATTGTGTTAACTTTATAAATGCATGTGCATTTTGCGCTAGGATCATTTGCACTCTTATGTTTGCAATTGCACACTGCGTGTTGTAGCCAATCAAATGTCACCTTATTTTTCAGCACACATGATTAAAGGATTGGCCAATAGTGGTGTTTTTGATGAAAGTGTAATATTTTAGCCAATCATATTTTTTCTACCCCTTGTATATTTCATGTTTTCTGTAAAAACGCCCATTGCCATCATGAGAGCCGCAGCATTTTCCAGGAGAGAGCTGCTTGTCCTGGTGAACATCATGGACAGGTGGATCACCCAGGCTGTGCCGCCCATTACAAATAGGGCAAAATGGGCCGCCTATGCGGAGGTGAGGCGAGCCCTCTGATCAGCTGGCTTTCGCCAAAATATTGCTCAATCAGAGCATCGCTGGTTGGACCTGGGCCGCCGGTCACCAGCGCTCCTCAGTAATTTGCGTTTGCAAATACGCAGACGTAAGTATGCGTTTTTTTTAAGTATTAATTATTGGACTGTTAAAAATGTATGTTCCTTTGCCAATTATTTTAGTCCAGAATATTCACCCTCCCCTGAAGCTTCGCCGGCACCATCTGTTGGTGTATCTGATCACTCTCAGGGTATGTTTTTTTGTTTTTAATTGTTTGGGGTGTTGTTGTTAGCCATGTCTTTGTTTTTTTTTTTGTTTTTTTAATTTGCTGGATGGATGTTTAACATCATTGCGCAGTAATGCTGTTTTTCAGACTTACAACCTTATGTTTATTGTCTGGCCCTTTTTTTGTTTTGTGGTCCTCAAAATTTTTTTTTTTTTTTTTAATTTACATTTTTTTTGTAGTTTGAGGAACTAATGATTACGTTTGGATTAGTATTTTACAATGTCCAAAAACCTGTCACCAAACTTGCCAAGGTGCTAGGAACCAGACTACCCTTGTTGATGTTGTGTACACTGTGTTTAAAATGTACTAATGTACTTAGGCAAAGTGATGTTTTTTATAGGCCCAAAAAAAAATTTATTTTTGGTTTATCAACAACATTCTAGAAGTGAATACGTGCATTGTGTTTTAAGGATATGGCCATCATGATTTAAGAATACACCTCCCATTATTTGTAACATCATCATAGTGGATTTTGGATTATGCCACATAGTTAGTGTTTAAAATTTTTTGAACAACAGAAAAGTAGAAACCTATTAATAATGTTGTGTGTCTGATACTTTCAAATACACCATAACATCAGTGTGTTTAAACACTTTTTGGTACATTGAATAATGTGTAATGTTCAAATGTTTCTAATTGTAATGAAGTATTTAATCCGCATTTGTAACAATTTTTCAACAGATCTAACCCACATCCTGAGGGATATTCGGGAGGAGCTGCGTGAGACATCAGGCTACTTATTGCAGGCCTACTGCTGCCTCCAAAGAATAGTGGGGCGTTTGGAGGATGTGTAGTTTTTTTTATGTTTTTTTGGTTACATTTTTATGACATTTGTATTAAAAAAAATAAAAGTTGTGTTATTTCCAACATTTGTCCTCTTTTTTGCCAAACATTAAAGGGTGTAATTCTGCATGGGCAAAATTTTAGGAACAAAGGTGGGTGCCTTTCCATAGTGTAAGAACTTAAAACATGTATTATTAAACCTTAGGAAAATTTGCAGTAATGTTATTTATTTTTACACCTCAAAATGACTTACAAATTTTTCAAAAAAATAAGCAACAATAATTTTTGCATCATTTAAAACATTTATTACACAACAAACATGTTGCCAACAGGCTTTTAATGGTAAAAATAAAAACATAACAGATTCACACATAACAAATGTCCTCATGGTTTGGGCAAATTAAACATCTGGCTTAGTCAAACCTAAACAAGTTTAGTAAAAAACAAACTGATTTTGGAATGGAAAACATAACAATTACTAAAACAAAAGGCAAATTAACTAAATATGTTGGGGGATATCTGTGCAAAATGTGTTAGTAGTCCAAAAACATACAGGGTATTGCCAATGGGTTCCATTTTTTGTCCATATTTTGGAAAGTGTTGTGATTTTGTTGGTCGGAAAAGAAAACAAAAGAAAAAGGGCCACATTAAAATACATTTAGCAAAATTGTATTTTCTTTTCCAAAAAATGTAAATATGCATACCTAAAAAACCGTAAAACAACATCATCGTGTCTGGCCCCCCGACAGCAACACCTTCCTCCGGGGGGCCATCCTCTGGCAAGGCCTCCTCTGGCTGCATGGGTACTTGACTCCTTATTGCAATGTTGTGGAAAATCCCACACAGGATCACAATGCGAGAAACCATATCCGGCGAGTACATGAGTGCACCACCAGAGTGATGGAGACACCGGAACACCCTTTAAAAGGCCGATACAGCACTCCACCACCTGCCAGGTGGCAGTAAATGCGGCATTATACTGAGTTTGGGGCCCTGGTGTGGGAGTCAAATAAGAGGCATGCAAGGATATCCACTGTCACCTCATGGAAATGGGACACCAAAAGATATACATTTAACATGAGAACCTGTTTACACTATTACTAGAAAGACATACTTGATTTTTACTTACCAAGAATCCACGCGTCACCAGCTTGCAGTGTGCTTAATTTGGGCCAAATCCCTGAATGCTGGATCACATATGCATCATGGCTGCAGCCTGGGATTTTCGCATTCAGGGACAGGATCTGGAGGGAGCCATCACATAGCACCATTACATTTAGGGAATGGAAATGTTTGCGGTTCCTATATATTTGTTCCCTGCATGCAGGGGGCTGAAGTGCTATGTGAGTGCCATCCACTACCCCTATGACGTGTGGAAAGCCTGCAATTTCAAAGAACTTCTGCTTTACAACATCAAGGGCTTCCGTATCCAAAGGCATACTAATAAAATGTGCTAGATGATTGAAAAATGCATCTAGCACACGCCTCAGGATCCGTGAAAATGAGGGCTGGTAGATGCCACCCACCAGCCCCACAGTGGTTTGGAAGGACCCTGAGGCGCAGAAATGTAACACCGCCAACAACTGTGTAAGTGGTGAGATTGCTGTAGGAATGTTAATCTGACTTTCTAGATCATTCTTTATTATTGAAAGTGTCTAGGATAATATTAGGAGGCAGGCGATAAGTGGTAACAACCACATCATCAGGCATTCCAAAAAGGGTGACATGTGTTCTATATATCTTGGCCCTTGCATGCCTCCTATACCTACACCCAGGAGGAGGCTGAGGAAGGTTGGTGGGGGCCAACATGGCCACTATTAGCTGTCCAACATCGCTCTGTAAAGTTACATTTATATTTTTAATTGGTTCTCCATAGTGTATTGTGAAATTTTGTGCAAAAATACTTAGCTTTATAATATTGGGGCATATTCTTACAGGGTCGGGCAGTGCCATCTTCGGAAATCACTACATGTGTATTTGTTGTTCGTTTTAAAAATGAGAGGGAAAAATAAAAATAAAACATTTTTTAAGGACAAACCAATATTACTACTTTTAGTGTTAAAACCATGCTTAATTTTTAATCTAGCAAATATGAATTGTTGTTAAATGTACCAAATTAGAAGTTAAAAATAGAACAAAAAACAATATTCCACAAAATTTTGTTTTCAAACATAGATTAAACTACAAAATAAGTGTATGTTTTAAAAAATAGACACTTACCTGATTCCAGACCAAAAAGGAGTGTTAAACACCTTTAAGAAATATTTAAAATAAAAATTAGATTAAAAAACATAAAAAAATGAAGATTCACATTGATGATCCAAAAATAAAAACAAACAAAATGCAGTAAGCTGGCACACTTACTTGATTAATCAAATAACGTTGGATTTAGGAAGACAAAAGGCCGGCCAACCAAACAAACAAAAAACGGAACAAGCCCAAAAACTAACGGTGTTTTGTTTTAAATATAGAAACCAAACAGCAATTATTGAAACATGCAGGAAAGGTGTGCATTTGTAGTTAGGCAAATAGGGATGCACGGGTAACCAATCCAGGAATGCGCTCACATCTAGCCCAACCCACGCAGTGATTAGGGAATGCAGGAAAGGTGTGCATTTGTAGTTAGACAAATAGGGATGCACGGGTAACCAATCCAGGGATACGCTCACATCTAGCCCAACCCACGAGTGATTAGGGAATGCAGGAAAGGTGTGCATTTGTAGTTAGGCAAATAGGGATGCACGGGTAACCAATCTAGGGATGCGCTCACATCTAGCCCAACCCACGCAGTGATTAGGGAATGCAGGAAAGGTGTGCATTTGTAGTTAGGCAAATAGGGATGCACGGGTAACCAATCTAGGGATGCGCTCACATCTAGCCCAACCCACGCAGTGATTAGGGAATGCAGGAAAGGTGTGCATTTGTAGTTAGGCAAATAGGGATGCACGGGTAACCTATCCAGGGATGCGCTCACATCTAGCCCAACCCACGCAGTGATTAGCGAATGCAGGAAAGGTGTGCATTTGTATTTAGGCAAATAGGGATGCACGGGTAACCAATCCAGGGATGCGATCACATCTATAAAGAAGTCTGCAGAAGCAGTATTCTTCATGCTCTCTCACAGGTTAGCAGAATGGCAAGCGAGGAGCATGGTGAGCAGAGGCCAACTGAGCCAGGTAAGTTCCAATCACATATTTTACACAACACAAGAACTGGTCATATTTCCCATACAATTGTTAAAATTTTTTACTATTTTTCAAATTTTTGAAGGTGCTGGGAATCAAAGTCCAGCAGTAGAGGAGGAGGAGGCGTTCCCTAGCAGGCCAAGGCCAAGAAACCCTCCATTTTCACGGATCGAGTTTGAGACATTGGTGACCATGACAATGGAGAACCTAGTCAATGCACCCAGAAATATGGGGGCTGGAGCCAAAGACAGGATTTGGGAGGAGATATCCAGGGCTGTTAATGCTGTGGGGACAACCTACAGAACACAGAAAGTCGTAAAAAAACGGTAAGAAAATTATATTGTGAGTGTACTGAAGGCCAAAGCTTGATCTTATTTCTAAAAAATAACACTTCATTTTTCAAAAATAACATTGACAGCTGGACGGATTTCAAATACCAACTGAAGAGGAAGCTACGGAGTAGGGTGGACCATGCTGCGGGGACAGGTAGTGGTCCCATCCCTGAGGAGCTGGCTTTGACAAGGTTGGAGACGTTGGCTCAGGGATGTGTGACGGAAGAGGAGATAGTCGGTGTGTCCACTATGGACACTGACATGGCCGACTTCAACGCTCCACATGTGCAAGAAGGTAATTTAATTTTGTAAGGCAAAAGTATAAAGCTGAAACGTCTGGTTTTTTTTGTGTGGAAAAACAAATAACATTTTTAATTTTATATTCCAGACTCAGAGGAGGTAGTGCCTGCTCCTGAAGTCAGGTCTGGGTCCAGCACAGATGGGGACTCTGCAGGGGAGGATCCAAGTACTCCATCTGGGGACCCTGTGGAGTCGACTCCAGGGCAAACATCAGACTGAGCAGTGCCTCTCCTCACCAGGTTGGTCTCCCAAACTCAGGAGAACACATGTGTTCTGAGGATGGAGACCACTCTGGTGAGGGTGGCGGTGGCCCTGGAGACCATTGCTGGGGCCCTAGATCGTTTGGCCAATACCCAGGAGCAGGCCAACCCACCTGCCATGATGGAGCTAGACTCCCTTCCTCCCAGGACCACCACCTCTGGCAGCCCAACAGCCACCCCCACAAGTATGGAGAGCCCTATGCCTTGGCCAGAGGAAATCCCATCTACCTCTGGCCAGGCCAGTCGGCGTGTTACACGCCAGTCGGCTGTCCATAGCTTACCTCTTCCTCCGAGCCGGCCCAAACAACGCAAGTAGCCCTGGATATCTCCTCCCTCACCTGTTGTCCAGTCCCCATATTTCTGGTCACCAATGTCTCAAGCTCTTTTTTTTTTTAACTCAAAATTTAATTTATTATTTTAATTTCTTTATTTTAATTATATACAAATGTTGCCTAAACAATTATTCTTGACGTTGTGATGAAAGGCAAATTTCTCAAAAATAAAAAAATTTATACCCAAAAATGTCTATCTTTACCTATATCAATGTATACAAGGTTAAAACAGTGTGGTATCTGAAAAGGCTGCGACGCAAAACACAATGCTAGATGTTTTAAAAAGTGTTTGCGATAAAAACTGTTTAAAAATCACAAAGAAACATTTTGGTAACGAATTCCCTAACGCACACGCAAGTGAAATGAGTTGCAAGGTAATTAGCAGTGTTAATAGTTACAATGCAGCAATCTTAGCTGCTTGGTTTATGTGGTTCCAAATCGAAACATCGCAGGTAACATCAGATTAACGATTGTACTGTTGTGGCTTACGGACGCTTCTTGCCTACCTTAGCCTGGACGATCAGCCTGTTCGTAGAGTGACGTTTTCATGCATCCGCAATTCTTGGTCGTACGAAGCAGGTAATTTATGCACTCCCCTAAAACGCCTGGAAACGCTGAAGAACGCCTCCGTTTCCAGACCACAACCCCCGTATACTCCCCTTTCCTGTCAATCAAATTTAGCAATCCACTTCCGTGTCGGAAGCCCTACGACCGACAGTATTTGTGATCGGTAGAGCTCGTACGCACATGCGCACTGCTAGCCGTGCGCAGGCGCAGAAAGAAAAACATTGTATGCGTACGACCGTGCGGCCGCAATGACCGACTCTGAATGAAGTCCTCAATGTGGATTAGTAGTATAGGTTTCCCGGAATTACTTTTTTCCCTGATTTTGTCTCTTTATTGTGAAATATATTGTGTTTACATTCCTGCTAGTATATATTTTAGACGTTCACTGCCATCTTGTGGCTCTGGGACTTATTGCACTTGGTGATATTTTTTCTTTTCCTATTGTATGTTTTTAGCCACCGCAGTGATTGGTGTGAGCGCCGGAGGGTGCGTGTTGCACGTTCAGTGACGTCATCTGTTCCTGCCGGGCAACAAATGGGGCTGTGTAGCTTTCTCATCACGGGGGATCTCTTCTCTTCTATATAATGTAAGCGGAATACACTGTACCTTTGTCCTGATGAAATTTTGTATCAAATGAAACGTTGACTGCACGGAGGTACCTGTGATGTGTTAGGTGTCACTGCACCATGCCATTGAGGTTGTATTAAGTCCTGAGAGTGCCACTATTTTGGATCTGTATATATATATATATATATATATATATATATATATATACATAGAGAGACAGATTATTATTTTCTATGTATATATGTAACAGATATACATATATTGCAGAGTAATAATTAAAATAAAAGGTAAAAAACATATATATATATATATATATATATATATATATATATTGACATGTGTTTCTTTAAGGGAATAAAAAACAAAAAAATAGTCAAAGCAAGTTTAAGATTCAAAACCAAAAAAAAAAGTTGCAATCAAACTATAATTACATACACATAACAAGCTATTAGCAGACGCACATCGTTTGTTCAGGCAAGTACATCATATGGAAGCAAATGTCTGTGTTTGCTTTCGATACATAGGATGTGGAATGAAGAGTCCACAGACATCAGCAGTGAATACATCGCAAGCAGAGAGGTGACGTTCGCTCGCAGCCTATGGTGGGTTTATTTTATTTTGGCTGGGCGGGCTGTTCTTTGTTTTGTCTTTGCGAGCGTACGCTGCTTTTTGCATATTATCGCTCACTGCGGGTGCGAGCGATCGCGCCTTTGCGAGTGGGTCTGAATCAGGCCCAGTATCCAATAAGACACGTAGGTTTATTTGTTTACAATTTTTGAAAGGAGCAGAGGTTTGTGATGGCCTTGTGGCATCTGGTGGACTGCAGAGTGCGCTCTTTGCAAAATGCAGAGCATACACTTAGGTGCATCTAGTTTAGTAGAAAATAGCAAACAAAAGATTGCATTTTGTGGTCCAAGATTATTCAAATGAGATAAAGAGGTTGGAAAGATATCAGATTTGAAAGGGAGTTTCTTAGTACACTTCCATTATGCAATAGGAGATTGTGGAGGAGGTTGTGGGGTAGATTTACTATATTTATTTATGTATATATATATATATATTTTTTTTTTATGTATATGTGTGTGTGTGTATATATATATATATATATATATATATATATACATGCTGTGAATTATATATATATATATATATATATATATAAAATGAACCACATTGACTCCCAGGAATGTATGCCCACAAACTTGTGAAAATATAAACCAGGACTGTCGGCTCTCTTAGGTCTTATACACATCATTAATTAATGCTGTAAGCGACTCCTTTGTTCTGCATTTCGGTTTTAATCCAAAGCTTTATCCATATATTTGGAGCAAAGGAGCTGCTTATAGCGTAATTTATTGATGTGTATAAGTCCTAAGAGAGCCGACAGTCCTGATATATATATATATTGACAGGATTAATCACCTTCGGTTGCCAGGTGGATGTGCGAGTATTACACTCTGACCTGAAGCAGGTTCAATGAGACACCACCCCAATTACGGCTGCTTCCAGAAATTTCCCAGGCTGTGTGTTGGGGGGGGCCCTGCCTATTTTTTCAGTCCCGGGCCCCACAATTTGTGATGGCGGCCCTGATAGCAACCAATCAGATTCTGTCTATCATTTCTCTATTGCATAAAAACTGATAGACAGAATCTGATAGGTTGCTATGGGCAACACCACAACTTGCAAGTTTGAGAAGCTTTAGTAAATCTAGCCCTGTGTCTCTTCTAAAGGGATCTATTTTGCATCTTCTAATTTAATTTTGGTGTAGAATACACATTTCTAGGTTCACTGTATCTAATGTAAAACAAATCTTCAAACACAGAAAAGTGGCACATGTATTACATGCAGTCCCAATGCCCACTCACTCTCATGATTAATCTAGGCCAGCGGTTCTCAAACTCGGTCCTCAGGACCCCACACGGTACACGTTTTCCAGGTCACCAAGCAGGTGCACAGGTACAGTCATTACTCACTGACACATTTTAAAAGATCCACAGGTGAAGCTAATTATTTCACTAGTGATTCTATGAGTAGACCTGGAAAACAAGCACTGTTTGGGGTCCTGAGGACCAAGTTTGAGAACCTGTGATCTAGGCCATACATGAAGCTAAAACTAGAAGTATGTTTGGATACATATGGAAAAAGATTTAATCAATGAAAGGGAGGGTTCTAGAGATGTAGATTTTTAGACTTGGATGTGACGCCTCCACTTTTGCCCAGTGTTCTACAGTGTTTCAATGTTTTTGCCCCCCAGCACTCCAAGACGCACTTCTAGGTCAGAGGTATCTCACAGAAGTGAAGAGTAGTTGTGTTTCCTGGGGTGTGCTGGGACATCTAGGTATAGTTATGTGAATCTAAAGCTGGCCACACACTAGACCAACTTACATCCAACCAGCCAACTAGTTGATTGGTTGGAATGAAAATCTGGTAACGTATGGGAGTAATTGATGACCAGAAGTTTGCTCCTAAGTGCCAGAAAACAGATGAAAATGGACGTCAGACAAGTTTGTTAAATGTTTGATCTAAACAATTTGTTCAAACAACAGTTTTTGTCCATTTTCCAGCGTTTGGGGGCACATTCCTGATTGTCATTTGCTTTCATACCTTACCAGATTTTCATTCCAACCAATCAACTAGTTGGCTGGTTGGATGTAAGTTGGTCTAGTGTGTGGCCAGCTTAAGACTTTGCCCCTGTGCATCAATTCTGTTACATAAATAAGGTAAATGATTCAATTTTGTACTGCGTTAAACATTATAGGCTAAACGTATAGAATAAACATAATTTTATTTAGTTCACATATCCCCTGTTGTGTCATATCCATTATTTTTATGATATTCTGTTTGATAGTTTTGTTTCTTTGTCAACTTTTTTTTTAAAAAGTAGAACAGTGCGACCAATGGGATGAACATGCATGGAATTGCCACCAACATAACACAAATCGCTACAACCCAGCCAGGATAACCTTCTATCTTCTTCATAGGGAATTTATCCTGTAGGAGAAGAAAACAAACATTATACACAGAACATGCAGTGTAATGTACTTATTTTATGTATGCTTTAGTTCCTTGCCATTAGTACACTGTTCTACATTTTAGCTCCAAACTACTTGTAAATGGGGCACTATAACAAAGTTACTCTTGGTTTACAGTCTTAGCCCAATTGGCAATAATAATAAACAGCCGCTAACATTATTTACCACTAGTGTCTCCCATACTTTTGTAATTTATGTATTTTGAATTTAAGACTTGTAACTTGTTAAAGCAGTTAGAGTATCACCTTTCCGTGTTCTATTATGCATTCTCATCATCAATCTTTTCACTATTATCATCTCCTTTTGCAATAGTTCTTATTCCTTTCATCGCCCTTTTGTATACCTAATTACAATAAATCATTTCTAATTTCAGGAACTAATATGTTCAGTTTGTATATCATTTAATATATATTTGATTTAGTTTATATTCATTTGATTCATCACAATTTTATATCAATCCTATATTCACCTACTGGCTCTTGTTCCTAAAACACCTTTGGACAAGTGTATTTGTCTCAGCACTCCATGGTAACAAGCAGCTGAGGACACCTGGGACATCCCCTGGAATGATCAGAATGAGATGTAGGGGAAATTCACTAAGCGGTGTGTAGGTAATATTGGCGTGATTGCTGTGTTTTCCGATCGGGATTTACTAAGCTCAAAGCCGCTGCAAAAATGCTGAGAATCCTCACTTTAGAACACAATTTGCTGACCCTATCTCCCCCCCATTAAAAGTACAGGTTGAGTCTCCCATATCCAAATATTCAGAAATACGAAATATTTAGAAATACAGAATATTTTTAGCATGACTGAGAAAGTGAAACCTTTGCTTTTTGATGGTTCAATGTATACAAACTTTCTTTAAAGAACAAAATTATTAAAAATATAGTATAAAAAAACCGTCAGGCTGTGTATACAGTATAAGGTGTAGATAAAACATAAATGAATTTCATTTATGTACACAAACTTTTTTTGATGCACAATATTATTAAAAATATTTAAAAAAATTACCTGCAGGCTGTGTGTATAAGGTGTATATAAAACATAAATGCATTCTGTGTTTAGATTTGGGTCCCATTCCCAGGATATTTAATTATAGAATGCAAATATTCCAAATTACGGAATATTCCGATATCCAAAATACCCCTGGTCCCAAGCATTTTGGATATGGGAGACTCAACCTGTATACAAATACCTAAAGAGGTCCTGATGTGAATGGCAGGTCACACGTGTATAGTGCCAAGAGTGGATGAAAACAGTCTGCCTGGTCAGCGTGGAAACTATCAGGCTCTGGCCCAGAGCCGGCCCTAAACATAGGCATTTTAGGCAATCCCCCTGGGTCTGCAGCTCAGCGGTGACGGTACAGGCTACGGCACTTACCGGCTACCTACCCGCAGAGTCGGCCTTAACAGCTGTGATGGCACAGCCAATTGCCATCTACCTACCTTCTGTCCCTGATGGCTAACGCATTCGGAGTTAAGCTCCGATCGAGCTGCGCTGCAGCGGTCAGAATGACCTTCTGCGTATGCATAGAAACTCATTCTGTTACAAGTAAGATAGCCATGGGAGGGCATACTGCGCATGCCCAGCTGTGGCAACTCCTCCCTTGGGTCTTTGCAGAGCTGACTGCTCCACCTTCATTTTCCGCCACTACCAAGCGCCCACTGTCAGGCCAGCAGACAGGAGCAGCAGCTGTCTGCTTGAGAGGGGCTGCCTATGACTGAGGTGCTAACTGTACTGGCATAGGGCCAGGGTGCTGGATGCATAGATAGGTTAGCCTGTCCAGGGGTACTGGATGACTGAGGGGTGTTGTGCTGGGAAAGGGGTGGGTGCATAATTATTGAGGCAGGGGTGCTGTGCTGACTGTGCTGGGGAAAGGGTGAATAGTTAATGAGGCCCGGGGTGCTCTTCTGGATGACGGATGCTGACTTGACTGTGCTGGGAAAGGGGTGCATAATTAATGAGGGCAGGGGCACTCTGCTTGATAAAGAGTGCTGAAAGTGCTGGGAAAGGGGTGCATAATTAATGAGGACAGGGGTGCTGTGCTGAATGATGGGTGTTGATGGAGCTGGGTAAGGGGTGATGTGCTGGGAGAGGGGTGCTGGGTGAGGGGTGCTGTGCTTGGTGATGGGTACTGTGCTGTGATCCATGCTGTGTTGGGAGAGGGGTGTTGTGATGGGTGCTGTGCTGTGATCTGTGCTTTCCTGGGTGAGGGGTGCTGTGCTGGGAGAGGGGTGCTGGATGAAGGGTGCTGTGATCTGTGCTGGGAAAGGGGTGCTGTGCTGTGATGGGTGAGGATTGCTGTGATGGGCTAGGGGTGCTGTGCAGTGAGGGGAGCAGGAGTGCTGTGAGGTTAGAGCCTGGGGTCCTGTGCTGTGAGGGGAGAATGTGCCCTGTAGAATGTCAGACGCACTACACTAATGAAAGAAGATAGCTGGAGGCTTTGTAATTGCGGTCTGCTGAAAAGGAACCTGACACAGAGTGAGGTACATCAAAATCCTGAAAAGGAGTGCCCTGGAGTATACAGAAGAGGCATACAGATGAAAAGGTTAGTGTTTTATTATAAATATTTTTACACAAGAAAGAATATGCTGGGCTGGAGCTGGAGATACATAAGGGGGGAATGAGACTGCTTTGGATGGGAGCACAGAACAATGGGGGAAGTGTAGCACAGAAGGACCACACCCCCTTCCATAAGGCCTGACCCCTTTTCAAAATAGGGGGGCACCAGCAAAAATCTTGCCTAGGGCACTAATTTGGCTAGTGCCGGCACTGCTCTTACCAATAAGAGTGGCCCAATTCACTCCTATGGCACCAGGACCTTTGAGGTAGTAGTGCCAGTTTATTGGATGCCTACATGGAATGAGAGGACCCTTTCTCAAAATTGTCATGTCAATGGGATTTTGTTGATTCAAGTCAGGAACCCTAGGACTCGCTATAGGTGCTGGAGTAAACAAAGCTAGATGGCCTGATTATGCTTCTCTTCATGCTGACCAGTGCTATAGGCAGGGACTGTTACGCAGTAGATACAGGACAGATGCAGGTATCAGAATAATCTGAGATAGCAATATTGTGTGGGAAATCTTGAACAGACTGTGAAGGTACACTGGAGTCAGTTGCCAGTAGCATAACTGGATCAGGGTGTAGAAATGCTGTAACTAGGTGCTATGCATAATAGAACCAGGTTGCAGGTGATGCTTGAACTGAATGCTATGCACAATAGAAGCAGGCTACAAATTATGCTGGAACATGTGTTCTGAATAGCACTAGTGCTGAATTCTGTGAGGCAAACTGGAGAATGTTTTCTGAATAGCACTGGAACAGAATGCTGTGAAGCAATACTGCAGTAGTTTTTCTGGATTATACTGGAGAGAAATGCTGAGAAGCATTAACTGAAGCAGGTGTGCTGGCACACACTGAGGCAGAATGCTTGTGAAACAAATATTGGGGACAGATGACTGGAATGGATGCAGGATCCAAATGGGACCAGGAGTCAGGGAGAGTAGTTGTCCTGGAAATGAGTATTCAGCAATTCTTGGTTTAAATAGGGCACCCTTAGAACAGATAGACTGGATGAAGCATGTGACCAGAGTTGCTGGAGACTGGCTTGTCAAAGCGTAATCATGTGATACTGTCAAGATAGAGCAGCCCATGATGCAGCATAGCAGGAACTGCAGTTTTACACATAAGTGATTACAGGTCTCAGGGATGCCATAACAAGATTTACAGAAGAGAGAAGAAGGTTATGTCCATTGGGTGGCTCACATAAAGATTATCATATAAGATAAAAACTTAGTATTTATTGGGTATGCTTTAAAATGTCCTTATGTTTAGGACAGGACCCAGCGAAATACTGGTTTAAAAAATAGAAAGATAGTGATAAAGAATATAATAAAGAATGTGTAATAAAATGAAAAAAACCCTGCTGTGTGTCTGTATTTTGTGAGCTACACAATGTACAGGGGAATATTAGGGTTAGATTCTGAATTGCATGGATAATGGAAAAAGTAGTGGTAAGGGTATATATCTATTCCACTTGTTAAGGTTATCGCTATTAGATTTAGCTATTATTGGAGTATAATGAGTTGATTAACCCTACTCCCTTAACTGGATACTATTAATATATACACATCAGATATTTGAGCTATGCACAAGATCTCCTATCTTGTCTATACCTCTGATGGTATATTTGTGTATATCTGTTATAATCCAGGATCAATATTTAATTATTGTCTGTATGGTAGTATGCAATATTATTGTATCTCACTACACATTTTTTGACATTTCCATTACCATCTGAGTATTCCAGATGAAATACGTGATTGCTGTAGTGTGAAGATATAAAGATATGCAGGAGGGCTCATTAGTATCGAGAAGTCCCTCTCAGCAGGCTAATGCTTTATTCAATTATAGTATTGTCTTTATAGCATCACATCAAACTGCATATGTTATTTATCAAAATATTTAACAGGGAGACAGTGTAGCAATTTGTAACTTTCTATTGCAATCCCAGTCTACACATGCAATTATCTAGCTTGTCCTTGTAACTAGGACCATTCCCGATAGCTCATTATTATTGTCACATTATTTGTTACTATTACATCATATTAATTAACAGATATGCAGCGCCGGCATGCTGACGCGTGTTTCGCTGAAAGTGAGCTTTCTCAAGGCAAGCCGATTGCCTCCACAGCCCTAAACTTTATTGATATTAAGGGACCAATGAAAACCTGTATCCCAATCACGTGACATGTTAGGCCAATAAGGTACAGTCTCTCATTCTCATTGACAGTATTGTACCATGTGATGATTCTATCCTATCATATCCATTGTATAATTCTCCAGTGAATACTCTGTGTCGTGATGTTATTAGTAAACAAAGATTATGGTAAATGTGTGTTGTACCTATGGCTATTAGACATTGTGGCTACAATAATAAGTGTTGACACATAAGGTAAGTATCCACATCTACATATAATCTATTTAATGATCACCCATTCATATTGGAAACAAAGACAAACTACCAGAGCAGTTCCTAAATGATGAATAAAAACGGATGTGTATTACATACGGTAATGCTATGTGTTATGTGTCAATAGAAGATATGGTGAGTATCGATATGTGCTTTGATGTCTTATACATATACAGTTCCGTATCTCTAAAATTTATTGATATTAAGGGACCAGTGAAAACCCGTGTCCCGATCACGTGACATGTAAGGCCAGTAAGGTACATTCTCTCATACTCATTGAAAGTGTTGTACCATGTGGTTATTTTATTCTATCATATCCATTGTATAGTTCTCTGGTGGGTACTCCATATTGAGATCACTGGCTTTAAGGGGGTGTTCTCGCATCTGCCAACCAGATCGCAATATTGTTAGTAAACAAAGGTTACGGCAAATGTGTGTTGTACATATAGCTACTGAACATTGTGGCTTCAATAATAAGTGTTTACACATAAGGTAAGTATCCACATTTAAATATAATCTATTTAATGATCACCCGTTGATATTGGAAACAAGGATAAAATACCAGAGCAGTTCCTATATAATGAATAAAAACGGATATGTACTACATACAGTAATGCTATGTGTTATGTCTCAATAATAAGAGGTATGGTAAGTGTCAATATTTGATTTGATGTCATATATATATATATATATATATATATATATACAATTCAGTGCATATTGGAGAAAGCATCTTTTAATTACCATAACGCAATCCATATGTGAATAATTGGTTCAAAAAAGAGAGAGGGTGCTAACTAATAATAAAGAATGATTATAATAATTATTAATAATTATATATGTTAATACTTTATATTGTAGACTCCTTTATACAAATATTTATCAATTAAATCTATTCAATAGTGTTAATATCTCAAAATACACCAAATTATGCTACATGTTTTATATCATAAACAAATATGTGTAGTGTTTGTCTATGTGGTGAAAAAATAATGAAAAAGTGTGATGTGGTTATTAAGAATTAAAACCATGAATAAAAATAATGCTAAAAAATTGTGGGATAAAAGATTAATATTTAATATGTGCTAAGTAACTGTGACAAACAAGGAATATATAAGTGTATATAGTCAGTATTCCTTAATTATGATTGTTCAATTATAAATCATATGACATGTTCTAAAATTAGTGAGAAAAACTTTGTGATAAAACCGTGAACAAAAAGAGATAAATAAAAATTGTGAACCTGTGAAATAAACAAAATTGAATCAAATAAATAAAATAAAGAAAAAACATTATTCTATAAATAATATAAGGGTGAGTCCCTTTAAAAATGGGGGTATCCCTAACTTACATCTAAATATAAAATTAAACAACTACCATGAGTTCACCCCCACCATGTATTCATGTGATAAAAAGAAGGAGAATTGATTATAGTGTAAATTTTCTTAAAAATAACATCCCTACAGCAGTAAATATACATAAATTAAATTAATGTTTAAAAATTCCTAAATTGCATAGGGATATGGAGCAAAAAGATTCCCTAAAAATAATCACCACCAATTTGATATACAATGATATTAAAGTGAATAAAACATATATACATATTTATTATAATGATACTTACTTAACAATATATGGATAACTATTATAAGTGCCATTGTTATTGGGGTATTCCTAAATTGTACTGAGGTATAAATCAAAGTTCTAAGGACATTCATCACTACTGTAAATTTGTGATGACGTATCAATAATTTTTTAATCATTCCACATGATAAGTGACGCTATCCTCCAAAGATGTAAATAAAAAAGTTATCTATTTAGAGAAAGGGAATGTAGCTATTGTATTCGTTAAGGCCTTTAGGATATAGGCTATCCATCAAAAAAAAAACATTTTAGTTTCTGCTCTGAGAAGCTCTTCATCCAAATTTCCTCCACGTATCCCCATTTGGATATGTCTCATTCCAAAAACCTGTAGTGTATTGGGGTTACAATTATGATGTTTGTGAAAGTGCCTGGCTACTGAAGTGAGTGTCTTAAAATTTGCCAAATCTCTGCTTGCGTTTCTAATTGTTCCTACATGCTCCAGAATTCTTATCTTCAAATTGTAAAGTGATTTATAATATCAAAGCAGGGTCAGTTTTTACAGATATCTAAGGTGTGTGCAGATGTATATATTCCCTTGTATTTGAGGTCTCAGGGATGCCAAAGGTGGTCAGCGGGGACACTAATGGCCATGAGATGACAGCACTGGACCCAATAATGGGGAATAGTACCCGATGTGACAAAAAGGATCTGAGGGACTGATTCAGCTTTGGACGGAATTGCAAAGCTGCTTGCAAGCAGCTTTGCAATTCTGTCTGTGCAGATATGCTAATGCACAAGAGGCATCATGCCTCCTGCTGCATTAGTTATCCGAGCTGCGTTGTCCAATGCAGCATCGGATAATCTGCGGAACATCGGCCGGCTGAGGTGACCCATGGGGTCACACAGCCGGCCGCCGCAGATGAGAGGAAGAAGTCAGGAAACCTCCATCAGCCGACGAAGATCCTGGCTTCTTCCCTCCCCCCAACGGTGGCGACACTGAGTGAGTAATAAAAGTGGTGAGCAAGCGATTGTGAGGGAGTAGTTATTTAATACGTTTTTTTTTTCTATGGTGTGTGTCCTGTTATTAATTTGAAAAAAAAATTGCAGGTACACTAGAGGTGCCAACGAGCCCTGTTTTTAAGTGCCATGATGCCCTAGCATGCATTTAGGTTGGGCATGACTGGACTAGCTGGAACACATGGTGCAACAACAAATTGCAACATTATTGCTTTTATTCAAACATATAAATTAACCCAACACTCCCACCCAAGGCGTGTGGTGTATAGCCCGAGTGCTATTAGCACAGGGCTGGTTGTTCCTAGGGGTAGAGCCACATTTTGTTTTGCTGGTCCCACTTTCCTAGGGAATTCAGTCCTGTGCTGACTGGCCTAGGGCTGATCAGCACAAAGGGTGGGGCCCCTACATTCCACCAGTCCTGGCTGGTAAAGCCTAGTGCTGGTTAGTGAAAAATAAAGGGGTGGTCCACCCAATTTTTCCACTACAGTCTAAGATTGCTAAGGGCAATATCATTTTAGGGGGACACCATTTAAAAAAAAAAGACTTCATGTATCATAGTTATCTGTGCAGCGCTTAACCCCATGCACCAGGAATATTATTTTCACAATGGAAAGAAAATAACTTTTTAATAGCTACCTAAAAATACAAGCAGTATTCTAAAAGACTGGGCAATTAAAGTTTAATGTAATAGTGATAGTATGTATTGAAATCAATGGCATTGTTTTAAACACTGCTATTTATTTTAATACATACCCAATAAAATTTAGTATATTCTGTCTATTATTGTAACTAACAAAGCATTTTTGTACCACTGTTAATGTCGGATGCATTTGAGCATTGTTATTGGCGCCCCCTCCCCCCATTTTTTAAAAAGGGACATAAGGTAGTGCACCTGAAAAAGGGCCATGGCTTCATGGAGAAGGGCCAGGGAAGAGATAGGGGAGGCCAGGAGATGCTGGGGATAAAAGAAGAAGAAGCTACTAGTGAGAATGATAATAAACAGGAGAGGTGACAGGCCCAAACAGCGCCCCCTGCCCTACTGTGCCCTGTGCCATGGCAATGCTCACACTACCCTAGTTACGGTCCTGACTGGCGCAATACTATATTACAGCACTAACTGCTTACAATGTATAGCAGTATCGAGTATCTCCATAGTGTTGTGTATATGCCTGCATGTTACTGTGATTTATCTCTGTGATACACTGCAACCTGCTCTGCATGGTTATTAAACAAACTGGCTACAACAGAGTGTATACATCTGCACACATATACAACATTTTTAAATACAGGGCCCCATATTAGAATTCACATTGAAATTAATATCCAGATCAGGGGTGCTGCCAACTGACAAGAGAAGTAACTAGACAATAATGTAAGAAGAAAGATTATGTCAGTATCTAGGCGCACATTTATTTATTTCTTTATTATAAAAACGTAACATTTATTAGATAATCTAATAAACGTTACGTTTTTATAATAAAGAAATAATTAAATGTGCGCCTAGATACTGACATAATCTTTCTTCTTACATTATTGTCTGGTTATTAAACAAAGCTAGTTGTTCCTCATGTGGACTAAACCTCCCTTATACACCATTGCCGTGCAGGTGCAGGTAAAGCAGTAAAGTTGTGGAAGGTCACTATTGATTCCAGGGATAACTCCCAACCCAGATGATGTGAATAGGGCCATGGTGACCATAGATCTAGCTGTAGAGCAGCACATGTATTCCATCATTCACGGGAATGTAACAGCACACAAAATGAGGGTGGCTTTGCAGACGTCTTATGAAGACAATGGTTTAATGACAAAAATCAACCTAAGGTGCACTCTATATGACGCTAAGCTAAGTGCATGCAAGAACATGAATGAATATATAGATAGGATGCTATCAGTAATTGACATCCGTAGGTGTCCAAGTAGGTAATGGGAAGGTTGAAATTGTGATGCTGCAAAATCTTATGCCAGAGTATTTTTTTTTTTTTAGTTTTAGAGTCATGCGCTACCAAGTTATCAATGAAGAGTGTATGGACCAAGATGCTGCAGTTTCAAAAATGCATTCCTGTTGAGATCAATGCTCAAAATTATTCTGGACTATCAAAGGGCACAAAACCCAAAATGCCCAAATACAAGTGTTTCAAGTGTCAGAAGAAGGGACATAAGACCTCACAATGCAAAGCTAGTGATTCTTCATCATAGAAGAGTGGCAAAAGGAATGAGTCAGCATTAAGTTAGCCGACATTTACCACAAAGATTGCTGGTACATGGACTCTAGAGCCACAAAGCACTTTAGCTGCAAAGAAAGTTCAAGTAATTAAAGTCATGTGATCCTGTAAATGTCAGGGAAATAGAACATAAACTCCTAAATGCCTGAAAGTTAAGTCAATTACTGTGCACTTGAGGTTAAAGGGAAAACAGTAGTCACAGATTATTGAAGATGTACTATTTGTGCCAATTCTAGGAACCATTTTGATTGTTATCAGTGTGTTGAAGAAGAACGGATTCAAGGTCCAATGCATAGAGGGACAGTGTGTTGTGTACAATAAATGGGAGACTGTAATTGCAACAGCAACCTGGTGCCAACAACTATACATCCAATTCTAATTGCAGTCAGGGCAGGCCAGGACAGAGCAGAAACTAAGATTTTTGGTACCCGGGGCAAGACAGAAATTTGGCACCCCCCCGCCCATCATAAGACGGCCTTTTCTGACATAAATTTAATATCCATCCCTTAAAAATCTTAGTTAAGGTTTCTTAAATAAAACCATCAAATGTCCAAATTATTTTATTAATATTACAAATATCGACAGAACATTTTACACATAATGCCACATATTGTAATGCCCTTTACACATAATGCCACATATTATAATTCCATTTACACATAATGCCCCCTCTGCAGCAGTGCACCTATAGTAATGCCCCCTGCAGCAGTGCCCCTATATTAATGCCCCCTGCAGCAGGAAGTAACCTTATAGTAATGCTCCCTATAGTACTGCCCCTTTAAGCAGTGCCCCTATAGTAATGCTCCCTGAGGTAATGCCCCCATAGTAATGCCCCCTGCAGCAGTGCCCCTATAGTAATGCCCCTTTCAGCAGTGGCCCTATAGTAATGCCCCCTGAGGTTATGCCCCTGTAGTAGTGCCAATATAGTAATCCCCCTGAGGTATTGCCCCCCCAAAAAAACAATACTTAAACCCCGCTCCTGCGTCCGCCACCATCTGGTCTGCCCGGCTACTCCTCGGAACTATGGGAGAGACGTCAGGTGCACGCACAGGAGGAGGTGGGGGGGCTGCCGGTTCACTATGGTAGAGAAGAGGCTGCGTCCCGCAAGCCAGCGATAGCACTGAGGAAAAGAGGCAGGGCCTCCATCCAACTCTCTGCTTGACTTGCGCTAGACACATGCCTTGAATGGCGGTCACAAAATCTGATTTCTAATATCCAGAGAGTAGTAATTTAAAATTGAGTATGTAATATTCCTTATAATAATTACGTTTTCCTAATGAACACTAAGGCGATAACATCAGAACTCACCTTTTATAAACAATGACATCAGAGCTCACTGTTTATACAGATAATATTTTTCCAAAGTTTATATATATATATATATATATATATAATATATATATATATATATATATATATATATATATATATAGTAACATCACTCACATTATTTATATTATATCAAGTTTATCCTCCACTACGCTGTTGTAATCTCTATTTATCTCTTGGGCCTTTATAAACTACTGAAATTCTTTTGATTTGCTCATTCATATAAAACATGCAATGATGACTTAAACATGTAAAAGTTCTTGTAGGGCAAGCTGCAAAGTGATATACTGTATAAATATATATATATATATATATATATATATTTGAGTCATTCCACGGTAACTCACATTACGAAGTGACGTAGCAAGTTATTTGCATGGCTATCAACAGCAAAAGGAATTTGTGAAATTAATTTAATTTACCAAGAAAATAATAAGACAGTTCATGCTTTAAACTGTATACAGGCATTACTAATTGCTTGCTATGTCCCTTTGTAAAGTGAGCTACCGTGGAATGACATATATATATATATATATATATATGTAATAAATATATATCAGTACAAATGTCCACACTCTGCGCAATGGTGTCCTGTAAAATGCAGACTTTTTTCCTTTTCTGTTAAGATGTATTGCTGCTTAATCCCAGTCCTCTTTATGCTTGAGGAAGGTATACACAGACTAGAATGCAATAACAGAGGGAAAGCGCAAACGTGAGAATAGTAATAAAAACAATGTTTAATAAAATCTGCTCACATACATCAAAGTTAGAAGTTTCACGTGTGATCTACTTCCAGAGGCAGTGCGGTGTGCGGCTGGTCGCTGAGTACGGAAGATGTCCGGCTCAGCTTAAAGACCTACCAGATCACACGCGAAACTTCTAACTTTGATGTATGTGAGCAGATTTTATTACACATTGTTTTTTTTACTATTCTCATGTTTGCACTTTCCCTCTGTAATTATATATATATATATTAGGAGTGAGCGGGTTCGGATTTCTGAAATCCGAACCCCCCCCTAGCCCCCCCGATCCGAGTCCGATTCAAGTCAGGCTCGACTTTTCCCGCCTGACTCGGATCTGAAATCGAGGCAAAACGTCATCATCCCGCCTTCTGAGTCTCGCGGGTTTTGGATCCTATATAAGGTACCCGCGTCAGCGCCATTTTCTCACTCGGCTGTGGACAGTGAAGAGGGAGGGTGGGAGTTAGGGCTGTGTAGTGTAGTGTAGTGTAGTGCTGCTGTTGTCCACTACTTCAAAGTCCATAGGGGCTGGCTGTGTTGTGCTGTGCTGCTGTTGTTAATAGGGGCTGTGCCCACTACTTCAAAGTCCATAGGGGCTGGCTGGACTGTGTTGTGCAGTCAGTTCTCCATAGGGGCTGTGTCCACTCCAAAGTCCTGTGCAGTGTCCCAGTCCTAAAGGGGTGCTGTAGTGTTGTCCAGGGGGTGCTCTGTCCATCAGGGGTGCTCCCCCCAAGTGCTAAAAAAATAATATATTTTCTGTGTTTGTGAATTGTGTGCGCAGTAGCCGCACGTGCATCAACAAAGTAGTGCCAAGCGTGCGCCTGTGTCATAAGTAAAGGGCCGTCTGGCTTGACCGTTAAAGGGTGCTGTAACCCCCAAAGTACACTCCAGTCCAAACCAAAAAAAAAATAATTTTCTGTGTTTGTGAATTGTGTGCGCAGTAGCCGCACGTGCATCAACAAAGTAGTGCCAAGCGTGCGCCTGTGTCATAAGTAAAGGGCCGGCTGGCTTGACCGTTAAAGGGTGCTGTAACCCCCAAAGTACACTCCAAACCAAAAAAATATATATTTTCTGTGTTTGTGACTTGTGTGCACTGTGGCTGCACGTGCATCAACAAAGGAGCAGCGCCAAGCGTGCGCCTGTGTCCCATAAGTAAAGAGCCGGCTGGCTCATTTCTTAAAGGGTGGTGTAACCCACAAAGTGCACTACTCTCCAGCAAAAATAAAAAAATATTTTCTGTGTTTGTGTGCGCTTTAGCCGCACGTATATATCAATATAACATAAATGGAGGACCAAACTTTCTCCGATAAAAATAAAATAGGGAAAGATCAAGAACCACTTCCTCCTAGTGCTATTGCTGCTGCTGGGAGTTGTTCATCATCCCAGAGAGGAAGTAGGAACATCACTACTTTTACTAAACAATTGACCCACCAACAGTCCCTAGCGATGAGGATGAAGTACGACAGCAGTCATCCTGAAGCAAAACGTATAACTGAGGCCTTGACTGCTATGTTGGTGTTAGACGTGCGTCCGGTATCCGCCATTAGTGCAGTGGGATTTAGACAATTGATGGAGGTAGTGTGTCCCCGGTTCCAAATCCCGTCTAGATTCCACCTGCATCCTCAAAGCAGCAGCGACAAGCATGCGTCTGTCTGTTAAAGGATGGTGACACCCTCAAAGTGTGCTACACAAACAATAAAAATATTCTTCTTCTTTTTTCTGTCTTTGTGAATTGTGTGGGCTGTAGCCGCACTTGCATCCTCAAAGCAGCAGCGACAAGCGTACATCTGTCTGTTAAAGGGTGGTGTAACCCTCAAAGTGCGCTCCACAAACAATAAAAATATTATTTTTTTTTTCTGTCTTTGTGAATTGTGTGGGCTGTAGCCGCACTTGCATCCTCAAAGCAGCAGCGACAAGCGTGCGTCTGTCTGTTAAAGGATTACATCGGTGACAGCATCCAAGTAGGCATGTCAGACAGTCCGTACCTGTACTGGCAGGAAAAAGAAGCAATTTGGAGGTCCCTGTACAAACTGGCTCTATTTTACCTGAGTTGCCCCCCCTCCAGTGTGTACTCCGAAAGAGTGTTTAGTGCAGCCGGGAACCTTGTCAGCAAAAGGCGTAGGAGGTTGCTTCCACAAAATGTGGAGAAGATGATGTTCATAAAATGAATTATCAACTTCCAGGGAGACCAGCCTCCAGAACGTACAAAGGGACCTGTGGTTCCAGCGGGGACGAATTAATACTCTGTGAGGATGAGGATGTACACACTGAAGAGGGTGAGGAATTGGTGGATGAGGAGGATGAGGATGACATCTTGCCTCCGTAGAGCCAGTTTGTGCAGGGACAGATTAATTGCCAGCTTGTTTTGTGGGGGCCCAAACGAACCAATCATTTCAGCCACAGTTGTGTGGCAGACCCTGCCGCTGAAATGATTGGTTTGTTAAAGTGTGCATGTCCTGTTTATACAACATAAGGGTGGGTGGGAGGGCCCAAGGACAATTCCATCTTGCACCTCTTTTTTTTTCTTTGCATTATGTACAGTTTGGGGCCTAGTTTTTCAAACTGCCATCCTGTCTGCGACTGCAGTTTCACACCTAGATGGGTCACGTGTTTGTGCCGCCCACTCGCGTCGCTTAGCATAGTCATCCAGCTACCTCGGTGCAACCTTTTGGACATAAAAACACTATTGTGAGGTGTGAGGTGTTCAGCATAGACTGGAAATGAGTGGAAATTAAGGTTATTGAGGTTAATAATAGCATAGGAGCAGAAAAACCTACAAATTCTGTGATTTTAGCTGTTTTTATGCTTTTTTTCAAAAAAATACAGATCCAAAACACAAAACCCAGAACCCAAAACACGGAAGGGTGGTTTTGGCAAAACCAATCCAGATCCAAAACACGAAGAAAGATCCAGATCCAAAACCAAAACACAAAACACGAAAAGTGGCCGGTGCACACCCCTAATATATATACATATATTTATATACATATATATATATATGTATACATATATCTTTCATGGACAAACATCATCTTCCATGGACTTTTGTCCAGGAATGAAGATGATTCCCCATGAAAGATGACGTTTTGCCTCTTTCTGAGACCCGTTTTTTGGCTGGAAAAATCCGAACTTGGTGGGATAATTTGAACCTAACGAGCCTGCACATCTCTAATATATGTATATATATATATATATATATATACAGTCAGGTGCATAAATATTGGGACATTGTCAGAATTTTCATATTTTGGCCTCTATTCACCACCACAATGGCTTTGAAATGAAACAAACAAGATGTGCTTTAACTGCAGACTTTCAGATTTAATTTGAGAGTAATTACATCCAAATCAGGTGAACGGTGTAAGAATTACAACGGTTTCTATATGTGCCTCCCACTTTTTAAGGGGCCAAAAGTAATGTGACAAACTAAACAATCCTAAATCTAACTTTCACTTTTTAATACTTTGTTGCAAATCCTTTGCAGGCAATTACAGCCTGAAGTCTGGAACGCATAGACATCACCAGACGCTGGGTTTCATCCCTGGTGATGCTCTGCCAGGTCTCTACTGCAAATACCTTCAGTTCCTGTTTGTTCTTGGGGCATTTTCACTTCAGTTTTGTCTTCATCAAGTGAAATGCATGCTCAATCAGATTCAGGTCAGGGGATTGACTTGGCCATTGCATAACATTCCACTTTTTAGCCTTAAAAAACTCTTTGGTTGCTTTTGCAGTATGCTTCGGGTCATTGTCCATCTGCCTAAATATGAGCATATAATATTGCCCAAAACACTTCAGAATTAATTCTGCTGATTTTGTCAGCAGTCACATCATCAATAAATACAAGGGAACCAGTTCCATTGGCAGCCATACATGCCCACGCCATGACACTACCACCACCATGCTTCACTGATGAGGCGGTATGTTTTGGATCATGAGCAGTTCCTTTCCTTCTCCATACTCTTCTCTTCCCATCACTCTGGTACAAGTTGATCTTTGTCTCATCTGTCCATAGTATGTTGTTCCAGAACGGTAATGGCTTTTTTAGATGTTGTTTGGCAAACTCTAATCTGGTCTTCCTGTTTTTGAGGCTCACCAATGGTTTAAATCTTGTGTTGAACCCTCTATATTCACTCTTGTGAAGTCTTCTCTTGATTGTTGACTTTGACACATATACACCTACCTCCTGGAGAGTGTTTTTGATTTGGCCAACTGTTGTGAAGGGATTTTTCTTCTCCAGGGAGATAATATTTTGTCATCCACCATAGTTGTTTTCCGTGGTCTTCCGGGTCTTTTGGTGTTGCTGAGCTCTCCGTTGCGTTCTTTCTTTTTAAGAATGTTTCAAACAGTTGATTTGGCCACACCTAAGGTTTTTGCTATCTCTCTGATGGGTTTGTTTTGATTCCTCAGCCTAATGATGGCTTGTTTCACTGATAGTGACAGCTCTTTGGATCTCATATTGAGAGTCGACAGCAACTGATTCCAAATGCAAATGTCACACCTAGAATCAACTCCAGACCTTTTACCTGCTTAATTGATAATGAAATAACGAGGGAATATCCCACACCTGTCCATGAAATAGCTTTTGGGTTGATAGTCCCATTACTTTTGGCCACTTAAAAAGTGGGAGGCACATATAGAAACCGTTGTAATTCTTGCACCATTCACCTGATTTGGATGTAACTACCCTCAAATTAAATCTGAAAGTCTGCAGTTAAAGCATATCTTGTTTGTTTCATTTCAAAGCCATTGTGGTGGTGAATAGAGGCCAAAATATGAAAATTCTGATAATGTCCCAATATTTATGCACCTGACTGTATATATATATATATATATATATATATATATATGTGTGTATATATATATATATATATGTATATATATATATATATATATATACACATTTTGAATAAACAATAGACATATATAGATATATATGAATGCAATAAACCACAATGACTCATATGAAGATATCAGGGGCGTAATTTGTCAAACATTAATTCAAATTTTAAAAAAAGTGTGAAAAAGTAACAGTTGATTTTGGCACTGACGTGATGTACCATGACCATGGTGTGACCTTACATTGTTTAATTGTTTCACATTGTTAAAGGTTAAGGAACATGACATTGGGCCTGATTTAGCAAGTATCACAACTGCAATTATGCACGCAATCGGCCAATTGTTGCATTCTGCGCATGCGTATGTACTGCAGTGCGCGAACCAGCCACTGTGATCGGGATTGCAGTGACTACGCAGAGTGATTGACAGGAAGTGCCGTTCGGGGGGAGGTGACGGGGGGGTGGTCAGTGAATCGCAGGCATTCCAGAACGTTTAAACGGCATTACAGAGGCGTGCATAAATTAGCTATTACAGTGCCATACGCAGCTTGGGCTCTCACTGAGTACTGGCAGGTTAGCAATTTCTGCGTAAGGTCAGACCTTGTGCAAGTGTGCGTGAGACTGCGATGGTAATCGATGTTACCAATGGTTTTGCAGTCTTGCGAAGTAGTACAGATGTGTGTAAGGTAAGGTGGGTGTCCTTATGTTGTGCTGTGTCAATTTCAGTTTCTATCCCACTATCTTTTATATGATTAAATATTTACTTACATAGTTAGGATTCCAGGTTTCATAGGTCAAAGGGGTTGAAAACTGAACGACTATGTATGATAAGAATACAGCTACCATTAGTAATGGACTAATAAATCTCCATGTTGCCTGCCAGTAAATATTTGGACGCCTCCCAGTCATCCATTTTATATCTTCACTGAACCTTGATAAACAAAATGTTATTAAACACAATTATTCAATAGCAAACAAGCAAAAATTATTCAATAGCAAACAAGTTGTAAACTTATTACATGTTATGTTGATCTATCTAAATACAGGATATCAAAGCAAATTAACCACTTGCCTGACATGGTTGCATCAGATGAAACAATGCCAAGCTGGGCTATCCTTGACATGGTCTAATCTGATGCGATTGCGTCAGAAATGCCCACCAGCGGCTGCTGGAAAGTAATCTTCTGGCAATCATGTAAAATAACTTATTTAAACCTGATTCCCTTTAAATGTATTACCAAATCATCATAATTTGTTAGTAAAATTAGACTGAATCAGGTTTAAATAGCTACTATTTACATAATTTGCTAATAAAAAAATCAACAATTTTGCGGACATTTTTTAAAAAATATTAGCCAGTTAAGTGGTTAAGACATGATAATGTAAGGTACCCAATAAAATATTGAGATCCAAACATGTGAGTATATATATATTGGAGACCTTGAAAATAAAAAAAATTAAATTCACCTCAAGCAGTAGCCACTCTGACATATATGATTGTTCTATAAACCAATTTACAGTACATGTACCAAGGAAATTGTCCAGTATTAAACAGAATGTGCCATTCTAGATAATAAAACATAATTCTCTATCTGGTCCAATTAAAAAAAGCATATAAAAATACATTTGAACTGCAGCTTCTACAGAATTCATATGCAAATCAAATATTTATTTCTAACACAGAGAATTTAGTTTTGCAAGGCGAATAAAGTATCTAAAACATTAAACTATTATCTATTTGCTGAATACAGAGGTGTTCAGAAGACAGGCAACGTTCTGGCACAATTGCAATAAAATAAATTAAAGCGAATTTGGACCACAGCTACCACCAGTATTTTTGAAAAAAAAAAAGTGTTTAGAAGACAGATATAAATTAGATTCTGACATTATAAACCATTCATACATGCTGAAATATTTATTTGAATGAATAAATATCTTTTATGTCTTCATTTATTATTCCCAAACAGTATTCATATATTTGTTTTGTTTCAATATACAACAAAATTATTGGATAGTTCCTGTTATTGAGATTCTTTAGAGGATGGTGTATATTTCCAGATTAGAAATTGAATGTTCGTATTTTGACATTTTAAGGTGATAACTTTGTTTTATAGATGCATCAATTTATTAGCGTATCAATGTCTGCACAATGGCGCTCATGTAGTTTTGGACGCAGTTTACACCAAAAACCTATGTGTATATTGTGTCCATGAACAATACACAATTAGTGTAATATGATGGGCCGCAGATAAGCTTGTGACTGATGTAAAATAATTGTTTTGTGCAAATAGCATAAGACACACAAACAGTAAAAGATACAGTACACTACAGTAGTAACATATTTGAGGTTAGCACATATCCCTCAGTGTATTACAGTGTGTAATCCCCATGGTCTGACCTTATACTGTGGGAAATCACCACTGTATATAGATGTTCTTCTTATGGGGCCCATACATCTGCAATATATTGCCCCAATTTCTGTTCTGCCAATGCCAGGGCTGGGGAATCAGGCAAATACAAAACGTTGGAAATCCTCGAGTCACCGATCCCGACTGAAAAATTATTGGGGTACTCAAGTCGGGGATTTTTAACATGCTGTTTTTCCCATGATCTGCCGACGGATCACCAATCATCGATGACCACCGATTGGTGAATCGCATAGCGGATTGGCGATCTGCAGAAAGGGGAATCGCGGCCATAGATGTATGGTCTGCATAAGTCATTCAAGTGGGGTCAGAGTGGGGGCCTCTGTGTGTTAGTAAATACTAACACAGAGTAAAATACAAACTATACATACAAATAAAAAGAAATACAAACATCTGTTGTTTCCCTTTTATAATTCAAATGGAAATCTGCAGAAGTCCAAAGTGAAATTAAGTAATTATAATAGATGACTGCAAGGATAATTATTTAAGTACTAATAACTGGATAGGGCTATACACAAGCAGCTAGTCAGAAGCTGAAATGGGTATCTTCTAAAACAAATACATTGATGTACTGTATTTCCACTTCTAAATTAGCCTCTTCGTAAATTTGTTTTCAATACAAATTCAAATAAAATAATATACAGTGTTTGGTGTTTTGGGAGCATAACAATTACATGCTTTATATGAATTAAACTATTTATTATATTTTTTTGTATTCATTCTTCTGTAAAAACAGCAATATCTACTGTCAATTAAAAAAAATGTAAAACAAAAGTTTATTTATCAAGCCCCAGTGGATTAATGGAGTTTTTCAACCATTTAAAAGAAATACATATATTACACAATCTATAATCCTACTCTTAAACTAGGACTAGTATTAAAATAATTATAATTTTCCATAGTACACATTATTTAAACATGAACTAAAGTCAACAATTATCACTATTACGTAGTGACATTATCAATTGAAAGTATTGGTATTTACCTTTCAATTCCATATACATATGCAACAGCAATAACTTCAAAAAAAACAATAATTAGAAGGGTTAAAGAACCTGTGTAGGTATCAAATATTTGAAGCCAGTAATTTCCAGATCCCATTGTAAAAACAATAGAGAATATAAATGATATTAGGCATGTCATTCCTAGAGGAGAAACAGAAGGGAAACAAAAGCTGGTTTATTGAAACATCAATTCAAATATATTTATTTTACAGAAACATCTTCCAACTAACATATTGATGATAGAAGGTGCTTTAATATACAAGAAAAATAGACCAGGTCAAAACAGCAGACACTAGGGGTATATTGGGGTTTTAGAAGTGGAGTTGTTGTCCAAAGCAACCAATCATATTCTAGCTATTATCTTCTAGAAGGTGTAAGATAAATGTTAAGTAGACTTTGAGTGGTTGCTATGGGCAACAACTCCACTTCTAAAAACATGCACTTTAGTAAATCTAGTAATCTACCCCTAGTACTGGTGTACAAAACTTAGAAATACAGTTTGCTGTGAGTCAGTGAATTTCTGCTGCAAATCCACCATGTATTGCAGCAAATTTGATCATAATATTAATGTTAGTATAAATTGGAAAAAAGGGTCCCAAGCCCCTTAATCACAGCATCACCCATGATTTCAAAAGGATGATGCTGTTTAAACAAAAAATAAATAAATATAATGTGCGTGCGTGCACATGTTATTAAACCTGGATTATTTCTTGAGTGAGTACCAGCACTGAGGTCTATGTGGATCCAAGTGAGACTTGACTAGACAACCACTGGTCACTGCTGATTTGTAATAGGGACTGGACCGTATGATTCCCAAGCAGATGCTACATTTATGGCAAAGTGGGATTGATTGCAAATTAATTATGCAGTGGTGAAATTGTGAAATTCTGTCGAGTTTCATAATTGGACAAATGAATTGGCTTATCTCTACTTGTCAGTGCTAGTTTAACCTTAAATATTTGTCATGGTTATCCAACACTGCACCTCACAGTAATTTAGGGTAACTTACCCCTTTTGGTATGCATATGCCTATAACTAATATACTGTATAATTTATACATTCATGTAATTTGTTGGTTATCTTAGAAAACAATGTAGTTGTTTCTTAGATCATCCTTGTTGACTTACATATTTTTCAAAGCCAATATTACTTACCAGTTTGCATATTAAATAAGTAAATCTCAATTGAATGCAATGTTACATTGATCTGATTAATGGTAAATTTGTTTCACACAGAGGTGCAGACTGCACAATCTTCCCACCATCATGTGAACAATAACCTTACATTCAACAGCACCATTCTACGTTATTATTAGTTTCTAGGTGTTGGGATTAGGTATGGCTAATATAAATCCCTCCACTTCAAATTTGCTTACAGATGAATACATAAAAGATGGGCATTGGGTTTAATGTTGGCTGGTGTTAGGCATTTGGGAGTATTCCACAAGCTTAAGACCTCTTCACTAAGGTGATAGAACAATACATTACACTGATCACTTGGTGACAAAACCAATCCAGGAACCAAAGTTTATACTCTGTACCTTGCCAGCACCAGAAGTATCATGGTGGACTCTGCTTCTACCACAATCCAGCCCTTTGTCTCTGCCTCTCTGAGAGCATTACAATACTGTCCCTGCCTCATGAAGATCTGCTCTAATATAGTCACATGTTTAGATAGGTTATGGTTTCTCACAAGAATCTGGATCGACACATTTTGAAGAATACCTACAATACAGTATGTGGCCTTACTCTAGTCCAGGCATGGGGAACCGACTGCCCGGGGATCTGATAAGGCACTCTGTATCTTTTGGTCTGGCCCTCAGAGCTTTTTTTTGCTAGCCTCATTTGGCTAGCAGGGTGCCTAGAATGGCACACTGCAGCCAGAATCTATGCAGCAGTGCCACCTGAAGCGTCCTTAGGATGCTTCAGATGGTCACACAGCTGTTCTTTTTACAGCTCTCCGGAGCATCCTCAGGATGCTCAGGGCATTGCTGTAATCACTGGGGATTGTGGCCCTGTCCCCATGTGACGTCATGTGGAGGGGGTCATGGCCAGGCCCGCAAATAATGTTATATATATCAAAATGGCCGTCGGCAGAAAAAAGGTTCCCCACCCCTGCTCTAGTCAAACACAACTAAAATGACTGAGCAACATTCTCTTTCCAAAAGAAAACTGTTTAGTAAAATACAATGTTTACAGTATTCTCTTTCTAAAGAAAAACTGTTTTGTACATATATAGGGAATGAATTCTCTCCCGTGATTCGCCACCTACTAACTTCAGCTTGTTGCCCCATATTTTCCCCTGTTATTTGTCCTACCCAGCCTGTGGTGTGATGTTAATGTTTGGTACTTATGCTATGTACTTAACAATGTAATGAAATTACAGCGATAACCTCTTCCTATCTTGAATGCCCTAATTAAGCAGAATAATTGATATCCTACTAATGTGAATTGCCTTAGTAAGGCTAATTTACAGAGTTCCCTTATTAAGGTTTATTATGTAAAATATTTTACATTTGATTTGGGAACACACAGAAAATTAATACTACTTTGTAATGATTGAAAATTTGTAGTTATTCACTTATTTGTGTAATGAGAAAATAAACATTATTATTATAATAGTTCTTCTCATGGTTCAAATATATCCGTGTGTTGTTTATATTGTGAGAATTCAAGAAAAGAACAGTTATTGGGGATGACACACTTGGATTACATTATTATCTTATGTGTATATGATTCTATCTAGAAATATCCCTTTTTTCCTATGTTAGTGTACAAGTATATGTGTGATGTATATGCTTAGATTATCACTGCATACAGTTATTCTCATGAATAATGTGCATGGCAGCAGACACATGGTTATCTGATAATATCTCTGATGTGGTTAATGTGGAACAACTCTAATATTCTTAGTAACAAACACTTGCAATTTTGTGTAACAGTTTGGAAAATTACTGTTACTGTGGAAGACACATTTCTATTGTTTGTTGTTACTCTGTTAAATTGTGAGAGCCAAGGAGGAACAGTACTGTGCATGATACACATCTATGATCTATAATCATTCTATGGGCCGAATTCAATTCAGTGCGATGATTTATAGCCGCGGAGGGCGCTCCCGCAGCTATCCAATACAATGCGCTGTGCGCCTTGTCAGGAATTGGTTAAGTCAGAGAATGCCGGTTCTCACGACTTAACTTGGGTATTAAGGCGCGGTAACTGGAATTCTCTGACTAAAGTGCAGGGCGCACGGCTGTTAGCGCCGCGCTAAGCCGGAAAACAGCTGCGCGCCTGGCACGGGGAATCAAAAAGAAATCCTTTAACTGCTCGAACAGCGTGATATATTGAATAGCTTCGGGAGCTCCCTCCCGCGGCTGTTCATCATCGCACTGAATTGAATTTGCCCCATTGTGACATGTTGTCATTGTTACAAACTTGCATTAGTTTTAAAGTTATTTCTATCAGATTTCATTACTGAATTACCGACTATTATTATTTTTAATCTAAACAAATCTATATGGAGAGACATATTTACTTTACAGATTATTTACAGTATATCTATTTTTTTGCTACGTTGTTAGTTAGTGTAATTAACCATGGATACATTTGTACCATGAGAAGATCTATTATGATCATACTGTCTGATATTTTGGTAAACAAATATGTGAATAAAGTACAATTTTTGAGTTGTTACAAAGTAGTGCCATTTTGCAGGGGTTCCCAACCACGGTCCTCAAGGCACACTAACAGTCCAGGTTTTAGGGATAGCCATACTTGAGCAAAAGTGACTTAATTAGTACCTCAGTTATATTGATTGAACCATCTGTGCACAATCATGGATATCACTAAAACCAGGGCTGTTAGTGTGCCTTGATGACCGAGGTTGGGAATCACTGCATTATTATGCGTGTTCCCAAATCAGTTGATGTAAAATGGACATTCATAACCGATTATAATATTGAATATAGAAGGATAGAGAAGGTTTCAAAAATTTTGCTCCATCTTGACAAGAGACCCTATTTTAGGTCCAATTATCCCCTCCCATCCGAAATTAATTTACTGCAAAGTTCCCAATATCAAAAATATGCTATTACGCAGTGCTTTACCCCATGTACAAATAATGTACTATCACCACAAAATGTTGTGGATCACGTGTGGCATGTAAAAATGTAAAAGGGAACACAAATAAATGAATATACTATAACATTAATGAAGTGATTCAATCTGCAGGGTAGGTCATCACTTGCAATTCATAAAATGTAGCAAACTGTATACATTGTTCTTTTGGGCTATTCTATATTGGGTGAATGACAGATCACTATAGGTCCGTTTGTCTGAGCAACTTCACAATATGTAAAAGGTCTTAGAAAATCAGTTGTTATATTTGCAGGCTTCTGTGCATGTCTAGGATTATGTATAAATATTTGTTAAATTACTTGTGTGTGCAAATATATAAATATTTAATTTAAGCTGAGAACACACTGGCAGATATATTGGCCGATCAATTAATCGGCCAATGTATCATGTGCCCATAGGCCAGTGTGTACCAGCGATATGTCTGCAAACGACGTCGTTCAAAGACATATCGCGACGGCAGTGCAGTACAGCCAATGGCAGATATATCTGCAGATATCTGTCCATCGTGCTGTGTGTACGGGAGGTCAGACAACTCCCCGTACACTTACAGCAGAGTCTGCGGGAGGGTGGGGATGATGCGAACCTCAGTTAGCGGGACCCGCGGCCAGATGAGAGATGATGGTTGTTCAGTGTGTATGAACAACCATCATCTGAAGATATATCTGCATATCACTCGATCTGCAGATATACCTGTAAGGTATGTACCCAGCTTTAGATTTGTAAGGAGGCAAATTGTATTTTGAAGTTTTGGTTATCTGTGCTGAAAAGAATAATAATAATCTTAGCGAGTGAGCATGCCTTTTGTGATGTAGCCTATTGAGAGATGGGTGTATGCTACATATGAGACTGGCTATGAGCCAGCAGTTGCTAGTCATTGCAGTGTTTTTAAGATTTCTGTGTAAAAGCTTTCATATACTGTACTGCATGTCAGCAATAGATTTTATATGCTAGACTCCATTCAATGATTATGCCACATATAAAGTCTATGTAGGTTATCAGAAAGTCTAGATTGACACAATTATCCTTTGTCAATAACTTGGACAACCTGGGTTTAGTGAAATGAAAACACTTTGAAGAAAACGTACCTGATATAGCCTCCACTGGAACACACTTGGGAAAGATTTTAAGATCTAACAGTGGTGTCAGTACTCCCTCTACATTTCCAAACATTGAAGACAGGCCGAGGGTGAACAGCATTAGGAAAAAGAGAATAGCCCACACCTGGGAACCTGGCATTTGATTTATTGCTTCAGTGAAGACAATAAACGCTAATCCGGTGCCAGAGGCACTCTGTAAGTAGAAAAAACAATATATTACAAATATACAACTTTATCAGGTTATAATTGCCTAGAAAGTTACTGAAAATAAGCAGTCCTGTCAAAGGTTTGGAATGATGCAGTATATATATACGAATAGGAGACAATGTAATAGCAAAATGTTGACCACACACTTCTGGTTCTTCAAATGTATTTGCAGGATGTCACATGGGAGTGTACAACTCAAATAGAAATAGTGCAGTTAGATACAAGACTTCAAATAAAATGAAACTGTATTTCTGCACAAACCTTTTGGGCCTGTTTCAGAGGTGAATGCAGCTCCGCCAATCGCGTACCATCAACACTTGCACCTATCTTATGGCAGGGACAGTTTCTTAATTTCTCTGTGGAAGCAGCTGTGCTCTATTAGAATGTAGTTGCTTGCACTGACAAGTCCCATACCACAGCCACGAGACAGACTTTATGCACTGACTTCAGGCCACCTCCCAGGAACACCCATCACTCTGCCATCCCATTTATGATATTGTCTAATCTGATCACAACAGCACCATTGTGGGTACAGTCAGGGTAACACGTGCACCATAAGGGTTTTGTGAAGTTTTCGTGCATGCACAACTGTAAAAATGGCTCCTCTGTGGCCAACATTAGCAGTGCATCCACCTCTGAGTCATGTCCTTTGTGTAATCACTGAGCATCATTTCATTGTTTTCTACAATTCCACCTCACAGGGAATGCTAAAGTAAAATTTGACACTGAAGCAGTAGCGGGACTTCAGTCCTGGTGCCCGAAGGCAAGGTCTCCAGGCACATACCCGCTTGGAGCTGAGATTTGCATTCCAAGTGAGTGCAAAAACATTTGCACAGTGCAAACCTGTGGCGGAACTATCGATGGTGCAGCTGTTGCACAGCACTGGGGCCAGCTGCGACTAACACTAGTGACACTGCACTGTGCAAGTAACAAAGTATCAACTTTTCAGATACAGTAATGCTGGGTACACACTGGCAGACATATTGGTCGATCAATTGATCGGCCAATATACCTAATGTAGCGTCGGCCAGTGGTGTACCAGCGATATATCTGTGAACGACCTTGTTCACAGACATATCGCGTTGGCTGTCCTGCACAGCCCATGCCCAATATACCTGCAGATATATTGGGGCATCATGCCGTGTGTATGAATGGTCAGCTGACCTCCCGTACACTTGCTGCAGAGGCCACTAGGGGAGCACGACACTCCCCCAGGCTGCGGGACCTGCGGCCAGGTGATGGTCGTTTAGTGTGTATGAACAGCCATCATCTGCAATTCACTCAATCTGCAGATATATCTGTAAGGTGTGTACCCAGCTTAAGATAGAAATGTGAGGACATTACATAGGGACGGGATGTAGTCGGCATCCCGGCGTGCAGGATGCCCACGGTTTGAGTACCGCCCCTGAAATCCCAACAGTTCGGGATCCCGGCACCAGTATCCCGACCACCAGCATCCCAAAGGTAAGTATCGGGGTGTTAGGGAGAGGTTAGGGTTAGGTAGTGGGGTTAGGCATTAGGGGTAGGGTTAGGGTTAGGCATCGGGGAGGGAGTGTTAGGATTAGGGTGTAGGGAGGGGGAGATTAGGATTAGGGTGCGGGGAGAGGAAGGTTAGGTTTCAGCACTAGGGGGGAGTTTAGGGTTAGGCACCGGGGAGGGAGGGCTAGGGTTAGCGTAGGGGTTAGGGTAGGGGTTAGAAAAATACTCACCGCTGTTCTCTATAGGTGTCGGGATTCTGGCTGTTGGGATACTGCTGTCGGTATTTTGACCAGCGGCATCCCGACAGCCACGATTTCATACCTAACCCCATAGGGACAACTAATAATAAATGACAATCTATGACCCTCATTTTTTTACATTATAAAGGATGGGGAAACTGGGAGGCACAAATATTGGTCCTTAGGGGAAGCATGTAAATCAAAGTTAGTGAAATCAGAGAGGGGAAGATTAAAGAAGTTTGGAAAGGCCAAAGGGTGATAGAGTGTTTTTTCATGTACTGTATAGGAAGAAAGCATTCAGTTAAGATGTAGACTTTTCACTGGTTAGAAGGTAAAATTGCAGCAAACTAACCATAAATTCTCTATGCTACCCTGGAAAAGTCTACAGGCCACATGTAATTGTGTGAGAGTTTCCAAAATGTGAGAGTTTAGCCGTAAACTGTCACATTGTTATGTTGGTGGAGTTGTATCTTCAAAATGGGAAAACATCTGGATGAGAGCTTAAATCGTGACTTTTTTAGTCTGAAAAACATCCAGTCTATTACATTGGGCGAGCTTAAAAAGTGTAAGAATTTACTCTGATATTTTCTAAACTCTCACCCTTTTACATTTGGCCCCACATATTGTATAGCTATGAAAATTGGTCCTGTCCAGTCATAAAACAGCTTTTTATTTTTTAAACAGTCCATTCAGTAATTATAATTAAGAAGGGGGATTCTAGAAAACCTTAAGTCTGGATGCAATTGTAAAAATGTTTAAAGTAATTCTACTGAATACAACAAATGTCCAGCTCTATGAAGATAACGAAATTTTAAAGATTTCTGCAAAGACTGTTCTTTCTCTTTCCCAGGGCAATTACTTACATTTAGAGCATGTTTAAAACCAGACAATTCAAAATTAACTACAGTGAAATATTTTCCAAAATTACTCATTGTTGACAATAGGGTTTTGCCATCAAGTTTTTCAGACGTATGTACAGTTATTGTGATACCCCCAGGTTTTGATGGTCTCCCCATTTACATGTAGAGGCCCCATTCCCCTCCCCATATATATATATATATATATATATATATATACAGTCAAGGAGAATCCGGCACTCAGGTATCCACATAGCATAGTCAGGTGCCTTTCCCAGAGAAAATGTATCCAAAGCAAGGTGGATGGCACTCTGACATAAATAAACCCAATAAAGACGCTGGCAACACGGCCCTTGTGGTCGACATTTCGGAGTTTTAAAACTTCGAAACGTCGACCGCAAGGACTGTGTTTCCAGCATCTTTATTCGTTTTCTTTATGTCAGAGTGCCATCCACCTTGCTTTGGATATATATATATATATATATATATATATATATATGTTCTAAGGCATAAAGCATAGGGATGGTGTGCCTTGTACCTCACTCTGTGGTAGGGCAATAGGGGTACCCCATTAACTCCATAATTTTTTTTAAAGTATAGCAGTACAAAATGGAGCTCTATAGCATCTTATCACTAGCTACTGTGAGCTTTTATGAACCCCAACCTTCCCGGAGACTACTGAGCATGTGCAGTATAGCAATAGCCTAAACCCAGGTAATTCCCTGGGGACCCATTGGTAAAGAGGGTTGCAGTGTAGAAAAGCCTGGGGGCTGGCTGTTGCTGGGGCCCTTAAGCCAGTTAAAGGAGCCAAAGTCAGGAGAGTGAGGTGGGCCTACAGCGGAGCCTGTTGATAAAAGTAGCAGCCAGAGAGTGAGAGGGGAGTTCACAGATGGGAATATAACTGCGGAGATGGTTCATCATGTAGCACCCAGGAGATCAGAGTGCCCAGTGAAGAGTATGCCCAGCGTTCAGGAGAAGACAGTCTTTATGAGAGGTCTTAAGGGTCAGTGGCTGTGGCACAGGAATGCACCACAGTGCAGAGAATCCCGTTTGCATGTAGCTGGCGCTGGATGCCTGTCAGGACCCTGGCTATTAAGTGTTGTCTGATCACTGGAGGGAGTGCTGTGGTCAGGCTGCTGCTGTTTATGTGCTGTTGCTGGATGCACAGCAGGCTCCCACATCGTCTGCCTGCCCCAGACAGAGTGCTGCTGTTGATGGCTGTGTCTGCTATTGCTGGCTACCAGTGAGTGTATCAAGTGATAGCAGCTGCAGAGGACCCCAATAGCAGAGAGTGACCCTGCTTGAAGTCCCGGCGGCCACAGGCAGCGCAGAAGAGACACTCTGCTGAAGGACCCTGATGATAGAACCCATGGCGGAAGGTGTGCGCTGCCCGTGGGAGAAGAAATCCAGCAGTTCCTGGATGAGGGCCTTGGAAAGGAATCCGGCAAGCAGGACCACCGTAAAGGAGCTAAAAGCCTGCCTCCCACATAGTACAGACCATCCGGGGTTGGACAACAGCTGCCAGCCTAGAGGAGTCAGAAGCCAGGAGGACAGCCCAGTGGTGATGGAGCCCAGCACTGGAGATGCCAGGAGGACAGTGCAGAAGATCGGTGGAGCAGCGCCCCGCTGGACCTGGGATCTACATCCAGCACTTGTCAGCAGACGCAGAGCATCAAGTCACAACTGCAGAGAGGCCCTGAAGGTAGTGTGCAGCCTGGTGTGGTGCTCAGTATCCCGGGTGGCACTGGAGTCTATTGGAAGACAGCAGTTATTTGGAGGTGGCAGAAGATACTTACAAACCATTCCCCTTGGACCCACTTACTATTGCCCCAACTTGCCCTAAGTTTGATAGCTCCACACCATGGGACCCTGCCCTCTGGCTTTTCAGACCTCCTGCTTTAATGTTACTATTTATCCATTCTACCATGGAAATTTTTTCTTTTTCTGTTATATAATCTTGGGATCCCCTAATCTATATATTGCCCCGAACAAAGCCTCTTCTTTACTCATCTTGCCCCCCACTACCCCTTTCTTCTGTTCTTTTTATTCCCCCACCTTCTTTCCTCCTGTGCTTTTACATTTCCCATTTGTCTTAATTTTATGTTTTATCTTGTTATTTACAGCTAATTTTGATATGTGCCTTGGCATCTAATGTTACTTATTATTTTTAATATTTTCCTGTTGATCAGTCTATTGCTAATTTTATACTTGTTTGACAGTAATGCTCCAGGCAGTTCTCTCAGGCCAGTTGCTAAGAGACCAGGATACCGGGCTGTCACTCCGTGAGGTCCTCCTACCTGGCTGCTCCATCATCTCCGTCCTGTCCTGATTGGATTCCTCTCCTTTTTTACCTCTGCTGAGTCTTTGCTCGGATGCCGGCTATAACGTTCATTATGTGGCTTCCGGTTCCGTGTGTTGTATCATCCTCATGGTGTGTCCCAGTCTCTCCTGCCTAGCGTGTATCGTGCCTGTAGCCACCGTACTGTGGCATCTGAGGGGATTTCATATCTATTTGATCACAGCTGTCTCAGCTGCACTGGTGCGTCTGACTGGACTATTTGTTACCAACTTTACTATTGTTTCAGTCTCACTGCTGCATCTGAGTGGACTTTAGTTGTACATCTCGGCTGTCTCAGCTGCATCCCAGCCAAGTACATATCAGCCCTCAAAGCTGCAACTTGGCCACAAGGCCACATCACAGCCAAGTACATATCAGCCCTCAAGGCTGCAGCTTGGCCACAAGGCCACATCCCAGTCAAGTACATATCAGCTCTCAAGGCTGCAGCTTGGCCACAAGGCCACATCCCAGCCATGTACGCATTAGCCCTCAAGGCTACAACTTGGCCATTAGGCCACATCCCTGCCAAGTTCATATCAGCCCTCAAAGGCTGCAACTGGGCCATCAGGCCACACTCCTGTCAAGTTCACTCCAGTCCTCAAAGCTGCTTTATTACTTGATTCCTCATCAATCGATTCCTCAATGCTTCTTTATCAATTGACTCTTCAAGCTTCTTAATCAATAGACTCCTCTAGTTACCCGATCAATCTATTTACACCTCTTATGATGAGATCTTTATTCCTTATAAATCATTCTAACTGTGAATCTTCCCAGTGAATCATAACAATACTTTTGTGTTTCTATATTATAGCTGGTGCTATTTTTTCTGGAGAAAAGGATGCCATTTTCTATTAAAGGCTGTTGAGCTGTGTTTTATCTAAGGATACAGACTGGCTGCCCCCAAAACTAGGCTTATATAAAGCAGAGTTTTTTTCTTTTTACCACATTTTTACCAATCAGTATTGAAGACTACAATACACTTCAGACTGTTCATAAGTGTATATTGTGCAATATTATTTTTTATTTATGTGTATACGTATGTATTCTTCATATTAATGTTATGAATTCCAGTGACCACTCCTAGTAAACCATCTAGAACTCATACTTTCAAGGTCTTCCGCCACTAACAACCACCCATTGTTCTCTTAGAGATTGAGAGCTCACCAGTGTGGCTGCCGTGGACTTACTGCGCGGAGTAGTAGCAGCAGCTTACAGGAGTGTCGGTTGAAATCCAGTGATGAGGGAAAGAGATAGAACAGGTAGAGTCAATGGTGTACATTAGAGAGGTGTGGCTTGTGTGCCAATGGTGTGGCAGGAGGTGAAGGTAGAAAGCTGATTATGAGTGCTGTGGCTTTGGGAGCCGTTGGTGTGGCAAATGTGCCGATGGTATGGCTTGTGTGCTGATGGTGCAGCTTGTGTGCCGATGGTGCGGCAAATGTGCAAATGGTGTGGCTTGTGTGCCAATGTTGTGGCTTGTGTGGCGATGGTGTGGCTTGTGTGCCAATGGTGTGGCTTGTGTGCCGATGGTGTGGCAAGAGCCAATGGTAGAATGCTGATTATGAGTGCAGCGGCTTTGAGAGCCGATGGTGCAGCTTGTGTGCCTATGGTGCGGCAAATGTGCCTATGGTGCGGCAAGAGCCGATGGTAGAAAGTTGGTAGTAGGAGCTGTTGATTTGAGAGCCTATGGCAGCATGGTTGTATTTGTGTGGCTGGGAAGCCATTGGAGAAGCTGGAGAGCCGGAGACAACACGGAGGCTGCTGGTGCAGCTAAGGTGCCAATGATGCGGCAAAAGCCGATGATAGAAAGTTGGTAGTAGGTGCTGCGGCTTTGAGAGCCGATGGCAGCATGGTTGTATTTGTGTGGCTAGGAAGCCGTAGGAGTAGCTGAAGAGCTGGAGACAGCACAGAAGCTTCTGGTGCAGCTAAGGTGCCAATGATGCAGCAAAAGCCGATGGTAGATAGTTGGTAGTAGGTGCTGCACTGCAGTATTGGGGTGGCTAGGAAGTCATAATAGAAGCTGGAGGGCTAGAGACAGCATGGAAGCCACTACGGAGAAACCAGAATCTTCACCACAAGATGGAACAGAATGCTGACCATGCAGCCAAGCCAAGGGAGCCCACAGAAATGCTATAGTCGGTGAGTTGGCAAAAGGCTAGTGTGTACAAATAAGAGGGTCATCCAATCATGCAATGCTAAGGATAACATGTGACTTGCTGAGGCATGTCGACTGCCTAGCAACCGAGGGAACCAGAACAACAACATCCAGGGAAGGCGAACTGCTCGAGGGAGACAAGTCGTGACCATAACTTGTAACAGTACCCCGCCTTGATGCGGGGTTGAAGAATCCCCAGAACCCGGTTTGTCCAGGAAATCTCAGAAGAAAAGTCTCTTCAACCTGGGAGCATGCAGAGATCCTAAAGTTCAAGATCTTCTCCACCACGAACTCATGTTGAAGATGGACCAAAACAGAAGCAGGTTTGGATGGGAAGTTGGGTTTGAATTTGGCTGAACAGAAGACCAGTTTGAGCAAGGAACAGTGGAAGGTGTTATTGATATGGAGAGATTTGGGTAACTGAAGTTTGCGCTACCAGGTTCACCTGTGAAATGATGCAGAATGGACCAATGAACCTGGGACCCAACTTCTGTGTAGGTTATCAATGCTTAACGTCTTTGGTGGAGAGCCAAACCAAGTTGCCCTTCTTGCGAAAGATATGCTGGAGAAACAGGCCGGAGTGTTCTTTGGCAGAAGATACCGGAAGGTCAATGATAAAATTCATGGTGATGTGAGTCCAGGGTCTCCTAGGAATGGAAAGAGGAAGTAGCAAACCTGAAGGAGCCGTCCAAAGTGTTTTGTTTCAGGCACAGACATCACAAGCCAAGATAAATGCATGCACATCTTTGGACCAGGAAGGCCACCAGATGGTAAAGCAACTCCATAGTCTTACTGATGCTGGGGTGACCAAAAGCTCGACGAGCACACTAGAAGGCTTATCTGGAGGTGACTCTGACTGACAGGCCTGAATGAGCTCAGCCAAATTTCATGTGATGGCACAGTGGAAGAAGGAGTCTGGAATAGGTTTGGCTGTACTGAAGATCTGCTGCACAGGTTTGAAGCTCCTGGAGAGAGTGTCAGCCTTGATATATTTTTAACCAGGATGAAAAGAGATGAGGAAGTTGAACTGGGGGAAAAATAATGCCCAGCGTGCTTGCTGAGAATTCAACCTCTTAGCAGACTGAACGTATGAAAGATTTTTGTGATCAGTCAGAACCATGATCCGGTGTTAGGCCCATTCCATCCAGTGTCTCCAGTACTCGAATGCCCACTTGATCGCCAGCAACTCCCGATTTCCCACATCGTAGTTGCATTCTGGTGAGGTAAACTTGCGAGAAAAATAAGCACATGGGTGCAATCAGCAAGATCCTCCTGAGACAGTATGGCTCCAGCTCCCACTTCAGAGGCATCTACTTCCAGAATGAATGGAAGATCCGTGTCAGAGTACCGAAGCACTGGAGCTTGAGTAAATGCAACCTTCAGGGCCTCGAAGGCCTGGGCCGCTTTGGATGACCAGATTGAGATGTCCGCCCCTTTCTTGGTCAACTTGACAATGGGTGCAACAATGGTGGAGAAAGATCTAATAAATCTGCGGTAATAGTTAGAAAAGCCGAGGAACTGCTGGACTGCTTTGAGAGTAGTTGGCTGAACCCATTTTGAAATTGCATCGACCTTACCAGGATCCATGGAAAAATCTTGGGAAGAAATCATTTAGCCTAGAAAGGAAACTTGGGTGACATCAAAATCACACTTCTCTAGCTTTGCGTAGAGGTGATTCTCATGCAATTTCTGTAGAACTAGGCGTACATGCTAATGATGTTGGACCAGTGACTGAGAAAAGATAAGAATGTCATCCAAATAAATAACCACGAATATTCCCAGGAATTCTCGAAGGATGACATTAATAAGATCTTGGAAGATCGCCGGGGAATTGGATAAACCGAACGGCATGACTAATACTCATAATGTCCGGTGTTAGTACTGAAAGCCGTTTTACATTCGTCTCCACTCCTTATACTGATCAAGTTGTATGCTCCTCTAATGTCTATTTTTGAGAAGATGCTCGCCTGGCACAGCTTAAAAAATACCGAGATGAGAGGAAGCGGATAGGAGTTTTGATGGTGATGTTATTTAGAACCTCTATAATTGATACATGGAGTAAGGGACCTGTCCTCCACAAAAAAAAAACAGCCCCTACTGGTAACTTAGAGGGGTGGATAAATCCCTTTGCCAATGCGTCTTTGATGTAATCTCATATTGCCATGTCCTCTGGAACAGAAGGGGAATGCAACCGGCCTTTGAGTAATTTGTCAGCCAGTATTAAATTGATGGCACAGTTATAAGCCCGATGCGGAGGGAGAACGTCTGCCAGCTGCTTGGAAAAACATCAGCGAAATCTCGGTACTGGAGTGGGATGACCAGAGGAACCTCAGCAACTGCAGGTTGTACTGTCCAAACAGGGAGTGCTAGACATCGAGTCTGACAGGCATGGCTCCATTTTATGATTTCCCCAGAGGACCAATCAACTATGGGGTTATGATCCCTGAGCCAGGGGAGATCCTAGAGATCGACAGGGGCCAAGGGACAATGGAGGAGATAAAAAGACATGGTGTCCGAATGCAAAATTCCAACTGACAATGGAGAGGAGGCGTTTTAAACTTGACATGACCTGTCAAAATCAATCCTCCATCCAGTCCACAGATTGGGATTTTCTGATCCAAAGGGATAACTGGTATACCCAGTGTGTGGAAAAAAAAAGAAATCCATGAAGTTGCCAACCGCTACACTATCCAAAAATGCAGAAGAGGTCAGATTGGAGTTAGCAAGTTGGATGGCTGCAGGAACTAGCACTGAGTTTTTGGAGAAAATGGGAGCCAGGCCTAAATGCAATTCCTCCCGAACACCTAAGCCTTGCCTTTTACCTGTTTAAGTGGACATTATTCACGGTATGCCCCTTGTCTCTGCAAACCTAGAGACGGTTTTCTGCATCTCTCTTGTGATAAGCGAGATGCGCCAATCTGCATTGTCTCTTCTGTATCTGAAGGCGGAACCCAACTGAGAGAACGAGGTGACCTGGTGAGAAGCCAAACTAAAAGCAACCATCCAGCGCTAATTAGACTAAATTTAAATATATAAACTCAAATTACCTGTGTGTTGCAAAAATTGTTATATAAAGCAGCAGAGATAAAAAATGTGCTAGTAGTAACACAGTTACACACCTGTGAATTGGGTGTGTTGGACAGACAAAATATGTGAAGGAACCCCTGCGCTGATTAATATGCATAAGGGTTTATATGGATGAACTGACAATCACCACACTGCTATAATTATTTATAAATCTTTGCTTATAATAAAATATAATACAACAATATCAAATTGTCTGGTCAATATACAATATAAAAGTCACCATAGTATAGTGATTCAATTCTTAGATATACTATCACAAAAATGTATTGCTGAGAGAGGTGAATCCAAAACATAAAAAAGCATATAATATGCAAGTGCTTATGGTCAATGTAGTGTAAATATGTGGACAAACTTTTGGCTTAGGGGTGCCGTGAAAACATTGCTGTTACTCTAGGGCGCCTTGGTTCAAAAAAGTTTGGGAACCACTGCCTTAGATATTGATAGCTCACTGTTATTAAGGTGGCCACCTGGACTTACTGCTCAGAGTAGTAGCAGCTTACAAGAGTGTCAGTTGAAATCCAGTGATGAGGGAAAGAGTTAGAATAGGAAGAGTTAATGGTGTAGCTTAGAGAGGTACAGCTTGTGTGCCGATGGTGCGGCAGGAGTCGAAGGTAGAAAGCTGATTATGAGTGCTGCGGCTTTGGGAGCTGATGGTGCAGCAAATGTGTCGATGGTGTGGCTTGTGTGCGGATAGTGCGGCAAATGTGGCGATGGTGTGGTATGGTAGGCTGGGAAGCTGTAGGAGAAGCTGGAGAGCCGGAGACAGCACGGAAGCTGCTGGTGCAGCTAAGTTGCCAATGATGTGGCAAAAGCCAATGGTAGATAGTTGGTAGTAGGTGCTGTGGCTTTGAGAGCCGATGGCGGCATGGTAGTATTGGTGTGGCTAGGAAGCCGTAGGAGCAGCTGGAGGACCAGAGAGAGTACGGAAGCCACTACGGCAAAACCAGAATCTTCACCACGAGGAGGAACAGAACACTGACCATGCAGCCGAGGAGAGGGAACCCACAGGAACGCTATGGTCGGTGAGGCGGCAAAAGGCCAGTGTGTACAAATAGGAGGACCATCCAATCACGCAGTGCTAAGGATAGCATGTGACTTCCTGAGGCATGCCGATAGCCTAGCAACCGAGGGAACCGGAACAACAACATCCAGGGAAGGCAAACTGCTCGAGGGAGACAAGTCGTGACCGTGACTTGTAACAATTAAATACAGATTTTTTTATATTCTTATGCGCTTCTTGTCATTTAAAGATAGCAGTTAATGTATATATCATACTTACCTACTCTCCCAAGGTTGGAAGCCTCCCGAAAATTGGGTGGCACTCCCGACCACCCGGAAGACTAGGCAACTCTCCTGGAACCGGCCCGCAGTCCCCCCCCCCGTTTCTGCCCACACTCCTTACGGTGCAAAAGTGGCCAGTCCAGGGGGTCGATGATGCGCTGAATCACATCATAATAGTCATGCCCCCTACTTTACAATGCCTGTCATTTCAGTTCTGTACAGCAGGGTCACAATTGAGCCATGTCAATGAGCTACGTCCCCCGCACCGCCCACCTGCTGTGATGAGAAGCCCGACCTGGCTGCACCCTCCCAGAGTGAGCAGCCTAAAAGTCGTTGAGTATATAATATATACTACCTCAGCATCCAATACCCACTCCCCTGCCACTTTATCCCATCTGCTCTACCCCCTCCTCCCCACTCTCCTTCCAGACCCTGCTCCCACACTTACCCCATTCAGGCAACAAGTCCTCTTCCTCTCTAGCAGCTGGCTAGGGCCTGTCCCACCTCCCTTGCAGTGGGTTTCCACTGCACAAGCATTGACAAGATTGGACTGACCTCCTGAAATTATTGTATAGATAATGCTACACCAGCCAAACTATGCAATTGTTCACATTCTTCCTTGCGCCACTAATTCTAACTCATTTTATTATTTCAGGCATTTAACAAAAGGAGCATTTAGTATTAACACTGTTCTTATAACAACCAAACATTTAATTAGTTTGGTGCAAGTTAGATAATGAACTCAAGTATCGAACAGTTGTCTACAATGTAAATATATTTGCCCATCAGTTTTGTCTTTGCAATTTTAGTGCCGGCACCAATACATGAGTGCAACAGAATCGCTAACCAATTGCACAATCCAACTAGGATTAGCAGAAGCAGTAGCATAGTGTCACAACAAGCACAAAATGGGTATTACCCAGTGCCTCATTATTTTCTGCTTAATGAAATTACTTTCACACATAAATGTGGAAACAAGGAAAAAAGGTGGCATGTTCACATACCCCTAGTTGTGTGTGTTTAAAAGCCGCTGTGCCTGAAGATAGACAGAAAATATGACTATGCTTATACTAGCAACAGTGACTTATCCATCACTGATAAAGGTAAAGATGAGTAAATTGCTCCAGTTTTAGCTTGCATAAAAATACAGTAGATACAAAAATCTGATATATTTATCTGTTAATACAGTACTACAATAGTGACCCATTATTCATACAATAGATTATAAAAATGGAGCACATTAAGGCGAATTTTTTCACAGCTTTTCAATATATTATGTAATAAGAATCAGGTGCTAATATATCTCCATATTCCATTGGTAGCTTAATAACAACTTCTATCCCCCTGATGAAATACAGTACTGAGGAAACAAAACACATCACTGCCTGTGACACAAAAGAAGATACTGTGTTACTAGACTTAGACCACTGTAATCTCTAGCACGTTTAGGAATATAATCTCTGACTCATTGGAAGGGAGAATCTTCCTCTACATCCTACTGCAATATCATCAATGATGCTTTTCATTCCAATTGTGTACTTTTTAAAAGCTGTAACCTTTACCTCCCAGTCCTGTAGTTGCTTTACCCCCTACCACTGCAGTACACCACTGAACTGTCCCACTAAACATTTTCGCTTTAAAATTTACTACAGTGTAGAACAACTGTTCTTTAGTAGCAGTGGTCAAAGTGAGATGCTACGAGGCAGTATGCTATATTTGTAGAAGGTAATGTCCACACCACTCCTCTAAACTGAGATAATCTCATCCGTTTTGAGTTGTAAGAGGAATCCATAATACCTTGGGGTAACAATGTAATAAAGAACTTAGCTCTTACACAGTTAATTTCTTTTTTTTCCATAGTATACTATATTGGAATTTATCACATGCAAATTATGGTTTTAGCCATGGTGCACCATGAAATCACAGAGATGGGATTCCATACTTAATTCTAGAGAGGCACCATAGCAAGCTTTAAGGCATAGGGGAAGACAGATGTGGGGCACACAGTAACAGACATAAGAATTAGTGAACAACAGATAGCAAACATTCAAAAATAGTGGCCATGTCCAGACACAGGGGGTGTGTAGAATGGACTATAAACAGTAGGAATGGGGTGCAATAACAAGACACACTAAGAGGGGAGAGAACACTGACCACAAAGATTTGACTGTATACAAGATACAACTGGAATAGTGTTAAAAAGTGTCTAAAATTAATATCAAACAAACAAATTCCCTAAATTTCCTTTAAGCCTACATGGTCCCTGGATAGTCCCTTATATTTTGACTTTGGAGTTACATGGGAGGCATAAGAGAGAAATAAAGAAAGACATAAAGAATAGTTGAAGTGGCATGAGGGAATGGGAAATGAAAGCCTATGATTTTGCAATATTTAGTGTTAAAAATCATCTAAAATTAATTCCCATTTCCTAAAGCTTCTTGAGGATTCAAAAACGGTAATTCCCAGACAATGGTGATACACTTTAAACAAATGACGAATCACAATATGCATTTAAACTTGAATGGAACAGGTTTGTGAATGAAAATCTGTGATAAAGAAAAGCCATAGGTGTGTAGAATGTTACCTATAGCTGGTGAAGGGGTTGAGGGAACGAAAAGGCCGGAAAGAGCAGGTATTTTATACGACATTCTTACGATACTCTCCACATCCCAACTCATCTACATTTTTTTCACAATTATATTTAGTACCTGAACAAAGCAGATTGCATGTGGGGTATAATTTTTGAACGGAATATTACAGATTATTTTATATCAGTGTGAACTCGGAGGTGCATTTGGCATATCAAAATGGCTCCCAGAATTTTGTAGATACACCACTGTTTATACAATATTTATATATATAAAAGAGTTATGTACCATACTGTATTTGTGTGTTTATATATACAGGTATCACCATTGAGCTAGCTCTTTGGGCCTCATTCAGAGGCGGTCGGAGGATGCAAGCGGTCGCTCAGAAACTGGGCGGCCGCTTGCATCCTGACCGGCCGCCTCTGTTTCGGTCGTTAGGCTGTGGGTTTACACTAGGGATGTGCAGGCTCGGATAGGTTCGAGTTTGCACGTGGAGTTCGGATTTTTCCCTCCAAAAAAACGGTACTCAGAACGAGGCAAAACGTCATCTTACATGGACGAACATCATCATTCCTGGTCTTTTGTCCAGGAATGATGATGTTCGTCCATGTAAGATGACGTTTTGCCTCGTTCTGAGTACCGTTTTTTTGGAGGGAAAAATCCGAACTCCACGTGCAAACTCGAACCTATCCGAGCCTGCACATCCCTAGTTTACACCCACAGCTCTAACGACCACTAGGGTGATGGTCGCTATGGTCAGAGACCATCGCGACCATCGGGGCTTACAACGAGACCCATGGGTAGGGTCTCACTTGTCGTAAGCCCCGGAGAGCTTCTGGCTCTGTCAGAGCCGGAAGCACTCCACTGACATCACTAGTGATGTCAGTGGGGCCTCCCCCAAATGGTAGGCGTTCCCATGGGAACGCCTCCGTTTGGGCTGCCACCCCCCCCCGGCCCGCCTTCCAATCAACATCGACAGCTCGCCCCCTTTGGAAAGAGACCCGCTATGACCGGCGCTGTCGGTCGTAGCAGGTCTCACGCATGCGCACGAAGGAGCCGGCTCCCTCGTGCGCATGCGCACTTGACAAACATCGAGGCGGCCATGCGGTTGCAGACCGTACGGCCGCCTCTGAGTGAAGGCCTTTGTCTCTAAGTATTTTAACAAAATTTTATACTAAGTAAACAGTTTGCCACACACAATTAAAAATAACATGCCTATATATTGTGTGCTACCATTAGCAAACAAAGGACATAGGGCCTGATTCAGAGATTGACAGTATTGCACAGGCACAGGGAAGTGGCTGTGCCATACCGTCCAACTTAACTGTAAATGCAGCAGGAGGTGTCTGTAGGAAATAGTCACCTCCTGGCTGCACCTGTGATCCAAGTGCAGCATCCGCAGACGCTGCCTCAGATCACCATCGTGACCATCACAACCTTGGGCTGCTATCAGGGCCAGATTAAAGGAGGCGACAGGGGAAGTTGTTCCGGGGCCCCCACACCTAGGGGCAGGGGTGGATTGGGATGGAAGACCAGCCCGGGAAATTTCTGCAGCAGCCCTAAATGGGAGGAGGTGGAGTCTGTGAAGGGGGCAGGATCTGATGACATATCTAAATGGATCGGATGGTATATAGGGGGCAAGTAGAGGAGAGAGCAAGAAATCACAGAGAATGATGTGGGAAGGTAGAGAAACAAACGAGAAAGATAGAAAGAGAGTGACGAAAGATGTTTTTTTCTTCATCATTTATCAATGTACAATCCCATCTCCTCTATATAATAATAATAATAATAATAATAATAATAATAATAATAATAATAATAATAATAATAATAATAATGCCACATCTCAATGTATGCTGGGGACTATTTTATTCCCCCTCACATCACTGTATAGTGCCTTCACCTCAATATAATATTAATACCACATATCAATGTGTGCTTATGGCTGTGTTATTCCCCATTCTATATCACTGTACTGTCCCATGTCACCTATAAAATAATAGTACCACATATCAGTATGCTAGGAGCTGTATTATTCCCCCTCATATATCACTGTACAGTCCCCTCTCCCCTATATATTAATACCACATATCAGTGTGCACTGGGAGCCGTGCCCCCCCCCCTCTCATATATCACTGTACAGTCCCCTCTTCCCTATATATTAAGAACAATACCACATATCAGTATGTGCTGGGAGCGGTGTTATTTCCCCTCATATATCAGTGTGCTGCCCCTCTCTCCTATATAATAATAATACCATATATCAGTGTGTGCTGGGAGGCGACCTGTGTTATTCCCCCTCATATATCACTGTACTGTCCCCTCACCCTATATAATAATACCACATATCAGTGTGTGCTGGGAGCGGTGTTATTCCCCCTCATATATCACTGTACAGTCCCCTCTCCCCCATATAATAATACCACATATCAGTGTGCACTGGGATCTGTGTCCCCCCCCTCTCATATATCACTGTACAGTCCCCTCTTCCCTATATATTAATAATAATACCACATATCAGTGTGTGCTGGGAGCGGTGTTATTTCCCCTCATATAACAGTGTACTGCCCCTCTCTCCTATATAATAATACTACATATCAGTGTGTGCTGGGGGCTGTATTATTCCCCCTTTTATGTCACTGTACTGTTCCCTCTCCCCTATATAATAGCAATGTCACATGTGTGTGTGTGTGTGTTTGTTTGTTTGTGTTGGCAGCTGTGTTCAGCCCCCCCAGAGGGTCACTTACCTTACCAGCCTTTGTCCAATCCTGGTCTCACTGCTCCACCAGCAGTGTTCAGATCGAAGAGCAGTTCAGCCAGTGACGATGCGTAAGGGTTGCTACTATTTCCTATGTGGATAAAGGACCTCTGTGACATATCCACCACGTGACCGCTGCAGGAGGCTGGACCGCTCCTGCGTTACCATCCACTAGGGCATAGAGGGGGAATATATATTTGTGGCGAGCGCAGCGAGCCACCGTGCCCGAAGCGTGGCTAGCGAGGGGACACTTTTGGTCCCCCGTTAGCATCCCCGCCCCTCCCCCTTTCAGGCCGGGTCACGAGGGTGTGACGTCACAGGTCCATCAGCCTTGTATAGTCTAGACCTAACCGATGCGTAAGCTGTGCTGTTTAATGAGGAGGCCACACTGGAGTGAGACACCTGGTGGTGGGGAGAGGTAACTGCAAGGCTGTGTTACTGGCAGCCTTGAGAGACCGTGCTGTCTGCACGGCCCAGTCGCCTGACATCTTCAGCTTCTCCACTGCCGCCGCTTCTAACATGTGAAGGCCCTGACGGGGCTGCTAATGACAGAGATGTCTGACCCAGCGGTAAGTACCCCGTTTTCCCGGCGGCCCAATCCGCCCCTGCCTAGGGGGCCCCTACACGGTAGCAGCAGCTGTATCAGAGCAGTCACCATTTTTTTAAGCCCCGTCCACCTCATGGCATTTTGCCACAAAGGGGAAAGAGCTTAAACACATGGTGCCTGTCTGTCAGGTCTCATCCCCATCCCATTCACAACATGCAGTCTGCAGATGCTGCAAGGTAAGTGTGTGTGTACTTGTGTATGTATGTATGTATGCATGTATGTACTGTATCTATGGATACATATGAATTTCCGCCGGACACAAGTCTGGCAGTTCAAATCCCGACAGCGGCAGGCCGACATGGCTGAAAATCCTGATTGTCCCCAGGTATGTATGAACTAACCTAACCTAACCATCCTAACCCTAACCCTCCTTAGGGGTGCCTAACCCTAACCTTCCCCCCAGTGCCCAACCCCCCTCTAAGTGCCTAAACCTAACCCCCCCTTCCCCGCCGCCTAAACCTAAGTCCCCTGAGGGGGTGCCTAACCCTAAGTCCCCCCCGGGGGTGCCTAACCCTGACCCTCCCTTCCCCTAGCCTAACCCTAACCTCCTGGGGGGGCGCCTAACCCTAAGTCCCCCCGGGAGCCCTAAACCTAACCCCTCCTGCGGCTGTCCGCAGCGGCGCCCAGCACTACTTCGATCCGGATTTCGGGGGCGCCGGTCTCCCGGAGTCGGTAAAATGACAGGCATCTAGAATTATACGCCTGTCATTTAACCCTCACCGGGATAAATCAGTCGGGAGCCGGCTGTCGGGCTTACGTCCGCCGGCTTCCCGATTGCATACCGTATTTATGTATGTGTGTGTGTGTAATGTATGTGTGACACATGCATGTGTGGTGTATATATATATGTATATATGTGTTCTTCTGTGTGAATATATGTATGTAGTATGTATGTTTGTATGTATGTAAGTGTGTAGATGGAGATCCAGGCCACTCAGTGCTCCCCCGTATCTCGGTGTGTCGGTGCAGTTTCTGCGCACATGCCCAAGCATACCCACTCCCTGTCCTGCCTGCCTGCTCATGCAGCTCTCCTGCACAAATATACATATGTATATACTTTTAATACAATTATATTGATAGGAGCCCCCCACAAGGTTGTTGCCCCAGGACCCCAACAAACTTTAATCTGGCCCTGGCCTCCATGGTTGCTGCTTTGGCCAGGCTGCATTAGCTGAATTGTACTGCCGGGTCCAGAAAGTCTGCGTCCGACGAGGCAGACTCTCGTCTTGGCGTGCCTTCAAAAGATGGATGGCACGACCCCGTTTTGGAGAACGGTCCTTGTGTCAGCTCCCGCTTTGCACTCTAAACCCAGCATGTCAAATATGTTGCGGCTAAGGGGGAGAATGTGAGCGATCATGCAGATCTTGCAGTATGGGTAATAAGTATACACCCAACAATCGGAGATGTAGGCTAACCATCGGGTTTGTGTAAATCTCTGAATCAGGCCCATAGTTGTTTATTTCAAGGTCTCCTGAAAGATTATTACCTGATCCAGAAATTCTTGCAAGTTGCACTCGTTCATTTCTAGATGAGAGATTCTTTCTGGGTAGGTTAAATTGAGGCTTTGGAAAGACTCATTGTAGTTATCTCTAGTAATACTCATTTCATTTAGATCAAATTCATTTGTTAAGGAAACAATATTCCTGTAAAAAGTTGAAATGATTAGTTTAGTTATATCTCAAATGTGTGTGACAATATGTCTTAAATTAATTTAATACTTAAAATATGTATAAAATGTCATATAGTTACCTATCCAGACAGTCCCAATACCCATTTTTTGCTTTGAACCCTAAAATACAAAAGATTGGGATGGAAGCATATAGCGATGACAAGCTATTGATGATAGCTATGGTTACTGCATCCTTTTCACAATCATTCCTAAAATATAAAAAAAAGACAAGTATTATTTATATTCTGCTAATTGGCTGTTCAGAATACTTTTTTCCACAATTGTACAATAAATGGAATACATACAAACATACAAACAAGCACTAGGGGGTAAATTTACTAAGCTCCGTGTTTGTTTGAATTTGCAAAACAGTCGTATTTTGCATATTTTGCAAACACAACTCTAGTAGCGGTCTCTGATTGGCTGGCGGCCCAGCAAGTGATGGAAACCTTGAAGGTTCTGTCACTTTCTGGGTAAGAGATGTGTGTGGAAACAAATACATCACTTCAGTGTCCGAAATGGTTTAGGTTGTTTTTTTATGGTTGGAATCTTTACTTGAGAAAGGACCGACCTGCTCCAAGAGGTAGGTGAGTATACATTTTTTTTTTTTTAGGGAAAAAACGGAATCTCTTCTGGACAAGGGGACCGAACACTGGGGACACTGAGTATAGTATGTGTGTGTTTGTATGTATGTAATAATCATACTATTTATGGTGTGTGTGTACTGTGTTTTTTCTCACTATATTTTATACAGTGGGGGTACCGGTGCCGGACGCTTGCTGGCACTTGTTGTTCCACAAGTGCCAAAGGGCAGGCATGCTGGATTCTGTAGTCCTACTGTAAAAATAAATTGTACCATTTATTATTGTCACTATTACCACTGCAAACGCCGGCTAAGGGTGCAGGGATGAGCCCTGGGCTTCAGCCTAGGCCTGGGAAGCTCAGGAGAGGAGGGGCCCCTTTAATGGAGGGCTCCCCACTTCCCCTGGGATCCCCTCCCTGGGCTGACTAGTTTGGGATGTAAAAGCTTTGGTGTGGGGACCCGGTAAAAGGGTCCCCTGGCTGTGGCATTACACTCCGACTAGTTTGAGCCTGGTGCTGGTTTTTAAAATACACCTGTATTTTTAAAAACAGGACCAGCTCACAGAGCCCAATTCTGGTTCATAAAATACGGGGGACCCATACACATTTTGTTCCACATATTTTTAGAACCAAGACCAGCTCACAGAGCCTGGGGCTGGTTATACTTTTGGTGGGTAACTCCACGTTGATTTTTTTAAAAAATTTGCACTTTTTTGTAATATATATATATACGCACAAACAGCCTGTGCATATCTTACTGTTGGGCTAAGGGGGACACAGGGAACATGGGAAGGAAACACGATCACATACACCATCGTTAAACATGATCCAGTTAAACACTGGAGCTTAGTAAATTCCCGGATTTCATTTAATAAGAAACTCCCGTGTTTGATCGATCCTATCCGTGTTTAAACATGGAGAAACACAGGTCAGACACGATTTTTAGTAAATTTACCCCTAGGTAGGTCAAACAGAACATACCAAAAAAATCGACTTGAGGAGTACTACAAATGTAGCAATTGTCTTTACATATATATGTAAATAGCTGAAGTACACGGCATTGCCTGGGTTTAAATCTTCAAGTTATTAAGTTAGAAATCCCAGACTACCATGATGTAGTCCGCACAGGGGCCCCCACCTTTCTTAAACTGCCCCTAGGTGTGTACCTTCCTCTACAACATAGTTCGGCAACTCACATAAAAACAAAAGACTGCCAGAACCGAGCATCAGACCCAGTTGGTGTCTCTGTGAAGCAAGTAACAAAAATTTATTTGCTGGTAGTGCCTGAAATATAGTAATGTCAGTGTCGTCGTCTTTTCCCTCTGACTTCACTACTCCTGGACATTTCTCTCTCTGAGGTCACTCTTCCACGCCTTGCCTTCTCTCTCTGACCTCACTCCTCCTCTTTCCTGTCTTCTCTTCTCACAGTCATCGCTAGGACAGCCTCTTATTGGATGTGCTATATTGGTATGGCTGTAATAACAAATTGTTCCTATCATTCATGTATTATAACTGCAAATAGTGGGGGTAACAGATATTAATTAACAGAGCAAAACTGAGGCTATTGATTAATAGGCCCCAATGTCTGCTATGAACACTTGCCATTTTGCTTTTTATATGCAATGCTATTTAAGGACTTATTAAAGGTGATGATTTGGATTCCTTGTGAGGAGTGGCTATATTGGATTTTATTTCCTCAATGGATGATATTGGAAACCCCACAAACCCTTCTTATTGTATTGATTTAAATAAAAACAGTAGAACAAAACTACTCATAGCAGCCCATTATTAGCACAATATTAGCTTTCCAAGAGTAATTGTTGTGTTTGTCTATTAATGCAATGTAGGCATTCAAGATTCATCAGCTATAAGTAACTGTCTGGCTCGTAGGAGATGGCTGTAGTATGCCTGACTTGACTGGGTTCTGAAGATCTTAAAAAAAAGAAGTAATAAAGCATGTTTAATATATATAAATTAATAAGTAAAATTAACATGTTCATAAGGAGTTCTGCCGAGGTCTGTAATTTGTTAATATGGTGTCCAGTAATAAGTAGCTACATCTACATTGGTATACAGCTAGAACCATCCCTTTATATAAAATGGACCATTTTATGCCAAACTATACCTGCAGCGTTGTACCTTGATAGTTTCTCTTTTTTTTTTTTGGCCAACAGATTTTTTGAAGAGTAGCAGTGAATCGTTGTTTGTTATGCAATACTGACAATGATTGGTGCTTTTTGGTTGTTTAGGCATATATTATGCATTTGTGTTGGTGTATTGGTAAATGTCTTTTGTTTTGTTTTTTTATTGATTGATGAAACAGGGAGTTGTGTGTCATGTATTAGAGAAATATTTTATTGCTGCCTAATAGTGAATGCGTATATTGCAACAAAGCAAATGCCTATAGACATGGGTGTAAGTGTATGTGATGCATGCATGACTGTTAAATAGTTCAAACAGGACATATATGTACAACAATCTATTGTATCAGATATGGATATTTAGGATCTAAGTACGACACGAATACTCCAGAGTGTTGACACCAATAATAACAAATGATAAATAATGAACAATGGGGTAGATGTATGATAGCGGCACTTAACTGAATGGTCAGACGATATGACCGTTCGTACATGGCCCAAGCTATCTACAAGATAGCAGCGCCGATTATGATAGGGGCGCATAGCGCCTCTGTCATTTACCGCCCAGACCCCCGATCATACATCGGGGAGAAGCGGTATCAGCGCACATAACGTGCGCTGATACCGCTTCTGGGCTTCATACATCTCCCCCATAAATACACCATAACTGTTATAGTTATAAACATAGATGTTTGTGGTATCACTGCTCTAAATTTAAAGATAACACTGCAACCCTAATGTCTCATTCTGACCCTTACAGTGTTCAAACAAAATATCTATCTGCATTCCTTGCGTCCTTTATCTCCTCCTCTCTTTTCAAAAGGTACATGATCTATGATCATAGCACGCATGTTTTTTAATTGGAGACAGTGTCTGGCTACAGGCTGGTCACTGCTCCCTTTCTCGAATGCCTGTTTAATGGCTTTTCTGTGTAGTGCCATGCGTTCTTTGAATTGCCTCTGGGTTTTGCCTATATAGGCTAAACAACAGGGGAATATCAACATATAGACTACAAATGGAGTAGTACAGGTCAAAGCATAATTTATAGTGTATTTCTTTCCAGTATGGGCATGACTAAAAGTATGACCCGCTATTAATGTATTACACGTAATGCAACCAAGGCATTTGTAACATCCCATTTTATGACTCAAAAAATTAGAGGGTTGTCTTTTAGTTAGTGATGTTATATCTAATTTGCTACTGAATCCCTGATGTTCTTGTTTCTTGTATAGCTGGGGATTAATCGAGTCTTAGATAATGCTGTCAAGCTGTTATCCGTATTAACTATGGGCCACCAGGATTTAGCTTTTTTAATTATGTTTACACTATCAGTGCAGTATTGATTGATCCATGGGTAAAATTGTGTACCCAAATTTTGCTGTGTAGGACCATTAGTTTGTAAGGTCTTTTCTATTGGTATGTTCAAAACTTTGGTTTTTAATTTATTTAGATCTCTTCTTTTATATCCCCGATGTACAAATTTCTCTAGCATCATGTCCAAAGCTGATTCCATTTCTTTAGGGTCTGATGTTATGCGTCTCACCCTGAGGAATTGAGAATAAGTGAGGCCTTTCCGTAACGATAATGGGTGAAAACTACTGTGGTGTAACAGTGTAATTCTATCTGTTTCTTTTATAAATATTGATGTTTTCAAATTTCCATTTATCACATGTATGTCAACATCTAGGACAGGGATGGGGAACCTCAGGCCCGGGGGCCGTATAAGGCCCGCGGAATCATTTGGTCTGGCCCTCCAAGCTTTTTTCTGCTAGCCTCATCTGGCTAACAGGGTGCCTAGAACGGCACCCTGCAGCCAGAATCTATGCAGCAGTGCCGCCTGGAGCATCCTTAGGACGTTTCAGATGGTCACACAGCTACCCTTACAGATCTCCGGAGCATCCTCAGGATGCTCCTGGCATTGCTGTAATCACCGGAGATTGTGACCCCGCCCCCGTCTGATGTCTCACGGAGGGGGCATGGCCTGCACCGGGCCCGCAAATACTGTTATATATATCCAAATGGCCATCAGCAGAAAAAAGGTTCCCCACCCCTGATCTAGGAAATGTACATTAATGGCACTGATAGAATAAGTAAGTTTCACAACACTGTCTGAATTGTTATGTTCATCAAGTAAGTGTCTTAAACTTTTTTCTGTATCTTTCCACAGTATTAACAAATCGTCTATGTATCTAAGAAATAGACAAATGTGACCTGACAGATCATGAATGTTATAAAATAATTTGCTTTGTACTACGTACATAAAGGCATTTGCATACGGGGGGGCCACTGGGGACCCCATCGCACACCCAGCCCTCTATAGGTAGTACCGACCATTGAAGAAAAAATCATTCAAAACTAATAACAATAATTTTAAAAATAATTCCTGAGGTGGACCCTTATAACAAGGGTAATCAATGTTCTCACTGCATCTATTCCTTCATGATGAGGGATGCACGTGTACAGACTTTTACATCTGCACTGCAGATCAACATATTTTATTCCACCTGTTTGAAATTCTTCAATCTACTTAACAATGTGGTGGTGTCCTTCAAATACGATGGAATATGCTGTATTATAGGGTTCAAAATAAAGTCAAGAAATATAGAAATACTGTAGGTTGATATAATGAATTTATAGCTGAAACTATGGGACATCCAGGTGGATCTTCAATGGATTTGTGGATTTTTGGAACCGTATAAAATAACGGCACTCTCAGATGTTCCACAACGAGTGCATGGTAAAGTTCTCACGTAATATGTCCTTCATCTCTTGCATTCATCAATACATAATCTAATTCTTTTTTAAATCTTGCTGTTCGATCATTCGGTAATAATTCATATGTATTAATATCATCTAGTTGTCTTAAGCATTCAGATTGATATTTGCACAGGTCCTGTACAACAACTGCTCCCCCTTTGTCCGCATTGCGGATTATTATATTGTTTCTCTCTGATAATGTCTTTATTGCCTGTGTCTCTTCAAGGCTTAAATTTGGGTTAACATGGGGCTGTAGTGTGTTTATCCCTTCTTGTTCTAATAATCTGTAGAAGGTTATTATTGAGGGGTTGTTAGAGATCGGCTCAAATTTACATCTAGGTAAAATCTTTATAAGTTGTAGAGGTATGTCCTCTGTCTTAACCCTCTGTTGTATTTTACCAAAATATTCTTTAATCCTCAGGGTCCTATTCAATCTGTATGCATCAATTTTCAATTGAAATGGGTCGAGTTTTTTTGTGGGCACAAATGAAAATCTTTTTTGATAGGACATTAAGCTCTGGTTGAGATAATTCAACTGCTGAAAGATTAAATGCCAACTCCTCTACTGTTGAGGTTTTTTTTTGTTTTTGTATTCTTTCATTTTGCCCCGCCTGCCTCATCCTCTTATTGAAGCGTTGTATACGGTAGACCGATTCAAGGAGGGCACCACAGCTAAGTGTACCTTAAAAGCATATTTTAGGCTATGAGTGCCGGGCTACAGTATATCACCACATACTGTATATATATATATATATATATATATATATATATATATATCAATCACATATATCACACACCATAGAACGGCGGCACTCAGGGATTTTAAATGAAGACAACACACACCTAGTAGCAGTCTAGGTCGACGTTTCAATGCAGGAGCATTTTCATCAGGACACAGTCTGAGCAAACAGACTCTCAGGATGATCGCCATACATCATCTGTGATACTTCAACTCACTTTAACACCTTTCTCTTATGTTTTCATACATTCACAGACATCACTCACACAACACATCACTTTCTGTTTCAGTGCGGCAGCCTCCAGTGACGCGTCCAGCCGGGCGCCCCGGTAGCTAGGAGACGACCTTTGAGCGCTCCACTTCCGCCGGATGTCTCTGCTGGCCGTGCTGCTGGAACACGCTGCGCTGAGACCACCCGATTTCAGCACCTTCTCTTTAAAGGTAAGCACCTTTCCTACATTCTGTTGGCAGGTACAGTCCTGATGAAAAGGCTTTAGAGCCTTGAAACGTTGACTTCTATCTGTACCCATGTTTTTGTATATTTAAACACACTTTGACCTTTATCGCTGTGAGTGCCGCCTCCTTCTTTTCCAAATCGGTGTGATGCTATCATGCACCACCATAGGAGAAGTCTTTTGTTATATATATCAGGCAAATTTTTAAGTTGATAATTTTGTATGGCCCGCAAATGATTTTATAAATATCCAAATGGCCCTCATAAGAAAAAAGGTTCCCCACCCCTGTTGTAGAGCATGTCTTTATTAGGAATTGACCACCGAGCTGATAAAACTTTTCTGAGCAACTATTTCAGTCCTGCCACCCACAAAGATGGACTTAGCTTTTAAGGTGGGTAAATAATAGCATAATAGGCCATCATATAAACCAGTATACAGCATAACTTATTTGCTCTGAGCATTGTATAAACAGTTCTGTTTACAGTACAGTACTCAGTGATATCCAAGAGTAACAAAATAGGTCTGCCTACATGTATTAAAAGTAGGGGTGTGCACCGGCCACTTTTCGTGTTTTGTGTTTTGGTTTTGGATCTGGATCTTTCTTCGTGTTTTGGATCTGGATTGGTTTTGCCAAAACCACCCTTCCGTGTTTTGGGTTCTGGGTTTTGTGTTTTGGATCTGTATTTTAAAAAAAAAAAAAAGCATAAAAACAGCTAAAATCACAGAATTTATGGGTTTTTCTGCTCCTATGCTATTATTAACCTCGATAACATTAATTTCCACTCATTTCCAGACTATTCTGAACACCTCACACCTCACAATATTGTTTTTAGGCCAAAAGGTTGCACCAAGGTAGCTGAGTGACTATGTTGAGCGACACAAGTGGGCGGCACAAACACGTGGCCCATCTAGGAGTGACACTGCAGTGGCAGACAGGATGGCAGTTTGAAAAACTAGGCCGCAAACAGTACATAATGCAAAGAAAAAAAAGAGGTGCAAGATGGAATTGTCCTTGGGCCCTCCCACCCACCCTTATGTTGTATAAACAGGACATGCACACTTTAACAAACCAATGATTTCAGCGCCAGGGTCTGCCACATGACTGTGGCTGAAATGATTGGTTCGTTTGGGCCCCCACAAAACAAGCTGGCAATTAATCTGTCCCTGCACAAACTGGCTCTACGGAGGCAAGATGTCATCCTCATCTTCCTCATTCACCGATTCCTCACCCTCTTCAGTGTTGTGTACATCCTCATCCTCACAGAGTATTAATTTGTCCCCGCTGGAATCCACCACCACAGGTCCCTCTGTACGTTCTGGAGGCTTGTCTCCCTGGAAGAGTTGATAATTCATTTTTATGAACATCATCTTCTCCACATTTGGTGGAAGAAAAACCTCCTACGCCTTTCGCTGACAAGGTTCCCGGCTGCACTAAACACTCTTTCAGAGTGCACACTGGAGGGGGGGCAACTCAGGTAAAATAGAGCCAGTTTGTACAGGGGCCTCCAAATTGCCTCTTTTTCCTGCCAGTACATGTACGGACTGTCTGACATGCCTACTTGGATGCTGTCACCGATGTAATCCTTTAACAGACAGACGCACGCTTGTCGCTGTTGCTTTGAGGATGCAGGTGCGGCTACAGCCCACACATTTCACAAAGACAGAAAAAAAAAAGAATTTTTTTATTGTTTGTGGAGTGCACTTTGAGGGTTACACCACCCTTTAACAGACAGACGCACGCTTGTCGCTGCTGCTTTGAGGATGCAGGTGCGGCTACAGCCCACACAATTCGCAAAGAGAAAAAAAAAGAATGTTTTTATTGTTTGTGGAGCGCACTTTTGGGGGTTACACCACCCTTTAATAGACAGATGAACGCTTGTCGCTGCTGCTTTGAGGATGCAGGTGTGGCTAGAGCCCACACAATTCCCAAAGACAGAAAAAAAAGAAGAATTTTTTTATTGTTTGTGGAGTGCACTTTGAGGGTTACACCACCCATTAGCAGACAGATGCATGCTTGTCGCTGCTGCTTTGAGGATGCAGGTGGAATCTAGACGGGATCTGGAACCGGGGACACACTACCTCCATCAATTGTCTAAATCCCACTGCACTAATGGCGGATACCGGACGCATGTCTAACACCAACATAGCAGTTAAGGCCTCAGTTATACGTTTTGCTTCAGGATGACTGCTGTCGTACTTCATCCTCCTTGCTAAGGACTGTTGGAGGGTCAATTGTTTAGTAAAAGTAGTGGAGTTCCTACTTCCTCTCTGGGATGATGAACAACTCCCAGCAGCAGCAACAGCACTAGGAGGAAGTGGTTCTTGATCTTTCCCTATTTTATTTTTATCGGAGAAAGTTTGGTCCTCCATTTATGTTATATTGATATATACGTGCGGCTAAGGCGCACACAAACACAGAAAATAATTTTTTATTTTTGTTGGAGACTAGTGCACTTTGTGGGTTACACCACCCTTTAAGAAATGAGCCAGCCGGCCATTTACTTATGGGACACAGGCGCATGCTTGGCGCTGCTCCTTTGTTGATGCACGTGCAGCCACAGTGCACACAATTCACAAACACAGAAAATATTTTTTTATTTTGTTTGGAGTGCCCTTTGGGGGTTACAGCACCCTTTAATGGACAAGCCAGCCGGCCCTTTACTTATGGGACACAGGCGCACGCTTGGCGCTGCTCCTTTGTTGATGCACGTGCAGCCACAGTGCACACAATTCACAAACACAGAAAATATTTTTTTATTTTGTTTGGAGTGCACTTTGGGGGTTACAGCACCCTTTAATGGTCAAGCCAGCTGGCCCTTTACTTATGACACAGGCGCACGCATGGCGCTACTTTGTTGATGGTCGTGCAGCTACTGCACACACAATTCACAAACACAAAAATATATTTTTTTTTGGAGTGCAATTTGGCAGTTACGGCACCCTTTAATGGACAAGCCAGCCAGCCCTTTGCTTATGGGACACTGGCGCACGCTTGGCGCTACTTTGTTGATGCATGTGCAGCCACAGTGCACACAATTCACAAACACAATAAAATTGATATTTTTATTTTTTTTGGAGTGCACTTTGGGGGTTCCAGCACCCGTTAACGGTCAAGCCAGCCGGCCCTTTACCTATAACACAGGCGCACGCTTGGCGCTACTTTGTTGATGCAGGTGCGGCTACTGCGCACACAATTCACAAACACAAAAAAATATATTTTTTTATTTTGTTTGGAGTGCCCTTTGGGGGTTACAGCACCCTTTAATGGACAAGCCAGCCGGCCCTTTACTTATGGGACACAGGCGCACGCTTGGCGCTGCTCCTTTGTTGATGCACGTGCAGCCACAGTGCACACAATTCACAAACACAGAAAATATTTTTTTATTTTGTTTGGAGTGCCCTTTGGGGGTTACAGCACCCTTTAACAGACAAGCCAGCCGGCCCTTTACTTATGGGACACAGGCGCACGCTTGGCACTACTTTGTTGATGCATGTGCGGCTACTGCGCACACAATTTACAAACACAGAAAAAATATTTTTTTTTTTGCACTTGGGGGCAGGACCCCTGATGGACAGAGCACCCCCTGGACAACACTACAGCACCCCTTTAGGACTGGGACACTGCACAGGACTTTGGAGTGGACACAGCCCCTATGGACAACTGACTGCACAACACAGTCCAGCCAGCCCCTATGGACTTTGGAGGAGTGGACACAGCCCCTATGGACAACAGCAGTACAGCACAACACAGCCAGCCCCTATGGAATTTGGAGGAATGGACACAGCCTCTATGGACAACAGCAGCACAGCACAGCACAACACAGCCAGCCCCTATGGACTTTGGAGGAGTGGACACAGCCCCTATGGACAACAACAGCACAGCACAGCACTACACTACACTACACTACACAGCCCAGCCAGCCCTAACTCCCACCCTCCCTCTTCACTGTCCACAGCCGAGTGAGAAAATGGCGCCGGCACAGGTACCTTATATAGAATCCAAAACCCGCGAGACCCGGAAGGCGGGATGATGACGTTTTGACTCGATTTCAGATCCGAGTCAAGCGGGAAAAGTCGAGCCTGACTCGGATCGGGGGTTCTCGGGGGGGTTCGGATTTCAGAAATCTGAACCCGCTCACCCCTAATTAAAAGGTTGATGCAGAGTGGAAGAGAAATGGGAAACAGGTATATTTACACTTAATCCCACTCTGTATAGCCCGCATTTACTGACATGATAATGCCCTATTGCAACTAATTCTGTTCTCTCTATTTGTGAGAATTTGCAATTGTAGTGCATCCAACTCTAAATCACCCGTACTTCGTGCACTCAAGTCTGGAATGTGCACAGCATGAAAACATGCACAATACACTCAATCCTGCCAAGAAATCTATTAGACTCTGTTATGTGGGTGTGGCCAGAACATATGTGTTCGGGACCATGCACCATTGTGAATACCAGTACCCTCATTACATACTAAAGGGACATGACCAGGTAATCTTTGGGGTGTGGCTGAACTTCTCCACTGGGCTCCTAGAAATGCTCGAGCCTGAATACTTTGTAACTGCACTCCCTCAACTTTGGTGCCCCTGTATACTCCATCAGTCATGTGTTCAACTATTCATCAGCCCCAAAAGCTTTAGGGTCTATTTATCAAACTTATTCTGCCCTTAAAATATGCAAAGCTGTTTTCACATGTTTAAAGCAGATATAAGTTTCACAGCAATTTATCAAAGCTAAAAGTGGAGATATCGCAGTAGTCGGCCAAATAGTTTTCTTCAAATGGCATTAACATGCTTGTCTCAATAGAGCATCCAGGCTGAACAAAGATCACTCTCCAGTAAGCTGGAGCTAATCGTGATGCCCATTGCAACTTTTCCACATGCACAGTTGCGCGGATTCGAACTCTTACTCAACGCCAGGATGTGCTCTTATCACAGAGTAGGGGAGATGTACTAATCCTTGGAAAGTGATAAAGTGGAGAGAGATAAAGTACCAACCAATCAGCCTCTAACTGATATGTTACAGGCTGTGTTTAAAATATCACAGTTAGGAGCTCATTGGTTGGTATCACTCTCCACTTTATCACTCTTCAAGGCTTAGTGCATATTAGGGGTGTGCACCAGCAACTTTTCGTGTTTTGGTTTTGGATCTGGATCTTTCTTCGTGTTTTGGATCTTGGTTGGTTTTGCCAAAACCACCCTTCCGTGTTTTGGGTTCTGGGTTTTGTGTTTTGGATCTGTATTTTTTTTTTTTTTAAAGCATAAAAACAGCTCAAATCACGTAATTTGTGGGTTTTTCTGCTCCTATGCTATTATTAACCTCAATAACATTAATTTCCACTAATTTCCAGTCTATTCTGAACACCTCACACCTCACAATATTGTTTTTAGGCCAAAAGGTTGCACCAAGGTAACTGAGTGACTATGTTGAGTGACACAAGTGGGTGGCACAAACACGTGGCCCATCTAGGAGTGACACTGCAGTGGCAGACAGGATGGCAGTTTGAAAAACTAGGCCGCAAACAGTACATAATGCAAAGAAAAAAAAGAGGTGCAAGATGGAATTGTCCTTGGGCCCTCCCACCCACCCTTATGTTGTATAAACAGGACATGCACACTTTAACAAACCAATGATTTCAGAGCCACATGACTGTGGCTGAAAAGATTGGTTCGTTTGGGCCCCCACAAAACAAGCTGGCAATTAATCTGTCCCTGCACAAACTGGCTCTACGGAGGCAAGATGTCATCCTCATCCTCCTCATTCACCGATTCCTCACCCTCTTCAGTGTTGTGTACATCCTCATCCTCACAGAGTATTAATTTGTCCCCACTGGAATCCACCACCACAGGTCCCTCTGTACGTTCTGAGGCTTGTCTCCCTGGAAGAGTTGATAATTCATTTTTATGAACATCATCTTCTCCACATTTGGTGGAAGCAACCTCCTACGCCTTTCGCTGACAAGGTTCCCAGCTGCACTAAACACTCTTTCAGAGTGCACACTGGAGGGGGGGCAACTCAGGTAAAATAGAGCCAGTTTGTACAGGGGCCTCCAAATTGCCTCTTTTTCCTGCCAGTACATGTACGGACTGTCTGACATGCCTACTTGGATGCTGTCACCGATGTAATCCTTTAACAGACAGACGCACGCTTGACGCTGCTGCTTTGAGGATGCAGGTGCGGCTACAGCCCACACATTTCACAAAGACAGAAAAAAAAAAGAATTTTTTTATTGTTTGTGGAGTGCACTTTGAGGGTTACACCACCCTTTAACAGACAGACGCACGCTTGTCGCTGCTGCTTTGAGGATGCAGGTGCGGCTACAGCCCACACAATTCGCAAAGAGAAAAGAAAAGAATGTTTTTATTGTTTGTGGAGCGCACTTTTGGGGGTTACACCACCCTTTAACAGACAGATGAACGCTTGTCGCTGCTGCTTTGAGGATGCAGGTGTGGCTAGAGCCCACACAATTCCCAAAGACAGAAAAAAAAGAAGAATTTTTTTATTGTTTGTGGAGTGCACTTTGAGGGTTACACCACCCATTAGCAGACAGATGCATGCTTGTCGCTGCTGCTTTGAGGATGCAGGTGGAATCTAGACGGGATCTGGAACCGGGGACACACTACCTCCATCAATTGTCTAAATCCCACTGCACTAATGGCGGATACCGGACGCATGTCTAACACCAACATAGCAGTTAAGGCCTCAGTTATACGTTTTGCTTCAGGATGACTGCTGTCGTACTTCATCCTCCTCGCTAAGGACTGTTGGAGGGTCAATTGTTTAGTAAAAGTAGTGGAGTTCCTACTTCCTCTCTGGGATGATGAACAATTCCCAGCAGCAGCAACAGCACTAGGAGGAAGTGGTTCTTGATCTTTCCCTATTTTATTTTTATCGGAGAAAGTTTGGTCCTCCATTTATGTTATATTGATATATGCGTGCGGCTAAGGCGCACACAAACACAGAAAATAATTTTTTATTTTTGTTGGAGACTAGTGCACTTTGTGGGTTACACCACCCTTTAAGAAATGAGCCAGCCGGCCATTTACTTATGGGACACAGGCGCATGCTTGGCGCTGCTCCTTTGTTGATGCACGTGCAGCCACAGTGCACACAATTCACAAACACAGAAAATATTTTTTTATTTTGTTTGGAGTGCCCTTTGGGGGTTACAGCACCCTTTAATGGACAAGCCAGCCGACCCTTTACTTATGGGACACAGGCGCATGCTTGGCGCTGCTCCTTTGTTGATGCACGTGCAGCCACAGTGCACACAATTCACAAACACAGAAAATATTTTTTTATTTTGTTTGGAGTGCACTTTGGGGGTTACAGCACCCTTTAATGGTCAAGCCAGCTGGCCCTTTACTTATGACACAGGCGCACGCATGGCGCTACTTTGTTGATGGTCGTGCAGCTACTGCACACACAATTCACAAACACAAAAATATATTTTTTTTTGGAGTGCAATTTGGCAGTTACGGCACCCTTTAATGGACAAGCCAGCCAGCCCTTTGCTTATGGGACACAGGCGCACGCTTGGCGCTACTTTGTTGATGCATGTGCAGCCACAGTGCACACAATTCACAAACACAAAAAAATTTATATTTTTATTTTTTTTGGAGTGCACTTTGGGGGTTCCAGCACCCGTTAACGGTCAAGCCAGCCGGCCCTTTACCTATAACACAGGCGCACGCTTGGCGCTACTTTGTTGATGCTGGTGCGGCTACTGCGCACACAATTCACAAACACAAAAAAATATATTTTTTTATTTTGTTTGGAGTGCCCTTTGGGGGTTACAGCACCCTTTAATGGACAAGCCAGCCGGCCCTTTACTTATGGGACACAGGCGCACGCTTGGCGCTGCTCCTTTGTTGATGCACGTGCAGCCACAGTGCACACAATTCACAAACACAGAAAATATTTTTTTATTTTGTTTGGAGTGCCCTTTGGGGGTTACAGCACCCTTTAACAGACAAGCCAGCCGGCCCTTTACTTATGGGACACAGGCGCACGCTTGGCACTACTTTGTTGATGCATGTGCGGCTACTGCGCACACAATTCACAAACACAGAAAAAATATTATTTTTTTTGCACTTGGGGGCAGGACCCCTGATGGACAGAGCACCCCCTGGACAACACTACAGCACCCCTTTAGGACTGGGACACTGCACAGGACTTTGGAGTGGACACAGCCCCTATGGACAACTGACTGCACAACACAGTCCAGCCAGCCCCTATGGACTTTGGAGGAGTGGACACAGCCCCTATGGACAACAGCAGCACAGCACAACACAGCCAGCCCCTATGGAATTTGGAGGAATGGACACAGCCTCTATGGACAACAGCAGCACAGCACAGCACAACACAGCCAGCCCCTATGGACTTTGGAGGAGTGGACACAGCCCCTATGGACAACAACAGCACAGCACAGCACTACACTACACTACACTACACTACACAGCCCAGCCAGCCCTAACTCCCACCCTCCCTCTTCACTGTCCACAGCCGAGTGAGAAAATGGCGCCGGCACAGGTACCTTATATAGAATCCAAAACCCGCGAGACCCGGAAGGCGGGATGATGACGTTTTGACTCGATTTCAGATCCGAGTCAAGCGGGAAAAGTCGAGCCTGACTCGGATCGGGGGTTCTCGGGGGGGTTCGGATTTCAGAAATCTGAACCCGCTCACCCCTAATTAAAAGGTTGATGCAGAGTGGAAGAGAAATGGGAAACAGGTATATTTACACTTAATCCCACTCTGTATAGCCCGCATTTACTGACATGATAATGCCCTATTGCAACTAATTCTGTTCTCTCTATTTGTGAGAATTTGCAATTGTAGTGCATCCAACTCTAAATCACCCGTACTTCGTGCACTCAAGTCTGGAATGTGCACAGCATGAAAACATGCACAATACACTCAATCCTGCCAAGAAATCTATTAGACTCTGTTATGTGGGTGTGGCCAGAACATATGTGTTCGGGACCATGCACCATTGTGAATACCAGTACCCTCATTACATACTAAAGGGACATGACCAGGTAATCTTTGGGGTGTGGCTGAACTTCTCCACTGGGCTCCTAGAAATGCTCGAGCCTGAATACTTTGTAACTGCACTCCCTCAACTTTGGTGCCCCTGTATACTCCATCAGTCATGTGTTCAACTATTCATCAGCCCCAAAAGCTTTAGGGTCTATTTATCAAACTTATTCTGCCCTTAAAATATGCAAAGCTGTTTTCACATGTTTAAAGCAGATTTAAGTTTCACAGCAATTTATCAAAGCTAAAAGTGGAGATATCGCAGTAGTCGGCCAAATAGTTTTCTTCAAATGGCATTAACATGCTTGTCTCAATAGAGCATCCAGGCTGAACAAAGATCACTCTCCAGTAAGCTGGAGCTAATCGTGATGCCCATTGCAACTTTTCCACATGCACAGTTGCGCGGATTCGAACTCTTACTCAACGCCAGGATGTGCTCTTATCACAGAGTAGGGGAGATGTACTAATCCTTGGAAAGTGATAAAGTGGAGAGAGATAAAGTACCAACCAATCAGCCTCTAACTGATATGTTACAGGCTGTGTTTAAAATATCACAGTTAGGAGCTCATTGGTTGGTATCACTCTCCACTTTATCACTCTTCAAGGCTTAGTGCATATTAGGGGTGTGCACCAGCAACTTTTCGTGTTTTGGTTTTGGATCTGGATCTTTCTTCGTGTTTTGGATCTTGGTTGGTTTTGCCAAAACCACCCTTCCGTGTTTTGGGTTCTGGGTTTTGTGTTTTGGATCTGTATTTTTTTTTTTTTAAAAGCATAAAAACAGCTCAAATCACGTAATTTGTGGGTTTTTCTGCTCCTATGCTATTATTAACCTCAATAACATTAATTTCCACTAATTTCTAGTCTATTCTGAACACCTCACACCTCACAATATTGTTTTTAGGCCAAAAGGTTGCACCAAGGTAGCTGAGTGACTATGTTGAGCAACACAAGTGGGTGGCACAAACACGTGGCCCATCTAGGAGTGACACTGCAGTGGCAGACAGGATGGCAGTTTGAAAAACTAGGCCACAAACAGTACATAATGCAAAGAAAAAAAAGAGGTGCAAGATGGAATTGTCCTTGGGCCCTCCCACCCACCCTTATGTTGTATAAACAGGACATGCACACTTTAACAAACCAATGATTTCAGAGCCACATGACTGTGGCTGAAAAGATTGGTTCGTTTGGGCCCCCACAAAACAAGCTGGCAATTAATCTGTCCCTGCACAAACTGGCTCTACGGAGGCAAGATGTCATCCTCATCCTCCTCATTCACCGATTCCTCACCCTCTTCAGTGTTGTGTACATCCTCATCCTCACAGAGTATTAATTTGTCCCTGCTGGAATCCACCACCACAGGTCCCTCTGTACGTTCTGAGGCTTGTCTCCCTGGAAGAGTTGATAATTAATTTTTATGAACATCATCTTCTCCACATTTGGTGGAAGCAACCTCCTACGCCTTTCGCTGACAAGGTTCCCGGCTGCACTAAACACTCTTTCGGAGTGCACACTGGAGGGGGGGCAACTCAGGTAAAATAGAGCCAGTTTGTACAGGGGCCTCCAAATTGCTTCTTTTTCCTGCCAGTACATGTACGGACTGTCTGACATGCCTACTTGGATGCTGTCACCGATGTAATCCTTTAACAGACAGACGCACGCTTGACGCTGCTGCTTTGAGGATGCAGGTGCGGCTACAGCCCACACATTTCACAAAGACAGAAAAAAAAAAGAATTTTTTTATTGTTTGTGGAGTGCACTTTGAGGGTTACACCACCCTTTAACAGACAGACGCACGCTTGTCGCTGCTGCTTTGAGGATGCAGGTGCGGCTACAGCCCACACAATTCGCAAAGAGAAAAAAAAAGAATTTTTTTATTGTTTGTGGAGCGCACTTTGGGGGTTACACCACCCTTTAACAGACAGACGCACGCTTGTCGCTGCTGCTTTGAGGATGCAGGTGCGGCTAGAGCCCACACAATTCCCAAAGACAGAAAAAAAAGAATTTTTTTATTGTTTGTGGAGTGCACTTTGAGGGTTACACCACCCTTTAGCAGACAGATGCATGCTTGTTGCTGCTGCTTTGAGGATGCAGGTGGAATCTAGACGGGATCTGGAACCGGGGACACACTACCTCCATCAATTGTCTAAATCCCACTGCACTAATGGCAGATACCGGACGCACGTCTAACACCAACATAGCAGTTAAGGCCTCAGTTATACGTTTTGCTTCAGGATGACTGCTGTCGTACTTCATCCTCCTCGCTAAGGACTGTTGGAGGGTCAATTGTTTAGTAAAAGTAGTGGTGTTCCTACTTCCTCTCTGGGATGATGAACAACTCCCAGCAGCAGCAACAGCACTAGGAGGAAGTGGTTCTTGATCTTTCCCTATTTTATTTTTATCGGAGAAAGTTTGGTCCTCCATTTATGTTATATTGATATATACGTGCGGCTAAGGTGCACACAAACACAGAAAATAATTTTTTATTTTTGTTGGAGACTAGTGCACTTTGTGGGTTACACCACCCTTTAAGAAATGAGCCAGCCGGCCATTTACTTATGGGACACAGGCGCATGCTTGGCGCTGCTCCTTTGTTGATGCACGTGCAGCCACAGTGCACACAATTCACAAACACAGAAAATTATTTTTTATTTTTCTTGGAGTGCACTTTGGGGGCTTACACCACCCTTTAAGAGATGAGCCAGCCGGCCCTTTACTTATGACACAGGCGCACGCTTGGCGTTACTTTGTTGATGGTCGTGCAGCTACTGCGCACAAAATTCACAAACACAAAAAAAAAGGTTTTATTTTTTTTGGAGTGCACTTTGGGTGTTACAGCACCCTTTAACGGACAAGCCATTCGGCCCTTTACTTATGACACAGGCGTACGCTTGGCGCTGCTCCTTTTTGATGCACGTGCAGCCACAGTGCACACAATTCACAAACACAGGAAATAATTTTTTATTTTGTTTGGAGTGCACTTTGGGGGTTACAGCACCCTTTAATGGTCAAGCCAGCTGGCCCTTTACTTATGATACAGGTGCACGCTTGGCGCTGCTCCTTTGTTGATGCATGTGCAGCCACAGTGCACACAATTCACAAACACAGGAAATCATTTTTTATTTTGTTTGGAGTGCACTTTGGGGGTTACAGCACTCTTTAACGGTCAAGCCAGCTGGCCCTTTACTTATGACACAGGCACACACTTGACATTACTTTGTTGATGCACGTGTGGATACTGTGCACACAATTCACAGACACAAAAAAATATTTTTGAAAATGTTTTTTGGAGTGCACTTTGGGGGTTACAGCACCCTTTAATGGACAAGCCAGCCAGCCCTTTACTTATGAGACACAGGCGCACACTTGGCACTGCTCCTTTGTTGATGCACGTGCAGCCACAGTGCACACAATTCACAAACACAGAAAATTATTTTTTATTTTTCTTGGAGTGCACTTTGGGGGCTTACAGCACCCTTTAAGAGATGAGCCAGCCGGCCCTTTACTTATGACACAGGCGCACGCTTGGCGCTACTTTGTTGATGGTCGTGCAGCTACTGCGCACACAATTCACAAACACAAAAAAAAAAGTTTTTATTTTGTTTGGAGTGCACTTTGGGTGTTACAGCACCCTTTAACGGACAAGCCAGACGGCCCTTTACTTATGACACAGGCGCACGCTTGGCGCCGCTCCTTTGTTGATGCACGTGCAGCCACAGTGCACACAATTCACAAACACAGGAAATAATTTTTTATTTTGTTTGGAGTGCACTTTGGGGGTTACAGCACCCTTTAACGGTCAAGTCAGCCGGCCCTTTACTTATGACACAGGCGCACGCTTGGCGCCGCTCCTTTGTTGATGCACGTGCAGCCACAGTGCACACAATTCAAAAACACAGGAAATAATTTTTTATTTTGTTTGGAGTGCACTTTGGGGGTTACAGCACCCTTTAACGGTCAAGCCAGCCAGCCCTTTACTTATGACACAGGCGCACGCTTGGCATTACTTTGTTGATGCACGTGCGGATACTGCGCACACAATTCACAGACACAAAAAAATATTTGTTTTATTTTTTTTGGAGTGCACTTTGGTGGTTACAGTACCCTTTAACGGACATGCCAGCCGGCCCTTGATTTATGATACAGGCGCACACTTGGCGCTACTTTGTTGATGCACGTGCGGCTACTGCGCACACATGGCCTAATTCAGAGCCGGACGCTCTTTCAGAGCGCTCGCTCTGAATCAGTGCCCGTCTATTGTAATTTTAGAGCGGCCTCCTGGCCGCTCGCATAGCTGTGGGTGACCACCCACAGCTAGTGCAAGCGGCCAGGATGATGGTCGCGATGGTCAAGACATCGCGACCATCGTACTTGCAACGAGACCCTTGTGGTATGGTCTCATTGCCGCAAGTCCCAGTGGACTTCTTGCTTTTACAGAGCAAGAAGTCCACCCACTGACTTCACTTGTGATGTCAGTTTGGGCCGGCCCTAGACGGTAGGCGTTCCCATGGGGATGCCTCCTTCTGGGCAGGCACGCCCACCAAAGGGGGCGTGCTGTCACTCAACATCGACAGCACGCCCCCTTTGTAGCGAGACCTGGAGCGACAGCTTGCCCATCTTTAGCCGGGTCTCGCGCATGCGCACGACAGAGCCACCTCCATCGTGCGCATGCGCACTGAGCCAACATCGACCCACTTGCGAGCGCTCTGAACTCAGCGCTCGCGAGCTGGTCTGAATCAGGCCCACAATTTACAAACACAGAAAAAAAATTGTTTACATTTTACAACACAGTCCAGCCAGCCCCTATAGACTTTGGAGTGGACACAGCCCCTATGGACAAATGACTGCACAACACAGCCCAGCCAGCCCCTATGACAGCAGCACAACACAGCCCAGCCAGCCCCTATGGACAACAGAAGCACAACACAGCCCCAGGGCCGGATTTACCATTATGCATCCTAGGCGTCCACCTAGGGCCCGAAGAGTCCCAAGGGGCCCCCGACCGGGCCCTGGAGAGGACCTGCTGCACTGGTTGAACTGCTGCTAGACACACAGGCAGCAACACGGCTCCATTTTCTGCTCCTCGCATCAATCAGCTCCGCCCCCATGATGTGTGCACTGCAGTGCTGAAGTCACAGCGAATGCAGCCAGGCTCCTCCGTTCCCCTTCCCCTGCAATGTAGCCAACCCCCTACCCACAGCATGTGCTGCTCATCTAACAAACGCTGCTGTAGCCAGCCAACCCCCCCCCCTCCAAGTCACAGCGATAGTAGAAGCAGCTGCTGCCCCCCGCAGTGCAGCCTCCCACAGTGTAGCAAGCTCTGTCCCCAGCAGCATGCGCATCTATGCAGCCCCGTCCAACCAACCTCCCCCGCAGCTATAGCCAGTGTCCTCCTCCCCCGTAGTCACATTGATAGCAGCCGCAGATCCACCCTGACAAAACCCCCCCCTCCGCAGCATAGCCAGCAGCATGCGCAGATCTAGGCAGCCGCCCCCCGCAGTCACAGTGAGTGCAGCCCTCTCCCCCCCCCTAGTCACAGTGCAGCCACCCTCTCCGCAGTGTACATTGCAGCCAGCCTCTACTGGGAACAACAGGAAACTTTCACTCCACTGACTGACATGGGGCGATTGCACTGGACACTGGTGTTCAGCCTATGAAGACAGCATGCCACTCTAGACTGGGTAAGTTTAACTTAATTTTTTTTTTTTTATATATATAGAGTTAAATAACACACCTGCTCTTTACTGTATATGTGTAAAACTATTATATATATGTATATATATGTCACTAGCTATTGTGTATGTGTTTATTTTCTTGTCTGTTCCTCCACCTTTTCTTGTCTCCCTCTTTCCTTCTGTCTTACAATATTCTTCCCCATTTCCTGCCATCCCCTCTGTTCCTCCCCATTTCCTGCCGTCCCCTCTGTTCCTCCCCATTTCCTGCCGTCCCCTCTGTTCCTCCCCATTTCCTCCCGTCCCCTCTGTTCCTCCCCATTTCCTCCCGTCCCCTTTGTTCCTCCCCATTTCCTCCCGTCCCCTTTGTTCATCCCCATTTCCTGCTGTCCCCTCTGTTCCTCCCCATTTCCTCCCATCCCCTCTGTCCCTCCCAATTTTTTCCCGTACCCTCTAACCGTCCCCATTTCCTCCCATCTCGCTCTGTCCGTCCCCCTTTCTTCCCTTCTTGCCCTATATTTCCCCCTTTCCTACTGTCTCCCTGTTTGTCCCCCTAATACATTACAATATATAATGCGATCTAGTAACAACTACTGTAATAACTGTGCATATATTACAGCAAGTGTCGCTGGAGCAAGATACACAAATATATATATTAAGATGTGTGTATATTGTGTGTATCTTGCTCCAGATAAACCTATTGTAATAGATGCACAGGATTGTTTAAGGGAGGGGGGGCCCAAACCGGTATCTTGCCTAGGGTCCCGTGAAGGCTAAATCCGGCTCTGCACAGCCCAGTCAGCCCCTATGGACTGAGTGGACACAGCCCCTATGGACAACAGCAGCACAACACAGCCCAGCCAGCCCTAGCTCCCACCCACCCTCTTCACTGTCCACAGCCGGAGTGAGAAATGGCACCGACGCGAGATCCGGAAGGCGGGATGATGACGTTTTGCCTCGATTCCAGTTCCGAGTCAGGCGGGAAAACCCGAGCCGGACTCAGTTCCCGGCTCGGATCGGGGTGGCTCATCCGAACCCGCTCATCCCTAGTGCATATTCCCCCATATCTCTCTCCACTTTACCACTCTTCAAGGCTTAGTGCATACCCCCCATATCTCTCTCCACTTTATCACTCTTCAAGGCTTAGTGCGAGAACGATGCTGGGACAAACAGCAGTAATCTTAGATTACCGCTGTTTGTTAAATCCAGAAAGGATAACATAACCCTATTAGCGAGCGCTAAAGGGGTTATGCTTCGTTGATAAATGGAGCCCTTAGTTTGAAAAATGACAGTTAGGAGCTGATTGGTTTGGACTGTTTATCTCCATCCACTTCTTCTCTCTTCAAGTCTTAGTATATAAACCCCTATCTATCTCAGAAATTTGATACATCTCCTTCATGAGAAACACAGAAATAAAGTCAGAAAGAAAATGCAATGCATTTAGTGGAGGAATACGAAAACTACAGCCCCCAGAATGCAATGGACTAAAACAGGATGTGAAAAAATGAGGGAGAAGCCTAAAACTGTCATCAATCAACAGGAGGAGAAGAAATATAATAGCCTGCAATTGGCAGACATTGGCAAATCACGGCGAGTCAGACAGTTTTAAAGTGGCAATCATTTAAAAGACAAAACCAGGTTGATTTTGCTTTTTAAATGATTGGCACTTTAAACATTGGGCAGACTTAGCGGGATCTTGCTGAAGTCTGCCAGTCAAAGGCTATTACATTTCACCATTTCAGATGGATATAGGATCGAAATAACTGAATTTAACACAAGCAATGATAGGTAAAATAATATTGATCTTTCCAGAGATTGATATTATTTTGGCGCATGCACTGTTGGGGAGATAGGAAAAATGGTACATGCAAAGTAATAAAAAAAAGTAAAAGTGACGTGTGCATTTCAGTAAGAGATGCCCAGGACCAGGTAAGTATATTGCTGCTGTAGCATCATGATTTTTGGATCTAGTCTATTATTATTCAGATGTGTCCTGTTATACTGTGTCTCCAGTTGGGAATTGGTATGCAATGCTGGCTGTCGGATGCCTCCTGTCACAATACCGACAGCAGCATCCCAATGGTTGGTATCCCGACAGGGGTTGGGTAAGTATACTTACCCTCCCCCCTTCTCCCCCTAACTCTTGCTTTTTGTAGCCTAACCCTCCCCACCCCGCACCCTAACCCTCCCCATTAGTGCCTAAACCTAAGTCTCCCGCCTTCATGCCTAACTCTAACCCTCCCCCCTTAGTGCCTAACCCTAACCACCCCAGTGGTGCCTAACCATAACCCTCCCCCCCTATGGGTGCATAACCTTAACCTTCTCCCCCAAAACTTAACCCTAACCCCGCTATGCTACCTAACCCTCCCCCCCGCGGCTAACACTAAGGGCACTCTAGTTCAGAATGGTGTCCTTCTGTATTCCGGCGTTGAGATTAAGATAGGCGTCGGTATTTCAATGCCTATTCCAAGTCCCTTGTTGGGCTTCCCCCATCAGGATTTAGACCGGCGGCATCGTGGCCGCTGGTCTCATAACGACATCTCCTTCAGTTGTGCCAAATAGCCCCTCTCGGCATGCTAGGTCCCTGGCAACTCAGCCATGTCGAGCATCTTGTTTGCTCAAAATGTGTGTCTTATTTGTGTAAATGAAACAACTGGAAGTGACAAAACTGCATTGCTAGCATACACAGACCACTAGGGCTTGTGACATTTCTTTGCATCTGAGTCCGAATCTGTGTAAAAAAGACTCCAATGTGAAGAGCCGCAGAATTTTCCTTACGCCAAGTTCAGTTGTCCTTCATCTGCCACTTTGTACGTGTGTAAAACCAATTCCTGTGTTGTTAATGTCGCAGCCCAGCGTCTTTGGTACACTATGATTTGCTTTTCACTGCATTTGCGATGCGACTGAGATGCAAAATTTAAAGAAAAATATGGTACGTTGCTCATCTCAGAGTATCTCAGTCACATTGACCGTTTCAATATGTATGGCGCGAAGACGCTTAGTGTTTGAGGACACATCTGTATCATGTCTCCAGAATTAATGGGGGTTGCAATCGTGATACATCGGGCATGGAAACTAATCTTTCTGAAAGATCACAGATCAATGCCCATACATAACCAAGAGCCTCTGGTCGAAATAGATCTTCTGGCCAGCGGGACAAGGAAAGATTCCCCTAGGAGAGACTACACAGAGACAAAATGGAGCTCTTTGTACAGATAAGCAAAATACAAAGTTACAGTGTACAAGCAGGACAGATTGGAGCTCATCATGCTCAAAATCTGGGAGGAGAGATACTAGGCAACCATTGTCAAAAAAGGATTAGGAGATATAGGACCTCATTCAGAGTCGGTCGTTGCGGCCGCATGGTCGTACGCCACCGATGTTTGCTATACTGCGCATGCATAAAGTTCGCAATGCGCGTGCGCAAACTAGCCGCTACGATCAGAAATTTCTCTCTCCTTGAACACAGCCAGGTCGGTAGTTTGAGTGACAGATGGAGGCGTTTGTGGGTGGTAACAGGGGAAGGTGCTTGAAAACGGGGGAGTGGAGATCCGAACGCAGTGCCTGATTATGCGAACAGCGTTTTATGGGAGTGCATACGGATTATGGGAGTGCATAATTAACAAAGTAGCGTCATGGCACATGTGACCTGGGAGGTTTTTACACTGACATGATCGTAGAGCTTAAGAGAGGGTATGGTCAACCTTAAACTCTACGACCAGTTCCGATGGTCTCGATTAATCCTTATATGCCCGGAGATGACGTGCAATGCGTACGAGAAGGGGGCGTATTTTTTTGTCTTCCGACCGCTTCCTCCCCTAGGTCGGCCAACTACCGATCCGAACTTAGGGACGCAACTTGCGAGGGAATCATTTGCATATCCGGCCCCTTTTTCCGTACGACCGTGCGGCCGCTTCGACCGACTCTGAATGAGGTCCTTAGAACCTGAGAGACAGCAGCAATCAGCTGGAGAATATTGTGATAAGGATTACAGCACCTGTGGAGAGCTCATCTGGGGAGGAGAGATGCAGGAGTAGACTTACTAAACGTAATTTTTACAAAGCAGTTCATGTTCGGTGGCTTTAACCGATGGAATTTACAGGGCATAAGCAATTAATATTAAGTCAGCATGGTTTAGCAATAAGCTGGCGAGTTACTAAGCGACAGAGCAGCGGCACAGACACCGTATTTTAAAGCACATCTATGAAACATTGCCACTCACTACTGAGGGGTCTATTTACTAAGCAGTGTTAGGAGACAGAGTGAAAAGTGATAAGAAAGTTATAAGGTGCCAGCCAATCAGCCCCCAACTGTCATTTTTCAAACACAGCCTATGAGATGACAGTTGGGAGCTGATTGGCTGGCACCTTATCACTTTCTTATCACTTATCACTAAATAGACCCCTGAGTCACAGTACTTGTGTGTTATTGACACACAGAGGGCTACGGCCCAAGGAGTACCGGTGCTTGTATACATATTGCGGTATGGCCAGCAGAGTCACAGTACTTGTTTACACAGTGGGCTACAGCCCAGGGAGTCACAGTGCTTGCATACACGGTGGGCTATGGCCTGCAGAGTCAAAGTACTTGTTTATACAACAGTGGGCTAAGGGCCTGATTCAGAGTCACTCGCAAGCGGCCTGATGGTATGCTTACGCGCATGCGCATGCTTCGTTCTGCGCGTGCGTGAACTACTCTGTGCGATCGCAAACCGCTCGCTCACCCAGCAAAGACAGCCCAGTGTAATGAGTGACAGGAGAGGCCTTTTATGGGTGGTAACAGGGGTAGTGCAGTAAAAACGGGGGAGTGGAGGTGCGAACGCAGGCATGCCTGAGTATTTCAACGCCATTTCAGAGGCATGCATAATTAACAGGCAGTGTCATTGTACACGTCACCAGTTAGCACTTGTCCTTGTAGTTCCGCAAGTGCCAAAGGGCAGGCATGCTGGCACCTGTAGTCTCACTGTAAAATACAATAGTTTACTTATTTTTTCCCACTTTATTACCCCCGTACCCAATACTCCAGGGGTGCGGGGAAGAGCCCCAGGCTTCAGACCAAGCCTGGGGTTAAGGGAGAGGGGCGACCCCTTTTTTGGGGGGTCCCCACCTCCCCTGAGATCCCTGGCTTGGCCTGACCGCCTTGGGCTGAGAATGCTTTGGACCCGGAGCCCCGGTGAAAGGGTCTCTGGCCTGTGGCATTACAGCCCGGCCGTTTTGGGTCTGATGCTAGTTTTAAATATAGGGGGGACCCTACACAATTTTTTTCCCCCCATATTTAAAATTGGGACTGGACCTGCAGCCTAGTGTTGGTTTCTAAAATACGTGGGAACCCTACACATTTTGTTCCCCGTAATCTTAGAAACCAGGACAGGCTGACTAGCCTGGGGTTGATTAAGCTTTAGGGGAGGGGAAGGGGGGGCCCTATGCCATTTTTTTAAAAAACACTTTTAACCCGTTTTTTAACAGGGACAACACAAGCAGCTTACACATATCTCACTGATATGTGCAGGCTGCTTGCTCTGGAGAGTTTTGCAGAGAGAAGAGACTGTAAACTCGAGTGAGTCATCTCCTGCAAAACCTGCTATTTGGGGGAGAAATCTGCAAAACCTGCTACTCAGCAGAGAAATCTCATTCTGCTTCACCATCGGCCATCTCACTCTCAGCTACCCTCCTTCTTTGTAAATTTGAGAGTCTCAGGAGCTTCAAATCACCCGAGTTTAGGTGAAGCTAATCGAATTGAAAAAAAAAAGCAAACTCTCCCAGACTCGATTCTTAGTAAATTTACCCCTGTCTAAAGCTGGGTACACACTATGCGATGTGTGTACCCAGTGATGGTACAATGTGATGGAACTATACATCGTGCCAGCCGAACACATGTTGGCCCGCCATCATTCATTAAAGGTGAGGGGGCGCTGCAACACACCCTTGCTCCGGGCACCTTGGCACCTAACTCCACCTCTGGCCACTTTCCCATTTCCCTGTGATTTTTTCTGCTCTGCAGCACTGGGCCACCAGCAGACGTATAACTCCGGAGATTGCAGAAAGGTAAGTATAACTATATATGGGCGCAGGGTTTGTGATTTGCACCATACGCCCTGCACCCATTATAAATAAACCATTGAGCTGAAGGTCAGCTTTACCAATATGGCTAACAAAATAAAGATTTGTTAAAAGTACAAAATAAATGACAGCATTTGCTTACTGTATGTGGTGAATTATTGATTTACGTCTTTGTTCTTTTAGTAAATTACCTAAAGTCATTGATGATTGATTATTATAATGCAGATCCCATAGTAATGATTGCATTGATGCAGCATTCTGCAGCCCCTGAGAACTGATGCTATATAACTCTATCTTTCAAGGGGAATGGGTATGTAATACCGGCAGTCGGGATGCCTCCGGTCAAAATACAGACAGCAGCATCCCTTTCTCCCACTAACCCTCCCTTCTTGTAGCTTAAACTTAACCCACCCCACCCTGCACCTAACCCTCCCCATTAGTGCCTACACCCTAAGTCGCCCCCCTTCGTGCCTAAACCTAACCCTCCCCACTTAGTGCGTCAGGATTAAGATAGGCATCTGTATTTCGACGCCTATGTTAAGTCCCGTGTCGGGCTTCCACCGCTGGGATTCAGACCGGCGGCATGCCGTCCGCCGGTCTGCTAACTACATCCCTTTCAAGAGCAGAAATCACTCCATTCACCAATGCCTACCGACTATAACTGAGTGATATTATGAACTACTATTACATGTAACATTTCATTAAAAGAACATTGCCTAGATTACATGTTGGCATGCATACTGTATGTATGGGGGATAATGTTAGGCAGTGCTGTAAATGTACACGCTGAAGGTTCATATCACATACAATGAGTATAGGAAGATACTTACTTCTCTGGGTTGTAACTAGAAAATGCTATTAATCCTCCAAAACCCAATGAAAGGGAAAAAAATATCTGGGTAGCAGCATCCAGCCATACTCGTGGAGACTTCAAAATTGCCATCTGCAGTACAAAAAAATAATCAGCTGTAACTATATAGGTCAATACGGTTATTACAAATTAACAGATACGAAAATTGTGAATTTGTTTTCTTGCACTGATAATAGGCATTCAAATATTTATTACAACAAGATTCACTGACATAGTTCTAGTGAAAAAGAATGAAGAACACTAACTTTTGGTTCTAGAGGAGGCTTTTACTTTCAGGTTGCCCAGTCATGCTTGTGCTTATCTGCCAGCTTGGTGTAGCTATTGTTCTTGTGCTTTACTTCAGTATCATGCTCACTGCAGAACAAGGACTATTGTTGACCATGGGCCTGATTCAGAGCCGGACGCTCTGACCAGAGCGCTCGCTCTGAATCAGGGCCCTCCTACCTGAAAATGGAGCGGCCTCTTGGACGCTCGCATAGCTGTGGGTGACCACCCACAGCTTATGCGAGCGTCCATGACGATGGTCGCGATGGTCAAGACCATCGCGACCATCGGGCTTGCGACGAGACCCTGCGGTAGGGTCTCGCTGCCGCAAGCCCAGGAGTGATTTCACTAGTGATGTCATTCACTAGTGATGTCAGTGGAGCCAGACCCAGACGGTAGGCATTCCCATGGGAACGCCTCCGTCTGGCAGCCACGCCCCAGGCACGCCTACCAAAGGGGGCGTGCTGTCAGTCACCATCAACAGCACGCCCCCTTTGGTGCGAGACCCCCGCTCCCACTGCACGTGCAGATTCCTGATAATCAGGCCCTGTGTCCAGTAATCAAACTGAGATGGTATTCAAAAGATGTCATGTCTTTGTTGTGAAGACATTTATTGGCACCACCAAATAATATCTCTCTGCCTTCACAAATTGTTAACTATTTTATATTTGTGGTAAGATGATCATGGGGGAGTGAAGGCACAGAGCTGATCAACAGCAACAAGCATTACTAACTTCTATCTGCATACCACTATATAGGCAGGTACATTGTACAGTTGAGAGTAAGGAATTGGCACAATTATATACACATGACTATAACGGTCGCAATCCCCTGAAGCCCAACGTGTGTCTTGTGTCATCACGCAAGCACCTGGAAGCCAGGAAGGGACCGCTAGTCTTCACATGGTGTCTGATTTGTATAAAATATATACTATATATACACAGTATATATTATAAACAGGCTAGTCTGTTTAGCTTAAGTCAACTAGAGACCTAGAGCTGTTGGGAGGCCCTGCTCCCTCCCCTCACACCTCTCACTGGTTGCCCAGATATAGCCTCTCCTCTCCCTCAATGAACAGACCCCACCGTCAACCACTCCCAGCTGGAGGAGAGAAGTTCCTGAGCCTCTGTAAAAATATTGTACCCTCCCCCCATGGTACTTCCATCATCTTGAGCACTGAATTTGCAGGACCCGTACTGCTGGCAGGGCCCTAATGAATCTGATGAAGAAACACTCAAGTCAACACCTTGAGAACCTATGTCTCAATATTAATATGTGTGTGGCCATGTGTCACACAGAGCTGAGAAGGAGGCAGTCTGCCAGTGGCAGCAAATGTGGTACAAGGAAGGGGGGAAGCCCCAATTAAGAGGCCAAGCAGCAGGAGCGACCTTCAGGGCTCAGCCAATCGCACAAATAGTCACCACGGCGGCCAGTATGAGGGGCTGCCCTGTCACAGAATGGCTGTCAGGGTAGCACTAGCAGTGGGGGACGGGAGGAAGTAAGGTCACACATAGGCTGGCGGCAGCACATTACAGGACTCCGCAGTGTTGCTGAGTGAGATTGAGTTGTGGCTCTGCCAGCCGCACAAAGTGCCTGATTCAGACCCGTTTGCTAAGCCGCGATCGCTCGATAGCTGCCGATTTTTGTGTTCTGCGCATGCGTATGGTTCACAGTCATTGCGATCGCGAAACAATCGCTCTCTTGCATACTTCCAAAGTGGTAGTTTGAGTGACAGAACAGGGTGTCAGTGGGTGGTGGCTGGGGCAGGTCTATGTACACGGGGTGTGCTTGCACAAGCACAGGCGTGGCGGGGCGTTTTTACACCAACTAAAGGGCGTCCATAATTAAAGTGGAGCATCATTGTATATGTCACCTTGCTTTTTTTTCCTGAAGCACTCGCAGTTCTTGTGATAGCCTAGGGTCTACCTCAAGCACCGCATTTGCCTTTGATGGTTCTCGATGGTCTTAAACACTTCCTGGAGATGACGTGTGCTGCAAAGGGAAAGGGGACGGCATTATACCAGCTTGCAATCGCTTAGCCGACACACGCTAAGACATTGAGGGCGTCTTTAAGTCAGGCAAAATTTGCTTACCCGGCCCCTTTCGGCTGTGGGCGACCGCAGCTTAGTGAACGGGTCTGGATCGGGCTCAAAGTCACTTGTGAGTGGTGGGCCCTGGTGCAAAAAATGACAACATCCCAGTGTCTAATAATAATCCCCTTTGATCAAATATTAATAATCTATTCTACCTTTAATCAATTAATAATTTGTGCCCCCTTTGAGCTCAACAGGACATGATTTCAATGGTGCTTCTCGGAGACTCCACAGATGGGTCTGCTGGTTGAGGGTGATGGGCAGATGCAGAGGGTGATGGGCAGAGGCAAAGAATCATGGTCAGAAGGTGATGGGAAGAGTTTGAAAGGCAGAGTGTAATGGCCAGAGGCAGAGGGTGGTGAAAGAGGCACAGGGAGAATAGCAGAGGGCGATGAACATAGGCAGATGGGCAGTGGTTGACGGCCAGTGGAAGAAAATGATGAACAGAGGGTAATGGCGAGAGCCACAGGTTGATGGGGAGAGGCACAGGGTTACGGACAGAGGCATAGGGTGATGGGCAGAGGGTGACTGGGAAAAGCCCTACCTGGCGACGGACCTAGAGTGAACACTACGTACCCGGCCGCTGCAAAAAATATTCTAATGAATGCATTTGCACTGCCGCCACAGCACTACATAAAGATGCCCCCTTCCCTTTACCCAGAGCCTTAATACTTTGCTAGACTGCGAAAATATCAGTAACATGAGAACAATCTGACCCATATGCACAATTGTGGTTGACCTTGACCCTCACTCAGACATTGCTAAACTTCCTGTTGGAATCTACAGCTCTGGCTACGTACAGTATGCAGATGCAGGGGCTTAATTATGCACGCCCCTATAACAGAGTTTTAAAAGCACAGGTACACCTGCATTCGCCCTGCCACCTCCCCGTCACCACCCACAAAAGGCACTTCCTGTCAATCAGTTCGCGTTGGGTCTACTTATACCCTGAGATGGCAGTGACCATTTTGCGCACTGTAATGCGTACCCATGCATAGAGCGAAACAATCGACCGGCTGCGTGCGAATTCGCACTTGCGATCCAAGCTGAATCAGGCCCATAGTACATTTTATATGCAGGAGGCTGGCAGTGTGCCCACATAGGGCATAGTACATGTTATATGTAGGAGACTGGCAGTGTGCTCACATAGGGCATAGTATATGTTACAATATATACATGAGATTAGCAGTGTGCCCACATAGGGCATAGTACATGTTATATGTAGGAGACTGGCAGTGTGCCACATAAGGCATAGACTAGTATGTGTATGGTGTATGCAGGGGACAGACACTGTCCTTGTCTTGTAGCATTGTTGCACACTACATGACACAGAGCCTACACAGACCCCTCCCCCCCTCCTACCCCATATCACTGTGCCCCCTATTCCCCTCATAATCCCTGCAGTGCAGACACCAGGGCCAGGCTGAGCTGCATATATGGTGGCTGGCTCTGTGCAGCCGGTGAGAGATGCATGCAGAATAGTCCACTCCATCTTGGTACTCCCATGCCACACTGACCTGTGTACGCTGAAGCGCCCTGCAACTCTAGCAGCAAGAGCCTTGCTTCAGCAGCCTCAGGCAGGAGACTGAGACGAGCGGAGGCCACTGCCGGTCGGATCACTCAGCATCTGGCTGGCCGGCTGGAAGAGACTGTGCTGCGCCGCCGGAGACTCGTGTGGCTGCTGCTGATGTCATGAGTCCTGGCTCCGCCCCCCTCCTGCGGAGATTTCCTTAGGGGCTCACAGCAGCTACTACTAGTCCACTCTGCGGTGATCCCCCTGCCAAAGCCAACCGGTCCAGCGGGAACCATCCTCCACCGCTTGCCGCAGATCAACAATGAAGATGATCTGACCAGTGGCTGATGGGCTGGGTACGGTGCAGTGCACCGGCGGAAGTTTCGCCCCTGACTGCAGCTGCAGTATTTGCTTAGAGCTTGAAGTGCCGGTATGTTATACCGTTACATACCAGCACACTTCGAGCACTGTATATAGATAGATAGATAGATAGATAGATAGATAGATAGATAGATAGATAGATAGATAGATAGATAGATAGATAGACAGACAGACTAATCTCCTGACTCACTCGCTGACTCTTCAACGCCTAGCCCAAACCCCTGGACCTAGAAACATGTAATTCGGGGAGTATATGCCATTCATGATGTAGGCACCCAATAAGCAGGGATAAATTCGACTCCTAAGGGGGTGAAAAGGGCTAAAATATTTCCTCCCCCTGTGCAATGTCCTGACTGACAGAGAAACCCCTTGACCTAGAATCATAAAATTCGGGGAGTATATTCCTTCTATGATGTAAGCACCAACTAAGCAGGGTTTTTTTTTTTTTTAAATATAACTCCTTAAGGGGGTGAAAAGTGGTAACATGTTTCTTCTCAACCGAGGTGATTGGGTGACAAAGCAACATGCCCCAAGTGCTGTGGGACTGTAAGCTCATTGTCTGTTTAGTGGCGGCTATAAAGGTGGGCTGCAGTGCAGTCCAATATTCAAATAGGGGAGGGCATGTGCAAACCAGTCATTGCGGTCGGAAATCGAGCGCTCGCAAAACAGCGAGGGACTGCTAATTTGATTGACAGAATGTACCGTTTGTGGGTGGTAACAGGGGAAGGTTCTTGAAAACGGGCGAGTGGAGATCCTGAAAAAAGGGCATTTAATGGGAGTGCATAATTAGTAAAGGATGGTCATTGACCACGTCACTTGGTTGTCTTTTAGCCTGAACTGCTCGCAGTGATTGCGGTAGGAAAAACCTACCGCAAGCACTGCGAGCAGTTCAGATGCCTTTCGATGTTCCCGATTAATCTAATAAATACCGGAGATGACGTGTGATGCGAACGGCAAAGGGGCGTCTTTACAAAATAGCGAGTGCGTTTTTCGTTCGCTCGCTCAGACATAGAGGCATCAACAAACCGCAATGAGCGAGCGCACAATTTAAATAGCCGGCCCCTTTTTAGGAACGACCGTCCGCAAATAGCGTCTGGGTCTGAATCAGGCCCTGTGTCTTTACTTGATACTATTGAGCTAGGATTCCATTAATTTATACAGTACAACACAAAAGAGGAGTCACATACCGAGAAATTGTTTAAATATAAATAACCTGTTCTCATGCAGAGGAAATAGAATGAATAAAGTGGAGTAGAACACCAGCCACTTTTAGTCCTGAACCTTATACGAAGCACAAAAGCACATAATTTCTACTCCATATAAATTGCATGTATACATTGTCTTAAAGCTGGGTATACACTAAATGTTGTCTACCCAATGATCCGACGGGTGACACCCCCCCCCCAGCCGATGGGCCAACATATCGGGCGGCCGGTACGCATTAGGTGATCCAGTATACACTTATCCATACTTGCTTACCTTTATATTTCTGTTCCCGGGAGATGCCCGGGTAAGACAAGCAGGAGGGCGGGGCCTGATGATTCGCAAAATTAAGCCCCAACCCCTCACAGCAAAGTGCCGCGATTGGCTCAAATTTAAATAGAGGGCGGAGCAAAATGACGCGAATCATGAAGAATCACATCATTAATCCCCGCCCCCTGCACAGAGATCCGCGATCGCCGCGGAAATTCTCCCCATTCTGCCCACTTCACTAGGATGTGGGCAGAATACGGGAGAAATGCCTACCCTTCCGGGGGTGCAGGGGGTTACCCGAAAAATCAGGAGCCTCCCGCGAATTCCAGGAGGGTAGACATGTATACACTTAACGAATTTAACGATTTGTCGTTCCGATCTGTTGGAATTGGGCAAATCATTCAAAATATCTCTAAGTGTGTACCTAGCATAACAGTAGTCTTTATTGATGTTCTTTCTCTCAAAACAAATATAAAACCTTTAACCTTATGTTTAAAAACAGATTTTATTAACCAAACCCAAACACAAAAATTATTTTGCTCATACATTTAAAATACAAATTATAGCTTATCTGAATCCTTGCTATAAAGATAGACCATCGGAGAGGTTCAGGTCTGCTGTCAGTACGGAACTTGGATTAAAAAAATTAACTTGCGTGTTTTGGATTCCATCTAAGTTCCTCCCCGGGCGCCAAGGCTTGGGAGGAGCAGGCGAGTTTGGGAGAAGCATGCTCAGATCACTTTGATTCTTAGGATTTTTTTTTAAGGCAGTTAAATAGTTAAAATTTAATTTAAAAAACGGTGTGGCCCCCCCCTAATTTCAAAGCCAGCCATGGACCTTTTAGCATGGTCTGGTCATAGAAAATCGGAGTAAAATGCGACATGAGGTACCCCCTACTTTCAATTTACCAGCACTAGGCTGATCTAGCCGGGGTGGCAATGCCACAGCAGGAGGATGCAAAGCGCAAAGTCCTCCTGTCACAGCTTTAAACCAATCCCAAGCAGGCCAGCCCAGGGATGGCAATCCTCGGAAAGTGGGGACCCGCCAGAAAAGAATGAGGTCCCTCCTCCTGAGCATTAACCAGCCCTAAGCTGAAAGCCCATGGCTCTTCCCTACATTCCTGGCTGGTGGCTGCAGGGGTAATGGATTACTTGAAGTAATAATATTGTTTTTCACAGCAGAACTACAGGTAATAGCCAGGCAGTCCTTTTGCACTTGTAGAAGTGTAAGTGCCAGCAGGCCTGTAGCACTTGTATCCTCACTGTGAAAGAACTATTAAACAAACACAGTACTCAAACAACGAATATTGTAAATCTTTCTTACACTTTCATTCACTCACTAACCCGCACTCGCAATACATACAGTACTTACTTACTCCCTGAAGAAGGTTGGTCCTCTTTCCAGCAGAAGTCTTAGTTCTTGGTAAAATAACAAACCGTTCGCGACCCCACAGACAGGCAATGAGCAGTGCCGCTGCCACCCAAAATGACTTCAGGTCATTCCGGTCAGCTCCATGGACTATAATGGAGCAGCCATTACCATGGCAGTCAGTCAGCGACTACTGCCATCAGGCAATCATTGTCCGCTGCCATCAACACTGTCCGCTGCCTGTCTGTGGGGTCCCGAATTGTTTGTCATTTCCCCAAGACCTAGAACTTCTGCTGGAGATTAGGATCAACCTCCTTCAGGGAGTATGTTATTACTGTATGTGTAATACCCCACCAAGGGGAGGACAATTAATGGAGTGGGTGTAAACTGGATTTACCTCTGTAGTGGAGACACCTCCTCACTTCTTCCTTCTGTGACAACTCTTAGCTAAGACCACACTTTGGCAGAGAGGCAAGGACATCACCATTACCCCAAGCTCAGTGACCGACAATTGTTATAAACAAAAAGAAAAGTTTATTTAACTCCAGTCCAGCGGGTAAATTTACTAAGATTTGAGGTGGTCCCAATTTTCAAAGTGATTTATCTCACTGGAATTCACCAAAATTCTGGTGATTTAATCCCTTTTCTTTTACCAAATTTACCAACAGGCGAGTTGAGGCTAAACGAGTTTGCCGATGGTGAAGCAGAACGAGATATCTTTCCCGAGTAACTCTGTTTGTAGGAGATTACTCACCCGAGATTGCAGTGTTTTCTCTCTGCAAATCTCTCCCGAGCTAGCAGCCAGCAATATCAGTGAGATGCTTGCTGCTTGTTTGTTTTCCCTTGTAAAAATTTGAAAAATGTCTTAAAAAAAATTACGTGAGGTCCCCCCCCCAAACACTAACCAGCCCCGGGCTTACCAGCCTGTACAGCCTGTCTTAACATTACAGGGAAAAAAATGTGTAGGGATACCCTGTAATGTAAGAACCAGAACAAGGCGGAGTAAAAAAATTACGTGAGTTCCACTGTATGTTTAAAACCAGCAATGGACCCTTTCTAACAGGGGGCTGATGCCACAGCCAGGGGTGCCATTTCACTGGGCCCCCCAGCCACAGCATCAGCCCTGACCATTAGTCAGCCAAGGCCAGGGATCCCTGGGGAGTTGGTGACCCCCCCAATAAAAGGGTCACCCTCTCTAGGGCACCCCTGGCCTAGGCTGATAGCCCGGGGCTATCCCCGCCATCCCTGGGCTTTCAGTTAAGGCTATAAAAAGCCTAGTTGGGTGTGGCTAACAGCCAGCCCTGTAGAGATGTGTCCCTCTGTATCTAGGAGGTGAGTACATTTAACTGCAATGTAATGATGTGCTAGGCATATATGCTAGTGTTAGGGACCTGCAGAAAAATGGGGTCCCTTGATGCTGGGCTGCAGGCTTAAATGCTTTGATCAAATCATGACAAAATCCCCTTTGTTTTATTTGCTGCACACACATAAATTTGCAGTATATTATTGTTAGCGCCGATAGCAAAAGTTTTTCTGTTTTGTATACATATATGGCATTAATATTGCCATGCTGCTGGTACCATGTATGATATGGGTAAAGCCGAGCGCGGGCATATTTCTTTTCTGTTTTGTTTCAAGAGTATGTATGTATGTATGTATGTAATAAAGCTTTATTTTCCAGGGGTGTTTTTTTAACCATTTCTTTACAGGTGAACTACAGGTAACAATGGGCCCTTAATGCACCGCATGCTGGTACTTGTGGTTCTCCAAGTACCAGCATGCGGGGGAGGCTTGCTGGGACCTGTAGTTCCACTGTAAAGACAAGGATGATAAATCTATTTATTACACTACACCAAACACTATCAAGCAGCCATCCACCGCCCAGGGATGGCGGGGATAGCCCCGGGCTGTCAGCCTAGGCCAGGGGTGCCATGGAGGGGGTGACCCCTTTATTAGGGGGGTCACCAACTCCCCAGGGATCCCTGGCCTGGGCTGACTAATGGTCAAGGCTGATGCTGCGGTTGGGGGGCCCAGTGAAAGGGCACCCCTGGCTGTGGCATCAGCACCCTGTTAGAAAGCGTCCAGGGCTAGTTTTAAATATACAGTGGACCCCACGTAATTTTTTTACTCCATATATTTAAAACCAGCTCTGTCCCTGCTGCCTTGTGCTGGTTCTTACATTACAGGGGATCCCTACACATTTTTTTCCCTGTAATGTTAAGAACCTGTACAGGCTGGCAAGCTCGGGGCTGGTTAGTGATTTTGGGGGGGACCTCACGTCTTTTTTTTTTACAAATTATCCCTATTTTTACAAGTTACAGAAAGAAACATACACAAATCACAATGATTTGTGTATGTTTCTGACCATCTCGCAGCTCAGGGGGTTGAGTTTGAAACGTGATTTTGACAGAGCGTTTGCTCCTATCTCACCCAAGCTTGTCATCCCAGTTTTTGGTAAATTTGAGAGATGTATGTTTTAGTTGAAAAGTACTTCCGATTTGGCCCGATGGTGATAAGATTCGAGATTGCTATCTCACCCGACTTTTATGAGTGAGATGAGAGAAATCTCTCTCTAACTCACCCGACTTTGCCTTTAGTAAATTTGCAAGCAGGGAAAAAATTAATAACTCACCCGAGATGGTAATTTCGACCTATCTCGATTCTTAGTAAATTTACCCCCTGGACTGCAATGCTGGGATACTTGTTCTTTTTAAATGTTGTATTTCATTTAAACAAATATACAAACTACCTCCACAGTTCTGCAGTACAATGTATAAATTAATTAACTATACTACTATCTATTGGTTTTTATATCCTTGGCTGCTAACTTTTATAACTGCTCCCTTTTACCTTTACTTACTCACTATATTATTGACACTTTGTAGCACATGTAAAACAATACTAGCAATACATTTTGTTTAGATCCTTATAAGCTTATCTGCTGTCTTGAAAGTCCATATCACCATTTATTACAATAGTCCTATTAGCTGCAACTAAATAGCTGATGCGGTGGTGCACATACTTAGTATCATTTACTTTTTGTTATTGTCACAAGCTGATAACTGGCTGTGATTCATAAGTTGCTGCAGTTCCTTATTGAAACAAAGTCACTGTTAGGATAAAGTTGTTTCACTATCCAATTTAAATATTGAGGTAAAAACTTTGCCTGTAAACTACACCCTTCTCCCGCTGCCAGTCGCTGGGTCACTGCACTGTATGGATGGGGCAATTTACCTCAAGTCTCACAGAATAGGATGAACCCTCATATACAATGAGGGGTGGAGCAGCTACATGTAATCTATTCTCTGGCAACTCCCACCTTAGACTTTGGGTCAGCCTCAGCCCTCCGTTCCTCAACAGCTCTAGTATCCCTCAGATCAGTTGCCTGTATCAAAGTCCTAAACTCTGCAGACCTGACAGGAGCGCTGTTGTACACAGATTCCTACGCCTGAGGTACCTCTCCAAAAAACCGTCCTCAGCACCACTTCGCAGCATCGCTCGGGCCGGACTAACTGCCACTAGCTGCAAACTGTCACTTCCCTACCACCTGACCCTGATCATGTGACCTGCTCCTGTCCTCTTCACCAGCTGCAGAGGCTGCCGACATGACATGCACATGCAGTGCAGAAGTGATGCACAGTGTCAGGTGTAATATTTCACATAGCAGGGTATTACATATGTAGTGTAGTGCGGGTGTGTGAGTTAATGTGTAATAAAGATTTACAGTATTCGGTGTGTGAGTACAGTGTTTTGTTTAATATTTTCACAGTGGGGCTAAAAGTTTCGATTTGAAGAACAATCATATTACTTCAATTAACACATTACCCCTGCATCCATCAGCCAGGGATGCAGGGAAGAGCCCTCGGAAGGGGAACCGCATTTTTTGGGGGAGGTCTCCAATTTCCAAGGATTGTAAGGCCTTGGCTGACCAGTTTGAGGCTGGAATAAGACTTTGACAGGAGCCCCCATGCTGTGTGTCATTCTGGCATTTCCACTCTGGCTGGTTCAGCCTTATGCTGGTAAATGGAAAATTAGGGGAACCCCATGCCGGTTTTTCCACTGATTTTCCATGACCAGACCAGGCTAAAAGGTCCAGGGCTGGTTATGGAATTAGGGGGGCATCCTGTGATACTCTAGTGTGGTGGGTGCTGTCTTGGACCCCAATCCCAACACAATGAATGACACAATGGACAAAATAGCATTTAATTCTATTTATCTGGATCTCTTTAATTCGAATCCTAAACCTCTTAATCAAGGGTTAAACAACAGCAAATTACACACAGTAACACAGTATCTTATATTTCTGCAACACTTTATAAATATTTTCCAATAACAATTCTCAGGAATTCCTATCACTTAACTCTATCATCAGCGTTAACACCACAAGCAGAATCAGTATGATTTTCCGGTGGACGGGATGGCAACGGTCAGAAGACCGTCAGCGGCATCCCGATGGTGAGCATCCCGACAAGGGCCAATTGGTAGCCTAACCCTCCCCCTCTCCCCCGTAACCCTCCCCCGGTGATGCCTAGTCCTAACCTCCCCCCGGTGGTGCCTAACCCTAACCTCCCCTTCCCGCACTGTAAACCTAACCATTCCCAGGTGGTGCCTAACCCTAACCCCCCCTCTACTCAGCCTAACCATAACCCTACCCAGTTAGAGCCTAACCCACCCAGGCAGGTCCCTAAACCTAACCCCCCCCCCATCCCCGGCCTAACCCTACTCCTAACCTGCATACTTACCTTCGGAATGCCAATGTCGGTATCTTGATCTCTTCCGGATGGGCGTGAGGATTCCGCGTCAGTATCTTGACATCCGCCATCCCATCTGCCGGCATCTTGGCTGGATCCTCCACAGACATATAACTTTCTGATCACCCATAAGAAGTAAGCAATTGGTGATAAGCAATAACTCTACACAGCAATATACATATAATTACGTTTTGTAAATGTAATATATACTATCCCAGTCTTTATTTATCCTGACACAGGTTAGTGATATTGGTGTTGCTGATGCTTCCTATGGGCTGCAGGCTCTAAGACTCTCTAAACCGTTGGTTTAAGGGGTTTACGAGAATGTCATACATTTATTTTGCAGGAATTGTTCCTTAATCTCATTTGCCTCTTAATTGAATTAATTTCAGCAGTGACTTCCCTGAGGTAAAGGTTTCTGTAGTGACTGTCCCTATTGTTGTTTCACTCCTTAAGGTGCCCATACACAGTGCGATATAGCCGCCGAACCAATGGATTGGTACGATATTGCTGCTATATCATACCATGTGTGGGCATGATATCGGACAGTGCACGCTCCCGTGGGGTCGTACATCGCACCTCCAGATCTTACTGCATGTTTACTTGATCTGGACATGCAATGTACGATCTCATGCAGTGCTATGTGACTGGGGAAAGGGGGTGCCGCCATATCGGATGGTTGGGCAGCAGATCGCTCCGTGTGTAGGGACCACCCAATATGTCGGCCGTTGGATCGGCCGTCGCAGAGCATGGTGCCAATTGCACCGTGTATGGGCACCTTAAGTCTATATCAGTAAACTTATCAGCCAGCACTGAGGGACCTTAGCTAACTTCATAGGGCAGTATCACTTGTCTCAGTCCCCTCAGCAAATTAATAGCTTGGTTACTGTTCTGGCTATAGAAGGGAAGCAGTGGGCAAATGTTCAGTGGTACTTACAGGGCTGCTCCTTTCCCCTCAGATGTAGTTCAGCACAAAACTCTTAATGACTGCTCCAGGTGTCAGTACATGAAAACTTGGCACCCTCTGCACTGCTGTAGCCATGCCTTGGTCAATAGAAGGGAAGGAGGGCTCGGGACAGTCTCCTCTTTCCAACAGCTGTGGCTCTGGTTCAGCCGTCTACACTGATAGCTACAGAGGGGAGGCCGGCCTGAAGTCTCTGCTCCACCCAATCAGCCTCGGTCACTGCTACACCTGCGCTGCTGACGCTGCCTGGGGATCAAGCTGTCATCAGGAAGAAGTGCCTCCAGTTTACCTCCGGCTCTACCCACTTTAAGGGAGCCGCACCTCTGGGTCCTGCCTCCTTCAGTAGCCGTCATGGAAGGGAGATGAGTGATTCAAGCACTGGTCTGCCAAGAACTGCCCCGGCTGCTGCCACTCAGACAGTCCACAGACACAGCCGTGAACTCCAGTCATGCTGCAGGGCTTACACCAGCCGCCCTGTCAACTGTCCCTTCAGCCGCCCTGTCAGCTGTCTCTTCAGGTGCACAAGTGCCCGAATCTCTCTCACCTACCGCACGAGCAAATTCTATTCTTTCCTTTAGCATAACTGTCCAAGTTGTCCATTGGCTGCAGAAGGCAGGGGGAGGGAACATGGGGAAAGCAAGCACAGTGTCACACATTAAATGTGATACCACCACCTATGTCTCTATAAAAGGTTCTTTGGTGGGGTATCACAATCCCACAAATTATTTTTTTTTAATTTGAACTATTAACTGCTTTAATACTCTTTTTACCTCAGATATGTGCAATCAGGCTAGGCAGTGGAGGCAGAGCCTCCCCTGTCATGATTTGATATAAAAATTATTAAAATACTACAAAGAAGATATTTATAACTTATAAACATTTCTTTGTTTATTGTAATCATTTGTAGTTAACACGCAACAGCATTTTGGAGCTTCCTGGGACTGCAGGGAGAAGAGAGATGAGGCAGCAACAGCTCATCCTTGCTTCTGTGTAGTCATCAGACAGTCTTGCAGAGCTAGGGGCGGGGCTACACCACAGGCAGTAAGCTGCAAAGCAAGAGAGCTAATAGAGACATGCCTCTGAGTATGGGGGGCATGCCTTGGGCACTGATGGACACCTTGGATGTTTCAAGTGACCAGGAAGTGCACTGCAGTGTTTAGAGATCAGAGCTCAGCAGCGAGAGAAGACACAGTGATGCAGGTGGGAGAATCAATGGACACTGTAGCTTAGTATAGTGAGGGGAGAGTTACAGTGAGTAGGGGGTGAAACAGGTTCCCAGCACTCAGACCCATCTCCATATGTGAGCCATTGACCTCGCCGCAGGTCACTGATTTACCTGTACTGGCCTCAGGCCTCTGCTCTAGTTATTGATTGCTGAAAACATTCTATAGCATTTGTATAGTTTATATTAAACCACCATCCTGTCTTCCACTCTAGTACCACTATGTTTCCTAGATGTGCAAAATGTTTTTTTTTAAATTGCCATGTGTTTGTGCCTCTGTTCTGTCGCTTAGTTTAGCCAGTCAGCTTGCTGCAGCCACTGGCCAATATGGATGAAAACAATATTGTAAGCTGTGAGGTGGTTAAAATTGACTGGAGTTGATTGGACATTAATGTTATTGAGGTTAATAATACTTTAGGAACAAAAATAGGCCCAAATTATATCACTTAAAAAAAAAATCCAGTTCCTAAACCAAAACACTTGAGGGTAGTTTTGGTAAAACCAAAACCAAAACATGACAATGAATTAGAACCAAAGCAAAAACCAGAACACGGGGGTCTGCACACATCTCTAATAATTATAATATAACGGTTTCAGCTTGGTGTATGGTAGGGAAATGTTCCAAGAAGTGAACAGCAGAAGTGTGAACCCTTTAATTCATGTTTCTGAGATTTCCTTGCCAAATGGATTTCTTTATATACATTGGAAGATGCATTTTAATCTAAATGACACAATTTGCTTGTATTATTGTGTTTAAATGAAGTCCAATTGCCATTTCAGTTAATTTCAAGTGTTCACAGTTTACTAAAAGCATTGCCAGTGCATTCAAATACAAGCTATGTAGAGCAACAGATGTTGGTTAAGTTGGCACACAGACAGATAGTCAGACACAGGGCCACTGGGAGCTGAACGAGGCTCTGGTACTGGGGGTCCTGACCAAACAGGGAAGCGTGGTGACGTTCCCTCCGGAAAAAATAACTTCTATGCATAGCACTGCAAAATACAACACGAGCAGCAAAGGGGACATTTGTCCCCCTCATCTCATAACCAGTGTCCCTCCAACAAGCCCGGGCACTGGTAAATAGTATCCCCCACATACCCTTCGGCGTCACTGGTCACACATAAACTGGGATGGCACAAAGCCAGATTTGAAAACAAAGCAGCAAGTAGTAAGCTAAAGTGTCACACAAAGCTGATAGTCAGACATAAGCAAGGATGGCACACAAAGCTGGTAGTCAGGCATAAGCAAGGATGGCACACATAGCTGGTAGTCAGACATAAGCAAGGATGGCACACAAAGATGGTAGTCAGACATAAGCAAGGATGGCACACATAGCTGGTAGTCAGACATAAGCAAGGATGGCACACAAAGATGGTAGTCAGACATAAGCAAGGATGGCACACAAAGCTGGTAGTCAGACATAAGCAAGGATGGCACACAAAGCTGGTAGTCAGACATAAACAGGGATGGCACACAAAGCTGGAAGTCAGACATAAGCAAGGATGGCACACAAAGCTGGTAGTCAGGCATAAGCAGGGATGGCACACAAAGCTGGTAGTCAGACATAAGCAAGGATGGCACACAAAGCTGGTAGTCAGACATAAGCAGGGATGGCACACAAAGCTGGTAGTCAGACATAAGCAAGGATGGCACACAAAGCTGGTAGTCAGACATAAGCAAGGATGGCACACAAAGCTGGTAGTCAGACATAAGCAGGGATGGCACACAAAGAAGGTAGTCAGACATAAGCAGGGATGGCACACAAAGCTGGTAGTCAGAGATAAGCAAGGATGGCACACAAAGCTGGTAGTCAGACATAAGCAAGGATGGCACACAAAGCTGGTAGTCAGACATAAGCAGGGATGGCACACAAAGCTGGTAGTCAGACATAAGCAGGGATGGCACACAAAGCTGGTAGTCAGACATGAGCAAGGATGGCACACAAAGCTGGCAGTCAGACATAAGCAAGGATGTACATAAGCAGGGATGGCACACAAAGCTAGTAGTCAGACATAAGCAAGGATGGCACACAAAGCCGGTAGTCAGACATAAGCAAGGATGGCACACAAAGCTGGTAGTCAGACATAAGCAAGGATGGCACACAAAGCTGGTAGTCAGACATAAGCAGGGATGGCACACAAAGCTGGTAGTCAGACATAAGCAAGGATGGCACACAAAGGTGGTAGTCAGACATAAGCAAGGATGGCACACAAAGCTGGTAGTCAGACATAAGCAAGGATGGCACACAAAGTTGGTAGTCAGACATAAGCAAGGATGTACATAAGCAGGGATGGCACACAAAGCTGGTAGTCAGACATAAGCAAGGATGGCACACAAAGCTGGTAGTCAGACATAAGCAGGGATGGCACACAAAGCTGGTAGTCAGACATAAGCAAGGATGGCACACAAAGCTGTTAGTCAGACATAAGCAAGGATGGCACACAAAGCTGGTAGTCAGACATAAGCAAGGATGGCACACAAAGCTGGTAGTCAAACATAAGCAGGGATGGCACACAAAGCTGGTAGTCAGACATAAGCAGGGATGGCACACAAAGATGGTAGTCAGACATAAGCAAGGATGGCACACATAGCTGGTAGTCAGACATAAGCAAGGATGGTACACAAAGCTGGTAGTCAGACATAAGCAGGGATGGCACACAAAGATGGTAGTCAGACATAAGCAAGGATGGCACACATAGCTGGTAGTCAGACATAAGCAGGGATGGCACACAAAGCTGGTAGTCAGACATAAGCAAGGATGGCACACAAAGCTGGTAGTCAGACATAAGCAAGGATGGCACACAAAGCTGGTAGCCAGGCATAAGCAAGGATGGCACACAAAGCTGGTAGTCAGGCATAAGCAAGGGTGGCACACAAAGCTGGTAGTCAGACATAAGCAGGGATGGCACACAAAGCTGGTAGTCAGACATAAGCAAGGATGGCACACAAAGCTGGTAGTCAGACATAAGCAAGGATGTACATAAGCAGGGATGGCACACAAAGCTGTAGTCAGACATAAGCTAGGATGGCACACAAAGCTGGTAGTCAGACATAAGCAAGGATGGCACACAAAGCTGGTAGTGAGACATAAGCAAGGATGGCACACAAAGCTGGTAGTCAGACATAAGCAGGGATGGCACACAAAGCTGGTAGTCAGACATAAGCAAGGATGGCACACATAGCTGGTAGTCAGACATAAGCAGGGATGGCACACAAAGCTAGTAGTCAGACATAAGCAAGGATGGCACACAAAGCTGGTAGTCAGACATAAGCAAGGATGGCATACAAAGCTGGTAGTCAGACATAAGCAAGGATGGCACACAAAGCTGGTAGTCAGACATAAGCAAGGATGGCACACAAAGCTGGTAGTCAGACATAAGCAGGGATGGCACACAAAGCTGGTAGTCAGACATAAGCAAGGATGGCACACAAAGGTGGTAGTCAGACATAAGCAAGGATGGCACACAAAGCTGGTAGTCAGACATAAGCAGGGATGGCACACAAATCTCGTAGTCAGACATAAGCAAGGATGGCACACAAAGTTGGTAGTCAGACATAAGCAAGGATGTACATAAGCAGGGATGGCACACAAAGCTGGTAGTCAGACATAAGCAAGGATGGCACACAAAGCTGGTAGTCAGACATAAGCAGGGATGGCACACAAAGCTGGTAGTCAGACATAAGCAAGGATGGCACACAAAGCTGGTAGTCAGACATAAGCAGGGATGGCACACAAAGCTGGTAGTCAGACATAAGCAAGGATGGCACACAAAGCTGGTAGTCAGACATAAGCAAGGATGGCACACAAAGCTGGTAGTCAGACATAAGCAGGGATGGCACACAAAGCTGGTAGTCAGACATAAGCAAGGATGGCACACAAAGCTGGTAGTCAGACATAAGCAGGGATGGCACACAAAGCTGGTAGTCAGACATAAGCTAGGTGACTAGGTCACACTCTGTACCAGTACGGAGCAGGTTGAGATAACAGAAGCAAAGCAGGGAAAAATACTTATTTATACCAACTAATCATCTTGATTTTCACATTTGTCATGTTAAGTCACAATGGTAATGTTTACATTTTTAGACTTGGAATTGGGAGCAAATCTACAGTACCTGATGCAGAGTTGAGCACAAATCCATTTCCTGAACATATGTTTTTGCACATAGTACAGGACCTACGCAAGTAAGGATGATGGACAGTTATAAGCATTTCATCTGCATCTCCACTTACAGCTGAGTAGGCTAAATTAGGATGTACAATAACTGCTTCTCACTTAGATTAATTTGAGAGTGCATCCGTGGAATTGCGCATGCATAAATACGATTGTCTGCACAATGGATAGGGTTGGTGCAAATGAGCCCTGGTAATTATGTTACTTAACGTATGGTATGGGGCAGTGTGGTTGCACAGGTGCATACAAGCAAAATATCCGCATTTACTGCAGTTCAATGAGCGCAATGAGGGAGCAATTGTAGACTTATGTTCAATTATGCATCAGCCCCAAAATGTGCAAATTTGGATCTGGACAAACCATATTGCAATGCTGAGGGTGCAAATACTATTTTGTGGAATGCAGGAAAAACACTGCCTGATTTTGTATGTACTATAACACGAAATGCCAGCTCTTCAGTTGAGACCCTTTCCATCTCTAAATCTGTCTGCATATTTTTAGGCTACACCTTCTTGCTGGTTTTACTCTTAAATGAGGCCTTTCATATTCTGAAAGAAATCAATTTACTTAAATTAAATTAAATAAGAAACAAATTATCTTTTTTTAAAAGTTTTACAAATTAGAAACTTACGTCTGGAGTAAATAGATATAGCAGTCCATCAATGGCACCAGGCAGTGTGAACCCACGAATGAGGAATATAGATAGAATAATGTAAGGAAAAGTAGCAGTAATGTAAACGACCTGCAAAATAAAGATAACTGTTAGAAACGATAAAACAGAAAGAAGTTTCATGTGCATAATTTCTAGTTATATCATATGGACCAATTATTATTAGATGCGTACCAAGATACAACCATGACTGCAAGGTTAGTATATGTGCCAGGATTATGTTAGGATTAATAAATAACATAAATAAATAAATAAATAGGATAAATAAATATGCACTTCAGTTACACCAGGACATGTGGGGCCTTATTTATCAATGAGTTTTCTCATTCACAATGAGTGATAAAACTTGTTGCATATGATAAATGGTTCTCCAGCCAATCAGCATCCAACTGTAATTTTTTAAATAGATATCAGTTGGAGCACCATTACACTGGGGAGCAAAAAATATTTTTTCTTTCTTGCCAAAGATTTAAGGGCCTCATTCAGACCCGTTCACTAGGCTGTGTTCGCACGTAGCCTGCCGATGTTTTCAATGTGCGAATGAGTATGCATCGCAGTGCGCGTGCGCGAACCATCGCCCCTTGTGCATCGACGCCTCGCTAGCTTGAGTGACAGGACGAGTCGTCTGTGGGTGGTGACAGGGTTGGTCGATGGAAATGGGGGAGTGGAGGTGCGAACGCAGGCGTGTCTGAGCTTCTTAACACCATTTCAGAGGCGTGCATAATTAAGACGCATCATCATAGTACACGTCACATGGCTGAATTACACACTGAAGCACTCGCAGTGCTTGCGGTAAGGTATGGTCAGCCCCAAGTGCTGTGTACGTTTCTAATGGTACTTGATGTTACCGATACAGGCTGGTGGGTGTCTAAGTACACACCGCGATCGCACGCCAAGACATAGTGGGCTTGCTAATACCTTGCCGTGTGATCGCAGGATTTGCATACTTTGGCAGCGTGCGAACGCATCTAGCAAGCGGGTCTGAATCAGACCCTAAGATCGGTTTGAGAGTACTCGCAGGTCCTATTTTTGCATTAAATCTTTGCTATAGCTGAATTGGCTCCAGTTTTCAAATTAATGAAAAATGATAAAATTCTATTATTTTCTCCATTTGAAGTGCCTTAGTAGTCTAGGCCTGCAGAATCGACTTAGCTTTGCTTTTTGACAACTACCCTCTTTCAACAATAACACTTTGTTTTATTTGTGATAACGTAGCTGGTAGTCACATTTGAGACACATAACACATTCAAATCTCCTCACTAACGCTGGGAGGAGGCGTGGCAGTGCACTGCTGAGCCTGCTGGGACATCCTCAGACCACAGCCACGCCTCCTCCCAGTATACAGAGAGGAGCAACACAACACATTCATATCTCCTCACTAACGCTGGGAGGAGGCGCAGCAGGACACTGCTGAGCCTGCTGGGACATCCTCAGACCACAGCCACGCCTCCTCCCAGCATACAGAGAGGAGCAACACAACACATTCATATCTCCTCACTAACGCTGGGAGGAGGCGTGGCAGTGCACTGCTGAGCCTGCTGGAATATCCTCAGACCACAGCCACGCCTCCTCCCAGCATACAGAGAGGAGCAACACAACACATTCATATCTCCTCACTAACGCTGGGAGGAGGCGCGGCAGGACACTGCTGAGCCTGCTGGGACATCCTCAGACCACAGCCACGCCTCCTCCCAGCATACAGAGAGGAGCAACACAACACATTCATATCTCCTCACTAACGCTGGGAGGAGGCGTGGCAGTGCACTGTTGAGCCTGCTGGAATATCCTCAGACCACAGCCACGCCTCCTCCTGAATCAGACCCTAAGATCGGTTTGAGAGTACTCGCAGGTCCTATTTTTGCATTAAATCTTTGCTATAGCTGAATTGGCTCCAGTTTTCAAATTAATGAAAAATGATAAAATTCTATTATTTTCTCCATTTGAAGTGCCTTAGTAGTCTAGGCCTGCAGAATCGACTTAGCTTTGCTTTTTGACAACTACCCTCTTTCAACAATAACACTTTGTTTTATTTGTGATAACGTAGCTGGTAGTCACATTTGAGACACATAACACATTCAAATCTCCTCACTAACGCTGGGAGGAGGCGTGGCAGTGCACTGCTGAGCCTGCTGGGACATCCTCAGACCACAGCCACGCCTCCTCCCAGCATACAGAGAGGAGCAACACAACACATTCATATCTCCTCACTAACGCTGGGAGGAGGCATGGCAGTGCACTGCTGAGCCTGCTGGGACATCCTCAGACCGCAGCCACGCCTCTACTCAGCATACAGAGAGGAGCAACAGAGAGGACCGAGTGATGCAGTTAGCAATCCTCCTGTTCCTTTGTTCGGCCCTCTCTCTGTCCAAACCACAACAAATTTCCCTCTGTTTGGGCTTGTTTTGTTCAGTAAGTCCTTGGCTTTTGTTGGGAGGTAGCACTGAATTTGTGAAACAAACGTTTTCACTGTAAAAATTTGTTCTTCTTGGAGACGGTGTACTAACAATCCTGATGTTTCTATTTGTGGCAAATATAGTGTTGCAAAAGAAAGAAAAAATATAACTGTATTCGTAAAACAAGCGTATCAGGCTTATCTTGTATGTCACATAAGCTAGCAAGACAAGATTTGGGTGCCTCACAAAGTTTGTAAAACCTGCGTGGATTCACTCCTCAATTGGACTAAAGGTGATCGAAAAGGACTTAATTTCGGCATACCTATGATGTGGTGTGAGCCAAAAGACTGCTATTTTTGTGCTTTAAATGTGAAGGGTATGGATTGATTTAAGAAGCGCAAATGGAAATACCCAAGTATGAATTCTGCAAAACAACCGATACCACATACCACTATATAAGGGGCACTACTGGGGGCACTGCATAGGGGGGACTACTCCTGGAGGCTCTGCATAGGGTTGACTACTACTGGGGGCACTATAAAAGGGGCACTGCATAGGGGGACTACTACTGGAGGCACTATATAAGGGACACTGCATAGGGGGACCACTACTTGGGGCACTGTATAAGGGGCACTACTAGGAGCACTGCATAGGGGGGACCACTACTAGTGGCACGGTATAAGGGGCATTACTGGGGCACTATATATTTGGTACTACTGGGGGCACTGTAAAAGGTGCACTACTGGGGGCAATGCATATGGGGGACCACTACTAGTGGCACTGTATAAGGGGCATTACTGGGGCACTGTATAAGTGGTACTACTGGGGGCACTGTAAAAGGGGCACTACTGGGGGCCTGCATAAGGGCACAATATAATAGGCACTACTGGGGGCACTGCATGGAGGGTGCCACTAGTGGGGGCACTGCATAGGGGGGATTACTACTGGGGGCACTATATAAGGGGCACTGCATGGGGGGGACTATTACTGGGGGTACTATATAAGGGGCACTACTGGGGACACTGCATAGGGTTGACTACTACCAGGGGCACTATATATAAAGGGAACTACATAGGGGGGACCACTACTGGTGGCACTGCATAGGGGGACCACTACTGGGGGCTCAGCATAGGTAGTATATTACTGGGGGTACTGTATAATGGGCACTGCATAGGGGGGACCACTACTGGGGGCACTGCATAGGGGTGACTACTACTGGGGGTACTGCATAAGGGGCACTGCATAGGGGGGACCATTACTGGGGCAACTGTATAATGGGCACTACTGGGAGCAATGCATAGGGAGGACTACTACTGGGGGCACTGCACAGAGGGGACTATATAAGGGCACTACTGGGGGCACTGCATAGGGGGGACTATTATTGGGTGCACTATATAAAGAGCACTACTGGGGGCACTGCATAGGGTTGATTACTACTGGGGGCACTGCATAGGGGGACCTACTACTGGGGGCACTATATAAGAGGCACTACTGTGGCACTGCATAGGGGGGACCACTACTGGGAGCACTGCATAGGGGTAACAACTACTGGGGACACAAGTGGGGCACTGCATAAGGAGGACTACTATTGGGGGCACTGCATAAAGGGAAATACTACTGGGAGCACTATATAAGGGGCATGGCATAGGGGGACTACTACTGGGGCACTATATAAGGGGCACTACTGGGGGCACTGCATATGGTTGACTACTACGGGGGCCACTATATAAGGGGCACTGCATAGGGGGGACCACTACTGGGCCACTGCATAGGGGGACCACTACTAGCAGCACTGTATAAGGGGCACTACTGAGGCACTGTATAAGGGGCACTACTGGGGCACTGTATAGGGGGCACTGCATAAGGGACGCTGCTATTGGGGATATTGCGAGAGGGGCACCACTACTTGGGAAATTAAGGTGCATATGGAATGGAATGGAAAGGAATGTTCCCAGAGTGACGAGGAATGGTTGTATGTCATGTTGACAGACCCCATTTTCCAGTGACCATGCCCCTTGTGGCAACTGATCACACCCACTTTTTCGACTTGTGCCTTCGACACATGTACATACTTGGGGGTGGTCCATTTTTTTTACTTGCCCTGGGCTCCAAATACCCTAGTTACGCCACTGGTGTGCAGGTGTTGATATTGTAGAGTTATGTAGGCACAGTGGGTGACTTAAGCTATGAACAGCCAGTTACTGAACCAGTGATGTTCTTTTATTGATAGATATAGTAGGTACAGGCATACTCACTGTTGCATGCACACTGGTAATGGAGCAGAACAGGATTCTACACAGCTTACCAGTCGGTGAGTGTATGCTGTAAACAGGTAGCAGTGCAGGAATGCTGAAACAGCTTTAAATGCAGGTATTAACTAGATCTCTCATAGAGCTATGTAGGAGACTTCTGTCTCCCACTATGTCACTTTACAAGGTAAAAAAAAGGGGACCCCTGCACATGCTCAGTAGTGAGCTTGGTGTCTATCTTGGGACAGGGTATGAAGCCTCCCTGTAGAACATGAAGACTGCAGCACACTCCTCTTTCAGCTTATAGCTCGGTAACAAAATCCATTCAGTTCTATTCAGTGTAGCTGAGTTGCTGTCATCATTTGGAAAATAACAATCACTACATCCATGCAACAGTCGTTTCTTCAAGACATTAAATCTACTCCAAAACTTTACTTTAGTTTATGCTGTAAATAAATAAAAGCTATAATACCTATAGGAACATAGTGGAGCATTTTATGCCATGAGCACTGTAAAAACTATAATTATGTTCTACATGCATGAAATTTAAATTAAAAACAAGGAATGAATATATCTTTCATGGATTTTGCACCACCCAACAGTCATTAATTTTAAGTCAGCCCAGAAATAGCATAAGCAACTTTAATGGCTGTTACTTTATTTGTACATCTAAGTATAATGGGTGCCAAGCCCAGATTAGGGCCTCTGCATAAATATAGGCCCATAATCATGACAGATTGATGACCAGCTACCCAGCTGGCCACACGGACAATCGTAAATCAAGTAAATTGTGTTTCTATTTCCCTTTCAAAATTCTGACTTTTTTTTCTTTTACTTATATACGAAGACATTGGGGCTGATAGGGTAGGGGTGCACATGCCCACATGGTATTGGACACACCCACACCGCACTGGTCACAGCTCCTCCACTTCTCACAATTGGCCATTGATTGACCATTGATCATTTTCAACCCCAGGCCCATGTGGCCCTTAATCTATCCCTGTTGGGTGCAGGACAAATATAATTTTTTTTAATATTGCAAACTAAACAAGTATTACACTTTAAATAAATCCTAGTCAATGAATACCATCAGGAGGTCATGCAAGCAGTTCACTGAAAATAATCAAGGTGAGTTCAATTTAATGAGGGTGGGTGACCTGGACGCAGGCAATACGTAGATCCAACTTTTAGACAATTCATGGGACAGTTCAGAGCTGCATTCAAATCGGTCGTAATTACACCAGGATTGTGCGCTTAAAACAGTTGTACACATCTATGCGACTGAACCGCACCTATCCATACACTTGGTAGTCAACATCATTATCAGTGTGCACTTGCATGAGCTCTACCCTTGGTGCAAGAGAGACGGCTGAAGTTTGACGGATGTTTGAGTATGCACAACTCAGCATAGCCTGCATTTCTATTGACAAGCCCTCAATATGCCAACACTTAACTTTACCCCATAACCACCCATTTATGCCCCTTCAACTGCAAGTGGATCTGCGACTGAGTTGCATACGGCTCTGAATCATCAGTAGATACATACGCTCGGCTCTGGATCCTGCACAGTGGGAAATACACAATCAGTCTACATAAAGCAGTCGTGTGCAACTCTGCATCAGCTCTTTTGTGTCTTTGCCCTTAAGTGCAACAAATATACAAAACAAAAAGCTGTGAATTTTAGGATAAGACAAGCTCATTTATAGCTATACCGTTCTGTTAGCGCCGTAACAGGGCTAAATAGCGTCCTGTGCCAGCCTACCTTCTTAGCTCCCAACATCATGGCAAACGCTCTGATCACCTGCACACAGACTGTAGGGTGCCTGGTGTCTAAAGGATTGCAGCAGTGATCCTGGCTGCAAGGTGCTGTTCTAAGGGATCCTGCTAGCCAGAAGCATGGGCCGACGGTGCTGCCCACATGTCCCTGGCTCTGTGCGGCGGCACTGGTCTCACACCCCTAGTTATGGCCCTGTGTTCTTTCTGTACTTTAATACAAATTATCTTCATATACTGTGATATAAAACAGTCTTTCTAAATCTTCACATGATTTAATTGAAAATGTAATCTGTGGTCAGGAAGACAGATCAGCGTATGGTATTTAATCCCTTTGCTTATCTATAATATAATACAACAATCACCTGTGTATGAGATGTTTTTCAAGTTTAACGTACCTTTCCTGTAGATTGAATGCCTCTTATAGTGCATAGATATACAGCACCCCAAGCTGCGGCCAGAGACATCACCATCCACCACTGTAAACCTCCATTGTCATTTATGCTTGAGGTTATGTTTAATGTTTTTCTGTACCAAAAATAGCTAACAGTACTACTTTTGCTACACTCTTCATTGTAACCTAAAATAATGACAGTATTTCTTTAATAAACTGCAAGATTTTTTACATTTTAATATAATTAACTAATACATAATACTTTGATATTTCTTACCATCGTACTGTAGATTGTCCACAAACAGCTGCGATAGAGTTGACAGGAAACAAATCCTGATGCTGTTGTTTGATCAGGTAAAAGGATACAGTATGCATATTTTATATTAATCATTATTGCAGAAAATGATTACTAAAGTGCTAAACTTAAAAAAAGTCAAATCTTTGTATTTTTTTAAACATTCATCTTAATTATTACCTTTTTTTTTTTTTTTTTTAAATCATCCAATCAGAATTGCAGATCTTAGAGATTACTGGTCATTTATAAACCTGCTCTGTGTTTTTATGTGCACAAATAAACTATATTTGCCGCCTAGGGAATTTCATGGTGTTACTCTACACCATAGTCCAACCTACTAATACTTTGAATAACACTCAAATTAGTCTGATTTCCGACTTAAATAGTTACCATTATTGTTTGTTATCAGCTTTGTTTTACAATGGGCTTAGTGCTCACAGAAGTGCATTTCTGTACCAAAATTAAACTGTAAGGCACCAGATACAGAGCATTTATAATATGGGATGAGACCCAATCACTGTCAGCTCAGCTGTTGCAAAGTTAGAATGGACAGTTATGTATGCAAAGTATGGAGGCGTAGCCAAGTTCTTAAAGGTAGCAACTTCTGCCTAAGGCCCCTAATGGGTGTGATAACACTCACCCCTACTACCAAAATTAATTGTTGTCTTGTCAGCCCTGGGAATAGAACACCCCTGAAGATACTCTTTCTATACCCTTTTATCATATTACAATATTCTTCCCCTGAAACATGACATCTCAATGTTGCACTGCCCAGTAAGATGCACCTGCTATGTTTCAGTGTAAATATTCAACTCATTCTGACTATGCAAATGTGCTCATCCACAAATCATGGTGCCAAGAACTAAATATATAACAGTTTCTGATTCTGTTGCTGGAGCTGCCGAATCGGGAAAATCCCCACTCTGATCCAAACAATCCCCGCCTTTGATCTATCCATTCCCCACCTTGATCCACTCAAACCTGTCCTAATCCACCATTAAATATCCACTATTTTGGCAGCCTGCAAATAGGAAGTGTCCAATGAAAATCAGGACAATTGGTAGGTATGGTTCAACTTTTCAACTACTGTAATGGTTGTGCAAGTACAATATTAGTAATCTCACATTTTCAGTACAAACTAATGTATTACCTATAGTACATATTTTCCATGTAATTAGAATCAAACATGATACTATAGCCATAATTAAACTGTAACTTTCAATGTTCAATAACATCATGAGTGAAACACATTTAGTGAGCAAAAGCATGATTACAAAAAATACATCTGAGATCATGAAAACATTAGTAATACCTGTTGTATTGGAATTTGTTGTGCAATAACTCCAAGGAAGTGGGTTTTGAAAAGAATTGAAAAAATACCACAAGATCCATGCTATAATAGTATTATAATACACTCCCACCAGAAAAGAAACAAACATTGAAGCAATACCTGCAGAACAAAAGATTAAAAATGTTTGTTAGGTTATTATCAATGCAACAACCTTCAATAAATTACAGAACATCATTGTATGTAATGTTCCCTTAATGAGTCTATGCTGCAAAGGAACAATAAACAAGATTCACGTAAGTGGAGCTGGATTCATAGTATAATTATAATTAATATCTAGGATTATTTTAATATGAGCAACCCACCCAAAATGTGGGAAATCTGCCGAGCTGTGGCTGCTTGCAAGAGCACTTGCACTTAGCAAATTATATATTTTTGTTTCCAATTATCTAGCTTTCAGCGTGTGAACTGAAATATATAACACTAGGAATCAGCGTGAAAGCTGAAATATATAACACTAGGAATTAGCATGAGAGCTGAAATATATAACACTAGGAATCAGCATGAGAGCTGAAATATATAACACTAGGAATCAGCATGAGAGCTGAAATATATAACACTAGGAATCAGCGTGAGAGTTGAAATATATAACACTAGGAATATATAACACTGAAATAGCACATTGGAGATCCTGACATGGAGTAGCACTGGAGAATATCTCAGCATGGAGTCTGGAGTGATATAATAGCCATAGTCACTGGAGTAGTGAACAAAATTATACAGGCAACTATCTGTTTTCTGGAGTCCTACTTTATAATCTTAGGTAGCTGTCCATTGGAGGATAGAGTCAGTTGAGAGCTGGCAAGGCTACCCTTGGATGAGGGACAAGTCAGGTGATACAGACCAACATGGCTACATCCATGACCGCCACCGTGGGAACCAGGACACACGCATTGAAGTCCTAGCAGACCCTGGGGAGAATACTCAACATGCCACCCACCACTGCACCTGGCATCAGGCTGCCTGGGAGATCAAGGACGGCGGCACCACGGTGAGTAGCGGCCAATCCCAGGCCGCATCCTGTCACACCCCTACCTAGATTGGATAAGAGATTTGTTGGTTGTTGTTAGCAAAGGTGAAGCCTCCAAAATTATATTCATTGATGATTACAGTGACTAATCAAATACATGTGAACTGATGGGACAATTTTCAACAATCAACTGAAATACGACAGATTAAGATTAATGTGAATCACCATTTTTCCATATGTAAGTCACATTTTATAATGAATTTGGATAAAAGCTTTGGTTGACTAGAACTATATAGGACTACTAATAGCTTGTATTTTTTATATTTTTTACTACCATTAACATCACATCAGCAAAAACTTCCACCATATTGCTTTTAACCCTGTCCTTCACTACTCTGGATGGGCAGGTAGATATTTCATCGTTATTCACATTGCTATTGTGTTACTGAATAACAACCTCAAGACTATTTACACCACCAAATCCACTTAAGCAGTTTAGTATTGCTGTAGTCTTTTATAACTTTTTCTGGTCAATATGCGATCACAAAAACCTAACCAAGACAGGGACAATGCCTTGCCCCCAGGTGGCATCTTATAGAGGAGAGCAATGGAGGTGATTTATCCAGCTTCCATGTTGGTCCCTCTCCTCTTTAACAGTGTTATATGGCATGCTTCATAAGATACAAGAGTCCAGGGATAACACATATCAGTGTATGACCTGGATACCAGTTTCTGCCTCCTGCATTAGTGCTCATCGCTTCAGTGAGAGTCAAAATAAAAGTAATAGAGAAGGTTTTCCATCCCAGTACTTTTATTTCTGCCTCCCATTGGCTTTCTCATACAATTACAAAAGAAGACATGCTGTAACATTATTCTTTCTTTTGAATTAATACAAATTGGTTATGCATGTCCACTGCAAGGGTGTGGGGAGGTCCAATAGTGTCATCTCATGTGGCATCGGGGCCTGAAATGTCCCTGTCTGTAATTAATGTATATAGACACCCTCCAGGAATATTGTGTGAGTTAAAATATATATAAGCATGGCTATCTGTTTTAAACATTACCAGCATAAATTCTACTGAGTAGTGACTAAACCTTACATGATGGCTAACACGGCATGATGGGTACCATGGCATGATGTATACCATAGCACAATGAGTACTGTAGGCTGGAAAACAAACAGTCATTGCATACTGCTTGGAATAAGGGTTGCCACTAGTGTAAAATGTTTACTGTCATGGGCTACATTGACCTATAAGAACAATATGACTGTGTGATGGACAATTTTAGGGGCTAACTTCTGCAAATAAATCCTCTAAATTGTAAAGCAACTCCATAATTTTTTTTCTTGCCTTTGCCTCTATGAATAGTGCTTTTAAAGCTTAAGTTAATTTTCTCTGCGACCACTTTTTTCTTTCAACTGGATGACGTGACATGGAAAAATGTGTTGCAGGAAATCATTCACTTATGTGAACTTTGTTTAGGATCATAAAACTGGGTTTTGTCCATTATTAAGCAAATATAATTCCATGCTGCATGTTATACCAGGATACAGGTTATTTATGACTAGCGAATTCTGAATCAAGAGAGATAATCATAACATTGACTGCATACCAACTCCTCCAAGGTATGGGGAAATTGTGTTCCAAGCTCCTATGCTTCCTCTCCTTAAGCGTTGTCCAATTGCAATTTCTAGATGAAATATTGGTATTCCTTCCAAGATAAGTGCTATTCCATATGGAATTAAAAATGCACCTAGGAAAAGATATTTATACTGATAAGTAATATATAGTTTAATACTTTTTAATACCTTCTTGTAAAGAGTATAACATAAAGCATTAAACTTACTTGATCTTCGGTGTAGCAGGTTTAGTTGTTGGGATTTTCTACTTTGTTGTATTAAAAGACTATTAAACCCCAATATCATTCAAAAATTTGAGCTGCTATCGTACTAATACTGTATATGAATAAACCAATCTACCAAGCATTGTGGCAATCTGTTTACGTCAAATGTCAAATTACAGATCAGATTTCATTATTTACTTGCAACCAGACATGGATTAAGAAGCCCTAGCCAAGATAGTACTGTAGGTAAACAACAGTTTGAGCCAAGGTGCCTAGTTTAATGAAGATAATAGAAGATACACTATACAGGCTGTATGATACAGCAGAGGTTGCACTCAGGGACTTGGTACATGAAGCGGTAAAATAGACTTCCTAGAGTTTCCAACATTTCAATTTTATTCCAAAACAGGTTCCATAGAAGGTCCACAATTGTGTAATGCCTTGTATGTACTGGAGTTCAAAACTAATTTGAGAAATCCAGGAAATTAATCCCAATTGTGTAAAATGAATAAAGCACCTTGACAAATTATTAAATTATTGCTGCTTTAATCGACAGTCTTAATCACCAATATTGTGCAGGTTCATGGAACTCAAACTCTTTTACATACATCCCTATGGGCTCAAGAAATTAAGTGTGAAGAAGATCTCCAGGACAGGTTTGACCAATGTGTACCTAAAGATAAGCTCATAAGATATATATATTGATAAAAGTGTGGACGCCCTGAAACGTTGACACACAAGTACTTCAGTCTCCAGGAGATTTTTTTTCTAGGTCTACTAGTCCCTGAGTGCCAGCCACCATTATTGCTGATACATACATGATTTTAGGTTAGGCACCGGGCTGGATGTTATTACTATGCAGGAGTGCCGGACAACATTTGCTGTTACACACACACATATATATATATATATATATATATATATATATATATATATATGGTATGCAGTTTAACACTCTTTTATATTGATCCCAATAGAAAGAAATAAAGAAAGGTAAAATTAAAAGTTTAAAGAGGTAAAAGAGGAGGAAAACTTAGAACAAGGCCAAAGAAAGTAAGCCTTAGTTAAAAAATTGTATCCTCACAAATGATAGTAAAAGAGAAGAAGAAAAGGGAAAGATATTCAATCTAAGTAATAGACAATTAACCCTCCTTGAGCAAAGTGTCCTTCGGGAGGGATTAAAGTTTGCACCAACTAGCCAGTTTGATTTATATATTGATATACAAAAATATATTCGAAAACTCGCTATAAAGAAATAATTTTTGTATAAAAATAAGAAGGGAGAACAAGGTGTAGATACTGAGGTACCACTGAGATCTACATTTAATAATAGATCCATGTTTTACACCACTCATCAGAGAGGAAGTTTTATTCACTGTTTTAGTAAATTGGTAAGTGAAGAAACTGAAAAGGTTTAAAAAATGTAATTTAACCAAGAAAAAAAAAAAAAATATATATATATATATATATATATATATATATATAATCTTTGAAAAAGGTTAAAGAACTAGTTATCAAACCTATCGATTAGGGGGGAGGAATTGTACTAATGGATAGGACTGATTATATTGATGAAATGAACAGTTAAATAATGATGGCACTTATAAAACGTTGAAGAGTGACCCAGCACCTAGAATAATGAAATCACTCCCTGAACTAATGAAAAAAAACTTTAGAAGAAGGAGTTTTAACTATACAAGAGTGGGATTTTATCAACAAGAAAAATCCTTCAATATCCACATTATTTGTCCTACCCAAGATACATAAAGATCCACTCTATCCTCCCGCTAGACAGACTATATCAGATATAAATTGCCTTACATCAAATTTATCAGCTGTAGTCGATGTCTACTGTATCTACAACCTTTGATTAAGAAGACTAAGGCATATCTGAAGCATGATGTTTTACACCAAATTGCTACTATTAGAATGGTTCATGTGTAGTGTGGATGTCAGCACTTTATATACAATAATAGTATCTTACTTTGTAAATCAGAGTGATTGGATTCTAATACAAAATAATTAATTTTAGAAAGTATTACATTTATTTCTTATAGGGGAAGAATAACATATTTGTTCAAAAGAAGTCAATTGTCTAAAAATTTAAACTCTTGGTAAAGAGTGTAGATAAGATCTAATCTGCAAATACTCGTAAAATTTTGTCCTACTCCTAGGTATATGATATTTGCGTATCAAATATCAAATATAACACCATGAATCAACTTCAATAAAATCACAGCAAAATCGAGGGCGGTCAGGTAAGTAGAACCAAGAATGAGAGTGGAAGGGGGGGGGGGAACCTGGAGGGAACCCCAGGTTATCCCAGACTGGAGTGAGTGGAGATGGAGAAGTGGAGAGTTCAAAACTTCTAATACAGGATAGCCAAATTGACCGGGTAAGCAAAGTAGATGTGTTAAAATCATAAGAGTGCTGAATAGGTTTATTTGGTATCAAAACAGAAATCATGCTTTTCTGTGTCATGCATACAGAGAAGAGAAACCTGTTTCAGACTGATCTCTTGCACTTATCATGGGCCTGGTGCAATAGCTGATACTAATGATGACAGTTGCAGCTGTCGGCGGAAACTCAGCAGGTTGAGTGGCCTCCGGCTTGAAGGCACATGGATCCTTGCATTAGTCCTATGGAGACTCACATTAGCATAAGATGGTAAATCAGGTTCCTGCGACATTGCTCAAGCATCTGACTCAGTATGAGCTCCACTATATTGATTTCTTTCTATTCACATAATATGAAATTGTGTGTAATTCCTGACTCCCATTCCTACCTTGGACAGCCAGACAGAAGCAAGATACACAGATTAGCTGCTTTTTATTTTCAGTCTGCCACGTGCAATTTATTAAGTACTGTACAAGTACTTTTTGGATATTGCAAATCTAACATACTACAAAAGTAAGTGCCCTTTTCCGTTCTTATCCCTATATATATGTTATGTCACCACTGAAACTGCCACCACTTACCCTTATAATTACAATTGATTTTTTATTAAAACAACATAAAATGTGCTCCCAAGCCACATTAACTAAGCGCTTATCTGTTATCCCAAAGTAAATCAAGGATCATGTAATCTTCAAACAATCACTGCTCCTCTGGTCACCTGGTGCATGAACAGGATGTTGAACCCAATGTGGGAGGCCATCCAATGCGTTTCTACTAAATAACTTCATCAGGGTTGTGCCTCCTATTTCTGACAAGCTTTTATACCCTTTGAATTAACAATTCAATTATGATGTTGTAGGCGACCTAATGTTCATAGACAAGCAGTGCTCTAAATACCAGTTAACCTGTTTGTCTTTCAGTCTTCTTAAGAGGATACGTGTAGGTTTACTTTCTAACTGCCACAAGTCACTGGGTAACATTAGGTTTCAGTACTCTATCACAATTGAAGCAGGAAATAAAAGTACTGCTTAATGAGTATCAACTTCTCCCAGAACTCCACCAACCAAATGTAAGAGCCCAATGTGTCTATCCACATAAGACATCTTATACCACAAGATGTGTCATATTATCCTAAATAATAATAATATTCTTATTCTTTCTCATTAGAAAGGGACAGACATCTTCCAGACTGCATTCAAAAGCACAATAGTATTCACTATAAACTGTAACTGGATATGGAAAAATGAATTTAAATAACATTTGGAATGGGGAATTAAACACCGTACTGGAACTATTTAATCTCTGTTTATTAAAATCTCTTCTATTTTCATTTTTATATTTATACTGTTTTATTTTAAGCATTTATATGATCATATTGGAAATCATCTGCATTTCACCTCGTGTTCTTGAAATCTCTGTTTCTGTCTACTTCAGTTTTATAACTGACTACATCATATGCCATTCATATGTGCATTATTAAGTTAACATAAAATATTGAATTTATCTCTCATTGCAAGTATTGAGAACTTGGAAAGACAATGTACATTGTTGTTGATATAGGTTGGGTACGGGATGCTGACGCTTGGGATCTCGGCGGTAATAATCCCAATTCTGATATCCTGACAGAGTTAACATACCGACAATGGCCGGTAAGTACCCGAACCATATGCCTATCCCTAAACCTAACCCCCTCTCCCTACACTCTAAACCTAACCTTCCCCTAGTGCCTAAACGTCACATTCCCACAAGTGCCTAACACTAACACTCCCCCCTAGTGCCTAACCCTAACCATCCCCCTTTATTCCTCCCCCTAGCCCCACTACTTACCATCGGGATGCCGGCATCAGGAGTCTGACTGGTGTCGGGATTCTGGCACCGGCATTCTGAATGCCGGTGTCCCAAACAGCTGGCATTGCAACTACCTCCCGTTAATATATATCAAGCAGAGAAAAGAATGGAGAAGTGGACCAGTGGTGAAGTTGCTCATAACTTTACAGCTGTAGTTTTGTATACGTATGCTATCCAAAGTCACAGGGGGAACCCTAATGGCATCCATTACTTATAAGATAACATTTTCATATTACATGCAGTTATTGTGATTCAATAATGAAAATCTAATTTTCTAAATTGTATAAGTGGCATTAACAGTACAAAACAATTTCTGTCACACACAAACGTATTATTAATACATACTGTACATATAAAACGTTTTTGTTATTTACAAAGAGTAAATTGATAATATATAAGAAACTAATATTTAAAAAAAAAACAACATCAGTAAAATAACTTCAGGCATAAAATCAAAATAATCCAAAAAATAAGGCATAAAATGAATAAAATAGCTCACTTCTAGGAGTATCCTGGACATGTTTCTTTAAGCAGAAAGAAGAGCTATTGTTTTTATATCTATCTAACCCTTAAGGGTCTGGGAAACCTGCTTTCTATATTGGGTGATCGGGCTGATGATTGTATTGGTGTGTACCCAGCTTGAGCCTTTAGTGACTCCCTGCTTCTAAACCTCTACTATCTAAGGAGTCAATCCAATTAGGTGCAAATTGCGAGGTGTGAATTGCGAGGTGCAAGTTGCTATTTACTCTTTTTCATTTTGCAATCGCACTGAATCAGTAAGATTAAGTTTGCATTTTTTCATTTGCACCTCCCTGAGGTTGAGAGATGGGAAGGAAAGTCTTTATTTTAAGGTTAAAATGTCGGGACACTGTGCTGAACCCCTTGGACACCCCCCTAATGACTAATTAGGCATTTGGAAGTTTACAATTAGCTTAATTAGTCCAATACTTACATGTCATTTGTTGGGGTAAAAAAAATTGTCCTCAAATTACCCCAAAATCAACTTTTTTTGTCAGTTTAGGCACCCCAAATTTAATTACAATATTTTTTTAATTGAACAATAATTGTTTTTTAACATTATTTTAATTTTTCCAAGATGCCCTCAAAGTACCCCCAAATCACCCTTTTTACTGCTTATTTTGCATTTTTTGTTTGATTTGTTTGAGATTAAATGAAAAAAGTTTGTTTTTTATCATTTTCTTGCATTTAAAAAAAACCCACAAATCAGCCATTTGACACCATTTCAAAACCTACAGTAACTTCCTAATGCCCACAAACAGTCTTCTATATGGTCCTGCTAACAAAATTAACCATTTTGGGTGGTCCAGGATGGTCTCCCCACTTTTTTATGCGCTTCTCTCATATCTCATTTGACAGTCAATTCGCAACCCTCCGTTGCGAATAGTGAGAATAAGCATTTTTAATTGGATTCGAGAATTCTCAGGAGGGAGCTTCGATGCGAAGTCTGCGAGTTTCAGGAAACAAACTCGCTACTCGCAATTCACACCTAATTGGATTGAACCCTAAGTGTTTCACATTCATACAGGTAATTGCAAACAATAACACAGTTTGTGATTGCCAAAATACTGTTGTGCATTTTGCTGCCTTTGTTTTGTCTCTTGAGCTGTGAAATAGATCCTTAACTCAGGGATTCCCATATATACACACACTATTTGATGAGATAATATAAACGGAATTAACTATAAGAGAAACTATAACCTATAACAAGAATAAAGAAACCACAAACAAACAGTGATAATTAATTATTATATTGTTTATTGGCATGCAGTCTGTGTTTTAATTCACCTTTTTCCATTATTTGTAGAGATGTGCGCTGATCCCCATATTTTGGTGTTGGATCTGGATCTCCCCTGGTATTGGATCTGGATTGATTTTGCCAAAACCTCACCTCCATGTTTTGTTTTTCGGTTTTGGTTTTGGATCTGGATTTTTTCTTAAAAAATCATAAATACAGCTAAAATCACACAAGATGGGCATTTTTTGTTCCTACAGTATTATTAACCTCAATAACATTTATTTCCACTCATTTCCAGTCAATTTTGACCACCTCACAGCTCACAATATTGTTTTTTTCATCTAGTTAAGGGCCTAAAAGCTGCATCCAGCTATCTGGCTCAAAACTGAGTGATAAATAGAGTTGAGGACTGTGCAAAGATGATGGTTGGGGTACTCCTTGAGGATTGAAGAATTGATAGTTGTTAGTTGGTGCTGCCCCATTTCCTGAAGTAAGAAGAGTTGATACTTGAAAATTGATGCAGCCCCTGTTGAAGTAAGAAGAGTTGATATTGATAATTGGTTCAGCCACTGTTTGAAGTAAGAAGAGTTGATACTTGATATTTGGTGCAGCCCCTGGCTGAATAATTGATAATGCTGCAGCACCTGGCTGAAGAATTGATAATTGGTGCAGCCACTGGCTGAAGAATTGATAATTGGTGCTACCACGGGCTGAAGAATTGATAATTAATAGTTAATGGTTGATGCAGCCTCCGGGCTGAGTAGTAGTGGAATACAGAGCTATGATTAGGAAGGAACCAGTCCTGCAATAGCCTTGAGGCCTGGAACTCTTGGCAAGTTGCGGCCATTACAGCCTTGAGGGCTGGTGAGGAGTGATGACCGCTGGCCTTTGGGCTGTGAAGCAGGATGCGGCCTTTGGGCCATGTAGCAGCCTTAAGGGCTGAGAACCCTTGGCTGAATGCCACTGTTGTGCGACTTGTGCCATCGGGTTGACACAACAAGCAGCAATTGGTTCAGAATTTTCTTTAAAAAAAAAATGAAAGAGGCATGCAGGAGATGCTGTCTGTGGCCATTACAATTTCTGGACATTCATAAACCATAACTTTACAAATGTCAGGCAGCAATGCCCCAACCAGCACATAATGGAAAGGAAACAGGTGCAAGATGGAATTGTCCTTGGGCCCTCCAACCCACCCTTATGTTGTATATATGAAACAGGACATTCACAGTTTAACAAACCAATCACTTCAGCGACAGGGACTGCCACTTGTGGCAGAAATTACTGGTTTGTTTGGACCCCCCACAAAACAAGCTGCCAATGCACAGTGGACATTGGTGGCAATGATCCCGTACACAAACTGGCTTTACAATACATTAGATTAGATGTCGTCATCATCATCGTCATTCCCATCAGTGTGTGCATCCTCCTCTTCTACACACAATATGAATTTGTCCCCACTGGAATCCACCATTACAGATGCTTCTGTATTTTTTGGACGTAAGTGCTGGTAAAGATCTTCCTCGTGGAATTTGCAATTCATTTTGATGAACATCATCTTTTCCACATTTTGTGGAAGTAACCTCCTATGATGATCACTGACAAGGTTCCCGTCTGCGTTGAGAACTTTTTTAGAGTACACACTGGAGAGTGGGCAACTTAAGTACAGCAAAGCCAGTTTGTGTAAGGGACTCCAAACTGCCTCTTTTTCCTGCCAGTAGTGAAACGGACTGTCTGACATGCCTATTTGGATGCTATCCCTAAAACAGTCATCCACCATTCTCAGAATGGTGACCATATAAGACAAAGTCACGGTAGACATGTCACTCATTGTAGGCAGTTCATTTCAGACCCAACCAGTTGTCATTAGATTTTGCTGACTGATCTGCATCACCACCAGCAGTGGGTCTCTTAGGAAAATGTAGTTTTTTTCCTGGCAGCTGTAGAAACTGAAGGAGGAGATGCTGCGGTGTCACGGTCCGCTTGAGCTGACAATTTTTTCACCACCAGCTCTTTGCATCTTTTCAGATTTATGTCTCTCAGAAAGAAAGACACAAGGTATGACTTAAACCTATGATCAAGTATGGTCACCAAAATATAGTGATCTGGTCTCAAGAGATTGACGACCCTTGGATCCTATCAAAGTGAATGAAGGGCTTGATCTACAAGTTCGACATACTGTACTTTGCAGAATCACTCAGTTTCAGCTCCTCCTTCAATTTCTCCAGCTGCTTTTGCAAAACTCTGATTATGGGAATTACCTGACTCAAGCTGGCAGTGTCTGAACTAACTTCACGTGTGGCAAGTTCAAAGGGTGTAAGAATCTTGCACAACACAGAAATTATTCTCCACTGTACGTGACTAAGGTGTATTCCCACTCCTTTCCCTATGTCATAGGCCGTAGTGTAGCCTTGGATGGCCTTTTTTTCTGCTCCTCCATCCGCTAAAGCATATAAAGGGTAGAATTCCAACTAGTTACTACCTCTTTCTTCAGCTGATGGCAGGGCAAATTCAACAGTTCTCGCTGGTGCTGCAAACTTCAACACACAGCTGCTGAATGTTGAAAATGTCCAGAAATCTTTCAAGGTCACCGAGAGCGTCTCCTGCACGCCCCTGTCATTTTTAAAAAAAGGTTGCACCACCAAATTCATTGTGTGAGCAAAACATGGGTTGTGTTCGAATTCGCCCACATGTAATGCTCGCACTATATTGCTGGCATTGTCAGAAATCACAAATCCCAAGGAGAGTCCAAGTGGGGTAAGCCACTTTTGCAATTATTTCCCTGAGTTTCTCTAGGAAGTTCTCAGCGGTATGCCTCTGAAACCAATGATACACAGAGTAGCCTGCCTCTGAATGAGCTGGCATTTGTTAGCTGCAGCTGCTGCTGTTTGCACTGTTGGAGGCAATACACCTACCCAGTGGGCTGTCACAGTCATGTAATCTTTAGTTTGCCCTGTCCCACTTGTCCACATATCTGTGGTTAAGTGGACAATGGGCATAATGGCATTTCGGTGGACATTAATAAGGTTTTTTTTAATGTCCTTGTATAGATTGGGAATTGCTATTCTAGAGAAGTGGAATCTAGAAGGGATATGATAGTGGGGACACATGACCTCCATTAACTCTGTAAAACCCACTGCATTAATGGCAGATACTGGACGCACATCTAATACCAGTATAGCTGTTATGGCATCAGTAATCCGCTGTGCAACTGGGTGTTTGCCGTCATACTTTTTTCACCAAATCAAAGGATTGTGTGACAGTCAATTGTTTGGTTGAACTTCTTGAGCTACTAAAAATAGTCTACTTCTTGGTCCCCTTCTGGGTTGAAGATCCACTCATAGCAACATCAGCAGCAGCAGCAGGCGTAACACTCAAGGATCCTTCTGAGAAACAACGGATAGGAGAGGAGTCAGTCTTTATGATATTGGATGCAAGACTACTTCCGATCACAAATGAGGATGTTAATGATGATGCAGGTGTTGGTGGTGGATATTGCAGGCGCTTGGATACAGATAGAAGGGAGCAGCTTGGAGACACTGGACTGAATGTTGTTTGTTTTTTTTGTCCCCAAAGTTTCAACACCCTTTCCAATTTGATGAATGCACTGCAAGTGACGTAACAGGGAAGAGGTTCCAAGATGGTTAAGGTCCTTACCTCAACTCACTGTTACATGGCAACAGTTACAAATGGCTTGGCAAAATTGTCTGGATTTGGGTGGAAATTATTCCACACATGAGATGTGGATTTTTTGGTCCTTTGCCCAAGAATGCCAACAATGGGATTTTTCCCACCATGGGCAACAACTGTTGCCTGATTGTGATTTACAGTTTTGCACAAACATCCTCGGCATCGACATGCTCATCAACATCCTCATCATCCTTGTTGTTGTTATCGCCAACTACATAAATATCCTCCTCATCCTCCTCGCGCAACTCCACAGAAGCATCCTCGATTTCTATGTCAGCATGTTGACTGGTGCTGCTGTTATCCCCACATTTGCAGAGGGCACACAAATGGTGGAAGTAGGATCCTCTTCAAGTACAGTATTAGAAAGGTCAGGCTCAGACATGGCAACCGCAGACACACTTGGACTCTCCTCGGGGATCTGTGAGTTTTCGGAGACAATTTATATTTTTTTTTGTACCTCTTCTACAAGCAGAAGGGCTTAAATCATCACAAGCACCAGTCATAAATAAACACCAAGGCCTAATCCTTTCCTTGCCACTCCATGTAGTGAATGACATATTGGCAATTTTTAGTTTCTCTAAAGCTGACTTAGCTTTAGATTTTTTTTCTTTAACAGGGTAAAAGTTTATTTTTTTAGCCTGACTTTTTGGCCTGACTTAAGCCCTGGCACATTGGCCTTCATAGATGACTTTGACGGCCTAGCATAGTCATCATGACTGCTGCCAGAAGCTACAAGACTGGTATGTGGATCTTGCTCTCCTGTCATATGACTGTCCTCCATACTCACTGCGGTTTTACAGCAGTGTCACCAAGCATTTATAGTAGGGGTGTGCACCGGCCACTTTTCGTGTTTTGTGTTTTGGTTTTGGATCTGGATCTTTCTTCGTGTTTTGGATCTGGATTGGTGTTGCCAAAACCACCCTTCCGTGTTTTGGGTTCTGGGTTTTGTGTTTTGGATCTGTATTTTTTTTTAAAAAAGCATAAAAACAGCTAAAATCACAGAATGTGTTGGTTTTTCTGCTCCTATGCTATTATTAACCTCAATAACCTTAATTTCCACTAATTTCCAGTCTATTCTGAGCACCTCACACCTCACAATAGTGTTTTTATGTCCAAAAGGTTGCACCGAGGTAGCTGGATGACTATGCTAAGCGACACAAGTGGGCGGCACAAACACGTGACCCATCTAGGAGTGATACTGCAGTGGCAGACAGGATGGCAGTTTAAAAAACTAGGCCCCAAACTGTACATAATGCAAAGAAAAAAAAGAGGTGCAAGATGGAATTGTCCTTGGGCCCTCCCACCCACCCTTATGTTGTATAAACAGGACATGCACACTTTAACAAAGCAATCATTTCAGCGCCAGGGTCTGCCACACAACTGTGGCTGAAATGATTGGTTCGTTTGGGCCCCCACAAAACAAGCTGGCAATTAATCTGTCCCTGCACAAACTGGCTCTACGGAGGCAAGATGTTGTCCTCATCCTCCTCATCCACCGATTCCTCACCCTCTTCAGTGTTGTGTACATCCTCATCCTCACAGAGTATTAACTCGTCCCCACTGGAATCCACCACCACAGGTCCCTCTGTACGTTCTGGAGGCTGGTCTCCCTGGAAGAGTTGATAATTCATTTTTATGAACATCATCTTCTCCACATTTTGTGGAAGCAACCTCCTACGCCTTTCGCTGACAAGGTTCCCGGCTGCACTAAACACTCTTTCGGAGTACACACTGGAGGTGGGGCAACTCAGGTAAAATAGAGCCAGTTTGTACAGGGGCCTCCAAATTGCCTCTTTTTCCTGCCAGTACAGGTATGGACTGTCTGACATGCCTACTTGGATGCTGTCACCGATGTAATCCTCCACTATTCTGTCAATGGTGACAGTATCATATGTAGTGACAGTAGACATGTCAGAAATTGTTGCCAGGTCCTTCAGTCCGGACCAGATGTTCAAACTTGGTCCTGCCTGCCCTGCATCACCGCCAGCGGGTTGCTTAGGATAGCTAAGTTTTTTCCTGGCAGCCCCAGTTGCGGGAGAAAATGAAGAAGGAGCTGTTGACGTGTCACGTTCTGCTTCAGCTGACAGTGTGTTCACCAGTAGGTCTTTGCACCTCTGCAGGCTTGTGTCGGCCGGAAAGAGAGACACCACATAGGCTTTAAACCTAGGATCGAGCACGGTGGCCAAAATGTAGTGGTCTGATTTCAACAGATTGACCACCCTGGAATCCTGGCAAAGCGAATGAAGGACTTCATCCACAAGTCCCACATGCCGAGTGGAATCGCTCCATCTTAGCTCCTCCTTCACTTTCTCCAGCTGCTTCTGCAAAAGCCTGATGAGGGGAATGACCTGACTCAAGCTGGCAGTGTCTGAACTGACTTCACGTGTGGCAAGTTCGAAGGGCTGCAGAACCTTGCACAACACGGAAATCATTCTCCACTGCGCTTGAGTCAGGTGCATACCCCCTCCTTTGCCTATGTCATAGGTGGCTGTATAGGCTTGAATGGTCTTTTGCTGCTCCTCCATCCTCTGAAGCATATAGAGGGTTGAGTTCCACCGCATCACAACCTCTTGCTTCAGGTGATGGCGAGGCAGGTTCAAGAGTGTTTGCTGGCTCTCCAGTCTTCGGCACGCAGTCGCTGAATGGCAAAAGTGGCCACAAATTTTTTGGGCCACCCAAAGCGTCTCCTGCATGCCCCTGTCGCTTTTCAGAAAATTCTGCACCACCAAGTTTATTGTGTGAGCAAAACATGGGACGTTCTGGAATTTGCCCAGATGTAATGCCCGCACAATATTGGTGGCATTGTCAGATATCACAAATCCCCAGGAGAGTCTAAGTGGGGTAAGCCACTAGGCGATGATTTCCCTCAGTTTCTCTAAGAGGTTGTTGGCGGTGTGCCTCTTACTGAAACTGGTGATACACAGCGTAGCCTGCCTTGGAACGAGCTGGCGTTTCTGAGATGCTGCTACTGGTGACGCTGCTGCTGTTGCTGCGTAAGGTGATACATCAACCCAGTGGACTGTCAAAGTCATATAATCCTTAGTCTGCCCTGTTCCACTTGTCCACATGTCCGTGGTTAAGTAGACATTGGGTACAACGGCATTTTTCAGGACACCGAGGACACTTTTTCTGATGTTTCTGTACAGTCTCGGTATCGCCTGCCTACTGAAGTGGAATCTAGACGGGATTTGGAACCGGGGACACACTACCTCCATCAATTGTCTAAATCCCACTGCACTAATGGCGGATACCGGATGCACGTCTAACACCAACATAGCAGTCAAGGCCTCAGTTATATGTTTTGCTTCAGGATGACTGCTGTCGTACTTCATCCTCCTCGCTAAGGACTGTTAGAGGGTCAATTGTTTAGTAAAAGTAGTGGTGTTCCTACTTCCTCTCTGGGATGATGAACGACTCCCAGCAGCAGCAACAGCAGCAGCGGCAGCAGGAGGCGTAGCAATGCAGGATCCTCCGGAGGAATCCCGGATAGGAGAGTCAGTCATGCCAGTGACATGGCCTGCAGGACTACTTCCGATCCTGACTAAGGAGGAAATTGACGAGGAGGGAGTTGATGGTGTGGTTTGCAGGCGCTTGGATACAACAGGACAACGGGATTTAGGTGTCCCTGGACTGCTTACGGTCTTAGCCAAAGTTTCTGAACTTGACAGTAACTTATTATGAACGCGCTGCAGGTGCCGTATAAGGGAGGATGTACCTAGGTGGTTAACGTCCCTACCCCTACTTATTCCACCTTTACATATGGTACATATGGCAAGACAGTTGTTGTCCGGATTTGGATAGAAATATTGCCAGACCAAAGAGGTGGAATGTTTGGTCTTCTGCCCAGGCATGACCGTGATGGGCTTTTTCATCCCACGGACAGCAACTGTCTCCCCCGGAGCCTGATTTAAACAAACCACATCACCATCAGAATCCTCCTCGCCAACTTCCTCCTCAGCGCCAGCTACACCAGTATCCTCATCCTGTTGTACTTCAACAGTGACATCTTCAATTTGCATATCAGCAAGTGGACTGTGGGTGCTCCTTTCAGCACTTGCAGGGGGCATGCAAATGGTGGAAAGAGCCACCTCTTCCCGTCCAGTGCTGGGAAGGTCAGGCATCGCAACTACCACCACACTTGGACTCTCCTTGGGGATTTGTGATATCTTCTTAGAACGCACAGTTCTTCGCTGTGCTTTTGCCAGCTTAACTCGTTTGATTTTTTTAGTGGGAGGAGGGCTTCCATCGTCATGTGAAGCTGAACCACTAGTCATGAACATAGGGAAAGACCTTAGCCATTCCTTGCCACTTCGTGTCGTAAATGGCATATTGGCAAGTTTACGTTTCTCTTCAGATGATTTAAATGTTTTTTTCAAGGTCATTTTCCTGAACTTTGTCATTTGGGATTGTATGTGCCCTCTACTATGACATTGGGCATCGGCCTTGGCAGACGACGTTGATGGCATGTTATCGTCTATGTCATGACTAGTGGCAGCAGCTTCAGCACTAGGAGGAAGTAGTTCTTGATCTTTCCCTATTTTATTTTTATCGGTCCTCCATTTATGTTATATTGATATATACGTGCAGCTTAGGCGCACACAAACACAGAAAATAATTTGTTATTTTTGTTGGAGACTAGTGCACTTTGTGGGTTACACCACCCTTTAAGAAATGAGCCAGCCGGCCCTTTACTTATGGGACACAGGCGCACGCTTGGCACTATTTTGTTGATGCACGTGCGGCTACTGTGCACACAATTCACAAACACAGAAAATATTTTTTTATTTTGTTTGGAGTGTACTTTGGGGGTTACAGCACCCTTTAATGGACAAGCCAGCCGGCCCTTTATTTATGGGACACAGGCGCACGCTTGGCACTACTTTGTTGATGCACGTGCGGCTACTGCGCACACAATTCACAAACACTAAAAAATATATTTTTTTATTTTGTTTGGAGTGCCCTTTGGGGGTTACAGCACCCTTTAATGGACAAGCCAGCCGGCGTTTTACTTATGGGACACAGGCGCACGCTTGGCGCTGCTCCTTTGTTGATGCACGTGCAGACACAGTGCACACAATTCACAAACACAGAAAAAAAATATTTTTTTTTTAGCACTTGGGGGGAGCACCCCTGACGGACAGAGCACCCCCTGGACAACACTACAGCACCCCTTTAGGACTGGGACACTGCACAGGACTGGACACAGCCCTTGTGGACAACTGACTGCACAACACAGTCCAGCCAGCCCATATGGACTTTGAAGTAGTGGACACAGCCCCTATGGACAACAGCAGCACAGCGCAGCACAGCACAACACTACAATGCACTACACTACACTACAACACTACACTACACAGCCCAGCCAGCCCTAACTCCCACCCTCCCTCTTCACTGTCCACAGCTGAGTGAGAAAATGGCGCCGACGCGGGTACCTTATATAGAATCCAAAACCCGCTCACCCCTAATTTATAGCACCGCTAATGCACACAACCAACCACACACACAAAAATTTGTTTTTATTTTCACACTGGTGGTGTGGCTAATACGCAATTATGCACACACAAAAAATTGTTTTTATTTTCTCACTGGTGGTGTGGCTAAAACGCAATTCCGAACACAAATAATAGTTTTTATTTTTTCACTGGTGGCGTGGCTAACACGCACACTGAAAAAAATGTTTTTATTTTCACGCTGGTGGTGTGTGGCAGGCTAACACGCTCACAAAAAAAAATGTTTTTATTTTAACACTGGTGGTGTGGCAGGCTAACACGCACACACAAAAAGATTATTTTATTTTTTTCACACTGGGGGTGAAGAGCACCCCTGAACGAGGCAGCAGCCCCTTGATAAATGAGACACAGGTAGCACAGTACCCCTGCACACCTACATTGCTGATAAGTGTGGCTAACAGGTGCACACACACAGAAATAAAAATAAAATACTTTATTTTTTTCATTATTTTTCGTTAATAGCTCCCCTGATGGACAGAGCACCCCCTGGACAACACAGCAGCACAGCCAGCCCCTATAGACAACAGCCAGCCCCTATGGAGTGGACAGGACAACAGCCAGCCAGCCCCAGTGTATATGGATATTATGGACAACAGCCAGCCCCTATGGAGTGGACAGGACAACAGCAAGCCAGCCCCAGTAAATGGACAACAGCCAGCCCCGCCCCCTATGGACATAAGCAGCCAGCCCCTGACACAACAGTAGCCAGCCGCTATGCACATATGGACATAAGCAGCCAGCCCCTGACACAACAGTAGCCAGCCGCTATGCAGAACAGAACAGCACAGCTCCCAGCTCCCTCAGCACAGTTCCCAGCTCCCTCCCTCATCAATCTCCACAGCCAGAATGAAAAATGATGGCGATCGTGGGACCTTTATAGAATCCAAAACCCGCTAGACTCCGACAGCGGGATGATGACGTTTTGCCTCGTTTTCAGATCCGAGTCAGGCGGGAAACCCAGAGCCGACTCAGATCTGACTCAGATCCCCTAAGTTCGGGTGGGTTCAGATCTCTGAGATCCGAACCCGCTCATCTTTAATCATTTGTACTCTTATCATGCTGATAAATAATTTTTTAATAACTATTTCACTGTAACTCTGTGATTAAAGTGATTTAACTAAAATATATTAAAAGCTAAGTTTAAATAATGTGCATCACCAAAGACCACTCTTTCACTTCTGTACCTTACAAAAATAAAGCTGACAAAATTCCTAACCCAGACAATATCCATCATGGATGAGAACCACATCATGGAAGCAAAATTATGTTTGCTTACTCTGATAACTCCACCTTAGTGGTATTTAATGTAAATATAAGTATTTACAAGGTCTGTGCAAAAGTTTGTCTTTTCATACCCAGAACTGTGCAGGTGATCTATTACATCTGACAGAAAGGCTATTGTATCTTCAACATACTGTATAAAGGAATTCCCAGCTCAGGTAGGTGGTAACAGCAGCTTTACTAAATGGATTTAAAAATTAATTTGATCCATTGATAAAAATAAATTATGTAGATAGTTAGAGCTAGTAGATTGCATTATTGGGATGATTGCTGCATGGAATTAATATGATTGAACTATGAGGTCAATCCTATTAGGTGTGAATTGCGAGTACCGAGTTTGTTTCCTGAAACTTGCAGACTTCGCACTAATGTGCTCTCCCGAGAACTCTCCAATAAAATTAAAAATGCCTGTGGTACTCGCAGCGGAGGGGTGCGAATTTACTGCCAAATGAGGTGCGAGAAAATTGCATAAAAAAGTGGGGAAACCATCCTGGACCCCACAAAATGGATAATTTTGTTAGCAGGACCATATAGAAGGCTGTTTGTTGGCATTAGGAAGGTACTATAAGTTTTTAGATGGTGTAAAATGGCTGATTTGTGATTTTTTTTTCAATGCAAAAAAATTATAAAAAGCTAATTTTTTCCTTTAAACTCAAACGAATTAAATTAAATGCAAAAAAAGTAGGAAAAAAGGTGATTTTGGGGTACTATGCGGGCACCTTGAAAAATGTAAAAAAAACCCTGATTTTTCAATTAAAAAAATATTGTAATAAATTTAGGGTGCCTAAACTAACAAAAAAGTTGATTTGGGGGTAACTTGAGTACATTTTTTTTACCCCAAAAAAATATATGTAATTATTGGACTAATTAAGCTAATTGGAAACTTCCAATTGCCTAATTAGTCATTAGGGTGGGGGTGTACAAGGAGTTCAGTACCGTGTCCCAACATTTTAACCTTAAAATAAAGATTTTCCTTTCCATTTCTCACTCTCAGGGAGTTGCGAATGGAAAAATGTGAATTCAGTCTCACTGCTTCAGTGCAAGTTGCTAATTGGATTGCAAAATTAATTCATGGTGTAAATTCGAAGAGGAAATAACAACTCGCACCTCACAATTCACACCTAATAGGATTGAACCCATTTGTTGAATTAATAACATTATTATAATTGATATTAATAATAATAATAATAATAATAATAATAATAAGTATTTATATAGTCCATAGTGCTTTACAATTCGAAAATCGAAATGCATTTCCAGAAAAGAAAGAGATTCCAGTATTTAACACAATTATTTTAGTAGCATGTAACATTATGATTACAGGAAGCTGATGGTTTACTTTATAGGTTACTAGCAGATTAAGGGGGGAATTCAATTAGACAGATATTTTCTCGGGCGAATAAAACAGGATTTTAATGCTTGATTTGCCTGCGGGCAATTCAATTAGATCGTGTTTTATTCAGCCGAAAAAATACATGTTTTCGGGAAAATGCGCACAGGATCCATGATAAGTTCATGGATCCTATGTGTTAACAACGGCTCCTGCCCGAGAACATATAGTTATCAGGCTTCTTCTCTTGGAGCCTGCTGAGCTTCTGAAAAGAAATGCCCGATAAGCAGGGGTGACGAGAGGGGGTGTATTACCCAGGCCCGGCTTGTTGGAGGGCCCTGGGTCTGACGCCACTGCCCCCTGCACCTCACCAGAACAAGTGGTTTTAACAGGACAATGCCACAGCCCATTCAGCCAGAAACACTATGGCTTACTTTGAAGATTTTTTTCCAGATCTCACTGGGGTTGTGGCCAGCATGATCTCCGGATTTAACAGCCCTCAACTTTTTCCTGTGGGGGGTACCTGAATGGTTTTCGAGAACATGATTAGCATCTCCATTGTGTGAAGCACAGAACGGTGGCCACTTCCAGCACTTACTGCAGAATAAATTGTTTTCCCATACAGTTGTATAACATTTTGAACATTTTGTGGTTCTACTAGTGATATCATTACTTATTAATTGTATTTTTAAATTGTAGTGACGTCATCACTATAATACTGTATAATACAATATAATGGAACTTTGAGACATGATTCAAGTGTGATTGAAGAAAAACAATATTTCCAAAATTCTAGCTGTGTTAGGCATTACAGTAGCTATTGTCGTAAATTAAAAAGCTAGTTTTAATTTCTGGGCCAGCATAAATGCAAGAGGTCTACGGGATATATTAACTGGTTAGCTACACAGGTCTAGCCAATGTCATAGGTAGCTGGAACATATTCAGATTGTATTCAGATTGTACCACCAATCTGAATAAATAATTCTGATGCCACTCTGTATACATTTTCTGTAACAAAAATTAAAATTGTGTCACCTCAGCACATTTCATTGCACATTACAGTAATATGCACTCATAGACCAATATAAATAGAAAAAGGTGAAAATTAGATATGTCTAAATAACATATCATAGGCAGCACTTACAAATTATTGCATGAGCACACATATATTAAGAAAATGTTATTTTTAAAAATACAACCATAACACACAAACTAGCACTTTGCTAATTGTTACTAAAAAAAACTCAAGAGCATCACAATGCATATATACCATCAAACCACTAAAGAGATTTTAGAAAATGGAATCACTCCAAATATCAACAGATACCAAACTTGGCAGACAAAGACAATTCTGTTTATAGAACAATATGTATTCACCCATATCCAAGTGGAACACGTAGGAGCTTGTAATTATAGAAAGGTTTTAAGTCCCATTAAAGTCAGCCGGTCAGCAGCAATTAGGAATATTAATGTCCCAGTATAAATCCCCAGCTGTCTCCCGACAAAATAACTGTGAGGTCATGCTGGTCCAGTCTTTACCTTGTTCTAGAAGCTAGTTAAGTCCGCAGCACCCGCACCCCCCTCACTGTTTGCATGTGTTTGTAATCAGAACACTGGGCGTGATTCAGCAAGGAACGCAATTGCTTATATGCATGCAATTAGCCGATTGTTGTGTACTGCACATGCATCGCAGTGCGCATGCGCAAAAATGCCACTGCGATCGGGACTGCGATTGCAGTGGTGATGCAGAGCCATCGCAGAGTGACTGACAGAAAGTGCCATTTGAGGGTGGTGATGGGGGGGTGGTCGGTGAAACTCAGGCGTGCCAGGGTGTTTGAACGCCGTTGCATGGGCGTGCAGAAATGATCCCCTGCGATACTATATGCAGCTTGTGTGCTCATTGCGTGCGCTGAAGTAAGCAATTCCTGGGCAAGGTCAGATCTGCCTAACTGTGCGTATGGATCCGACGGTACTCGATTGTACCAATGTTTTTGCAGTCTTGCTAAACATTACGGATGTGCGTGCAAAGTAAAGTGGGCGTCCTTATGTAGTGCTGGGCGTCCTTATGTAGTGCTGCAGCGGCATTGCGATCGCAATGGATAAGCATACTATCGAGGTAGAACTGCGTGCATATGCAATATTGCATACCGTAGTGAATCAAGCCCACTGTCATTTAACTTTTACTGACATGTTTTCTGTCAAACACCACAAGCTAACAAAATAATATGCAAAACATAGTAAAATATCAAAAATGATAAAACATGCAGACAAGTCAAAGGAAAGCGAACAGAAATCATGTAATATTTTTTTGTTTTTATATTTAAAAATACATTAATCTAATTTTATATAACAAACATATTAAGGCTTGCTTTGAAACTTAAAATGACACATATTAAACGTACCCAAGAAAGGCTATTAAATCATCCTGAGACTTAAACATATAAATATAGTATGAATTTGTTTATTGTAATGGAATGCTTACCTCCTCCATATGTCTGACATAAATACGGAAATCGCCATACATTTCCCAAGCCCACTGCAAATCCAACACATGTCAAAATATATTGCATTTTATTGTCCCATTTTGGTCTGTCCTGACATTTCGGGACATCTGAAAGTTTAGTACTAGACATGGTCTGTCTGTATTAGATGGATTCCTTTATGCAGAGTCACAGAGCTCACAAGCGCCACCACACACTAGCAAAAACATGCTATGAGTCTTTTATTACTCACAGCAGCATTAATATGCACCAAAGTAGCATATGCAGCGTATATTTCGAAAAACAAATGGTTAGAAAAAAGCATAATTGGAATTTTTTTTCTTTACAAAGGCACCGTTAATTTGTAACCAATATTAAAAGATCTTCAGTGTTTTATTGTTTTAACTAAACAAATGTGTATCCATTAACCACTCAGGGAAGATGTCATATAGTACATTAAATACTGCTTAAAGTGATTGTCTGCTATGAATTAAAATAATAAATTCTGTGATTGTGTTGGGGGGGGGGGGGCGTGACTATGGGGTGTATTCACTAAAGGTCAATTTTGGATTTCTGGTGTATTTGTAGTCGATTTGTATGCAATTGTGCATATCAGGGATTTACTAAACGCAAAATCAACTATAAAATCGAATATAAAACTGAATCCCCACCAAAACAGAACATCGACTAAACATCGATACATTCCGATAGATGGGATCCCCTCATTTACTATCTGTCAGATTAAAATCAAATAAAAAAGGACTTCAAAACTGACTTTGAGAGCACCCAAACAATAGACCTGCAGGAGGCAGTCTTGTTTGGGAGAGGCATGCACAGATCGCTATGATCTGTGCATGCTTCTTAAGCTGGGTACGGCAGCATGGCCCTTGCTAACGACATCCCCCATCGGTCCTGCATGTAGGTCCGACGGAGGGTGTCGCTGACGACGTGCGGGAGCGCACTTCATCAGCAACATAGTGGGTACACATTAGACGATGTGCCTGATATGTCACACCGATCCGTCAGATCGGATGACATATAGTCTAGTGTGTACCCAGCATTAGGGTTAAAATAAGCGAAAGAGTTTTAAAAAAAAACGGCATGTGGTTCCCACTAGATCCATAACCAGCCCTGGACCTTTTAGCTTGATCCTTTCATGGAAAATTGAAGGAAAAACTGGTGGGGTTCCCCTTATTTTCCATTATCCAGCACTACTTGAATCAGCCGGGGGGTGTCATTGCCACAGCAGGAAGACACACAGCATGGGGTCCCCCTGCCAAAGCATTATGCAGCCCCAAACTGGTCAGCCCAGGGCTGGTAATGCTCAGAAAGTGGGACCCCCCCAAAAAAAAAATGTGGTCCCCCTCTCGAACATCAACCAGCCTTGGACTTTAAACTTTAAAGCCCAGGGCTCCTCCCTGCACTTCTGCTTGCGGTTGGTGCAGAGGTAATGAGTAATAATATTGTTTTTCACAGTGGGACTACAGGTACAAGCAAACCTGTCCTGTGGCACTTGTAGAATCACAAGTGCCAGCAGGCCAGTAGCACCTGTACCCCCACTGTGAAAAAAATCTAAAAAAAACAGTACATACACACGAATATTGTATTCCTTTATTACACAGTCATTCACTTACAGTGATGGTCCCCTTCCCCAGGTAGTAGTACTAAGGTCTTGGTAAAATAATAAAACGGACGAATACCAACAGACATGCAGTGATGCCACCTTGATATGAAGTAAGGCCATTCGCGGTCACTCCATACACTTCAGTGGAGAGGCATATATTGGCTGAGAGCATTCTCGGTTTCCATGGAAGCGGGTGCTGGTTGGCCGAAAGCGGCAGCTACCATGGAAACCATTGACGCTCTCAGCCAATATGTACCTCTGCATTGAAGTGAGTGGAGTGACTGAGAATTACTATACTTCATATTGGGTGGCACCGGGCACTGTCCGATGTATGTCTGTGGATACTCATCTGTTTCATTATATAAGGCATTAGGACTACTACTTGGAGAAGGGGACTGACCTCCTCCAGGGAGTAGGTAAATATGTAGTGGAATACAATATTCAATGTGTACACAAACAACATCCTCATCAACAACATCCTCTTCATCAGCATCATCAACATCCTTATTAGTGTCAGCTACACAAATATCCTTCTCATCCTGGTGCACTTCCACAGAATCATCCTCGATTTCTATGTCAGCATGTTGACTTGTGCTGCTCATCCTCACATTTTCAGAGGCCGCACAAGTGGTGGAAGGAGGCTCCTCTTCTAGTACAGTTTTGGAAAGGTCAGGCTCACACATGGCACTTACCGACACACTTAGACTCTCCTCAGGGACTTGTGACATTTCTGAGCATACAGTTGGTTCCTGTGCCTTAATGTTTTTCATTTTTTTTTAAATGTGTACAGGGAGAATGGCTTACATCATCATAAGAGGCAGAACCACCAGTCAAAAATAAAGGCCAAGGCCTTATACTTTCCTTGCCACTTCATGTGGTGAAAGGCATATTGCCAATTGTATGTCTTTCTGCAGCTAACTTTCTCTTTGAAGTTATTTTTTTAACCAATTTAAAATATTTTTTCTTTGATTTTAAATGCCCTGACTTAAGCCCTCCTTGCCCTTGGGCATCAGCTTTAGTAGATGATGTAGATTAACTAGTATCATCATGACTGTGGCACTGGCAGCAGCTCCAGCACTAGTGTCTGGTTCCTGCTCTCCTCTCAACTGATTGTTCTTCATATAAACAAACACGAATGAAGTGGGGTACAGCACACAGGTCAAATTGTACCAATTTTAAATATATTACACTGCGGTATCAATGACCTACAGTGTCACAATATTTTTTATGAATACACTGCGCTACCATTTACAGTGACTCGCAATATGTGCTGAATATTACACTGCGTTTCCACTTACAGTGTCAAAATATTTTTTATGAGTACACTGTGCTACCACTTACAGTGTCAAAATATGTGTTGAATATTACACTGTATTTCCATTTACAGTGTCTCAATAATTTTTATTAATACACTGCGCTATCCTTTACCCTGTCACAATACATGTTGAATATTACACTGCGGTTACATTTACAGTGTCACAATATGTGTATGAATATTACACTGTGTGACAACTTATAGTGTCACAATACATGTTTGAATATTACACTGCGGTCTGACCAGCAGTGGCACGGTAAAAAAAAAAATAATAATATAGTACATTGGAAGCCCATTGGGCAGTGTGTACCGGTGATGTGTCTGTGAACTATGTTGTTCACAGACATATTGCGTTGGCTCTGCTGCACAGTCGATGGCAGATATATATGTCCATCATGCTGTATGTACGGGTGGTTGACACTTGCTGCCGAGGCCACGAAGAGGGGGCGCAACCAGTGGTGTAACCAGGGGGGTCGAGCAGGGCATAGGCCCTGGCTGCCGTGACAGGCCCAACAGAGGGGAGCGCCACAGGCCAGGGCATCGTACCCGCACCACCCGCCCACCACCATTATGCCACAGCCGTCCATCCCCATTGCACCGCTGAGCAAGGCCCATGGTGCTCTATGGCATTACTGCCATACAGCAGAAGCCAGCAGCACCCTCTATTAGAGCTGCCGGAAGCGTGACCACAATGGCCTCACTGTCCCCGCCAGCTCCCGACTCCCAGCTGAATGCAAGTAGAGGGGGAGAGGGAGTAGACCCGCGAGAGACAGAGAAGTAGAGGGAGAAAGAGGGGGGAGACCCGGGAGAGACAGAGACACAAATGAAGGCAAGGGGGTGGGAGGGGTAGAAGACACACTGTCAGAGACATATAGACTGAGGGGACACACACACACAGAGACATATAGACTGAAGAGGGGGAGAAGACACACAGAGACATATAGACTAAAGGGGGGGAGAAGACACACAGAGACATATAGACTAAAGGGGGGGAGAAGACACACAGACATATAGAGTAAAGGGGGGAAGAAGACACAAAGAGACATATATACATAAGGGGGGTGACACATTAAGGGGCCCATTTATTAATGATTGCATTAGCAGTGCGATCTGGGCATGACAGTACCGTCCATGATCTCATTGAAAGATGGGATCATATCACCTGAATGTACCATCCGGCCCGGAGTGATCTCGAGGTTGCTGTGCATACACAGTCCCGTGGACTGCACATGCATGGCCACCATTGTCGGTGGAGATTACCGGAGGAACCCTTTCGCCAACTAATTATGCACAGTGTAGCCCATAGGCTACAGCAGTTAACACCATCTTCGTGTGGCATTAGCTGCGGTGGTCAATATGTGGAATGCAATATCCAGAATCTGGCAGCATCGCATCCCTCATAGAAACCTATAGGGGATGCGTCTCCTTGTGGGAATGGAAGGATTGCAGCATGTATCGGAGAACCTAATATTTTTTCAGGGATTAAGCTGCAAGTATGCAATGATAAATGGGCCCCAGAGACACACAGAGACGCAGAATATAAGGGGGTTGGGGGGGGTGACACACACAGAGACAAAGAATGAAGAGGAGGGGAGAGACATACAGAAACATAGAATGAAGGGGCGATGACCACTGGAGGGTGCTTCTGAGTCCGGCCTAACTACTGTAGGTAGTTCCGAGGAGCGGGCACCGGGGACGGCAGCAGGCACTGGAGCGGGGTTTAAGGTAAGTATTTTTTTGTGTGTGTGCACGAGGGGAGCACTACTGGGGCATCATATGGGGGACCTACAGTGGGCTTACTACTGGGGGCATCATATAGGGGCACTACAGGGGCCTCACTATTGGGGGCACTACAGGGGCCTCACTATTGGGGGCATCATATGGGGGCACTATTGGGAGCACTACAACTGGGGGCACTACAAGGGCCATTACTACTGGGGCACTGCAGGAAGCATTACTACTGGGGGCACTACAAGGGCATTACTACTCTGGGCACTGCAGGGAACATTACTAATGGGGGCACTGCAGGGAGCATTACTACTGGGGGCACTGCAGGGAGCATTACTACTTAGGGGCACTACAAGGACATTACTACTGGGGGCACTGCAGGAAGCATTACTACTGGGGGCTCTGCAGGAAGCATTACTACTGAGGGGCACTACAAGGGCATTACTACAGAGGGCACTGCAGGGAGCATTACTACTGGGGGCATCACATGGGGGCACTACAGGGGCCTTACTACTGGGGGCATCATATGGGGGCACTATTGGGAGCACTACAACTGGGGGCACTACAGGGGCCCTTACTACTGGGGGCACTTCAAAGGGCATTACTACTGGGGGCACTAAAAGGGCATTACTACTGGGGGCACTGCAGGGAGCATTACTACTGTTGGCACTGCAGGGAGCATTACTACTGGGTGCACTACAAGGGCATTACAACTGGGGGCACTACAGGGGCCCTCACTACTGGGGGAACTGCAGGGGGAATCATCCCTTTAATTCAGGTCATGTGAATATTATTATGGCACTGTGTATGTGTCTGTGAGCTGGGCAGTGGGTTTGGGGGAAAACAGGAGCGGCATTGTGAACCTTTGCCTAGGGTGCCCTGAAACCTTGCACCAGCCCTGCAGGAGAGCCATAGTGTTTGAGGCAGGTCAGACTTGACTTACAAAACTGCGTGACTGCTTGACCTGCATCATTGTTACCAATGATTACGCTGTTGCACGTCATTGGATGGATATGAGAAGGCATTTCTCTTATATTGATATTGCAGGTGAGGTAGCAGCCTGGCTGTTTTGCACAGCATTTTGGTGAGTTCCATTGGACCCTTAATGTATTATATTTGAATATAACCTTACCTCTTTTTATATATATATATATATATATATATATATATATATATATATTGAACATAGGTTCATGATTATGTTGGGTGCCCCTTAATTTCAGTATTATGCACTTTCCTCAGTGCTGGAGGAGACTGTGGGCCTGATTCAGAGCCGGATGCTATGAGAGAGCGCTTGCTCTGAATCAGGGCCAGCCATCTGTTTTTTTAGAGTGGCCTCCTCTACCCACAGCTATAGCGAGCGGCCAGGAAGATGGCCGCGATGGTCAAGACCATCATGACCATCGGGCTTGCGACGAGACCCTTGTGGTAGGGTCTCGTTGCCGCAAGCCCCGAGTGCTTTCGGCTCTAACAGAGCCGAAAGCACTCCCACTGACATCACTTGTGATGTCAGTGGGGCAGGCCCCAGATGGTAGGCGTTCCCATGGGGACGCCTCCATCTGGGCAGCCACGACCCCTGCCCGCCCACCAAAGGGGGTGTGCTGTCACTCAACATCAACAGCACGCCCCCTTTGGTACGAGACCCGGAGCGAAAGCTTGGCCGTCGCTATCCGGGTCTCGCGCATGCGCACAACAGAGCCAGCTCCATTGTACGCATGTGCACTGGGCCACCATCGATCCGCTTGCGAGCGCTCAGCGCTCGCGAGCGGGTCTGAATCAGGCCCTGTGGCTCTTTGGTCACAATCCACATTTTTGTAGGTTAAACATAAATTGAAAGAGTATTCTCAATAGATTTTATTTTTTTTTTGCTGGGGCTGTTAGCAGGACCGCAACTAAGGGGGGCTAGAGGTGCATGTGCACCGGGCACTGGATTTGAGGACAGCCGAAGGGCTGACTCAGCCCTCGCAGTGGCTTTGGGGCTGCAGATTCTTAAAAATGGCCCTCAAAAATGGCCACCGCCTAGGAGGCAACAGATGCTAGAGGTCCTACTCGATCTATAGTGTCTGTTAGGCCAGCGCATACCACATAGAATTCCCGGAAGTGCCAGGAACACTGGCGCTGCCAGATCAAGATGCAGGAAGCTGTATCTTCTGTCATGAAACCCCTGGCAATGAGCGTGAAACCCCTAACAATGAGCATGGAACACCTGACAACAAGCATGAAACCCCTGGCAATGAGCGTGAAACACCTGGCAACAAGCATGAAACACAGAGCATGTATCTTCTGTCGTGAAACCCCTGGCAATGAGCGTGAGACCCCTGGCAACGAACATGAAACCCCTGGCAATGAGCATGAAACCCCTGGCAACGAGCATGGAACACCAGATAACAAGCTTGAAACCGCTGGCAATGAGCATGAAACCCAGAGCATGAGACCCCTGGCAACGAGCATGAAACCCCTGGCAACGAGCATGGAACACCAGATAACAAGCATGAAACCGCTGGCAATGAGCATGAAACCCAGAGCATGAGACCCCTGGGAACGAGCATGAGACCCCTGTCAATGAGAATGAAACCCCTGGCAATGACCATAAAAGTAATTAGAAGCCTTACTGTGGTGTCAGGGGCAAATATGTAAGTGGCACGTTGGTAATAGGTCATTATACAAGCCCGTGATTATGCTAAAAACCTCTATTCATAGCTAAATTTTATTGCATAATGTATTTATATATAATCAGTAATTTGGAGTTGTGCACCTGTGATCTATCTGTTTCTGTGCCTGCAATAATAGTCTCAACAGGTAGCACCTCCCATGATATATATTCAGGGTGTGCAGTACAGGACCCTTTCTTATACACTCCATTTAGTGTGGTTCTTTGCACACCTGAAGGCTGAGACACCTTCTACCTGGACTAGCACCCCTCCCTTATTGGTTTAAAGCATGGAGTCTGGTATTGTGACTGTACACTAGTAATAGGCACAATTTTAGGTAGTACCTACAAATTATATACTGTAGTGCAACTTTGGGTTGATTTTTGGGGCGTGGGTCTCCTGGATTGCTTTGGTTGGTCTGCTTCAGGGCATCGCATTTTATTATATTTATATTTTAACTTTTTCATCCTATACATGCAGCCGTAGCTGCTCTCAGGGCCGGATTAAGGCTTGTGGGGGCCCCAGGGCCATGCCGAGTCCAGCCATGCCCCCAGTAGCAGTCTGCCCCAGCAGTGCCCCCAGGAGCAGTCCCCCCTCAACAGTAATCCCCCCAGGAATACCCCTAGTAGTAATCCCCCTCTATGCTGTGTCCCCCAGTAGCGGTCCCACCAGTGTGCAGTCCCCCTAGTAGTAATCCTCCTCTATGCTGTGTCCCCCAGTAGCAGTCTGCCCCAGCAGTGCCCCCAGTAGCAGTCCCCCCTCAACAGTAATCCCCCCAGGAGTACCCCTAGTAGTAATCTCCCTCTATGCTGTGTCCCCCAGTAGTGGTCCCACCAGTGTGCAGTCCCCCTAGTAGTCCCCACAGCATTGCCACCAGGTGTCCCCCCAGCAGTGCCCCTAGTAGTCCCCCCCAGCAGTGCCCCTTGTATTACCCCCTGCATTGCCCCGAGTAGTACCCCCTAGAGGTGCCCCGAGTAGTAGTAGTAGTACCCCCCAGCAGTGCCCCTTATAGTACCCCCTGCAATGCCCCTAGTAGTAGTAGTACCCCCACAGCAGTGCCCCTTATAGTACCCCCTGCAATGCCCCTAGTAGTAGTAGTATCCCCCCCAGCAGTGCCCCTAGTAGTAGTAGTAGTAGTAGTACCCCCACCAGACACACACAAAATAACAACTTCCACTTACCTTAATCCCCGCTCCGTCGCCTGCTCCTCCGTCCGGTCAGCTCTGCATGATGGGAGATCTTCCATCAGCCACTGCGGGAGCCGGAAGACGGAGGCTCCGGCAGTGGGAGCAGCAGCCGATGAGAGTCTGGCTGACTCTCATCGGCTGCTAGAACAAACACACAACTGCCGGCGCCGGCGGCTGTGTGTTTGTGCTGTGTAGTGTGGATGGCACTTATGCGCCGTCCGCACTACCGCCCTGCCCCAAGCTAATGCAGCAGCAGCTGCAGGGCGCCCTCCTCCCGGGAACAGGTGCCACCAGCACCTGTTATCAGCAGGGTCACATCGACCCTATGTAGGGGCTCTCTGTGTGTGGGTGCCCAGGGACGACCGCCCCTGTCGCCCCCCCCTTAATCCGGCCCTGGCTGCTCTTACCTATCTTACTTTACACTTCACCTTTCTCATTAGAGCGATGCCCTGGGGTGGCTCGGCTGAGCTGGTTTGGAGGTGTCCAGCGCTCTGGATTTGAACCCTAATATGTTAGGGACCTACCCTACAGAGGTTACCTGCATATGGTGGGTAGGCCCATAACCTTCACAATGATTATGCTAAAAACCTCTATTCATTGCAAAATTTTATTGCATAATGTATTTATATATAATCAGTAATTCAGAGTTGTGCACCTGTGATCTGTCTGTTTCTGTGCCTGCAATAATAGTCTCAACAGGTAGCACCTCCCATTATATATATTCAGGGTGTGCAGTCCAGGACCCTTTCTTATACACTATACAAGGGATGTCTGACTAGTGCACTGCCTTATGGAGGAGTAAGGACAAAATCCAGGTATGGGAAGGGAGGGGGCGCAAATTACTGCCTTGCACCGGGTGACAGATATCCTAGTTTCGGCCCTGCTGTTAGGAATGATAGTGTACAGATGTGTCCAGGTATCACGTGGCATCACAGCATTATCTCTCACGCCACGCATGGCGCGCCACACACCACGCCATGAGTCACGCCCAGTGGAGCCAAGCCATAAACCAAGTAGCGCTATGCCATGCCGCATGCCCAGTTGTCTGTATTCCTACAGTACTGTTGAATTTTCACACTTGTGCCATTCTGCACTGTCCGAGACTTACAGTATACACAATAGTCATTTCATGACTTCAGAAAGTGCTACAGTAGTGGGCTATGTTTGGGAGGGAAGTCTCTGTATTACAAACTGACTGTGCTTGAGAGCGCAAACTTGTGTCAATGTCGATGCTGTCCCAGACTTGGAAACTTTAGTGATTTAATGAGTTCAGTAACTGATAGTTGGCTCTGTTTGAGAGAGAGGTCTCTACATTACAAACTGACTCTGCGTTTAAACCGCAAAATTGCGTCAATGTCTGCACAGTTGGCGCTGTGGTGACTTATAGTCAGTTCTGAGGGGTTACGGTACAAATAGGATCTCTGGCACGTGCCCAGTGGCGGGGTTGCAATGCATTGCCAGTGGTGCTACGCCATAGCCATACCCTTGTAGCGCTATGCCATGGCGTACAGTATGGAAGATCATACAGTAGCGGGTCATGATTCACACACAGTGAAAGTGGGATGTCCGTATTACACACTGACTGTGTAATAATAATATTAAAAAATAAAAAGTGTAACCTTGACTGTCTAATAACAATGAAAAAAATTTAAAAAAAAGTTTAACCTTCCAGGTTTTGAACCCGGAACCGGGTTGTACAGACGTCTGCAATGTAGAAGTTCGATTTCTTACCTCTACGATACAGACGCCTGAGTGCTTCATCGTATGGTACTGTAGATGTCACATAAAGTACTGTAGAGGACAGATGCAATTCTTACTAGGAGAGACTTGTGAGCAAGGGGTTAGGTGATCCGTCTTGCTTACACTTCTCTCCTTCTGTTCGAGACCTTGATAATTTATTTATTTTTTAAATGTTCACTATAGTACTGTAGTTCAGTATTGTTATCCAACCCTTACAAAACTCAATATATTAAACTGTATGTACTGTATACTGTAGATGTGCCCAGGTACAGTACTGTAGTTTGATGCTCCATACGGTACGCCATATACCGCATTGCTAGTTGCGCGTATTGAGTCTCATAGCACTGCGCATGCCCAGTTGTCCGTATTATAGTAAGTACAATACTGTCGACCCTGTCCCGGACTTACGGTAGACATTGTAGAGATTCCATGACTCTAGGAACTACAGTACAGTAGATGCAGTAGTCTAGGGGGCTAATGCCTAGCCCTACTGCATCTACCATTTTCTTGTCCCGCTGGTTCGAGACCTTTAAAATATATACTGCATACGGTAATTTTATTTTGTTTTAAATCTTCACTAATACATTATCCAGAAATTCTGGTATTTCTATGCCACAGTACTTTATGACAAAAAAATGTAACCTTGACTGTGTAATAATAATAAAAAATAAAAAGTGTAACCTTTCAATTTACTGGTACTGTAAGTAGCTTACTATAGTACGGTATGTACGGTTCACGGTCATTTTGCTGTGTTTAGTCTCTCGTGAGTGACCGTCCTGTCCACACGGCCATCTTGTTTTGCTCAGTGGCCATCTTAGTTTCAGTCGCAATATTGCTGTGTTTAATATCCCGCTGGCTTGGTATGCCCCGTCCCCGTAGTGGTTTATTTGCATATCGAGTTTTTATCAAACACACCGTATACCATTGATCGATTCCTAGCCGCCCGCTGCCCTCTTTTAGTCTCCCGTGAGTGAGCGTCCTGTCCCCGCAGCCATCTTGTTTTGCTCAGCGGCCATTTTAGTTTCAGTCACAATATTGCTGTGTTTAATAACCCGCTGCCTCGGTATGCCCCGTCCCCCTAGTCGCTTATTTGCGTATTGTATAAGGAAAAAAATATTATACAAAAATAAAAAAGGCAGTAGCATGACACTATTGTGTCCATACTGTAACTGTTTTAATCATTACCACTGTCATTTGAGGAGGAGGCTGCAGAAGATGGTGGTGGTGGTGGTGGTGGAGGTAGGACTGTGGAAAAAGAACACTGTACTGTCAGTTTCCCTCAAAACCATTTTGAAACAAATAAACTGTACAAATCTTGACCAGATACTCCATAACACCAAAAACAAACACACAAATGAGAGAGAGAGAGAGAGAGAGAGAGAGAGAGAGAGAGAACAGTGTACAGTAGTGTGTACTGTACATACTCCTACAAGTCAGCCCACTGGGCCCGGCTGCTGGCGGTGGTGGCGGCGGTGGTGGTGATGGCGCTACCGGCACAAGGGGGGCTTCTCGCCCTGTGGGTAAGAATACGTGTCATTATTAATGAGAATTTGAAAACAAGAGTTCAGACCTCTATTCCAAATTGGAGAGGGATTACGGTACAGTACTGTAGATGGCCTTAGGGAATTAGCTATTGATTAAAATACAAACCAATACAGTATACTGTAGTACAAAAACTACTGTAGTCTGTGAAGCTGGCATTGGGCCCAACATAAAACAGTATGGTACTGTACTGTACTGTATATAAAAAAATATACAGTACAGTAAAGTACTGTATGACCAAGTGGTGTAACATCACACAAAGGCTCTGTGGGTGGCACTGTTGCCACCCCACGAGCTGTACAAGATGGCACAAAAGATGGCGAGAGCGATGTGGGCCCCATTGCTGGCAATGGAGACCAGGCAGTGCCTTTCCAGCTTCAATGAAGCATTTGAGGCACTGTCGGGTCTCCCTGTCATGCACATGCACATGACACTGGAGCCCGTCGCTGGCAGCGTTAAGCTGCCAGCAACCCAGCGGAGGACCTCGCTGAGGACTTTATGGGACCTCGCCGGAGGGGTAAGTACGGTATTACTGAATACCAGTGGAATTTTCGTTTGTATCACAGTGATACTAAACGAAAATTCCCGCTGGTATTTCCCTTCGTTTGTAAATGGGGCACAGAGTGAGAAGTGATAAGATACCAGCCAATCAGCTCCCAAATTTCATTTTTCAAACACAGCCTGTGAGATGACAGTTGGGAGCTGATTGGAGATCCCTGAATCTGTCCGTGACGTACAGTAATAATGTCAGACTTAAAGGGGCCAGGCCCAGCACAGATAAATAGAGTATACAGTACTGTAGGTTAACATAGATTTGGTCGACAGGCATTAGAATGGTGGATCAATCAACTTGCCTTTTGTTACTGTAGGTTTATTATACAAACAAGCCATGTTGACCAATAGTGTGTCACCTTTTAGTCCGTGTACAATACAGTACTGTAGATTTAATCACCCTGTCAATCAAATGTCTGGCAGTCATGTCAGTGTGTGGTAACAACTGTCAGTCATCGTCAGATACTGTAGTATCCAACACCCTACAGTGCAGTGTACAGTACTGTAGAGTACGGTACCGTACAGTGTGTCAGAGTCGAGCATTGTACTGTATTTGTTATTGTACAGTATACTGTAATTCATGTGATTATACAACAATACTGTACTTACTGCGCCTTAGACACCTCCTTATTTGCTCTAGGCGAGGCCTGTCTCTCCTCAGCAGGTCCGACCACCTGCGCTGAAGGGACCTCACGTTTCGGTGCAGGCCGAAACGCCTGAATATCTCTTCGCTCACATTTCTGTAGGCGAGCTCTTTGTCCAGATTCGTGGCAAACGCTTGGTCCCGCCACTTCACTAGAACAAAGAGCTCGCCAGACAGGTACCTCCTCGCCCTTATCGCAGCCATTTTCAATAGCCAGTGACGCTCAATGCACGACGCATAACATTTGGTGTACAACGCACGACGCACGAGGCAGGCACTAATTCACTCGTTACGGCAGGTGTCTGTGGTGCACTGTAGTGTAGTCATAACCGTAGTGGCAAAATAGTGTGGGCATCACGGGATTGAAAAGTTTCTAAAGTCATGAAATCACTATCACTACATTGTCACAAGTTTGTGGTGTAACGCTATACACAGTCCATTCACTACCAGTTTCTGCAGTTATGAAATCACTATTGTGTGGTGAAAAATTCAACGGCACGGTCACTTTTTAATATACAGCACAGACACATTCATAGCGGCACACTAGTTGTCCTAGCAGATGGGGGATGGTGTCCTTGGCAATGGTCACTATTCGTAGCATTTCTCAGGACACTAGGGCAGAGCTGACTGCTTACACTAAATGGATTAACAAAGCATCCTTTATTATGGTAATGAGAGGCTCTTGCTTGCTTTGGGGTAAGGGACCTGATGCACTGTGTATGACTCTCGGCCCACTGGGCATGCGCCAGAAATCCCATCGCAACCCTCCTACTGGGCATGCGCCCGCCAGAGGTGAAAATTCAACAGCATACCGACTGCAGTAATACAGCCAACTGCGCATGCTCAGTGACGATCTTCCATACGCCATGGCATAGCGCTACATGGCGTATGGCTTGGCACCACAGATCCCATTGTACCCCCTCCATTTCTAATCCATCGCAGATGGCTGACAGCCGCCATAGCGCCAACCGTGTAATACAGAGAGCTCTCTCTCATACAGATCCCACTACTACCATACTTACTAGACATGAGAAATCACTATAGTGTGCAAGGTTGGAACAGCATCACTATTGTCACAAGTTTGCGATGCAAAGCTATTTTGCGCTTCAAATGCACAGTCAGCTTTGAACACAGAGAGCTCTCTCACAGACAGAAACCACTCTCAGATACAGTCCAAGAGACGTGGCTATAGTGTGTAAGACTGAGACCGCATCTACGTTGTCGCATGTTTGCATTTTGCGCTTTAGGCGCACAGTTTGTAATACAGAGCCCTCTCACTCATTCTATACAGTCCATTCACTACCAGTTTCTGCAGTAATGAAATTACTATTGTGTGTGCAAAATTCAATGGCATGGTCAGTTTTTAATATACAGCACAGACACATTCATAGCGGCACACTAGTTGTCCTAGCAAATGGGGGATGGTGTCCTTGGCAATGGTCACTATTCGTAGCATTTCTCAGGACACTAGGGCAGAGCTGACTGCTTACACTAAATGGATTAACAAAGCATCCTTTATTATGGTAATGAGAGGCTCTTGCTTGCTTTGGGGGAAGGGACCTGATGCACTGTGTATGATTCTTGGCCCACTGGAAATGCACCAGAAATCCCAACGCAACCCTCCTACTGGGCATGCACCCGCCAGAGATGAAAATTCAACAGCATACCAACTGCAGTAATACAGCCAACTGCGCATGCTCAGTGATGATCTTCCATACACCATGGCATAGCGCTACATGGCGTATGGCTTGGCACCACAGATCCCATTGTACCCCCTCCATTTCTAATCCATCGCAGATGGCTGACAGCCACCATAGCGCCAATCCTGTAACACAGAGAGCTCTCTCTCATACAGATCCCACTACTACCATACTTACTGGACATCAGAAATCACTATAGTGTGCAAGGTTGGAACAGCATCACCATTGTCACAAGTTTGCGATGCAATGCTATTTTGCACTTCAAACGCACAGTCAGCTTTGCACACAGAGAGCTCTCTCACAGACAGAAACCATTCTCAGATACAGTCCATGAGACGTCGCTATAGTGTGTAAGGCTGAGACTGCATCTACGTTGTTGCATGTTTGTGTTTTGCGCTTTAGGGGCACAGTTTGTAATACAGAGCCCTCTCTCATTCTATACAGTCCATTCACTACCAGTTTCTGCAGTTATGAAATCACTATTGTGTGGTGCAAAATTCAACGGCATGGTCACTTTTTAATATACAGCACAGACACATTCATAGCGGCACACTAGTTGTCCTAGCAGATGGGGGATGGTGTCCTTGGGAATGGTCACTATTCGTAGCATTTTTCAGGACACTAGGGCAGAGCTGACTGCTTACACTAAATGGATTAACAAAGCATCCTTTATTATGGTAATGAGAGGCTCTTGCTTGCTTTGGGGGAAGGGACCTAATGCACTGAGTATGACTCTCGGCCCACTGGGCATGCGCCAGAAATCCCATCGCAACCCTCCTACTGGGCATGCGCCCGCCAGAGATGAAAATTCAACAGCATACCGACTGCAGTAATACAGACAACTGCGCATGCTCAGTGATGATCTTGCATATGCCATGGCATAGCGCTACATGGCGTATGGCTTGGCACCACAGATCCCATTGTACCCCCTCCACTGGGCATGCGCATGAAATCCCATTGCAACCTCTTGAAGCAGACAGCCACCACAGCGCAGACATTGGCGAAAGTTTTGCACTATTTAACACACAATCAGTTTGTAATGTCTTACTTTTAAGCAGCCTTTTAAACAACAACACTACAGTATTATAGTACAACACTACTAAATTAGTTTCACTATAGTGTCCAGAGCAGACAGTGCCAATAAAAAAAATATACAGTATATGGTATATTCTTTTCCAGGGATCGAACCCAGGACCATAATTCTTCCAAAGTGATCACCTAACCACTAGCCCACACGACAGCTACAGTGAACCGCACAGAGCAGCCTCATCCTTGTGCACTCCTCCCACTGCTGTTTTTAATTAAAAAAAAAATTGTCATACTGTAATTCCTCCCATCTCAGTGAAAGCTGTGCGTGCATCTCATTAATCTACAGTATCAGTTATACCGTGATAACAACTCGGGCAACTTATCTACTGTTCAGTTACTGCACCGTATGTACTGTATGTGAAGTGATTTGCATCCTGTTATAAGATCTTACTGTACGATACAGTACTGTACTGTATGTACATTATGTGACAATAAAAATATTGGTTGTGCGAACATGCAAATGCTGTGAATGTGATATCCATCCAATTTACTGTAAGTTTAACAGTATGGCATTCAGTACAAGGCATTCAGTACAAATTACAACAGTGGAGCACTCACCACCCAGCGGTTAAGCACTGTATTATATGCAATTACAACAGTGGAGCACTCGCCACCCAGCGGTTAAGCACTGTATTACATGCTGTAGCATATCCTTCGTTGAAGAATACCACGGTACGCCACAAGTCCATGGCGCGACTCAGAGGCCTGCACGCCACTTCACAAGTCCATGACGTGACTCAGAGGCCAGCACGCCATGCCATGAGCAACAAAATAGCTGGGCAGATCTGTACCTTAGATGTTAGTAGGTATACCCGAGTGGTAGTGAGTGGGGTTGGGGTATAGTGGGTTAAGTTTTTTAAAGTTGGGTCCTCATTATAGGGATTCTTGTCTGGTTAGGAAGGTTTTGGATATGCAGGGTTGTTTAGTAGATGGTATTGTTTTTTTATTTATTTTTTACCTTTTTCTATGTTACAGGTTACTACTTTCCTGATGCTATGCGTGAGTGCCCAAGATGGTGGTGAGTAATTATGTGTTAGAGGGTCCATCTGCTCATCAGGAATGTTCAGGGGGTGAATGATAGAATAAAACAATCTTACTTAAATTAAAAACCTGACCCTGACATTATTTGTTTGGTGGAAACTCATTTAGTAGGGCTTATCTTACTTAACAAACCATGGACTCACATGCCCAAAATTCTATGGGCGTTTTGAGCCTTATTCACAAGAGACTAAGGGCCTGATTCAGTAAGGATCGCTATTACGATCGCAATAGCAATTACGCACGCAGTCTCATTGCGAAGATATGCTAATGATTGCAATCGCAATACCATACGCAGCCTAACATAAGGATGCCCCCTTCACCTTATACACACATCCGTAATACTTAGCAAGTCTGCGAAACTATCGTTAACATTGAGTACAATCGGAGCCTCATGCACACTTGCACAATATCTGACCTTACTCAGGAATTGCTAACATCATCGCACGCAGTGAAAGCCCAAGCTGCGTATGGCATCGCAATGGCTAATTTATGCACGTCCCTGTACCGGCATTCAAATGCACTAGCACGTCTGAATTTCGCCGACCACTCACCCGTCAACACCCCAAACGGTGCTGCGTAGTCACAGCGATCGCAGTCACGATCGCAGTGGAGTCTTCACGCACACGCACTGTGATGCATACGCATGCACAGAACGCAAGAATCAGCCGATTACATGCGTAATCGCAGTTGCGATCAGTAGTGAATCAGGCCCAGTATGTGTGAAAATTTACTGACTGTAATGTTATTTTTCCATAAGGCACTGGTATACTACATTTTGCTATTGTTGGGTATATACTGTATATGCCTCCCCCATTTAAAAACTAAAACTATGGGCCTGATTCAGAGCCAGATGCTCTGAAAGAGCGCTCGCTCTGAATCAGGGCATTTTTTTGGGGGGGTTTTTTGACCACCCACAGCTATTGTGACCGGCCAGGAGGATGGTCGCGATAGTCCAGGCCATCGCGACCATCGAGCTTGCGACGAGACCCTTGTGGTAGGGTCTCGTGGTCGCAAGCCCCAGAGAGCTTCTGGCTCTAATAGAGCCGGAAGCTCTCCCACTGACATCACTGGTGATGTCAGTGGGGCCGCCCACAAACGGCAGACGTTCACTTGGGAACGCCTCCGTTTGTGAAGCCACCCCCACGCCACGCCTCCAAAACGGTGCGAGCTGTTGATCAAAAACAACAGCCTTTTGGTGCGAGACCTGGAGCGACGAAGCGCCTGTCGCTAGCCGGGTCTCGCGCATGCGCACATCAGAGCTGGCTCCGGCGTGCGCATGTGCAGTGGCCTAACATCGACCCGCTGGGTCTGAATCAGGTCCTATGTTCTTAACCAATGTGCCGCATTGGTGTATTTCAATAATGTCATGTACCCTGGCCTACAGTAGATAGATGGCAATAATGTAGTCTGGATGTGTTCATCTGTGATATGGGGTTACATGAAGTCTCGCAGTTTAAGAATTTCTCTTGTTAGTCCTATTTGCACCAAGCTTTTTCAAGCATTAATTATGGTTTTACTTCCCTTAACTTGGTCCCTTAATGCTGGCTATTGACTTGGACTATTTCCTCATACTGGTGTCCATGAGTTTTGTGGTGGACAAAGGTATAACATTTTGAAAGCTTAACCCCTTCTAGGTATTGTTGATGGTTCTGGAATCCAATTTAATTTATTACTGGGAGAGATTTTTTGATGCTAATGTGATGATGGTTGGTCATAGTATTGTTTGGGATTTGTTTAAAGCATACCTTAAATTAATGTTTATTAAACAGGTAATAAATAATGGAAGTAGAACTTGAGGAATGTTGATTGGTGGATTTAGAGATTTTTACATTTTGTCAGACTCGATAGGTGGAATTGGGTTGCTGTTCAGATGGATTGGGAAAATTACCTCTTTGATAAGGTCCATTATAAATTGCCCTTATAAATTGCATTGTGTATCGCTACTGGTCACAAATGTTGAAATACTGGCAAAAGTCTTGACTGATTAAATGCTGCAAATGCTCAGCATATCCTTCCAGATCAGACGGGATTTATGCCCCAGTTTATCTACTGTTACCAATCTTAGGTACTCTTCTTTACGCAGATACAGGTACGTATGAGAGAGCAGTGGTTGCGTCTCTGGATGCGGTCAAGGCCCTTAACACTATGGAATAGGCAGCTTATGTAATGTTTTTGTCTGTGGGATTTTATTTTTGTTGAGAGCAACTTCTTTACTTGGCACCTTTGGCCAGAATTTGTGTAAAAGGAGTTACCTCCATTTGGTTGAGTCAGGTCATTAGGCAGGGTTGTCCATTATCCCATGCTCTATTTGCACTATCGATAGAACCACTTTCCTGTATGATACTTGCACATCCAACTATCCAACTATTCATATGCTCCCCCTGGGAAAAGTGGTAAAAAAAAAAAATTCATATGCTCCCCCTGGGAAAAGAGCTTTATATGTTGATGACATGTTGTTGTTGTTTTTTCCACGGATCCAGATGATTCTGCATCAACTTTTTTGGTGGTGGTGGATAGCTTTTGTTCATATTGTGACCTCAAAAATACTTGGGAGTCTGGACTTTTCACTCGCTATATTGATTCAGTGAATCACTATATTCATTCATGGAAGAAGCTTCCCCTTATGGTGACTGTCAGAATCAACTTCAGAAAAATGTTGGTGTAGCCTAAATTTTGAAACTCATTTTAGCACTCACAGGTTTACCCTCCTGCCAAGGTTTTTCACAAATTCAAAAGGAGTATATCATCGCTGATATGGAAAGATAAGAGAGCTAATGTCAGATTGAGCTGGCCCTTCTTAACCTTCTACTATCTACAGTAGCTGCTTAGCTGTCTCATTTACTTGAAGGCCCTCAGGTCAGAGCCGGCTCAAGGCATGTTCGACCAGTGTGGTAGAACAGGGGCGCTACCCCATAGAGGGCGCACCCCTCCATACCATTCCCGATTTCAGCGTGACAATCCCATTTTTCAGGCACTGCCCCGCTGTTCTACCCGCAGGGCGAAGTGTCCCGTGGGTGGTTGGGAGGTTGGGCACCTCCACAGCTGCGGTGGTGCTGGCTGCGGAGAAGAGGAATGGATGCCGCATGCTTTCTAGGTGGGCAAACAGATTCCTTCCTGACTCCTTTACAGATTCTCCCCATCTGGGCTCTTGCAAAACTATAGTAATATAATACTATGGGCTGTATTCAATTCGTAGCGAAAAGCCGTTTTCGCCCATTTTTTTGCGAAAATTTTGCCTGAAAATGTATCTCCGTATTCAATTCCAGTCTGTTTTCGCCTATGCGAAAAGTCAATGCACTGAAATAGGCAAAACTTTTTCTCCACAAAATAGCAGGATAAAAAAAGTTCAAAATCTATATTTTGGGGTGCAGGTGTTGGAAACCACTCAGAACCCTTGGTACACTACCCCAAAGGACAAATCACCCAAGAAAAGGAAAAAAATACAGGAACACCCCAAAAAAAGCCTTACAATTTTGGGGAAAAAATTAAAAAAGTGGGAGGACAACTTCAAAAACTAGCTAAATGTTCTGGGGTGCTCTAAGAAGGGGCCCAAGTGTTTTTGGGATTGCTGGTGCTTGTATGATGGAGGAATTTCACTTTTTCGAAAACTTCACTTTAGCGACATTAAAATATGGTAGTACCCATTCACAAGCACCCAAAATTTTATGGAACTACTGATTTTCTCCAAAAAACACTGATTTATGCCATTCTTCACCACTTTTACCAAGACACTAATAGCAAGCATTTACCACCACTTAAGCACCCTAACTAATTCAATTAGGGCTAATACTAAACTACCATAATGATTTCCGAAGTCAGAATTCATCCTGCACTTTTCGCCTGGTCCACATTCGCCGGGTCCCGTTTTCACCTGTTTGGCAATTGAATACAGAAAAAATCGGGAGCACGCATGAAAAGTTTTCACATCCAAAACACGCGAAGGCGGCGAAAAGTCAGGCAGGCGAAACTTTCTTGCGTCGGCCACATAGCTGGGGTGGACCAAGTGCGCACTTGGAACCTCCGCACCACGATCCTACCTGGGAGTATACAGGGACAGGTACTTTACCTTTACCCTCCCTCCTTGCTCTCTCATTAGCTGACTGTTACTGAGATTCCCTGCGCTGCCCTCTGGCAACAGGGAGTCCCAGTTTCATTGGACGCTAACAGCAGAGGCAAGCTGTACTGTTTCATATGTGCCATATGTCAGTGACACTCATCCCATGTCTGATACTTGTATGACATGGGAAAGCAGCATCTGACTTATAAGTGCACTCATCTCTGATTATTCCTAACTATGCAGGTTTCATTTTTTCTATACTCTCCCAGGTAGAAGGGAGGGACGCCTCCAATAAATTAACCATTGTGTATTGAATTGCTCACTTTACTCGTGGTTTGCAGCTTTTTAAAATTATATATGTTATCTGTTTTTGTCCATGTTTTCTATATGTTTTTCACATATTTTTCACCACACCTATATGTGCAGCTTATACTGGTACCTACATGTGATACCATAGAGCTTAATTTTTGAGCTGTGACTAGACTATTTATTGTCCTATTGTCACTCATCTTTGATATTTTAGACTCATGTAGGAGATGTAAAAAACTCTGATTAGTCTGATATCTAATTGAACCTATTGGTGCAGTTAGCGCATACAGGATCACCTGTTATCACTTTATATTGTTTGTTTGTTAGTCTGTCTGGCTTTTGATGTTCATGATTATGATTTTCTGGCAATAGTATTTTTAATTATTTTGAATAAAGAGTTATGTTTTAATCCTTATTAGACCTTTACCTATTTTTCTTTTTCTCTTTTTTTGATCTACCTCACATACTCTGAGGGAGCATCTCTGTACTGTTACTTAAATTCCATACCCTGACCTCCTTTGTTTCTCCTGTGCAATTGTTTTCTCTCCCTATCCCCGTTTCCCTTATTGCAATACACACATCTTGATGGAGGTGTTGCTTCCTATTCATGCTCTGTGGGAGACAGTGTTTTGGAACATACAAATAAGGACATACAGGAAAGTGTGGCACAATTATATATTTTGGATACTAATAACAGCAGGCTTAAACTGCAGCCATCTGAAGGGATATGCCACTACTTCTCTTTATACTGTACAACCAAATGCAAACACACAAAAACATACTTCATTCAATTGGTTTTATTCTTTGGTTGCGATCTCTTGGTAATATCTAATACTATTACTGTAAGGTGTACAGCATTATCACAGCTCTTATATGTTTAGATTTGGGAAACATTTTTGAAGAGGATTGGATATTATTTATAGGGTGTATACATTTTGAGCGAACATATGGGAAATCTTTAGATTGACTGGAATAGTGGTCCCTCCTTTAGGTCCCAAGGTTGGTCTATTTGAAGTAAGCTAAGAAAAATTGCTTACTAAACCTTTGTTTAAATATGTTTTAACATGACTATGAATGATAAAAGATTTAGGTATAAATGCAGAGAGGCAATCCATACAGTAAGTATCACACAGTCTGGTCCCCTTGGTATGACTCTCCTTGTGTAATACTTCCTCACAATGTTCCTCCTGATTGAGGGGACTGGGTTCATATTTACTGGTACTGATAAACTTCATGCTTCTTCTTCTCTTTTCTCCTTCTTGCTTCATCTTGTACCTTTCTGGGTGCCTGCTTGGTCATCTTTATTCCTGTACAATGTTATTGTTCGATATCTATGCATGTTCCCAGTACCTGACTACCCTTGTGCTATAATGATCTTCAATGTTGGTACCATATTTTCTAAGGACAAACAGTTCTAACCCTTGCTGGTTGCTATTATGTTTTCTAAGTGGGTGTTTTGTTGTAAAATATTTGTTGAAATATCAATAAAAATGACTTGATTTAAGAACACACTGGGCACACCATTTTAACCTAATGCTGGGTACACAATTAAGCGACCCAGCGGCCGTCATGCAGACTGAGCTGCTGATTTGGTAAGCTTACAGTAACAGTTGAATGGGAACAGTACAAAGGACCTTTGGGGCAATTTATTGCCTAGTACACCCCTGCCCTTAAAAGTTAAATGTGAAATGTAAATAAAAGGCTGTGGCCATAAGCTTTTCATTCCTTGGTGTTGGAAAAAATATTGAGTGGGTGTTTATTGGTTGATTGTGGGACTTAAGGGCAGATATATCCCAGTCTAGGGTCATGATTTGTTTATATAGACTTCATAATGTCACGACCAGGGTTTCACGGCGTGGAGGTTTGCGGTCCTTACTGGTGAGGGCGCTGGCGCAGTTCTTCTGTCAGGAGAGCTGGCGTGTAGAGACTGGCATTGGCTGTATGCAGAGGTCTGCCAGCATTGGGCCATCCTGGCAAGGGTAAGTCTAGTGGCATCTCTTTTGGTCATGTGACATAGCAGGCCAATCGTCTGTAGGTCACCTGCTCTCTCTGTCCTATCACGTTCCTCTACTGGGTACTTAAGGGTGTTTGGAGCTCCCTGTAGTTGTCAGTGCAATGTGTTCACAGCGTAGCTGTGAGAGAGAGTTCTCTGCACTCCTGAACCCCAGACTTGTGCTCCGGTGCTTGCACTAGCTCCTTGTCAGCCTCTGGCTCCCTGCATAGCCTGCACCGCTCTGCCTTGCCTTTCTCTCCACTGAGATCAGCCCTGCACCTTCCACCAGACCCACACCTGCCTGAACCTGTCTCCTCAGTTAACCCATTCCTGCGCAACCATCATCACAGCATTACCGGATATCCCCTTCAGCCACTATTCAGCAAACCAGGATATCCACTTAATTCTCACAGTCAATCTGGATTCATCTCTGTCACTGATCTGGACATTCGTTTACTCCCATTCACTACAGTTCCCTTCAGCCACATATATCAGTTTATTTATTACTGGACTTTAGTTTATCTTATTGTTCATGTCTACGATCATTCACATTTAACTACCCACCTTTTAGTTTAAACCTGTTCCGGTGACTGCTTCTGTTTCCACCCCAGGTCCACAACAAACATAGTCCCTAACACATAATGTCTGTCAAGACAAGATTTAATGGTTAAATACTGAAAACAAGGTTTGGCACTACCTGTAACAGAGGCGCAAAGTCTAACATGACAGTGATGTTTGCCAGAGGCCCCTGTAAAGGGATTTAGGCTTTGCCGTGCCCAACATGCTGGTCGCAGACCTCTAAGTTGGTACCTACCGTGACAGGTTGGTAACTGGAACAAGTGGAGGAAGATAGCAGTGGGTCAGAACCAGATATGTTGGAGGAATTACCAAAGAAACATCATTAAACAAGCCAGAAGTCAAATACAGAATCCACAGCAGAGATACCCAAGAAATGCACAGGAAGCAAAGTCAGAAACAAGTTGAATCACAGGGGCAAAGGCCGGATTACTAAGGAGGGGGGTATCTATACATTATATATATATATATATTTTATATACACATACATATATAATACATCGTGTACGAATTCTCCTGAACTCTCCCCAGGAGCTCCCCGGCATTCGTGGGAGTGATTTGGTCAAAAAAAGCTGCTAATTTGATTTACGATCTATCGTGCATCGTGTCTGAAGTCCAAATTGTGAGATCGTGCCCGATAGATCGTGAGTTTACAAAACAACACATGGCGATCTTCACGATTGGTGGGAAATTTAAATAATGGGCGGGGCTAGCTAGGGTGTATAAAAAGCAGGCACCATTTTAACCCTGTGCACATTCTGCACTGCTACTAGTGAGGCTAGGTGTATTCCAGCTGAAACCTGTACATTGCTACTGTGCTCTGCTTTGTATATGGCTCGCCTTTTACAAAGTGTCTTCTACCTGCAAGTGTGTGCTACCTGCATTCTATCCTGTTCCTGAATTCTGGGCTGATGGATCCCTATCAGTATAAAGTGTTGGTCACCCAAGCTGGGGTCAAGATGATTCAGGAGAGGGCCCAGCGAAGGAGGAGGAGAGCATGCTGGACCAAGGAGTGACTGCAGCAAAGGGATAACTGCTCTCGCATGTCCCTGCTGATGGAGATCAAGGAGAACAACCTGGACGACTACCGCAACTATCTGCACATGGATGATGACACCCTCCAGGAGTTGCTGCATCTGGTGACCCCCCACATCCAGATGCAAGACACAATGTGGCGGAGGGCAATCATTGCTGAAGAGAGGCTGGTGGCTACCCTAAGGTACCTGGCTACATGAAGGTCATTTGAAGACCTGAAGTTTGGAACACTCATCTCACCTCAGTCCTTGGGCGTCATCATCCTGGAGACCTGCAAGGCAATCGTTAAAGTGCTGCAGTACCAGTATTGCAAGGTAAGAAAAAAAACACCATACACATTTGTTTCTTGTAAAAAAAAAAAAAATTTTTTTAATTGAACCCTTTATAATAACTGTGACAGCCAATAAGGCAGCATTAAAAAGACTGTGCTGCATAGCAGTCATTAACATTTGTGTTGCAACACAATTACATTTTTTTGTAAGGTTTTTTTTTAACTCATTATAATAACTGACAGCCACTGTGGCAATAACACTGCACAGTAGTCAATAACAATTTTTCTGTGGTTTTATTTAAACTGTTTATTATAACTGAGACAGCCAATAAGGCTGCATTAACAAGACTGTGCACTGAACTGTAGGCAATAACATATTTTTTTGTTATTTTTAATATATAAAATAAACATGTATATAAATTGTACAAACCAGCATTATCACCAAATTTGATCAATCACAATAGGTGGGCTGCTGTATGTTGTACGGTGGGTCAGACACCAGATTGAACAGGCCAATACACATATGGCATAAGTACAGATTGTGGCCCCGGCATCCATCAATCTGTACTTGCACCATGGGTGTAGTGACCTTGTCCAATTAGTGTCATCACCACTGTATACCATACAGCCAGCACTTATTGAGAGTGATAAAATTTGGTGATAGTACAGGCAACAATAAGAAGAAGAAAAAAAAACTATTACTAAATTTTATCAATACCAATAGGTAGGCTGCTGTATGTTGTACGGTGGGTCAGACACCAGATTGAACAGGCCAATACACACATGGCACAAGTACAGATCGTGGCACCGGCTTCCATCAATCTGTACTTGTGCCATGTGTGTAGTGACCTTGTCCAATTAGTGCCATCACCACCGTATACCATACAGCCAGCACCTATTGGGAGTCATAAAATTTGGTGATAGCACAGGCAAGAAGAAGAAAAAAACTCAAAATTAAGAGTAACGCGTCAACTCTTCCTCTGACTCCAGCAGAGCATTATAAATGGTCTGGCTTGTGGGTGGGGTGCTGGGTGGGGGAGTAATCTCCAACTCAGCTGGGGGGAACCTCACATAGGCGGTTTGTGCAGGCAAATAAAGAAGTGTGTCTGCAATGTAGGTGGAGTCATGTAAATTGTTGTTGAGTGACCTAATTAAAAGCTCATAGACGAGCCTGTGCAAATTTTTCTTAGTTAGCTCATCCATTTTTCTCATTCGACTGTTAATATGTGCTGTAAAATCGTCAATATCATTCAGTGGTTTCTGAAGGATGTGTTCTGCTTGTTGGAGAAATGAGTTCTCCTGTTTTGTGTGCTATTGCTTTCTCCCGCTTTTTTTTTTTTGGGGTGGTGCCGAAGAAGATGATGGTCCTGGTAGAATGAGTGTTGGCACTGTGGTCAAATTATCCATCTCGCTGTCCCCGAGCAAACCTAGGTCTAGCGTGGAGGACATATCAGGCTCTTATAGTCATGTTTAACCCATTTTTCTACTATTTTTCCAGTTTCCTAACACTGTGGGTGAATGGAAGAGCATCGCTGAAGAGTTTGAACAACGTTGGAATTTCCCTAACTGCGGAGGAGCCATTGCTGGAAAACACATCTGCATCAACCCACCTGCCAACACCAGATCATATTACTACAACTACAAAAGCTTTTTCAGCATCGTTCTCATGGCAGTGGTGAATGCCAACTATGAATTTTTGTTTGTGGATGTTGGCAAGAATGGCCGTGCTTCAGATGGTGGGTCCTTCAAACAGACGGCTTTCTACAAGAGATTCACCAACAAAACCCTCAACTTGCCGTCACTGGACATGACAAATCAATGCCTAAATTACGTTTTCATCACAGACGAGGCTTTTGCATTAGATGAAGCCATTTGCCCAGAGGGGCCTGACCAGAGAGAAGAGTATGTACAACTATCGTCTATCTCGGGCACGGTGCATTGTGGAAAATGCATTTGGAATACTCAGCAACCAGTTCTGCATTTTCCACACCACCATAAATCTATGTGTGGAGAAGATAGACTGGTTCGTGATGGTGTGCTGTGTGCTGCATGACTTTCTGTGAAGGAAAACTACACAACGAGGACCAGTCCCAGCTAGACCAGAAGATGTAGGACCTCCGGAGAAGATTGCCCAGTTTACATCAGTGTCTGCACCACCAATTCCTACAACATTGACAGCACGTGTCAAAGAAGTGAGGGAGGAGTATATGGCCTATTTCAACAGACCAGGTGTGGTGCCATGGCAGGAGCACTGTCTGCGAGATAAATGACTATAGTGGACAATTGGGATAGAGCTACAAAAACAATAAAAGGATTTGGTTTATGAACCGTGGCTCTCATTCAGAGGCGGTCGGAGGATGCAAGTGGTCGCTCAGAAACTGGGCGGCCGCTTGCATCCTGACCGACCGCCTCTGTTTCGGTCGTTAGGCTGTGGGTTAACACCCACAGCTCTATTGACCGCTAGGGTGATGGTCGCGATGGTCAATGACAGGGCCCTATACAGGGCCCTGTCTGTCAAGTTCCGCAACATACAATGAATTGTAAGATGCATCGTGAGTAAAAAACTACTCACAATTTGCACCTAATCATGTCCCAGATTGGCAAATCTGCCCTACAGCACGGGAGATCTGAAGATGCAATGTATGACGAGCGGGGATGTGCATCGTCATCGTGATCGCGAGTGGAAACTCACAATTTGGTCATATTTTGCATGATTTGTTGAAATCGTAAAAATTGGGTAAAATATCGCTATGTCTGTGGGCAGCTTTACACACAGCATACATACAAACACACACACAGCATACACACAAGCATACTTACAAACAGCATACACACATACACACAGCATACATACATACATACATACATACATTACATACATACATACACGCAGCATACATACATACACAAAAGAAAAACACAAAAAGGGGCGCTATACAGCTAAAGTAGAAAATAATTAGACAATTGAATATTAATAATATGAATAAAGTATGGAACAATGCAAAAAGACACCTTGGAATGGGCCTCAGATAATTGCTGCTACCAATAGAGGAGCTGACCCTCTTTGAATATAGACATATACAACACAGATAGGAGCGCTATCTCTGAAGGCCTGATAATTACACTTATAAATAGTTTTAAAGAATAAATAATTTGTATTCCACCAGAGGAACAAACAGAAACAAAATACAATTAAAAATAATTAAAAACTTGCAAATAATCAATTAAATAAAAAATCTTTATAAACATTTAAGAAGGCCCAGAGAAGCAAGAAAATTAAAAAACCAAAAGAAACAGCTTTACATAAAAAATATATACATTAAAAGCAATGACATTTACATACGAAAAATAATAAAATATATATGGAATGATTAAAAATAGCAAACCACTTGATACATTTTCATGAAAGATAAACCTGTATACCCTTATTGTTAGATCTGCAGTAATGTGCAAATATGTTGCCAGTTCTGCAGTAATGTGTAACTGTGTTGCCAGTTCGTGTCAATATTGTCCTGTAGTGGGTATGGTATAGGAATGGAAATCCTTCAGTCTTATATTTGAATATAGAACATCAGTAGCCAAACTGGTTCAATTTATGCGTTTGTAGTAGCAGCCAGTGATAAAGGTTTTTTTTAACTGGTCTCAGTCCTTATGGACAGAATCTTTATTGATAAAAACAAAATTTGAAATTAAATTTGAGAAGTAAATAGAATTCCCAAAAGAACACCGCTAATTCCGTCTCCTCTCATAAAGGGATCGCCTGCAGGGAAAGAAAGTCCTGACTACGGTATATAGAAAATATGCACCGGAGACAATGATTTTAGTGCAAACAAAAAAATCCGATCACAGGGGGGAGGTTAGGGTTAGGCACTCCTAAGGAGGGTTAGGGTTAGGGGGGTTAGGTTAGTAGATACTTACCTTAGGACGATCGGGATTTCCAGCGCTGTCGGGTTTCTGCTGCCAGGCTCTGCTGGTTTGTCGGGCTGCCGCTGCTGGGATTCGAACTCCCGGCCATGCGGCAGCCGGGATATCAGAATGATTCCCCCAACGGACACACAGTCACGGCCACAAGCGCACACGGAAAGGACTAATCCTGGATGGCCCTGCGATGTGGAACCCAAAAACCAGATTATGAAGGTACCACACCAACATAAGCAGTGGTATTAAAAATCCCTTTCACTTAAATGTGATCAGATTTTTTTGTTTGCACTAAAATCATTGTCTCCGGTGCATATTTCCCTGCAGGCGATCCCTTTATGAGAGGAGACGGAATTAGCGGTGTTCTTTTGGGAATTCTATTTACTTCTCAAATTTAATTTCAAATTTTGTTTTTATCAGTAAAGATTCTGTGCATAAGGACTGAGGCCAGTTAAAAAACCCCTTTATCACTGGCTGCTACTACAGATGCTCTAAATTGAACCAGTTTGGCTACTGATGTTCTATATTTAAATATAAGTCTGAAGGATTTCCATTCCTATACCATACCCACTACAGGACAATATTGACATGAACTGGCAACACAGTTACACATTACTGCAGAACTGGCAACATAGTTGCACATTACTGCAGATCTAACAATAAGGGTATACAGGTTCATCTTTCATGAAAATGTATCAAGTGGTTTGCTATTTTTAATCATTCCATATATATTTTTATTAATTTTCGTATGTAACTGTCATTGCTTTTTATGTATATATTTTTTATGTAAAGCTGTTTCTTTTGGTTTTTTAATTTTCTTGCTTCTCTGGGTCTTCTTAAATGTTTATAAAGATTTTTATTTAATTGATTATTTGCAAGCTTTTAATTATTTTTAACTGTATTTTGTTTCTGTTTGTTCCTGTGGTGGAATACAAATTATTTATTCTTGAAAACCTTTTTATAAGTATAATTATCAGGCCTTCAGAGACAGCGCTCCTATCTGTGTTGTATATGTACATACATACATACACACACACAAACACACAGCATACACACATACATACATACACACACATAAGCATACTTACAAAACCGAGGTCTGAGGAGGGATGAGGAGGAGGCTCAGCGTTGGAGTCCATGTGAGTGGAGCTGTTGCAGCTTGGCCTGGTATCAGCTCCCTCAGAGCCAATAAGAGTTCTCTTTCTGAGGAATGGTAGCTCCATCGCAGTTGCGCATGGCCCAAGAGAAGTGTGTAGACACAGACAAGTCTGTCTCCATCTCTATAAAACAAATTTGGTCCATCAGGAGGGGTTTCTGGGTACTTATGGAAGGGAAACATGGAGTTGGAATCAGAAGTCTGAACCAGTGCTGGAGCACAGGAAAGAGAGCCTGACACTCTGGCACTGCTCTAGAGATGGCTACTGAGTGAGTGTCTCAACACAATGACTCTAATCATTCAGATGTGAAAATGATTCAAGTCACTCAACGTTTGGTGTGTCGAGACACCCACCTCTATCTCTAGCTTCTCTGTCAGTGGGAGCTGCTACCACCGGGGCCGAGGTGTGTGTGCATTGACTCTTCTGAGACAGTGCAGGATTATGATCAGCAGTGCAGGGTGCAGAGCAGTCAGCGACTCACTCAGAGTCACGCTGCTACTGCCATGGCTCGGCTCAGAGGATGTGCACTGACTCGGTGATTGAGGTGAATATAGGAGGCTGGATTTCAATTTGGTGCCAAGTACTTGGTCAGTCACATGACTGCACACATAAAACTGGCTCCTAAAGAGAGTGCTAGGTGTCATGATCCGATGCAAGAGTTCCTCTGTGGAGGACGGTAGGCCGGGGGGTTTGGATGGCTAGAGACGTGACAGTCCTAGTTCCCTTATTAAAGGTCAAACCTAGGTGTTGGCGAGACCTAGCCAGAGGCACAGAGTCTAACCCACTCAGTGGTCTTCACCAGTGACCCCTCCAATTGGGATGTGGGTTTTGCCGCACCAAGCGAGTAGGTCGCAACCACCTGGCTAGGTAGCTGGGAGAGATATGAGGAAACTAAGGAATGACACTGTAATACTTGTACACAGGAGATTAAATGAATATTTGAAAATAGGAGATTAACTGAATACCTGAACACAGGAGTTGAACTAAATACTTGAACACAGGAGTTGAACTGAATACTTGAACACAGGAGTTCAACTGAATACTTGAACACAGTCAGCTTGGGAGCTGAGCAGCACACTAACAGAAAGCACAGGAATTGTTACATGAGACACTGGAGTTCTGTGAGAAAGCAGAAGTAACACGCTTAGAATTAGCATGGGAGCTAATACAAGTGACACTGGAGAGGTCAGCGTGAGGGCTGAAACAACTCACTGGGGATATAACATGGAAAACACTGGAGAGCAAACAATCACTGGAACAGCGAAGTTGAACAGCAGTTTCCTGTTCCTGGAGTCAGAATTCAATACCCCTGGGTCGCTGGTCATTGGATCAGAGGATCAGCTGAGTGACCACAGGACTACTATTGGGAGAGACTAGTCAGGTGATATGGACCAACATGGATGCGCCATGCCCGGCACCCCGGAAACCAGGACGCACGGAAGCCCTAGTAGACCCCGAGGAGACTACTCAGACACTCACCTCCACTCCCAGCGACTGAACACCTAAGCCAAGAACAGAATTGAGTACCTGCCCGGCTCAGAGCAGAACAATGGCACAGAAAAACAGACCCCAGCTTCTGCCTGGCTAGAGCAGGGTGCTGGTGCAGATTTCAAGAAAGCAGGGACCACCGTCACCTGACACAGTAAACCCAGAGTTCCAGCAGCATGTGGCAATGTCACTAACTCAGTATTTTATATTCCGCCTAATCATTTGTCCCTTAGGCAACCGTTTTGTTTCACATAATGTTAGCATTTTACTATTTTTACATTTGCTAGTGTGCAAATGGAACCTCCAGACAAGGTGCTTCAGTCAAAAAGGAACCTTCTCTGGAGGTGTCATGTAGACCAACAAGTTGTGCAGAAGTACTTGAGTAAGACAGAAAGTGAAGTGTATTTTCACAAAACTAAATGTGCTGCATTTTTACTTATTTGCAAGTAGCAACTGACCCTAAAGTAGTGACGACAGGGTCAAGATGATGTTAATCATTGTTATTCTTCTATTAGGTTCTTGATTATCCAGTAACTTGCAGAAGATGATTTGTTAAATGTTTAACACACTACAAAGGAAATGCAAACATAAATGATTAATGATTGTACACCTCTTCTACAGATTTTAGGCCAAACGTGACATTCCTTTTGGGTTGATTAAATATTTCCATTTTTAATTTAGATTTTGCCTTAAAATTTCATATATACTATGGCATTACTATAAATCTTAAATTATATAAAATAAATGTTGAGCTGCCTTTTTAGACTTGTTTTGATTTGATAAAAAATTCTAACAAAATTAAAATTTTGGACCTCAAGTTTTGTGCATGATTTTCTAAAGCTTACACTGGTGACATTGGTTGAGTACATTTACACCAAAGACACAAAGTGAAGGTACCACACCAAAGTGACACAATCTTCAGACCATGGGCATCGGAACAGGGAGGGGAACAGGACAATATAAAGGAAGAGATAAAGGGCTTTTCTAAACCATTTACTTTGTGCTGTTGGAATCCATGCACACGTACTTTTTCTTGCAGTATTTTTCTGGGTTTTTTTTTTTTATGTTTTTCCTAATTGCACTGTGTTGCAAAATGGGTAGTCTCTTCTATTTTTAGACTTTGCAAAGCGAAGCATTTTTGTTAACCCAAAATTAATTTCCTTCTTATAACTAAAGCTGTGTACACACAATACGACCCAACAATGCGGCGATGCAATGTAATGATACAACGCCCATGGCATACATACTGTGTACGCTGGAGTGATGAATTGTTACATGCTGCACGTAACTGCGCCATGTTGTTCATTGCATCATGCTGGACAGCAGACGGGGTGATGTGATGAACGACACTTTATGATGTGTACGATATATCGTTCCAATCCACGACGGAACAATATATCGTACAATGGATTATATAGTATGTACCCAGCTTTATCTAAGAATACATTATACTAACTATTCCTCAAGTTCTATTAATTTCAACAATTGTAATAAGCTTTATATTGTTTGGGTTCACAAGTTTCAACAAGTGTCTACAGTATTTCTAGTACACATATACATTGCTAGCAATTCTATTGCATCAATCAATTTCAGGGTAATTAAAATACTCTACAAATATAGCACTGTCAGTTTTGCAGTTGTTTTCTATTTGTGATTTGATCTGGTTCATTCTCATTTAGGGGTCTATTTACTAAGCAGTGTTAGGAGACAGAGTGAAAAGTGATAATGTGCCAGCCAATCAGCTCCCAAATGTCATTTTTCAAACACAGCCTGTGAGATGGCAGTTAGGAGCTGATTGGCTGGCACCTTATCACTTTTCACTCTGTCTCCTAACACTGCTTAGTAAATAGACCCCTTAATATGGATTAATAAAATATTCCAACGATTATCGTGCCTAGTGTAAAACTGAAAATAATAAAAACCCCTGTTATCTTTCAGTACCTCATATCATCACTTTTTCTCTCAGGGACAGGGAAACTACAGTCTAATGTCCTTCAGCACTTATGCTTTCTTTCAAGCTGGTTCCACATTTTTGATATTTCCATTTTCCACAGTCAAAGACGAAACTTCTTTGGGGAAACTCAATAGAATACTCTAAACTCACCTGTTCACCAAAGATTTATGTTGACCCATGTGATCTGGATAGCTTCCCACAGCTCGCTGATATTTGTAGATTCAGGATCTTGGGTTCGAATGGACCTCTACGGCATGTCCCTTAAATGCTCAATTGGGCTCATGTCGGCCGAATGTGGTGGCCACACTATTTGTCTGAGCTCTCAAGAATGTTCCTCAGACCAATTCTGGACAACTTGTGACCGATGATACTGTGCATTATTCTGCTTGAATATTCCATCGTTGTGTGGGTACATGAAGTCCATGGTCATTAAGCAATGCAGTGTAGTGGTTACCGACCAATGACGTGTTCAGATGGACCAGCGGATCCAACCCATGCCACGTGAATGCACCCCACACCATTATGGAACCACCACCAGCTTGCACGGTGCCTTATTGACAACTGGGGTCCGTGGCCTCATGGGGTCTATGCCACATCCAAACCCTAGCATCAGCCTGAAACAACTGGAACCATGACTCATGAGTCCATAACACATGTTGCCAGTCCTCCGGGGTCCTATTAGTGATGGCATGAGCCCAGGTGAGGCACTGTGCACAGTTTTGTAGTGTTATTATCAGGAGCACTGTTGTGGGTCTTCTGCATCCAAATCCCATGGAAGCTAAAGACTGCTACAGTGACCTGATATGCATCTAGTACATCCTGCATTGGGTGTGGGTGTGATTTGAGACAGTGTTGCTTGTCTGTTACCAAAGACTATTTTGGCCAGGCACTGCTGTTCATGATCACTAAGCACCCATGGTCAGCCACTGCCTTGTCTATGGTGTGTGGTAATGCCTTCCATGAGGTATTCCAAGTACACACGCAACACAGTAGATCGAGGAATGTTGAATGTCCCAACAACTTTGGAAATGCAATGTCCCACCCTAGGGCCCCGTTCGAACTCCGATCATGTTGTCTTGCCATGAGCAGCCTAGCTGGTGTTCAAACTGACTCATGAGATGTCAGATTACAACTGATGCAGGTCTGGGCATTTCCAAAACATCACACTACGATGACACCACCTACCATTACCTTTACACACTGCTATCCCTTGACTTTTGGCACTTCAGTGTATGTCCAGGAATTAGTCAGGCTAAATATTATTAACATTTATATTACTCCCATGCCACAAATGTAAAATTTTTATTACCTACTTGATCTCTGACTTGCTTCATATATTGCACAAGATTTTTGTAAATGTAATTGATATATTTTTAGTAAATATATGTATATGTTGAATTGTTAATGGTTCATACGGTAAATTATTTCTTGACTAAATATTATTTATGTGACCTTGAGACATATATCTTATTGAGATTTGTTTGAGAACTGTGGGCCTGATTCTGACCTGCTCGCGAGCGCTGAGCACTCGCAAGCGGGTCGATGGTGCCCAAGTGCACAGGCGCACGACGGAGGCACCTCCATCATGCGCATGCGCGAGACCCGAATAACGACGGCTAAGCCGTCGTTAAGGGTCTCGCACCTAAGGGGGCGTGCTGCCGATGGTGAATGACAGCACGCCCCCTTTGGTGGGCGTGCCGGGGGCGTGGCTGCCCAGACGGAGGCGTTCCCACTAGTGATGTCAGTGGGAGTGCTTTTGGCTCTGATAGAGCCAGAAGCACTCCTGGGCTTGCGGCAGCGAGACCCTACCGCAGGGTCTCGTCACAAGCCCGATGGTCTTGACCATCGCGACCATCATTTTGGCCGCTCGCTATAGCTGTGGGTGGTCACCCACAGCTATGCGAGCAGCCAGGAGGCCGCTCCAAAAAGGAGCAGGGACGGCCCTTATTCAGAGCGAGCGCTCTGTCAGAGCGTCCGGCTCTGAATCAGGGCCTGTGTTCTGATTGAATGTGGAGAGCTGTGCAGACAACCTTCTGTTACATCATTGTTGGAATCAGCTGGGGAACTTTTTCCTGTTGGAATATAAGCTGCTGCATAACAACCTAATGCTCTATTATTTTAGATCTAACTAAATGCAAACAGTTGTATAATAGCGCTGTTAAAATCAGCTAGAGAACTCTTTTCTGTCAAGCTGCTACATAATAATCTGCTGCTTTATGATATTGATACTATCAATATCAACAGCTATTTTGTTCTGCTGAAATACAAATCACTGTAACACAAGGTTGCAAATTAAATTTTTCATAACTATATCTTACTAACAAGATTAAAACACAGCTGATGTTACTGTTTATAGAGAAGCAGTCTTCCTATGGTTTTATATTATTAAGGATTTTAAAGTTTGTAAAGACCCTTGTGTTATTTTAAATGAAGGAAGTGATATAAAATAGGAGACATACTAATTAATGTTTAGACTTGTATTAATTAATGTTTGATAATTAGCTGGTATTAATCTTTCATTAAGAAAAGGAACTAATACATTCTTCTTTTTATAGATAAGAACTGGTGGTACTTCCTCGTCTTTGCGGCCCCGTGCTGGAGTCTACTGGTTACGCTATTTGCGGCCCCCTGCGGGAGGCGCTAGTTATGCTTCTTACGTATCTTCACTGACTTGTGACTAGTGAAGATACGTCATATGCAGGGGCGAGTGTGTTCGGCTGGTCATGTGTGGCGAGTGTTCGGCGGGTCCGGTTGGATTATTTTGGCTGGCATTTCATTTTCTCACGGATTAAAAGCCTTTTAAGCTGGTAAAGAAAGGTAAGTCTGACTTCTATTATTGTTAGTATTATTGCCTGTTGATTTTTTATGTGATGTGGTGATGTGATGTGAATTGTGATTATTGCTTGTTGATTTTTAATGTGATGTGATAACTTACCTTTTAAGAGAGCGGCGGCCAGATGTCAGCGATGGCTTGTAATATGGCATCAAAAGGGTTTTCTGCTCCCAAAGTCTTTTGCCAAATGAATTCAGCTAGATAGGACTGAAGGTGGTGGCGTGCAGTGCCTCTTTGTTTTTTATTTCTCCATTTAGCAGAGCCCCACATTCTTTCCTCATTTTGTGTATGTGCGCCCGTTGCAGGATCTATGAAATTATATTTGTGGTTCACAGTTGCATGGCTGTATCCTGCTTTTTCGAGGTCCTCTGTTTTATAGGCACGCCAGCAGTCCGAACCAGAAAGTACTCTCCATTTTCCCTGCATACCCCTCCGAAGATCCATTGTTGGGGCAAAACCCTGCCAGCGTTGCTTTTCCTTCTTACAAATAGACTTTTATCTCTTTCCACAAGTTTGCCAGGGCCACCTATTAATTTTTTTGGTTGATGCATGAGATGTAGTGAGCAGATCTCTCTCATGTGATTATTCCAGTTTATGGTGGTATTTTCGCTCATGTTAAGCTGGTTTCTCGCACCACTTGATGGACGTCAGCTCCTCTGCCCAACAGTAGGCAGTTAACAATGGTACCCTGGAACCATTAAACCAGTTGTCAGACCTTACAAATTTTGACGTTACACCGCCAAATGTTTTCCCACACATACAACTTAATTTCGTGGCCATTTGCACATTTTCTGTTTCGAGGTAAAATGCCTCTTTCTTGAAAGAAAGCAACGGCATCTTCCTCAGTATGTGGCAAATTAAAAATTGTCATCATTTTGGGGTTACTTTTTTACCACAAACAACGAGGGGGATGACGAAATTTTTACCCACATAAAATACGTGGGGGACAGAACAGATATATCGTGCAGCATCAGCTGCGGCAGAAATACAGTAGCAGTAGCGTAAGTAGTACATTTTTTAAGAAAGTTACGTAAGTTAAGTACATTACATAGCGGATAAGTAAGTTATGTAGCGGGGGCCGCAAAGATGAGGAAGTACCGAACTGTTTGCTAGCACTTTCTATCCTTTTTTTATTATAGTTTTTATTCATGAGGCTTGAGTAATTGGAAGCAACAGGCAAATTAGTTCCACACCAAGTAGTTTAATTGGCGCTGACTGTTTATTTTCTATTGTTGCCCATGGCAGATCAGACCGCAGATCAGACTGTTTACACAATCCTACTGCATACCTGCTTACAGATTCTACAGCCGATCCTCGCTACTCACTAGTCTGCTGAAAAAATATATTCGGCTGTGCAGGAAAGGGGATTTATTAATGAGGAATTTAATTAATTATAATGGCAAAGAGGGGGAGGTTGAGAATTAATAACCTGATAATTGGAACGGGACCTGATTTCAAGTTTCAACAAGAAACTAAATACAATAGCGTGGGGTTCCCCCCAAAGAGGTATAACCAGCCCCAGGCTCTTTGAGCTGGCCCTAGTTCAAAAAATACAGGGAACAAAATGTGTAGGGGTCCCCCATATTTGATGAACCAGCACCAGGGTCTTGGAGCTGGCACTGGTTCTAAAAATACGAAGAACAAAACAAATAGGGGGTGCTAGCGGAGCACCTGGCTCCACTAGCAGGGGGCTAATGCCACAGCCAGGGGACACACTTGCCGGGGTCCCCTGGCCAAAGCATTCATCCCCCCTAACTAGTCAGCGCAGGCCGGGAATTCTTGTGGAAGTAGGGACCCCAATAATAAAGGGGTCCCCCCTCTCCAGGGCACCCAAGCACAGGGCTGAGGCCTGGGGCTATCCAAGGCACTCCTGGACTGTGGGTGTTGAGTTGATAGTCCATTATTAAAAGTGTAATATTGTCTTTTAAAGGTGGAACTACAGGTCCCAGAAAGCCTCCCCCGAATGCTGGTACATGGAGAACCACAAGTACCAGCAGGTGGGGCATTAAGGGCCTGCTGGTACCTATAGTACCCCAGTAAATGAAAAAGTAAAATAAAAATATAACACTAACTGTTTATTTTGCTGCACTTTCACCGGGGAGGTGGCGGCTTTTAAGCTCTTTTTCACAGCAACCGCCCTGCCAAGACTGCCCCCGCATCTTCAATCTTCAGGAGCTCTTCATCGCCCCACCTCCGCAGTTGGACTGACACCCGCTCCATCACGCTGGCTTATATAAGCCAGCATAAAGGGGCCGGACGATGATGCAGCGAGCCGTGAGTGGCTTGCTGCGCCCATCTTGAATTTCAAAAATGGCTCCGCGATGCCATTTTTTAAATTGGAAGCCGCACCGTCACCAACAAGGTAAGCCACATCCAGCGCCTCCACCAGGACTTCCACGACGTTTTCACCTTGATGGCGGCGGCCTTTAAGCTTATTTCCATGGCCGCCGCCCATCCAACTCTTCCCTGGTGTCTTCAATCTTCAAGAGCTCTTCTTCGCTCCTCCTCCACAGTCGAAATGACACCTGCTTCCTCGCGCTGGCTTATATAAGCCACCATAAAGGGGCAGGGTGATGACGCCCATCTTGAATTTCAAAAATGGTTCCGCGATGCCATTTTTTAAATAGGAAGCCGCACCGCCACCTCCCGCACTGTCCACCACCGCCATCCCATCATGCAGCAGTGGTGGACAGTGTGGGATCCTGCCGGATCCTGCAACGCCGCCATGTTGATAGTGTGTTGGGCTGCTGGGACCGGAGATCGGTCGCCAGCTCCAGTCTCCACAGCCTACACTCTACAACATTGGTCAGTGTTCGGTTCTCCTAGTTTTTAAGCATGTTTAAAAACCAGGAGACCCGGCAGGCGACTAGGATCGGGTCTGTGGAACGATCGGCGGTGGGTACACACTTGTCCAATGTCGGGCAGACCCATTCGTTGGGAGTAGGATCTCCCGAAGATTGGATAAGTGTGTACCCAGCTTTAGTCTGGCTCTGTTTTGACGAGATAAAAAATCCTAATAATTTTGGATTGTTAATGTTATAAAGCATTATAACATGGTTTGATCAAGGGTTCTAATACAAAGCAATGTTTGAAAGTATTGATATAATAAGCATTTATTTGTTTGTTTTTTAAAAAACTGTTTTTTTTCCAACCCTGCCCCTTTTCCACTACATTTTCATTTGCGTAAACAGGAAGTTCACATGGAATGGTCCTTGGTAACCCTAATGTTAGTATGAACAGAAAAGAGAATGTCTTTCCTGGGACCATTAGGCACAATGGGGGAGAAGTATCAAACTTGGAGAGAGCTAAACTGGAAATGTTTAGCAACCAATCAGCTTTTAAATGTTATCTTTTAGTATGTGCTAGATAAATGAAAGCTAGAAGCTGATTTGTTGCTATAGGCAACTTTTCCACTTTATCTCTCTCCAAGGTTTGATACAGCTCCCAAAATATGAGATATGTGGAACACATGTAATTAACAACTGGTATTTAATTGTATTACACCAAAAGCTAAAAACATTTACTTATGTATTACAAGTTATTTATATAGCACACACATATTCTGTAGAGCTTTACAGAGAATATTTGGCCATTCACATTAGTCCTTGCTACAATGGAGCTTAACATCTATTTTCCTTACCATATGCACACATAATTGTTCCATTGTATCTTATATATCTTAGTAAGTGGGACAGTTGTAAAAATAATATTTAGTGTACTACCCACTAATATTTTCTGTCAAGCCTTTACCTAATTCACCTAAGTACTAGTGGGAACGGAAATTAAGCCATTCATATTTGATATATATATGACACCTCAATGACTACCTTAATTCAAAGAGATAAAAACATTTCATCTTTATTAATCATGGCTCTGAAGAAGATTCATCTTTTACAGTAAGTAGACAAATAAAACATTACAATTTTAAAGAAGCCTTTAGTTGTAAGATCTACCCAACAAAATGTACGGATAGTGCTGACTCAGTGGAGTAGATTACAAAGCAAATACTATAAGATTGGGTCTTCGGGCAAAAAACAAGAACTTGGAGAATTTGGTTGTTTGTTTTCCAATTAATAGTACTAGCGTATATTTATAGACCTGGTTAGTAAAATGTCTGACTGACATTTCTGCTCCTAAACCTTCTAGAATTTTAAGAGCATTGCTCAGAAATTTCAGAGAACTAAGTAATCCAGTTGCAGATATCTATAGCAAATAGTAATATGTGACTACAAAACTATTTTATTCCATTGATATGTACAAAGTAGACACTTATTTAGTCATAGTTCAGTGAACACAAGGCTAATTATTACATCCTTGTATGAATCTCACTGGAGTTCTTCTCTCAATCATTGTTGTAGATGCTTCAATTCTTCACCTTTCTCTGCTCCAATGACATGTCTTAATTTTGAAAATAAAGGAACTCGCCAATACAATAGTTTTTTTTTATATTTTCAATTGAAAGTCTTTCATGATGTTTTGTAAACTTTAAAACTTGCTTTTAGGATCACCATTAATAGACACCATAGATGCTGCGTTCATAAATTCTTGTTCATCATCGTCCTTTGTACAGCAGTTCCGGATAAGCTTGTAAACAGCATACCCAGGTATTACTAAGCTTGGAACTCCAGCAAGAATTACAATGATGGCATACACCCAGCCAGGATAAGGCTGTTCTTTCGCCTTTGGAAATTCATTCTGCAAAGTGTTTACATGCAGGATTGTTACAAGTGTATTTATTTGAATATGAAAACATTCGATCATTTTATGTGCTTTAAAGGTGTGTACACACACAATGATTTTTTGAACGATTTAACTACAACGACGTCGTTATCGTTCAATCGTTCAAAAAATCGTTCAGTGAAAAACGATGAACGATTCACATTCATGCGCGTTCAAGTTTGTCGATTGTAGTTTGTAGTTCAGTCAGACTGGCCAACTGAACGATTATACTTTGTAAAACAATTTTCGTTCACTTTTTCAAGGGAAAAACTGAACGATAATCGTTCAACGAAAATCGTTCATTACTTACATCGTTGTGTGTGTACGCAGCTTAAGAAATGGAGGAGGCATCATAAGTGATGTAGGAATAACTTGACATAATTGGCATACAGATTTAAGACATATATCTTTTGTATTTTGTCTCTTGATTTGAATGATTTATATACCGTGTACTACCTAAGCACAACATATACCCACACTTGAGCTGTGAAGTCTTTGTTACCTAAGGGTGTTACTTTTAATGCAGGGGAAATAGCCTAACCATGCAATATAATCAGAGTGATAAACGCCATACCTATCCTCACACTGTTGCATCAAGGAGTGTGTGGGCTCTCTCATCCCTCAACGCAGAGCAGGCCATAGTTCCATGTTTTTGAACTAAGTGTATTTTATAAAATGTTGTTCTTGCTAAATGAGCAAATGGGGCTGACCAATTAAGACACTGTCACTGTGTTATATATTATACATTGGAATAGTAGTAATGGTTTCTGCAGCTTCATTCTGCAGCTAATAAATATAACGGCCATAGCAATCATCTGCATATAATTATAACCTATTTGATCAGAAAAGAAAGCTAAAACAATGTTTTAAAGTTCATTTGGAACTCTATATATGAGATCAGGACATAGGCTTTTTCTAGTCTACTTCACTTGGACTTGTTCACTCTTCTTCCTTTTTTCACTTGATTATTTTATGCTGCAGATCTTATAAGCATGAGCTGCTATATTATAACTAATAGCCCAGAACTAAAAGAGCACACAAAGGGCTTGATTCAGAGATGGACATGGACAAGCAATGTTTGTGCATTTAAGCTAAGCAATGTTTGTGCAGTTAAGCTAAGCAATGTTTGTGCAGTTAAGCTAAGCAATGTTTGTGCAGTTAAGCTAAGCAATGTTTGTGCAGTTAAGCTAAGCAATGTTTGTGCAGTTAAGCTAAGCAATGTTTGTGCAGTTAAGCTAAGCAATGTTTGTGCAGTTAAGTTGCTACTGCATGAAAAGTCCTGTAAACCCCTACGGCACTTGCGTTCCCCTGAGTGTATGCAGAGTCCACTATGGCATACGGAGGTGCTGGCATTAGAACAGGTGAGTCGAAACCATGGGCTTCCTGGGCGGTGTCTGTGAGGTGGCCTGAAGTGAGTGCAAAAAAAGGCTGTCTTATAGGTTTGTTATGGGAGTTTCACGGATGTGTCAGTGAACTCGGCCGCGTTCCCGAAAGGTCACAGTGGCCGGGGCGTATTTATAATGGGTGCACACGGTACCCTGAGTCCAGGGGGTCCCACACCGCATACCCTGAACTCATATTTAGTTTATACTAGCATGCAATGCTGAATGCAGATTCCCGATTATCGTGAATCTGCGTAGACGCCTGACCCATTCTGCACATGTGCAGAACGGGTCTGCGATCCAGCACGTAGACTGGCAACAGACTGTCATTGACTGACAGTCTGCTGCCATTTGTGAGCAGGGAAAAGCGGCGATGGCCTCTGTTTCCCGAAACGGAGGTGTGTTGCCGCTGCTGCAGGGGAGGGAAGAACACTCCTATGGTGGAAAGTGGACATCTCAGGGGTAGGCTGAAACTAGCGTTTGCATATTACCACCGTTGCAACTCTGCATAAAAGTTGCAACCGCAGCTTCAACTGCATCCACCTCTTAGTCAGACTCAAATATACTTTATCTTGGATTTTTTGGAGTGCATGCATGTTATTAAGTGGCTTTGGCAATTTTATGTTATCTAATGTGTGCACCGAGTTGATTGAAGTTACTACAACATTTCTAAATATGTTGCAGATGGAAAAGGTTGTTGAGCAGAGACGTGAAATTCAGGCGATACTCTAAGATTTGCTTTTGCTTTGTTATTCTACACTGTGAGCCTAATTCAGATGTGTATGCTAAAGCTATAGGAGCTGTGATCGTATACGCAGCTGCTGTGCGAAAATATGCTAATGAATGCAGCCGCCAGGAAATGTATTAGGACACCTATTGGCAACTTCGAAGATCCAAGCAACTGCATACAAATCCTTCGATAATCGATCATGTTGAGTTTGAGTGGGCGAGGAAACTGAGAATCTGGCGCCATAATTTCTGCATACGGGATCGCAGATGTAGGCAGATACATGCCCAGATAACAGCCTGCCTTTTTGTGCCCCTTCCTGTTACCTCCCCCAAACAGTTCCTGAATGTCATTTTGGGAATAAATCCTTCCTACAATCGGAATCGCAATTGTACCTTGGCGAGTGCACAGTGCGACCGTGATGCATGCGTAGTCGACCGATAATCGATCAACTGCGTGAATATCACCATTCCATCCACATCTGAATCAGTCCCTGTATTTGTAAGCTAGAATTTATAGTTTATGAATAGAGCTGTAACAGCAATTCATTAAGGTCAAATTTAGTTGCCAAAAATGATTAATGTAGTGGATACATTTTTGAATGAAGCAATTATTTTGTGGAAGATTTGAAAATGTTGCTCATCTCTTGTTATTAGTTAAGTGCATGTGTGTTTGTAGTCTAATTCACTGGGTAGGTTGTTGGATAGGTTGTATCCCGACCACAGGGATTCCGGCACAGAGAATGCCAGCACCGGAATCCCGACATTTGTCAGAATCCCTATGCTGGCATCCCGACCACCAGAAACCAAAAGGTAAGTAGTGGGGTTGGGGGAAAGGTTAGCGTTAGGGCTTAGGCACTAGGGGGAAGGTTAGGGTTAGGCACTAAGGGGCATGGATAGGTTTAGGGTGCGGGGTAGTGTCAGTATTCTAACCCTGTCGGGGTGCCGGCGTCGGGATTCTGACCGCTGGGATCCCAAGCACCGGCATCCCTTACCCATCCTGGTTGTAGAATGAGCAGATTATCTTGGTAGGAGAGTGGGAATCGAGAAATGTGTGACATCCGCTTTGTGAAAAGTTACCCTATTGGCGAGGAAAAACGTTGACGGTACGGAGTATTTGCTGCTGTCAGCTATACTGTGGAAGTGTTAGTATTTGCTCGACTCAGCATCCCAGCGTGGAGCTCCATTGAACATTGCCATTAACATTATATACATTACTGGTCTTGACATGCTCTTTGAAGAGCTTGTTGGGATATGGTATCTTAATCCCTGCTGTGCTTGCGTTATCACTGCCCTCACTGCACTGCTGGTCCCGACAGGCCCGGAATGTCTAGATCACAGGATCTCAAACTCGGTCCTCAGGACCCCAAACAGTGCATGTTTTGCAGGTCTCCTCACAGAATCACAAGTGAAATAATTACTCAACCTGTGGATCTTTTAAAATGTGTCAGTGTGTAATTAATTCACCTGTGCACCAATTAGGTGACCTGGGAAATGTGACCTGTGTTGGGTCCTGAGGACCGAGTTTGAGAACCACTGGTCTAGATATATAACAGCACGATGTACTCCACCTCCATTATCTTTGGGGTAAGGCATCCCATGGCTTAATTTGCTTTGTTGGTGAAGCTATTACATTTCCTTTACAGGATTCATTATGTTGGCTGCATTGTGACTGTCTACATTGAACTGAGAGTCTCTGCAATCGTTAGCTCAAGTGGACATTTCAAATCCTTGTGTTTTTTAAGATTACTAGCTTTGGAGCAAGGAGAGTGATCTTTTTCACCTAGCGCGCCAATGGTGATTTTATTTCTATATTATCTGCTCTGATTGAATATACCAAGCAAAACTACTATGGGTAGGGCCCATGTCTAATGAATGTGTATTTTATATATGCAGCTTTATGTTATTCTTTGTGACAAGCCGCTTTTTATTGACCCACTCACAGGAGTTATTAATGTGTTAATTGAATAAATATTCTCTTTTTTATTTGACTGTGTCATTGTGTGTATAATCTCCACTTAGATCCGTTATTTATGAAAAGAGCAGTGACAGCAATGATCAATTCATTCAGCTGAGTGGTGTGGTTGGGTTAGGATTGGTAATATTTATGGTCAAATTTATACCCATTTTCCACTGCCGCTTAAACCCGGGTTATTGCCGTGTCAATCCAGGTCTCGGCTCAGTGGAAAAGGCTCCTAGGAAAAATCCCGGGTTGCATGACCCAGCAATCCTTCCCGAGTCTCACGCAGGGTTTTCTGCAGGTAAGACCCGGGTAAGGCTCAGTGGAAACGGGTATCCCGGGTCATCCGACCCAAGTCCCGTTCACAGCATAGGGAGAGCCACATTTCCCGGCGCCGGCAGAGGTAAGCCCCAGCAATATCTTGGGTGCAGTCTGCGGTGTAAACTGGGTTCAAGCCGCTGTGACAAGGCTTGAAAAATGTGTGCAGTGTTCCGGGCTGTACCCGGGATTTTGGTGGAAAAGTGGTATTAGTTGTCAAAAAAGATGAATTTAGTGGACAATTATAGAATGAAGGAATTATTTTGTGGAAGATTTGAGAATGTTGCTCATCTCTGGATATTAGTTAAGTGCATGTGTATTTGTAGTCTAATTCATTGGGTAGGTTGCAGATTGAGCAGATTATCTTGGTAGGAGAGTGGGAATTGAGAAAAGCATGTTCGGAATGGCTAGATAAGACTTTTTACAATGTTGCGAATATTGTTCACATGGATCATGCTACTAATGACATTCATTTCACATTGTGATACTTACATATTCGGGATCCCAGGAAATGTAGAGAAGTTCTTGAGAAACTTTAATCACAAAATAGAAAATGAATATAACTAACATAAGAAGAGGGCTGATAACTCTCCAAGTGGCTTGCCAAAAGATATTTGGTTTGTGGCCAATCATGAATTCAATGTCTCTGTTGAACCTACAAAAGAAAATAACTGTAACTCATAGCAGGTGGAATTGTAAAATAATCTGTGCATGGTACATGACTGATATTACATTCCTTACATCATGTAAACCTTCTTTTTAAGAATTTGTGTTAGACAATGCTAATTGTAGATTGTACTGTGATGCGCTGGCTGTACCACACTCACACAGTGATGTATCTGAGGATAGGCTGGGCTACAATTTTTTGTTCTATTAGATAACCTCCAGATTACTCATATGTTAAAGGAATCTAGCTCATTTTGTATTTTGTATATAAAAAATATATTATTTGTTAAAATAATTTCTGTTTTTAATCTGTTACCTTTTCTATTGGTATTTCCTGTTTCACAGCCAAAGAAGGAGGGTCCTCCACTTGGTGCAATATATAACACAGCTAAGTACATAGCTAATCCCAGTAGTCACTTCCTATCAGCTACAGGAAAATGAAAAAAAAATGACCCAACTAATTTAGCAAAGGAATAAGCCACATCCTCCCCCTTCCCATGTTCCTCCTTTATCGCGCCTGCATCATGTGATGACACTTCAAGAGCAAGACTGCAGCCATCCATATCATTTGATGGGAAGCAGTCGGGAAGCCGACGGATGGAATCCCGACCGCCGGCTTCCCGACTGTCTAATCCCAGCAAGGGTTAAATGACAGGCATCAAAATCCCGACGCCTGTCATTTTACCTTTGACGGGAGCCTGATGCCCGTCATCCCGATCGAAGGACAGCCACGGGGGGGGGGGGGGGGGGGTTAGGTTAGGGGCTCCCTGGGGGTACTTAGGGTTAGGCACCCCTCTGGGAGGGTTAGGTTTAGGCTAGGGGAAGGGGGGGTTAGGGTTAGGCACCCCCAGGGGGAAGGTTAGGCTTAGGCACCCCCCCGGGAGACTTAGGTTTAGGAAGCGGGGAAGGGGGGGTTAGGCTTAGGCACTTAGAGGTGGGTTAGGGTTAGGCACTTGGGAGGGATGTTAGGGTTAGGCACCCCTACGGGAGGATTAGGGTTAGGGGGGGGGAAAAGATTAGGGTTACTTACCTTAATCACCGTTCAGGATTTTCACCCATGTTGGGCTGCCGCTGTTGGAATTTGAACCATGCAGCCGGCGGTAAATCATACCGATCCCCATTTGATCACAGTTGATTAATGGAGTGAATAATACAGCCTGCTAAAATGACAGCAGCTTCTATCCAATCGGATGTACATTCACTTCTTCCTGTTTTATGCTGTCAGCATTTGATTTACCTGGTTGCCTGCAATCTTCTTTTTCTTAACGTTGCACCAAAATGGTCAATATATTCATAGTCCATTTGCATTTTAAAATGTAACCTCTCTTACAGTATCTCATCTAAGGTGTTTATTGACATAACTGTACCTATTTGCTCTGAAGGATCAGAAGAAAGAAAATAGTACTTGCTTTGCTAGTTATATTTCATCAACCTTTCTATCAAAAAGCCCAATGTATTTCTAAATTGGTATTATTCAGAACTAGGTGACCCACTGTCCACATTCATTAAAAAGGCATTGGTCAAAAACGCATTTATACACTGATGGTAACACTTTTATAGAGAAGGCTAAATTAGCAAGCATACTATTATTTTTTACTTCATATTTCAAATAATTCATAAAGAAATATAACACTAATTCAATATGAATCTTTAATAACAGTTGCAGATGTATATTAACCGAATGAAGTTATATATTAAGGTTCTTTTGTTTACAAACAAATATAAACTTACCTGTCTATTCCATATATGTAAACCACTGAAAACATTTCACAAAATGCTATTATTAGCAAAGGTATGGACCCAGCAAAACCATCAAATAAAGCAAGCCAATAATTTCCAGAGTTCAGCACAAATATAAGTGCAATCAAAAATGAAACGACACATATAGAACCTATAAAAATAAAAGGGAAAAGAAAATTTAGTGTGATAATTATCTATTTCATTAATATGTTGTCAGTACCTCAACTTTTAATATATATTCCTCACAGAATATTCATTGTAATAAACATTACTTATGATTGAAAAGAAAAAAAAAGTTGTAAGGTGTGGTGCTACAACTGCACAATAAAGGTACAGTACGTCATTCTATAATCACTTTTAAAAAATGTGCATTTTGGGTTGAAGAAGCCCAAAAGTTAATTTGGGACCTTCAGTTTGTTTTAAGTTCCATAGCCAGATGATAGACCTTTTGGGCCTAATTCAGAGGCGGACACAGTGCCAATGCTTGCACAATTGAGCGATTATTTGCTGCTGCACATGCACGAAAAGTCCTGAAATCCCCAATGGTGCATGCGTTCCTCAGAGTGTACAGTATGTGGAGTCCGCTATTGTGTACGGAGGCGCTGGCATTAGAACCGAGGAGGCAAAACCATGAGCGGTGTCTGGAAGGTGGCCTGTAGTGAGCGCAAAAAAAGACCATCTCCTGGGCATCTTATGGGAGTGCCAGCAAACGTGGCTGCGTTCCCAAACACAGAGCCGCAACCACAGAGCCATGTTTAGCCGGAATTGAGAAGGAGACAATATGCCAGCCAGAGGCTGGTGCAAGTGTTGATGGTGGACGAGATTGCCTGCCAATGGTGCAGTGTTTTTAACCACCGGCAGATTTGCAGTGTACACTGGCTTTAATAGTGAGCGGCTCAATGCTTTCACAGTACGGCACATGCTAGTACACAGGGAGAATGCTGAAACTAGCATTTGCATTTCACCACAGCTGCAACTCTGCAAATAAGGGTTTGGTATAAAAGATAGACAGGAATTAGATAGACAACAGATGTTAGACATGCAATACGTCGACAGGGACAAAAGGTTGACACAGCAAAGGTTGACATGGGTGAAGGTTGACAGGTACAAAAGGTAGACCAGATCAAAAGTTCAAAAATGGTCAACCTGGAAAGCAGTGATGCAAATACATGTACTGTAGGCAAAACACCAGTGGGTAATCCTGTGATAAACAGATAACAAGTGATGAGGAGACAGTTTTACCCCAGTAGCATATAGCAATAAGAAGCAAAGTACAGGTGTTTCTGCATGCAAAATGCTAGCGTCACAGCCGCTGACACTGTAACGTAGCATTTAGCATGCAGATACAGCCACAGTCATGCACAGAATATAGGCATGCTGCATATCATTTTAATCAGCAGAAGCTGAAAAAAGGTAAAAAGTCACACAAAAAGACGCTCAGCACTACCGAGTAACACCACAGCATGGTGCAACTAGAAGGGCTGTTTAACAAGTAAGATGTCTGTGGACACATCTGTATGTTTGCATATTTCACAGATTTGCTCCGATTTCACATGTGACTTTTGGTGGCGCGAGTTACCTTGTATCCCAGATTTGCGACTTCATTTGTGAAACACAACGGATATGACTGATCTTGCATATGCAATAACATGAATAGTTACATCATTGAATGACAAAATGAAAGCAAACATGATTCTCTGAAAATGTGCATTTTGCGGCGCAAAACGTTCTGGCAATGAGGTGTAATAATGGATCGCATCCCTACACGATACTTAGTAAATCTCCCTCCTAGCCTTACTCTCGTCAGTACTTTGCAACCACTTCCTCCGCCACATGTATCCACTGATGATGATGCTTATCTGATTATTGAAATAAATTGGAAATTTGGAAACATGAAAAGGGCTGCACTCTACACAGTGAACACCGGACACATGTTGCAGCATTAGTTGTGTCAGTATTTCTCCCAATCGGCAATTTAGGTTGTAACATAGCCATAAGCTCAGAGCCGTAAATGTAGACCAGACTTGCCTACCCTCCCAATTTGGTCTGGAGTCTCCCGAATATCGGGTCCCACTCCCGGCCCCCCGGAAAGGCAGGCAAGCCTCCTGGCGGCTGCCGTCCCCCCCGACCCCCTCCCCCAGAGTAAATAGAGAGACCTCTGCAGTGGGGGGGCCTGGTGACATGATTCGCTGTTGTACCACTGTTATCCAGATATTAATGCCAAATACAGTGTGAATCTAATGGCTGCAGTGATAGTACACAATACATATGAAGTATAATTCACCAGCTTTAGATGTAGGGGAGCGCAGGTGAAGCTGCACCTGCAGCAGGATTTGTCTATCAAAACAGCCATGCACAAGCCTGGAGCCGGCAGCGAAGATCACCGACTGAAGGTATAGAAAGAGTGCTACTTGTAGTATATATGAAGCAAATATCAGCGGCAGGAAGATCCATGTATGTACACTATGCTGACAGCTGAATTCACTGGCAAAGGAACTCGAGTTGTAGTGGTAGCACCTGGGTCGGGAATCGGTGGCTGTGTTCAGGGCTACCGTTAGAAATTGTGGAGCACATAGCTCCATGTGTAAGGTGTCTGACTGCCATGTGAGAGGTGTTAGATTTTGAGTCCCGACTAGTGCCCAGAGGCTACTGATACTGTGGTTGCCGGTCAGATGCGTCAGTCTGCTGCCGGCCACCAAGGAGAGAGGAGGGGTCCCTGGACGAGGAAGGCACACGGCCCACTCCTCGCTTAATACACCGCTGGCTACAAGTGATTATAAACAAAAAATTGGCAGGCCCAATCAGCACCTGTGCCATCACCCTAGTTACAGCCCTCTTAAACACTGCACACATGCATCTGCTGACAAAAATGCTTTTACTGCCCAGGGAAAACCAAAATACAATAGAAACCAATGGCAAACAAAGCCCAATGTGCCCCGGACCACTTTTGCTGGTTTTGGTTCTAACTCGTGACTGGTTTTGATTTTGTATTTTTTTTCCAAAAATTAATAACAAGTTAACAACAAAAAGCTAAAAACACATACTTTGAGCCTTTTGTAATCCTAGAGTATTATTAACCTCAATAACATTCATTTACACTCATTTCCAGTCAATTTTTACCACCTCAAAACATTATTTTTTGAACTTGCAGCTCGGTTCAAACTGTCAAGATCCAGTGCAAGAATTCCTCTGTGGAGGACAGTGAGCCGAGGGGTTCGGGTGACTAGGGGAGTGACTAGACTAGGTCTTCTAGTTGCGGCCAAACCCAGGTTTGGCTAGACCTGCCCAGAGGCGCGGAGTCTAACTCACTTGGTGGTTTTCTCCAGTGACCCCTCCAATTGGGATTTGGTTTTCAGCTGCACCAACTGAGCAGGTCGCGGCCCTCTGGACAGGTACCTGGGAACGGCAGAAGACCAGAAACTATAAAGAATGCAATAGCACTGGAGGTGAATGGAATGAATGAACTCTGGAAATGGACCTGAATGCTATAACACAGGCATGGACTGGAAACAGTTAAGTATGCAGAAAAACACAGACATATACTGGGGATTGCAAAGGCAAGAGCAGAGTGGACTCAGGGAATATATGGGAATGCTAGAAATGATTGGAGCTGATTACCAGAGACAAGACACTGAGCAAAGAACACAGACATATACTGGAGATTGCACAGACAAGAGCAGAGTGGACTCAGGGAATATATGGGAATGCTAGAAATGATTGGAGCTGATTACCAGAGACAAGACACTGAGCAAAGAACACAGACATATACTGGAGATTGCACAGACAAGAGCAGAGTGGACTCAGGGAATATATGGGAATGCTGGAAATGATTGGCAGAGACAAGACACAAAGAGAAGTCAGGCATACACTAGGAGAGTGCTAAATGCAAGTGCAGATTTGCACTGACAAGACACAGGGCAGATTGACACAGATATGTGCTGGGAGGTCCAGCTGTGGGCTAATTAATACCAGCAGGTAATCTGACACCTCAGTGACACAAGGAAGCTGCAATACTAGCAGCACATATACAAAGACACACAGACATAGAAAACAAAACAGTCTGGATACTGGGAGAGAACTACTCTCAGACTAAGAATAGCTTGGAAGCTAATACTGAAAACTGGAGAACTGTGAACAGGCTGAAGTAACTCTCTGAAAGATTAGCACAGAGCAATGCTGGTATCACTGGTACAGAGAAGAAGTTGAACAGCAACTTCCTGGAGTTCTGGAGGCGGATTTATACCCAGGGGTAGCAGATTACTGGAGCACAGCATCAGCTGACTGAAATCATGCTACCATAGGTTAGGAGTACTGTCACATGAGAGGAACTGTCATGGCGGCGCCCATGATGGGATCCCCAGCACACACAGCCGACCATGGAAGCTCGCAAAAAGAACCTAAGGCAGAATACTCAGCCCCACATCCATCACTGCACCAGACGTCTGACCGCAAGGAAGTCAGGGGAAGCTGGCAAGGAGGTGAGAGAGGCCGATCCTAGGCTGAACCCTGACAGTACCCCCCCCCTTTTAGGGTGGGCACCGAACACCCATAAAGGCTCAACTGGAACTCCTCAGAAAGACACAAAAAATATATTTGAAAAACACAGGAAACTCGAAAATCTTGATTGAAGATACAATAAGAACTGGAAAATTTAGAAGAACAAGGTTCCCAATACCAGATGGATTCTGAGACTAATAATTGGAAGAAATAGTCAACTTGGTCCAAGAAAGGTTGGTCACCAGGAAGTCATCGATTCTTCTTCTTTTTCCGAGACTTTTTCGAACCACTTGAAGAAGAAGAAGTCTTAAGTTGCAAAGTGTCTTTCATGGGAACTACCGAAATTGTTTTTTCATCGTACTCAGGATCATAGTCAGAATCTGTGTTATAATTCATCATCCTTATGCTTCCTTGAGTCTTATCCTTCTGGACAGGTTGTTTTTGTACTGGATCTTTTTGAGAAGGACTCAAAGAAATGCATCTGAGCTTAATAGCAGAGGGTGGTACCCCAGAACTTGAGACTTTGTTGAGATGAGTATCCTCGAGAGAACTGTAAGGATAAGTTGGACCAAATTCTTTAATGACTGCCGCAGTAAAGGCTACTAAATCTGACAGCATCGGATCCTTTGAATCATAAATAGGCTCAACCCAGTCCCAAGCTTTACCTCGGAAAGATGAAATTATAAATTTTACTACATTAGTAGGCTTGATTTCAGACCATGGAGAGGATTTCATAATAGCGATGAAATGATCCACCAAAGCATAATACTGCGTTATATCTCCATCAAAAAGAATGGGCATAGAAACATCAGATGGATCCTGAGGGATACCTATAGATATAGTGGTAGCGTCATTTTGTGAACCTCTTAACTGATGGGGCACTAAAACGTTTGACTTTGACACAACACCAGAAGACTCTTCCTTGAGTAAAGAACCGGAGATCCTTTCTTGGTGCAAGAAATTTAAGATCTTTCCCTGGGATACGGATTTTGAAACTCCTTCTTGGGATGTTAGACTTGGGACTCCCTCCTGAAGAGTAACACTGGTAGCCTCCTGCTGAGGTATGACACTACAACCCCCATCTTTGGGAGTAACACTTGTAAACCCTTGTTCTTGGGGTACAAGACTTGAGACCCCCTCCTGGGGTAAGACACTTGCACTCTGCTTCGGAAATGTAATACTCGAAATCCCCCCATGGGGAATGGCACTAGGAATCCTATCTTGGAGTATAATACTTGAAACCCCCTTTTGGGGTAAAACACTTGGAAGTCTCTTTTGGGGAATAACACTGGAAACCCCATCCTGAGGTTAGACACTTGAAGTCCCGTCCTGGGGAAAGACACTAGGAACCCTCTCTTGGGGTAAGAGGCTTGAAACCCCCTCCTGGGGTAAAGAACTTGAAACAAGGATTTTCTCTTGGGACGTAACACTTGAAATTCCCTCCCAGGGTATAACACTGGGAACCCCATCCTGGGGTAAGACACTTGAAATCCCCTCCTGGGGTAGGATACTTGAAATCCCTTTCTGAGGAATAACACTTGAAATGAAGACCCTCTCTTGGGGCGTAAGACTTGAAACGAAGGCCTCCCCTTGAGGCGTGAAACTCAAAACGAAAGCCCCCTCCTGGGGCGTGAAACTCGAAGGCCCCCTCCTGGGGCAAGACACTTGAACTCTTCTTCAGAAATGTAATACTAGAAATCCCCCCCGGGGGGATGGCACTAGGAATCCCATCCTGGGGTGAGACACTTGAAGTCCCCTCCAGGGGAATAACACCACAAACCCCATCTTGGGGCATTACACTGGGAACCCCGTCCTGGGGTAAAACACTTGAATTCCCCTCCTGCGGTATAACACTGGGAACCCCATCTTGGGATGAGGCACTTGAATTCCCCTCCTGGGGTATAACACTGGGAATCCCATCTTGAGGTATAACACTCAGAACCCCATCCTGGGGTGAGACACTTGAGGTCCCATCTTGGAGAATAACACTTGAAATTCCCCCTTGGGGCACAACACTGGGAACCCCATCCTGGGGTGAGACACTTGAATTCCCCTCCTGGGGTATGACACTGGAAACCCCATCCTGGGCTGGAATACTTGAAATCCCTTTCTGGGGAAGAATATTTAAGGCTCCCTCTTGGGGCATAACACTAGGAACCCCCTCTTGGAGTATAGCATTAGAGGCCCCTCGTTGGGGTACGACACTTGAAACCCTCTCCTGGGGTATAGAGTCAGGAAATCCCTGTTGAGGTACTTGACTTGAGGCCCCTTCCTGGGAAACAAGATTCAAAACCTTCTTTTGGGGTGAGAGACTCAAGGCCCCCTCCTGGAGTACAGAACTTGACACTCCCTGTTGGAGTATGGGACCTAAAACCCCCTTCTGGGGAAGCTGACTTGGCTTTTCCTTTCGGGGTACGCAATATGAAACCCCCTTTTGGGATGCTAGAACGCAGACTTCCTCCTGGGGTGAGTGGCTCAGAACCCCTCTTGAGGTATGGAACTTGAGACCCTCTCTTGGGGTGCAAGACTTGAGACCCCCTGCTGGGGTGCGAGACTTGAGACCCCCTGCTGGGGTGCGAGACTTGAGACCCCCTGCTGGGGTGCAAGACTTGGGACCCCCTGCTGGGGTAAGGAAGTTGAGACCCCTCCTGGGGCTACTGACTGAAGTCCCATATTGGGAAAAACAGAATCCGGACTGGGACCGATGGAAATGGAATCCGGGCCGTGACCAATAGAAATGGAATGAGTAGTGTCCCTGAGTTTAGAAGGTTGAAATATCCTCCGAATATTTCTTAGACGAGGGCTGAAGCATCTTGTAGCAGGGCCCCAATCGAAAACTTGAACTTTCTTTTGTTCAATGGACATCACCTCCTTATCTGTAACTGAAAAAACGGGAATCACTGATGGATGACGGGGAGCACTGAAAGCGCAGACATTGGAAGTCACACACTTGTCACCACTTATCAGTGGGCACAGAGTACAGTCCTTAAGAAAATGATCGTCATAACCGCAATATAAACAGAGATGCAGTTCCCGGCGTCGCTGATGTTCAACCTCAGTAAGTTTAGGGCGCAGGAAACTTTGATGCTTTACTTTAGTTTGTTTGGAAAAGCTGTTAGTCAAGTCAGGAGTAGCACTAGAAAGCTTGGGAAGAACTTTAAAAATTTTGGGACGGAGATTTTGTAGTTGTTCTAGAAGCCAGTAGAAACTCTTGAAAGGTTCAGGGTCATGCATATCAGAAAATTGGGGAACCAGAGGACACTTGAGAGGTTCACTAGCTTGCACAGAAAATGTTTCATCTGTAGGTGTAATTGAAACTTCAGAACAAAACTGTGGAGAAGTCACTGGCGGAACTTGTGGTGTGTCTGGAGACAAAGCAGCTAGAACTGAATGAATAACCATCATTTGACTAGAGAGTTCTTGCAGCTGCTGTCTGACGGATTGCAAAGCTGTCTCCTGTGCAGTCACACGAAAGAGTAAATCCTGAAACCCTGCATCACCCTGGAACCCGGCGGCTTGCATATTGGGCTGTTCAAACTGTCACGATCCAGTGTAAGAATTAACGGTGAGCCGAGGGGTTCGGGTGACTAGGGGAGTGACTAGACTAGGTCTCCTAGTTGCAGCCAAACCCAGGTTTGGCTAGACCTGCCCAGAGGCGCGGAGTCTAACTCACTTGGTGGTTTTCCCCAGTGACCCCTCCAATTGGGATTTGGTTTTCAGCTGCACCAACTGAGCAGGTCGCGGCCCTCTGGACAGGTACCTGGGAATGGCAGAAGACTGGAAACTATAAAGAATGCAATAGCACTGGAGGTGAATGGAATGAATGAACTCTGGAAATGGAACTGAATGCTATAACACAGGCATGGACTGGAAACAGTTAAGTATGCAGAAAAACACAGACATATTCTGGGGATTGCAAAGGCAAGAGCAGAGTGGACTCAGGGAATATATGGGAATGCTAGAAATGATTGGAGCTGATTACTAGAGACAAGACACTGAGCAAAGAACACAGACATATACTGGAGATTGCACAGACAAGAGCAGAGTGGACTCAGGGATATATGGGAATGCTAGAAATGAATGGAGCTGATTACCAGAGACAAGACACTGAGCAAAGAACACAGACATATACTGGAGATTGCACAGACAAGAGCAGATTGGACTCAGGGAATATATGGGAATGCTGGAAATGATTGGCAGAGACAAGACACAAAGAGAAGTCAGGCATACACTAGGAGAGTGCTAAATGCAAGTGCAGATTTGCACTGACAAGACACAGGGCAGATTGACACAGATATGTGCTGGGAGGTCCGGCTGTGAGCTAATTAATACCAGCAGGTAATCTGACACCTCAGTGACACAAGGAAGCTGCAATACTAGCAGCACATATACAAAGACACACAGACATAGAAAACAAAACAGTCTGGATACTGGGAGAGAACTACTCTCAGACTAAGAATAGCGTGGAAGCTAATACTGGAAACTGGAGAACTGTGAACAGGCTGAAGTAACTCTCTGAAAGATTAGCACAGAGCAACGCTGGTATCACTGGAACAGAGAAGAAGTTGAACAGCAACTTCCTGGAGTTCTGGAGGCGGATTTATACCCAGGGGTAGCAGATTACTGGAGCACAGCATCAGCTGACTGAAATCATGCTACCATAGGTTAGGAGTACTGTCACATGAGAGGAACTGTCATGGCGGCGCCCATGATGGGAACTCCGATCCCCAGCACACACAGCCGACCATGGAAGCTCGCAAAAAGCACCTAAGGCAGCATACTCAGCCCCACATCCATCACTGCACCAGACGTCTGACCGCAAGGAAGTCAGGGGAAGCCGGCAAGGAGGTGAGAGAGGCCGATCCTAGGCTGAACCCTGACACAAACTGTGTGAAGTCACAGGGCTTTGAACAAAGTGCAGTAGGGTAAAGCGCACCAAACAGTACAAACAATAGATCTATATATATATATATTATGTTTATTATTATAATTAGTTATTATGGTGAGTGCAGAGCCCCTGTGATTTCTATTTAAACAATGTGGTCACATACCATGTTGCACCCCAAATCTAGGAATGGTGAGTGCCATGGATTAGTGCTTTTTGTTTATTTTGATACATTTTTATAATTAATCATTTTTGTGATCACATTTTCTCATGCTCCCCTTTTAACTAGTTTAATTAACTTTTGTCAGCTGTTTTCCTTTTCCTTTGCAACAGGTGTGCTTGGTAACTGTCTCACGTTTAAAAGCAAAGTTGCTGGGAGCTTTAAACCTTGATAGCATACCCTGAGTTTAACACTAATGTGATGGCTATGTCCATGTTATAATTCTGAGCAATAGAGTAGGGACTTGCAGTAAAGTGGGGTCCCGCGACGATGGGCTGCAAGCTTAAATGCATTCATCAATTCATGAACTAAAACCCCACTGTTTATTATGTTTATTATTAGTTATTATGGTGAGTGCAGAGCCCCTGTGATTTATATATATATATATATATATATATATATATATATATATACACACACAATAACAGTACAATAATAAAATAACATCTTAATTTTTCACTTCGAAGCTCAGCTCTCACTGCGGCAATTCAAAGGGGTTTTATTTTATTATGTACATAAATAATAACACACAAGGGTTCAGTGAACACAGGTTGTGCAAACTTAAAATAATATATTTTTTTTAACTTTTCTAAAAAATTTTTCATTTATTTTTTAATTTTTATTTACTTTTTTCACGACTGGCAATGACAATACACAATGTAGAGCTGCTTGTGAGCAGCCACTTTAGATGGACACAACACTTTAGATGGACACAACAATTTACAGAAGAGTACAGCGCAGCATATAGAAGCGTTCCCCCATACACACTGACTATACAGAACACAGCCACATGTTATGAGTCTGGAGTCTGGACACAGCTCAGCCAATTTACAGCAGAGCACAGCATACAGAAGCATGCACCTATATGCACAATGACTATACAAAGCACTGCCACTTGTGAGTCTGGACACAGCACAGCCAATTTACAGCAGTGTACAGTGCAGCATACAGCAGCGTACCCTTATATTGATGATACAGACAGAGCACAGCCACTTATGAGCCTGGAGTAAGGACACAGAACAGCCAATACCGCTGAGTACAGTGTAGCATACAGCAGCGTGCCTAAGAGTGAAATGAAGCTGAATACCGTCCGCAGCTCCTTATATAGAATCCAAAACTCGCGAGAATCCGATGCTGGGAATATAACTTTTTGCCTCCAGGTGGAATCTGAGTCTGGCGAGAAGACCCAAGTCAGATTGACTCGGATATCGGAAGTTCGGGCGGGTTCATATTACAGGTACATCTCTACCAAAAACTCAATGAGCCAATCAAAACCAAATCAGTGAAATCTGCAGCCCCCAGGAACCAATGAGGGAGAACAAAACACCCCCTTCATCTAATATAGCCTCTGTAACACCTTCCGCAAACACCCTTTTGGATCAGACTCCAGGCTATCTAGCTAAAATAAAGGTTACCCCTTCTCCTCCATAACAACAACTTATGTCAAATATAAAACCCCCAAAATATGGCATTTGTAAACTTCAGACCAAATTGGCCTTGCATTATTTTAAGCCATTTTTTGGTTAATATTTTATTAACATACATTCTTAATTAATAATATTTAATATCACTATATAAAGTAAGATAAAGTCACAATTTATTGAAATAAATTGGAAATAGAGAAATGTGAAAAAGGATAGCCATAAACCAAACATCCATCAGCTGCACTACATGGTGAACATCAGACGCAGAGTTTGCCAAGCTCCCACTTGCTAGGCTCCTCTTGGCTTGTGACCTAGCCTCACCCTCTTCAATACTGCGCATTCACCTCCTGGGCACATCTACCCACTGACTATAATATTTATCTACTAACACAAGGTAACATAAGCCCACCACCAAAAACCAAATGTAAAGTCACAAAACAAATGTGAAAAAACAACTGTAATCTACACTCAGACATGCCCCATCATGTCAATAAAACTGCACTCATACAAAATGTAAACACTAAAACCGAATCACTCGACCACCATGCTGCAAAATAAACTGAAAGGAAGTAGCATGCATCAAGTGACGCACTCCCTTCAACATGCAGGGGAACCAATTCCAACCAACAACCAACTGAGGCGATGGAGACTCATCAAGGGAAGATCAACCTGGAACCAAAACCAGAGGAATTAACCACCCCTCACTCCTGAATAAATCAGAACCAGTCAGGATTACCCCATTCAGCAGCAGTCACATACAGACAAGGAGGAAAGCCATTCTAGTATACCACATGTCTGCAGCATCCCAGAAAAATGTCCACCACGGTGCTTAAGAAGGATAGGCGGTCCAAAAAATAGTAGAATGGGGCACCATGCAAACAGTATGCAAACATCAGAAAAACCAAAAAGAAAACAAAACAGCAACATCCACAACTACAGTAAAAACACCCAACAAATGCCCAGCATGAACAACATAGCATCTCAAAAAGATCAGGCAGATGCACTAGACACAGCAAGGAGGGAGAAGAGCTGGAAGGATGGGCATTAGGTCTTAGATACGAGCAACCCATCGGAAGGATAAAAATTATGGAAAATTATTAAAAGCCCTTCAAACTCCCACAAAATAAGTAAGCAGTACACATCATGGGTTACTCATAAGCAAGGAGTACTTAACAAAACAGTAGGCACTACAAATAAAAACCCTATAGGCAACTTGCCACCACCAGCATACACAGTCTGAAATCATCTCCCCCAAACTCCTCATGCTGTAGCTGCCATGCATAAAGCTACCTATTCGTACAGAGCTACCCCAGAGATGAGTGCAATCCATAGTCTACACTCTGCAAACCGCACAAAGCAAATAATAGGCAATCCCCAAAAGTTCCTCACCCCTGAACATTTGACACAGGTATTTCGAACGCTGTCAGACATAGTATAGGAACTAGAGAAGAGCGATTCGGTTTTCAGCCAAACACACACAAACTTTGGGGTTCCGAGTCCCAACTTGGATCACACTTGGGGTTCCTAGTAGACCCGAGTCTTGGCTCTTGGATCTAAAACCGGATCTTGCATGTTTATGACTGCATGTAAGTCCTTTCCTTGTGATTTCAGGTATCAACATTGGTTAAAATTGACATTGATAATACTATAAGAACAATAACAGGTCCAAAAACCAAAACACTTAAGCGTCGGTTTTGCCAAAACCAAAACATGGGGGTCTGCGTACATCCAGTGCCAGATTAAGGTCCATATGGGCCTGAGCTGACCTTTCTGACGGGGCTATTTGTGCTGCCGCAGAAAGTGAGACCAGCATGGCGGGAGTGTGACTACTGATGTAGAGAGCGGGGGTGACCAGTGCTGTGGGTGTGTGGTCTGCACAGGGCTAGCACCATGGAGGGCATAGCTACTGCCTACTGTCAACCACCTCAATCTCTTTTCCACACACACACCTATCTATATATATATATATATATATATATATATATATACAGCGATCACACTGACAAAAACAATTACAGTATGTGAGTCCAAGGGTCCCATAATGTATAAAATTTGAGAAAAATAACAAAACAATAGTGTATAAAATGTATCACTGATCAGTGATCACCATCAGTTGTTTTTAGTAGTGACCCCACATATTATGTAAAATAGTAGTACCCCCAGTACACAATCTGGACCTGATTTAGAACCTTGCACAATGCCAATGCTAATGGAGTTAAGCAATATTTATCATCTGCGCATGCTCCAAAATTTCTAAACACCCCTGCGGAGCATGTAGCACACTGTGTGTATGCACACAAATGGTGCTTTTGTGATCGAGACCCACAGTATCAGGGAAAAGTGATGGGTGATCCTGTATGGTGACTGGGAGGAGGAAAGAAATGCACACAAATATGGTTTGTGTAATGGGCGTGTTACGCGAGTGTCAGTGAGATTGACTGTGTACACAGATGCACAGCCGCAGGCACAGGAGGCCATGGTCAGACGGAGAAACTGCACCTGCCATAGGGGTAGTGCGACTGATGGTGGCATATATGGATGCACCACTCTGTATTACAGTGTGCACGGGCGCTTGATAGTGCATTCGGCAGCACTAATGTAGACAAGGGAAACAGTTTGTAGCGATATTTGTATAAAGTGGCAGGTGGATGACCACCACTAGACGCTGCTGCATGCGCTTCTCCATCTGACTCAGAATCAGGCCTTATACCACATTTTAGTACCCCCGGAAAACACTATGTCACATTATTTTACATCCTAGTGCCCCCGATGCACATTATAGTGCCCACCGATACACATTATGCCACATTGTAATGTGCCAATACACAGTGCCACATTGTGGTGCCCCCACAACACACATTATGCCACATTGTAGTGCCGCTAATACACATTATGCCACAATGAAACCCACTTTATCAGGGAATTTTCTATATCAATCCAAGTTAGAACCCCCACCCACTCACAGCTGTTGTTGAACAACAGTTTTGTAGGGCATCAGCTGCAATGCCAGCATGTGGCGCACATCTCAGCCACTGGCAGAAGTGAGTGAGGGTAAACGGTGTGGTGGACGATAAAAGTGTAAAAATTTGTCCAAGTATGTGCCCCTGAGGGTACCACACTCCCCATACTTAGTTTAAGTCCATGACAGGATGGAACCACCCCCCTGGTCCTTCAAGCCGCTTTATACTGCAGTGGGCCAGCTGATGCTAATTCTCTGAACCAGCGTCAATGAAACTAGCAGAACGCCTGAGAACGTTCACAACTGGGGCGCGAGCGAGGAGCAGAAAGGGGTAGGACAAAGCAGACATATCTGTGCAGCTTCACAGAGAAAGGAAATCTAGAATCTGACTGAATATGGCAGGGGTAGGCATGGTCCAACAGGTTTGTCCCCGCTCTGTGTCAATGAGGTTCACCCTGCCAGTACAGCACCATCCTCTCTGCTCACAGACCTGCCAGTGTTTGTGCCAAAGCACAGAAACTCAAGGGCCCCATACATCTGCGACGGATCGTCGAGATATAGCGATCCTGTAACCCGGCATCGCAGGATCGCTGAGATCCAACATATTTGAATTTCACAGATATGCTGATCACAATCCAAAAATTATCGTGATTGGCAGATCGGTGAAATTTAACATGTGAAATTTCACCGATCCTGCGACGGATAGCGGAACATGGACGAACACCAGTCAGCATTTCCGAATGGCGTTTCCGATCCCATAGCTACATCGTGACAATCTGTTGCAGATGTATGGGGACCTTAACACAGCAAGATCTATTGGCTATAGCGTTAACTATGGAACTTGCTCATTTTGAAAAAGTTGCTACCCCCTATAGTGTAAAAGATGGGCTATAGCACGTAATGGTGAACCCACACACATATAAAGCATACAGTCAGGTCCATAAATATTGGGACATTGACAGAATTTTCATATTTTGGCCTCTATTCACCACCACAATGGCTTTGAAATGAAACAAACAAGATGTGATTTAACTGCAGACTTTCAGATTTAATTTGAGGGTAATTACATTCAAATCAGGTGAACGGTGTAGGAATTACAACGGTTTCTATATGTGCCTCCCACTTTTTAAGGGGCCAAAAGTAATGGGACAAACTAAACAATCCTAAATCTAACTTTCACTTTTTAATACTTTGTTGCAAATCCTTTGCAGGCAATTACAGCCTGAAGTCTGGAATGCATAGACATCACCAGACGCTGGGTTTCATCACTGGTGATGCTCTGCCAGGCCTCTACTGCAAATGTCTTCAGTTCCTGCTTGTTCTTGGGGCATTTTCCCTTCAGTTTTGTCTTCATCAAGTGAAATGCATGCTCAATCGGATTCAGGTCAGGGGATTGACTTGGCCATTGCATAACATTCCACTTTTTAGCCTTAAAAAACTCTTTGGTTGCTTTTGCAGTATGATTCGGGTCATTGTCCATCTGCACTGTGAAGCGCCGTCCAATGAGTTCTGAAGCATTTGACTGAATATGAGCATATAACAGTTCAGAATTCATTCTGCTGCTTTTGTCAGCAGTCACATCATCAATAAATACAAGGGAACCAGTTCCATTGGCAGCCATACATGCCCACGCCATGACACTACCACCACCATGCTTCACTGATGAGATGGTATGTTTTGGATCATGAGCAGTTCCTTTCCTTCTCTTCTCTTCCCATCACTCTGGTACAAGTTGATCTTTGTCTCATCTGTCCATAGGATGTTGTTCCAGAACTGTAATGGCTTTTTTAGATATTGTTTGGAAAACTCTAATCTGGTCTTCCTGTTTTTGTGGCTCACCAATGGTTTGCATCTTGTGGTAAACCCTCTATATTCACTCTTGTGAAGGCTTCTCTTGATTGTTGACTTTGACACATATATATCTACCTCCTGGAGAGTGTTCTTAATTTGGCCAACTGTTGTGAAGGGGTTTTTCTTCACCAGGGAAATAATTCTTTTGTCATCCACCACAGTTGTTTTCCTTGGTCTTCCAGGTCTTTAGGTGTTGCTGAGCTCTCTGGTGCATTCTTTCTTTTTAAGAATGTTCCAAACAGTTGATTTGGTCACACATAATGTTTTTGCTAACTCTCTGATGGGTTTGTTTTGATTTTTCAGCCTAATGATGGCTTGCTTCACTGATAGTGACAGCTCTTTGGATCTCATATTGAGAGTTGACAGCAACTGATTCCAAATGCAAATGTCACACCTAGAATCATCTCCAAACCTTTTACCTGCTTAATTGATAATGAAATAACGAGGGAATAGCCCACACCTGTCCATGAAATAGCTTTTGAGATGATAGTCCCATTACTTTTGGCCAGTTAAAAAGTGGGAGGCACATATTGAAACTGTTGTAATTCCTACACCGTTCACCCGATTTGGATGTAATTACCCTCAAATTAAATCTGAAAGTCTGCAGTTAAAGCACATCTTGTTTGTTTCATTTCAAAACCATTGTGGTGGTGAATAGAGGCCAAAATTCTGTCAATGTCCCAATATTTATGGACCTGACTGTATAAAATATACATATATATATATATATATATATTCATTTATGCATATATACATAATAGTTGTGTAAGGCTATCACATGTTCTCAATGCACGAACCCCAACTATTCCCAGCCTTTGGATCGGGCCTGCTGCTGGAGTAACTGAGGGAGCCCGGGGTGTTGGGAAGGAGCTGCAAAGGGGTAGACGGGGGATTAGGATGGAGCCATGGCAGGGAGGGGGGTGGATGGAGTCACAATGAAGTAGGAGTCCTGGAGGAGGCCAGCAGAAAGATGGTGGGGCAGAGCAGAGGGGAGACAGAGCTGGCTTGGCAGTCAAACTGGAATATATACATTATATATATATATATATATATATATACACACACAAACAGTATCTCTTTCTATGTACAAACACTGCATATATACATCACATTATCCACACATTTATGAAACTAGATTAAAAAAAAAAATTGTCAGAGGTTGCATACCTTACAGAAGCACTGACTGAGGCTCAGTGATCAGCAGGACATTCTTGATCAGCAGTCAGCGTCTCAGCTGCACTGCAAGATTGATACTGGACAGTCAGTATCAGAAACCCAGCTGGCCCCGTCCCCTTCACAGAAATAAGTTCCTGCTTAGCGGGGTGCAGTGGTGGCAGCAGCACTCATGAAATCACGCGGCGCGGAGGAAGCCCTGAGGGATAGTTAGTGACGCCTTCCTCCGCACCTCACCTCTGGAGAGTCTGGTCGCTGGTGTTTGAACAGCGGGCGGCCAAGGGTGGGAGTGGGAGGATCTCAGTGGGTGGATTTTCAGACGGCCGCTGGCAAGGCAGGCTGGTGCAGCAGTAAAAAAAAAAATGGCTTCAGCAGCACAGCTGATTCTGCTGTGGGCCTATCTTGATGGGCGGCCTGGAGCTGCAGCTCCACCCGGCCCATTGATAATCCGGCCCTGCGTACATCTATAATATGAACTAGACACAACATCATCTCTGCCATCAGAGGACATGACAGCTATCCTACTGATCCACCAGATCCTTCAACAAAATGAACACAAAAGGATCACAGTATTGAAATAACATGAAAGACATGTGACATAAAGTATGACAGAAAAAAAAAATGTCCGGGCCGCACTGTGCATGTTCCACGATACAGAGACTCAAGTGGAAATTGCATGCAATATTGATGGGTGTTTCTGCCTTTCTGGATGGTAACAGGTAGGGGTGGTGGTTATCAGTTTTGGGCATGTCAGTATCAGCAAATGCATCTAAAGACACATTTGCACTGTCACCAGTGACAATGTCATATTAGTACATTCTGTGCCTGCCATAGGCAGAATCACTAAAGTAAGCATAGCTTCCAACAGGTTGGGTACAGAATGCCAGCGCTCAGGATCCCGGTGGTCAGAATCCCAATGCCAGCATCCCGACTGGGTTACATGGCGGACACCTGCATAGAATACTAACACTAATCTTACCCCTAAACCCAACCATCCCTCCCACCCTGCAGCCTAAACTTCCCCTCACAGACTAACAACAACCCCTAATCTAACCTAACCCTCTCCCTAAGCCGAAAACTTACCGTCGGGATGCAGGCACCGAGATTCTGACTGGTGTCGGGATTCCGGCACTGGCATTCTGAGTGGCGGCATCCCGACCGCTGGGATATGAACTATGGACCTCATTCAGAGTCGGTCGTTGCGGCCGCACGGTCGTAGGGGAAAGGGGCCGGATATGCAAATGAAGCGATCACAAGTTGCGGTCCTAAGATGAAATCGTTAGCTGCACGACCAAGAGTAAGAAGCGGTCGCAAGACTAAATCACGCCCCCTTCTCGATCATAACACACGTCATCTCCTGGGATATAAGGATTAATCGCGACCATCGGGAACCATCGGAGCTGGTCGTAGAGCTTAAGGTTGACCATACACTCTCTTAAGCACTACGATCAAGTCAGTGTACAAACCTCCCATGTCACATGTGCCACGACGCTACTTTGTTAATTATGCACTCCCATTAAACGCCGTTTGCATAATTAGGCACGCCTGCATTCGGATCTCCACTCCCCCGTTTTCAGGCACCTTCCCCTGTTACCACCCAGAAACGGTTCATTCTGTCACTCAAACTAACGACCTGGCTGTGTTCAAGGAGAGAGAAATTTCTGATCGTAACAGCTAGTTTGCGCACGCGCATTGCAAACTTTACGCATGCGCAGTTCAGCGAACATCGGCTGCGTACGACCGTGCGGCCGCAACGACCGACTCTGAATGAGATCCAATATCCCTCCATAGCACCTGCCACAACCATCCTATGAAGTACCAACGTGGAGGCTAAACAGCTAAAATAAAATGTACTACGTCTTTCCTACGACTACAACTTATTTAAAATATAACAATTCTAAACTGTGGCATTTTAAAACCTCAGGTCAATTTGGCTATAGAAGAGGGACAAAGGATTTCTGTGTGGTTTATGGCACCTTTTTTGTACAAATGGATGTTTTTCAAATGTTTCCTTGCCTAGAGAATATATAGTAAACATTACATAAAAAGAACAGAATAAGAATTGTAATAGTTGATCAGTTTTGTCAATTGGGGACTGTCGTTAGATATTGAGAGCCACTAAAAATTATGGGGACAATTTACATATCTGCGATATGCAGCATCTGCGCACATAATGTATAATTATGGGAGAGAATCATTACTCATTTTACTCTGCACCCTTATGGCAATGTGCTGCCATTACCAGCATTCCCATGGCATATCACCAGCATCGTGATCATTTAAATTGCCCCCTATGAATTTTGCTTTTCCTTACTCTGGAATTTGATGGACTCTAAATGGTCCTACAGTAGGTCTATATTCCCTAATACGACTCTCAAGTTCCTTAAATCTCTTTTCTAGCAGACCGATCTGTTCAGGATTTATTCAAACTAAATTATTCACCAACAATAATCCTATATGGTTTGGAGAGGTACTTTAGAAGAGCTTTGGAAAATAAATAATGTACGACTGGACATACATCTAATCTTGTATTTAAAATAATAGAGAAGAGATACTGAGAAGTACAAATGTCATACAGAAATCAAATAGTGGCACTGTGTAACTGATCATTGATAACCCCCCCCCCCCCCCTAATTTAGCCTGTTTATTTCTACACTTGATGCAAAAAAGCTTACAAATACAGTAATCAGTTATATAAAAGCCAATTCATCATAAGCTCAACAACAATTTCAAGATTTCTTTTGAGTCCTAGGGGTACATTTACTATGGTTCGATTTTGTTTTCTGTTCGATTTTTAGTTACAGCGCTACTGAGACTGGATGCTGTGGCGACAGCGGTACAGAGGTTGGACGCTGTAGTAACAGCAGAAATGAGGCTGAACACTGTGGTGACAGTGGTACTGTGGCTGGACACTGTAGTGACAGTGGTACTGTGGCTGGACACTGTATTGACAGTCGTACTGTGGCTGGAAGCTGTAGTGACAGCAGTACTGAGAGTGGACGCTGTGGTAACAGCTTTACTGAGGTTGGCGCTGTAGTGACAGCAGAACTGAGGACTGCACTGAACATGGGTGAAATGTCGAGGACGCATTTCTGCTCACTGAAGTGGCAAATGGTTCGCAGACAGGCGAGATGTTGGGAGCACACTTCTGCACAATGAGGTGGCAAAGGATCCGCAGACAGGCGAGATGTACTGGACGCACCTGCACAACGAGGTGGCAAAGGATCCGCAGACAGGCGAGATGTACTGGACGCACTTCTGCACAACGAGGTGGCAAAGGATCCGCAGACAGGCGAGATGAACTGGACGCACTTCTGCACAATGAGTAGGCACTGGTAGGTACAGGGAAAACACAAGGAAGGACCTGGAACGAGATCTTCAGTAACACAAGTGAACTACAACATTGCTCAGGCAACTTCCTGTGGTCCGCAGTCTGGCTTTATCCCCTGCAGTAGCAGATCATTGGTGGATAGCAACAGCTGACCATCACCATGCTACCATTGGGTATGGAGTCGTCAGGTGATGCAAACAGTCATGGCCGCAACCACGAAGGCAACCCCAGAAACCAGGCACGGAGCAGTCCAAGGCAGTTCACATGGCACTAGGTAGAATACTCAGCATGTACCCTTCAGTGCAGCTGACGTCTGACCCCACAGGAGATCAGGGGAAGCTGGTGCAAAGGTGAGTAATGGCCAATCCTAGGCCGCAACCTGGCAGTACCCCCCCTTTCAGGTTGGACTCCGAACACCACCATGTGCGCCAAAGTACAAAAGAATCCTTGACTCGAAGAAATTCTGATTGAATATCAAGATACACAACTTCCAAAACATCTTCCAGGTGATCTCCCAAAGCTCCAGATACGAGGAAGTTCCAAAACACCAGTAGAAACTGATAAATAGAATTAAAAAAATGAATTTGTCACAGAAAGGTTGGTCATAAAGAATTTATTGATTTTTCTTCTTCCTACGGGATCATCGAGGACCATTCAAAGAAGGAGAAGACTTAAGTTGAAAAGGATCCTTAACGGGATCTACCAAAAACTGTACAGTATTTTGTCATGCTCAGGATCGTAATCCGAATCCATGTTGTACAGTAATTCATCATACTAATGACTCCTTGAGATTTTTTCTTTTGGACTGATTGTTCAAGAACTTAAAGAAGTGCATCTGAGCTTAATGGTAGAAGATGGTACTCTAGGGCTAGGGACTTCGTTGAGGCAAGAGCCCACGGGTGGACTTGGGAGAATCTTTTGACAATGGCAGTACTAAAAGCTACCATATTCAGAAGGATTGGGGACCTTATTCAGAGGCGGCCGCCTCGATGTTTTGCCAGTGCGCATGCGCACGAGGGAGCCGGCTCCCTCGTGTGCATGTGTGAGACCCGCTACGACCGACAGCGCCGGTCGTAGCGGGTCTCTTTCCAAAGGGGGCGAGCTGTCGATGTTGAGTGACAGCTCGCCCCGTTTGGAAGGCGGGCCGGGGGGTGGCAGCCCAAATGGAGGCGTTCCCATGGGAATGCCTGCCATTTGGGGGAGGCCCCACTGATGTCACTAGTGATGTCAGTGGAGAGCTTCCGGCTCTGACAGAGCCAGAAGCTCTCCGGGGCTTACGACAAGTGAGACCCTACCCTAGGGTCTCGTCGTAAGCCCCGATGGTCGCGATGGTCTCTGACCATTGCGACCATCACCCGAGCGGTCGTTAGAGCTGTGGGTGTTAACCCACAGCCTAACGACCGCAACAGAGGCGGGCGGTCAGGATGCAAGCGGCCGCCCAGTTTCTGAGCGACCGCTTGCATCCTCCGACCGCCTCTGAATGAGGCCCTGGATCTCGAGATTCCATTAATAGGGTAGCCCATTCCAACGCCTGTCCTCTAACACCAGAGAGAAGAAATTTAACGATACTTGTTGGAATAACACCACTAGAAGGATCGGTTCTCATAATGACCTCAAAATATTGGAGTACCTCAAAATAGTGTGTCAAGTTTCCATCAAAATGAATGCAATTAGGAGTACTAGGAGAATTTAGATCTGCTGGTTCATACTTTGCCGGCGGAAGGAGATTGGCAGATTTAGATTCACTAGAATTTACACAAGTCTTAGTTGAAATTTTTCTTGAAGTGTTTGAAAAGGCTGGACTAAATTTCTTAATTACCGCTTCACTAAAAGCTACTAAATCTAAAAGTACTGGGTCTTTAGATTTGTAAATAGGTTCAACCCAATCCCAAGCTTCACCTTGAAAAGACTAGATGATAAACTCTACGACGGTAGGCTTGATTCCCAATGACGGAGAGGACTTCATAATAGCAAGGTATGGATCTATTAAAGCATAATATTGTGCTACATCTCTATTACAGCAAATATCAGAAGGATCCTGGGTGATACATACAGGCGCAACAGTGAATCTCTTAACTGAAGGGGTATAGAAATGATTGTCTCATGCAAAACACTGGAAGCTTTCTCCTTGAGTAAGGACACGAAGGTCCCAGCTTGGGGTGCGAGACATGAGATGGAGTACCCTTCCTGGGATATGAGGCTTATTAAATCTTTACCACATAGTAAACAACAAGCATTCTCCTCTTGAGAAATTAAACTTAAATTCCCCACCTGGGGTATGGAACTTGAATTCCCCTCCTTGGGTATGAGACATGTGAGCCCCTGCTGGGGTGTGAGACTTGAGACCTCCTCTTGGGGTTAGAGACCTGAAACCCCTTCCTGTAAGACTTGAACTCCTTGTTTGAGGCTCAAGACTTAACTTCCCCACCTGGGAGACATCCTCTGAAACCCCCTCCTGGGGTGTAACACTTGAAAACCCTTGCTGGGGTATGAGACTTGAAACCCCACCTTGGGGTGAGAGATTAGAAACCCCCTTCTTGGGTGTGAGACTTGAGACCCTTCCTGGGGTACACAACTAGTAACCTCCTCCAGAGGTACGATTCTAGAAACCCCCTTCTAGGGTGTGGTACTTGAAATCCCCTCCTGGGGTGAGAAACTCAAAACCCCCTCCTGGGGTATGAGACTTGCAACCTCCTCCCAAAGTATGAGACTTGAACCCCCTTCTTGGGGTGAGAGACTAAAAACCCCCTTCTGGGGTGTGAGACTTGAGACCCCCTTCTGGGGTACACAACTAGTAACCTCCTCCAGAGGTATGATACTTGAAACCCCCTCCTGGGGTGTGGTACTTGAAACCCCCTCCTGGGGTGAGAGTCTTGAAACCCCCTTTCCTGGGGTATGAGAGTGGTAACCTCCTCTTGAAGTATGGGACTAGAACCCCCTTCTTGCGGTGAAAGACTCAAGGCCCCCTCCTGGAGTACAGGACTTGACACTCACTGTTAGAGTATGGGACCTAAAACGCCCTCCTGGGGAAGCTGACTTGGCTTTTCCTTTTGGGGTAAGGAACATGAAACCACCTCTTGGAATGCAAGAACAGAGACTCCCTCCTGGGGTGAGTGACTCAAAACCCTCTCTTGGGGTATGAAACTTGAAAACCCCTCTTGGGGTATAATACTTGAAAACGCCTCCTGGAGTATAACACCAGAAGACCCCCTCCTGGGGAAAGAAACTTAAAACCCTTTCTTGGGGCGTGAAACTTGAAACAAAGGCCCCTTCTTGGGGCATAAGACTCGAAACGAAGGCCCCCTCCTGGAACGTGTAACTTGAAAGAGAAACCCCTTCCTGGGACATGAAACTTGAAACGAAGGCCCCCTCCTGGAGCGTGAAAATTTAAATAGAAGCCACCTCCTGGGGCGTGAAACTTGTTAACCCCTCCTGGGGTATGAAATCCAAACCCCTCTTGGAGTGTGAGGCTAGAAACCCTCTCCTGGGGCACGACCCCTATAAACCCCTCCGAGGGAACAAGACTTGAATTCCTCGCTAGAGGTCAGCGACTCGAATTCCCCATCTGAGGCTCATAACTTGGTACCCTCTCCTGGGGTGTAAGACCTGCAACCCCCTCTTAGGGTGTAAGACTTGAAAACCCCAGCTTGGGTATGGGACTCAGAACTCCTTCCCGGGAAAGTTGATTGACTTTTTTTCTTGGGGTACCAAACGTGAAACCCCCTTTTGGAGTGCAAGATCAGAGGCTCCCTCCTGCGGTGGTAGACCCAAAACCCCCTCTCGGGGTATGAAACTCGAAATGATGACCTCTTCCTGGGATGCACAATCTGTAGCCCTTCTTGGGGTGTAGCACTTGAAATTTCCTCTCGGGGTGAGAGACTCGAAACCCCTTTCTGGGGTACAGGACTTGAAACTAGAGAGTTTAAGTCTGGTTTATTGAATAACTCTTTAGGAACAACTGACTGAAGACCTCCTACATTCCCTAGACAAGGAAAGAAACATCTTGTAGCTGGGCCCCAGTTATAAATTTACTTGAAACGCGTTCCCTTTTTGTTTGAAACTGCAGGAGTAGAGATCACCAGTGGTGACAGGGAAGAACTGGAAGCTTTGTCTTCAAGGAATACACCCTTGTCCCCATCTCTTGCAGGACGAAGTGCACAGTCTATAATAAAACGGTCATCATAACTGCAATACAGGCATAGATGTAGTTCCTGGCGGCGCTGATGTTCGCTCTCCAAAAGTTTGGGGTGCAGGAAGCTTTGATGTCTTACTCCTGCCTCCCTGACGGTAATGTAAGATAATCAGGGGTGGCACCAGAGAACTTAGAAATAATTTGGAATATTCTGGGGAGGAAACGTTGGAGTTATTCCAAAACTTGACTAAAACTTATAAGGAGGTTATGCTCACTGGAAACCGTTGCCGATGTAGACAGGGGATCCCCGGAAGATAGACTCGAAGACTTAAAGCTTTCACCTGCCATAGAGGAGAGTGGGCTGAGAGTCTCAGAAGATCCGGGCACAGGAGATTTAGTCGGTGGCCTCGAAAAGTAGCTGGAGATGATACAGAAGAAGCAAAAAATTTTTTTTTAATATTCCTGAAAATTCTTGCAGGTGTTGCTCCACAACCCGCAGAAATGTTTCATGAGCCTCCATTCGAGAGAGCAACTCAAAAAACCCCACCTTATCTTCCAACCCGGTGGCTTGCATATTTTTGGGGCTGAGCAAACTGTCATGACCGGCTGTATGGAATCCCCTGCTGTAGTGACAATGATACTGAGGCTGGGTGCTGTAGTGACAGCAGTACTGAGACTGGATGCTGTGGTAACAGCGGTACTGGGGTTGGCGCTGTAGTGACAGCAGAACTGAGGATTGCACTGAACATGGGTGAAATGTCGAGGACGCACTTCTGCTCAACAAAGTGACAAATGGTTCGCAGACAGGCGAGATGTTAGGAACACACTTCTGCACAATTAGGTGGCAAAGGTTCCGCAGACAGGCAAGATGTACTGGACGCACTTCTGCACAACGAGGTGGCAAAGAATCCGCAGACAGGCGAGATGAACTGGACGCACTTCTGCACAACGAGTAGGCACTGGTAGGTACAGGGAAAACACAAGGAAGGACCTGGATCGAGATCTTCAATAACACAAGTAAATGACAATATTGCTCAGACAACCTTCCAGTGGTCCGCAGTCTGGCTTTATCCCCTGCAGTAGCAGATCATTGGTGGACAGCAACAGCTGACCACCATCATGCTACCATTGGGTATGGAGTCGTCAGGTGATGCAAACTGTCATGGCCATGATGGCAACCGCAAAAACCATGCTTAGAGCAGCCCAAGGCAGTTCAATGGCACTGGGTAGAATACTCAGCACGTACCCTCCGCTGCACCTGATGTCTGACCCCACGGGAGATCAGGGGAAGCCGACGCAAAGGTGATTAACGGCCGATCCTAGGCCGCAACCTGACAGCATGAAGCAGTTCTATTCATTTGGGACTTTGAAGTTTGTTTTGGAGTGGGATTTGCTGTTCGATTTGGACATGAACATGCAAAATCGAACAGCAAATTCCTTCTTAAACAAGATCGAATTTGAGTTGAAAATCAAAAGCAAAATCCATTCTTAGTATATTTGAGATTTGCTAAGGGATTTGCTGTTCAAGTTCAATTCGATCTCAGGAGATTTCAGAGATTTCAAAGATTCATAAAAATTAATCTCTAATCGAACTTTAGTAAATTTACCCCCTACAGTTTAGATAAATTATATTTGTATGTGATTTGTAAATGATAGTTGCATGGGAGCATATTAACTTAGCCCGGGGGTTTTACTCCGTGGCTAATTGTCAACCCTGATTAATTCAATTGTTTGCCACATCCATATGCATTAGATCCCAACACAGATATTTCCTCACATCTCCTGGGGCTGCGGGGTAAAATATGCATTAAGTTCCCCCTCTGGTAGTAAACACATGGGGTTACACACAATTCCAGCATTTAACATGGAATCTATGGATTAAAATATTCTAACAGCAAGTTACCGTGCAGGGAAATTGACTAATAATCGAATAGATCTGTGTATTAACCACAGAGCTGTCCTTGAGCTGAAAACACCGCTGGTAATAGAATCTGCCCCATGGACTATGTATAAATGGAAGGGCTAAATGGCTGATGTTTATCATGATTTTTATCTTTCTATTTGCAGTACTGTTTTATTTCCTAAGTGGGCTCTTGCTATGGTTTGTTACATAGAAACATAGAATTTGATGGCAGTAAGACCCACTTGGCCCATCTAGTCTGCTCTTTAAATGGCATAATTATAACGTATTCTGGCCTGACACTGCAATCTTATATGCCAAAGGGGCACGGGTTACCTTGAGCAATAACCTATACACAGATAATGGCACTTCATTGTTCACTTGAAGTATTTAAAGGACAACAAGCCATCTAGCTTTTCCGGGGGTTGCATAGCATTAATACAACAACTTCTATATACAGGTTGAGTCTCCCATATCCAAAATTCTTGGGACCAGGGGTATTTTGGATAACGGAATATTCTGTATTTTGGAATATTTGCATATCATAATGAAATATCTTGGGAATGGGACCCCAGTATACACACAGAATGCATTTATGTGTTATATACACCTTATACACAAAGCCTGAAGGTAATTTTATACAATATTTTTAATAATTTGTGCCTTAGACAAAGTTTGTGTACATTGAACCATCAAAAATCAAAGGTTTCATTATCTCAGTCATGCCAAAATAATTCCATTTTACGGAATATTCCGTATTCGGAATATTTGGATATGGGAGACTCAACCTGTATCATATTTTCATAAGTCTGCCCTGTTTATATCTATACAGAATAACTTTAGATAAGTAAGTTAACACATACCTGTCACAGCTTCTTTTGGCCACGATTTTGGTATTATTTTGAGATCCATCAATGGTACTAAAACACCTTCCATATTACCAAACATGGAGGAAAGCCCTAAGCAAAAGAGCATGATGAAGAACAGAACAGACCAGAGAGGTGATACTGGCATTTTTGTTATGGCTTCAGTGAATACGATGAAAGCTAGTCCTGTTCCTTCCACACCCTACAGAGGGGACAAAATTATATCAGTGAGATTTTTTTTTAGTTATAAGGTAAACGTTACTCATACAGAACAAAAATAACTACATGAAGGAAATACAAATACAATAATAACTTATATTAAGTACTTACTTTCCATGTACTGATCATCCATTTATTTACTTGAACAAGGCTTTTTTTTTAAATTATTTGTATTATGTCCTCATCTTTCCAGATAATGAGAGCTGGCATGAGTTATCTTTCTCTATTCAGGAGGCCAAGTAATAAGCTGATAGTTACATCACATGGGGTGCACTTTCATGTAGAATGAGCCTCTCAGAGATGTAGTACCCAATGTACCGGACTCAGCTGATGATGGGTCTGACTCAGAGGTGAACGCAAATCCCATCGTGACTGCTATTCTGTATTCAGCGGACTTGCGAAAATATGCTAATGAGTGAGGTGAAGTCTTCAAAACATTGGTCACACATTGGAACCTCTGATCAAGCCTATGCTATCTTAGAATGAGCATCTCACCTAAGACACCGGGGGCTCTCCATCTGCATGCAAATTTGCAGTGGCTGACTAGGGTGCGCCCAGAAAATGGTCTCAACATACCTGTGTTTTTCTAGCCACAACCTGTTACCTCCTCCAAATGCTGTTGCTCACTTTACAAAATAAATCCTCTCTGCAAATGCTGCTGCAAACCAAATGCTGCGTGTGCGCAGTGCGGCTTTGGCGCTTGCTCAGTAGCAAAAAATCACTCCACTGCATCCAACATTAACATAGCGTCCACCATTGAATCAGGCCCAATGGATCATAGAGTCAGGAGAGAAGTTCTAATTTGCAGTATATCAGCCGTGTGCATTGCAAACTGTTATGCCTATAAATGATCACTGGAATATTACTGTCAAAAAAGTACTTTGATCCTGTATAAACTGGATATGAGTCAGAGATGTACGCTAATACCGCCGGTGCTGCATCTTTGTATGCAGATACTGTGCGAAAATATCTAAATGTTGCAAACACCGAGGAATGTATTGAGACGCCCATCTGCAGCTTTTCAAATCCCAGCATCTGCGTAAAAAAGATGCATCGGTCGCAGATCATTAGATTATCAGTCTTCTGAGTAACCCTATGAATACTTAGAATGCCGATGGAACTAAGATGCCGGAACCATTTATACAGCATACAAAGACGCAGTTGCTGGCTCAATTTATATAGTGGCTATATTAATTAATGGTGCGACCAATATATGCGTGTTCTATAAATGTTGATGATTAGGTTACAAATTTGACTTTCCTCTGACTCATCTTAATATCATCTTAAAAAAATATATATATATTTACCAAATTATATTACAGAGATGTCTTTGTTCATCTAGCCTCAATACGCTATGCAGTGTGATAAGCCTGGCGTGAGTGAGCCGCCAGGTCCCGTGCAACTCTGCTAGCGTTGGGTGTCTTCTCTTTCCAGAAATGCATACAAGTCACAATGCACCAGGACACTGTGCTGATTCTATTCATATGCGACACTTGTATATCTGTGCGCGACTAATGGCCTCATTCACCAATGCACGCATGTGTAGAAAGGGTCCTGCGTGATTGCCTGACGCCTCCTGTAGCATTAACATACTTGCAAGAATGGAATTGCAAATCTGCTTGCGTGCATCTTTGCAATTTGGTTCACTGCTGAATCATGCCCTGAGACTGTACACAGAACTTGGCGTGGAAAAAAAAAGCTACATCAAGCACTTTGTATGCTAATTGAGAGACTCAGTCGGACACAGATATACAAGTGTCACATATTACATAAATCAACACAGTCTCCTGGTGCGTCCTAGTCACATCGTATTGCAACTAAGACGCATTTTCGTCAAAACAGATGCAAAAAACATGCCCAGCGCTAGCAGAGTCTCACAGGACTAGACGCACCGGGAGGGGCTGTTTGGTATTACTGCTGCCAAGATGAGAGAGGACACATCTGTACTTCGATCTTGACTAAAATTTATTGCCTGGCTTACTTATTGTCTGACCTTTGTACTCATATTAATTGATTTCAACATTCCCATTAAAACCCCACTATATCTGCTGTCAGGAAACTTTGTATTCTCCAATATCTGCTCAAACTTTTGTCTCTCTTGTTTGGCTTTCCTACACTGACCCACAACCCCCCTAACATCAGCATTAACTCACAGCTCAAACTTTTGTCTCTCTTGTTTGGCTTTCCTACACTGACCCACAACCCCCCTAACATCAGCATTAACTCACAGCTCATGATCTACCACCCAAATCCACAGTGGCACAGTAATAAATAAATGTTCTTGACCCAATTCACTTCTCAACTTCACTAAAACTACTCCTTTTTCCTATAACTGCCCTGTCCTGTCATGATTGGCTGCCAGTCTTTTCACAACAACAAATTCACTTCAGGCCTAGACAAGCAGCTGCTCTAGCTACCACACTCAAGTCACTGGAAATCCAAGTCTCAGTCATGGTACACTATAAATCTTGCTCATATGGCTCATAGTTAAACTTCCTCCACTATAAATTCATTCTGTCATCTTACAGCATTGCCATTTTACTTGCGAAGCACATTAGTTTAATTTTGATTATCCATTCAGTCTTCTAACCCCCTACACCTCATTGACACCTTCATCTCACTTATCTGCCCACCTAAACACCCTCCCCTTCTTCCCTCACAGTCCATGATTTTGCATGACACCTATGCAAACCTGAACTGGAGTGGCTATCTGGCACTTCTGGAAAATTGCCTGATGGGCTGGTCCGGACTGAAACTTGGCCGAGCTGCTCAACCAGGAAACTGAGAGACAGGGTGTGTGGCAGCCCACACACAAAGAATAATGCCAGGGCCAGGGGCTTCTTAAGAGAGGAGGGAACCCGTGTGCCACCGCAGAAGCAGTAGGCTCTGGGCACCAGAGTGTGCCCAGAGTCTACTGCGCATGCGAAGAATGCCGGAAAAATGCGTCCATTTTCCGGTGTTCTGTGCAGTGCTGACAAATTACGTGGGACCACTGACAGTTATTCCAATTGGCAAGATATCTCCTCATGTCATGCATCACAACACTCAACCAAATTCTTTAATCAATCTTAATACACACTCTAAGAGGGGTATTCAATATGAAACGTTAACTTCACTGTCGAAGTTAAAGTTTCATATCGGAGTTTTTACCTCCGTTAAAGTATCGGGCGCGCTCCCGCTTATCCCCGTATTCAATATAAAATTAACGAAAACGGGAAACTCCGAAGTTGGATTTGCGTAAAGTTACGAATTTTTCATTAAAAAAATTGTGAGACCCCCCTAAAGTTGTAAAAACATGGGGGATCACTATGGGTACCCCCGTTTTAACCTTTAAATGAAAGTCGGGAATTTAAATAGCCGCAGCAGGTGTTTTTTTCCCGACATTGAAGAAGTGTTGCAGAAGAGCACTTAGGTTATTTTTTTTTATTTTTAAGTGGTCCCATCAAATTTGGGGTACATGAAAATGGGTACTAGCATATTTTTAAGTCCCTAAAGTAAGTTTTTAAAAATTCTGCATTTGTGCACCTGCCGCTATAAATCTATTCTAGAAAACATCTGCCGCATACTTGCAGAATAGCCCTGAACCTATTTCCCTATTGTTAGACAATTTTTTCCCATTTTTTTTTTTTTCACCCCAAATTTTACATTCATTTTTTGGGGTGTCCCTATTTTTTTTTTTTGACACAGTTCTTTTTTAAATGTCATTCCCAGGGGTGCAGGCTATTTTTTTTAAGCCTGCACCCCTAAACCCCAATTCTGCACTTTTTTTCGACACCTATTCAATGATGGAAATTTATCCCCGTTTTTTATCAAAGACTTTTCAAAACTGCGATAAGTCTTTGAAATTGAATACGGTGTAAAAGTAAAACCTGCGATAATGACGTCATACCTCCGATATTAACGCAAAAACGATGTTATCGCTCCCATATTGAATACCCCTATAAGTCCATTTTCCCTGATAACCAGGACAAATTTTATTCATCTCGTCTTGCATACAACCTGCCTCCTCAAACCCATTTGCTCTTAACTTTTCACCTTCCCCTCTCCACAACGTGCTCATTGTCTTCATTAACCTATCTTTCTACAATGGCACATTCCATCATTACACCATCCTTTACACACAAACTCATCTCACCAATCCTAAATCAATTATCTCTAGTCTAAATCCAGCCTCTGTCCATTCAGTGCCCCTTCTCCTCTACTCCCGTTTGCCTCCAAACTATTGAGCAATGTGTGTACTGTACAACCATCTATCCCAATTTCTATTCTCTCTTTCATTCCCTTCTAATGTCTTTGCAGACACTCTCTGTAACCTTCCACCTTTCACTAATGTTATCACTGATCTATTTACAGCACAGTTAAAGGGTAACTATTCCATACTGATCATCCTGGGTCTCAATGCTGATTTTTCACCACTGATTACTACCATGCACACCTGTTATTGTGTAAATCTTCATGACACAGTTTTACCTCCCTTGATATGTGTGTGTGTGACCCCTTTGTTTTTAATATCGACTGTGAGATGTATGTTTGAGGGATATTAGTCAATTCCACCATTATTGTCACATGCTATGCTGACGATGTCCTTTAAGTTAAGAAAACACAGTTTACACAAAGGGCTTGATTCAGGGATGCACGCAATGCCCATCGCTGGTGAGATTCCGTACGCAACGGATGTGCAAAATTATGCTAATGACTCAGCCGCCGTCATCTGCACAGAGATGTCCACCTGCAGTGTCTCACATCTGCAGCTTACTGACAACAGCAAAAACATCAGAAACATAGGTTGCGTATCGATCGCACATTACACCTCTGAGCAACCCTATGCTGTCTCAGAATGTCCGTCTTACCTAAGAGGTCAGGGCCTCTCCAGCTGAGACCAAATTCGCAGAGGCTCACTAGGGCACGTCCAGATAATAGTCCCAACATGCTTGCGTTTTTCTAACAACCCCTTTTACCTCCCCCAAACACTGAATACCTGTCACTCACTTTGCAAATAAATCCTCTCTGCGACCACCGTCGCTAATCCACTGCCACGCATGTGTAGTGCAGCTTTGATGCATACGTAGTGGCAAAAGAGTTGCTCCACTGCTTCCGAGATAGACATTGTGTACATCTATGAATCGGGCCCAAAGTCTCTTACAGACGCAATACCTCTGTTTCTGTGAGTGCAGTATACTCAGCTTCAATGGTGGATAAGGCAACAGTAGGCTGTTTTCTGCTAGCCCAACTGACGGCTGCACCCACTAATGCAAATAGCTATCCTATGTAGGAAGGCCTATCGTCCTTAGCTGATCTCCAGTCGGCGTCACAGTTGGCTTGTAACTCCAGACTTCTATTTTTTACAAAACTTTAGTTTTAAGGACTTAGGGCCTCATTCAGAGGCGGTCGGAGGATGCAAGCGGTCGCTCAGAAACTGGGCGGCCACTTGCATCCTGACCGCCCGCCTCTGTTGCGGTCGTTAGGCTGTGGGTTAACACCCACAGCTCTAATGACCGCTCGGGTGATGGTCGCGATGGTCAGAGACCATCGCGACCATTAGGGCTTACAACGAGACCCTAGGGTAGGGTCTCACTTGTCGTAAGCCCCGGAGAGCTTCTGGCTCTGTCAGAGCCGGAAGCTCTCCACTGACATCACTAGTGATGTCAGTGGGGCCTCCCCCAAACGGCAGGCGTTCCCATGGGAACGCCTCCGTTTGGGCTGCCACCCCCCCGGCCCGCCTTCCAAACGGGGCGAGCTGTCAATCAACATCGACAGCTCGCCCCCTTTGGAAAGAGACCCGCTACGACCAGCGCTGTCGGTCGTAGCGGGTCTCACGCATGCGCACGAGGGAGCCGGCTCCCTCGTGCGCAGACGCACTGGCAAAACATCGAGGCGGCCGTGCGGTCGTAGACCGTACGTCCGCCTCTGAATAAGTTCTTTACAGTGGTACCTTACAGGTATCTTAAAATGCGTTTTACAGAAAACCAGTGTTCCTTTCCGGAGTTGTTTACAAATTGGTTAAAATGACTGACTGTGTGTAACAACATTTGCATATATCAAAGTTTTTTGGTCTATTTCAGCCTTCGAAGTTGGACACATAGGGCCTTATTCAGAGGTGGATGCTATTTAGATATTCGCACAGTTGAGAGATTACCGGTGGACTGCGCATGCATCTTAGCCACAATGTGCATGCGCGGGAATTGAATTGTGATCAAATGCGACTACAATTGTAGTGAGGATTTATTCACAAGTGATTGACAGACAGGGCCCATTTTGTGGGAAGTGACAGGCAGTGGTGGCATTTTCAGGGAGTTTATCTGCCTACATCTGTGATCCTGTATGCAGAAAATATGGCACCAGTGTCTCAGTCCCCTCAGCCATTCTGGTGAAGACCATCACTGCCTATTTATAAGCAGTTGCTTGGATCTGCAAGGTTGTAGGTGTGCGTTTCTATATATTTCCAGGTGACTGTAGCATTAACATATTTTCGCACACACAGCAGCTGTATACAAATTAGCCTCTGTTAATGCATTAGCGTCCACATCTGAATCAGGCCCATAGCTTTTGTTATTTTTGTCCTTTTGTTGATTGGTGTACTGACAGGTTTAGCATCCATCATATTACATTTGATGAGCGTCGCCTCAATGTAACCTTGTTGGTCAAATGTAACAGTTCCAGCATTCAAATCTTGTACAATTCTTAGACTCAGCAATTGGTGTGCAGGCCCAAGATCTTCAATTTGAACATGTCACTTAGCAAAATCTTCACTTTGGCTATTGGCTTTCTGTCCAGCAAGCAACAAATCATCCACATACAAAACTATGATGAATATGTTATTTTCTCTACATTCATTTTTTGTTTTGGAATCTATAAAGTCAATTTCTAATAACACAATGTCAAGTTTGATGTACCAGCAGTGGCCATTTTGCTTTAGCCAATAGAATGATTTTTTTACATACTTTTCCTTCTGGAAATGCATTAACATTGTAATGTTCAGGTGACGCCATGCAAAATTCTTCAGCTAGCTTACTATTCAAAAAAGCTGAATCAAAGTCTAGTTTGTACAGCAGTAAATCAAACATAGCAGATATAGCAGTGATCACGCACAATCTACTGTACCTTACAACAGGTAAAAAGATCTCCCCGTAGTCAACACCTGTACAGTATTTTGGGTGTTACCCTTGGCAAACAGTTGGGCTTTGTAGTGAGCAAGACTTCCATCTGTGTTTCATTTCTTGCAGAAGACCGACTTGTTTTTAACTGTTTGGTCTATCAACAATAGTCCGTGTGTCATTGTTGTCCAAAGCTGTAAGTTCTGAATCTATGGCTGATTTTCACTTGTCCTAGTTGCTGCTTGACTTTGCTTCTTCTATGGACTGAGGTTCATAGACAAAATTCCTTGCTGTATATATTAGTAGGTTTTCCTCATAGAGCTCCTGCTGTGTGGTTGATCACTTGTATCTGTGGTTTCAATCTCTGGCATGCTTCTAGCTGTTGGAATGTCCAGCTTTACTAGTTTTTGTGGTTTTGTAGTACTTTGCTTGTCTATTATTGAAGCTGCTTCATGAATCTCTTGATTGTAAAGCTTTTGATTGACAATGTCCCATAATCTGTAGCCTTTGCTTTGCTGCCAATTCCAAACTTAATACACGAGATAGATTTTGGATCTAGTTTGCACCTCTTCTCCTTAGAGATAAGGACATATGCTCTGCATCCAAAGATACATAGGTGACTGACACTTGGCCAGTTACCGGACCACGCCTCCAGTGGTGTTTTGAACACCACTATAAGTGTTCGAATCTTGAGATAAATTGTAGTTTCTACTGCTTCTGCCCAGAATCTATTGTCCAGATCTGCACCGCTCTTTCAGCACTTATTGTTCTGTTTGCTTTCTCACTTACACCATTTTGTTCAGGTATGTAGGCATCATTAGTTGATATGGTGTGCCATTCCTTTTGAGAAATATAGCTAGAACTATTGATATATTCTCCACCATTATCAGACTTCAAAGTTTTTATCTTCAGGCCTGTTTGAGTTTGTACTAATGCATCATCCTTGTAGCATGTCTATGAGCATTATAAAGTAGCTATTACTTCTCACTGACTCCACCTCTATTGGTCCACATACGCCTGTGTTTACTAATTTCAATAGTGTTCTTGCTTTAAACACTTAATTAGGGAAGGGGCAATCTCTTTGCTTACTCCTCACGCAAATATTACATTCTGGTAATTCAGGATTGTTCACTGACATCCCCCATCACCTTCCCATCTAAACGTTTCTGCACATTGTCATATCCTAGATGTCCCAGTCTTCTATGTCATATTTCTATTGACTGCTGAGAATCTGAAGCAGTCATCGTACAACACTCCTTAGTATCTAGAATTTATAGTTGTTGGCATCGGGTTGCTGCTGCAATTAAAGTCCCTCTTTTATTGTCCACAACACACTGTACCTTTGCAAACTGGACCTTGTATTACTTCTTTCAAATACAATTAGATTGGTTTCTAGTGGGTGTACAGTATATATCAAAGTTCAATTTTGCATTCGATTTTATGTTCGATTTAGCTCACCTGAAATCAAATCGAATGTAGAAATCCATTTCAAAATCCCACATTTACTAAAATTCGATTTTGGATGCCTTTTCTGAATCAAATTCAATTTGATTCAATTTTGAATAGTGATTTCTTGTTCCATTTTGCATGCCCATGTCGATATCAAAAACATTATCTAACTTCAAATCAAACTTCAAATCCCCAAAATAATAGACCTGCTTCACGCTAAAAGCGTGCAAAATACTGGAGACCCCTACGTCTTTTGTCCCCCATAATTTCACAACCAGGATCGGCTCAGAAAAGGCTTGTGCTGGTTCTGCTTTTAGGGGGGACCACACGTCATTTATTTTTTTACATTTTAACAACCTAGTTTTTACACACAGAAGCATGCACGGATCTCACTGATCTGTGCATGCATCTGTGTAATTCATACCTGCTCATGCTAAAATCACCAGCATGAAGCAGGTCTATTATTTTGGGGATTTGAAGTTCGATTTAGAGTTCGATTTGTTGTTCCTTTTCAAATTGAATATTAGTAAATGTGGGATTTCTATGTTGGTCTATGTAAAAGTGCCAAAGTTTTGCCGATGTTCGATTTTGAGTGGGATTTAAGTGGGATTCCGTTTTATGTTCGATTTGACATTCGGTTTTGCCTTTAATAAATCACGAAAGGCAAAATCGAATGCAAATCGAATGTGAAATCACTTAAAACTCAAAATCGAACATTAGTAAATATAACCATACAACTGGTACTAACAACACATCTATGTCTGTAGCTATGAAAGGAAGGATCCGCACCAAAAGAAAAGAGTTTACAATAGGTTGAGGGTATACAGCTGTAAACTGGGGAACTTCAACCAATAAAGTTCCATAAAGTATTAATATATAAAGATGGATAGTTCCAGTGCTTCTCCAACTGTTAATGTCATAAGGTGTTGTTTGGTACCGACAAAGAAAAAGGTATATATAGAGTACACTGTGCAATTGCTATGATCTGCAGCAGCGGATCATCTTGGTGGCAGGTTCCGGCCGTATTAGGTGACTGGGACACTGCATCATGCTTTGATTCCAGTTCTGGCTGTTGCAGGCAGCTAGAACTCTGTCTGTGTCTGTGCAGCTCATAGCTGCATTCCTACCTGTCAGTCTGTGTACAGCTCAGCTGCAAACCATTCAGTGATTATGGAGGCTCTCTGCAGGTATTGCTCTCATTGGTCCCTGCTTCTGATAAATGACAGCCAGTCCTACACTTCCTGCTGGTGATATTGCCTGACTTCCATAGTATGTGTTTGTCCCTGTGCTCAGAGTTTTAGCCGGTCTCACCTTGTTCTGCTGTTCCTGTGTTCAGTAGCTATTAACATCAGTTCCTGAACCTGTTTTCCTGATCAGACGCCGTCCTGGTTTATTCTGCTGTTGTGCTACCTGCTCACGTCCTTGCTGCTCAAGTCCTTGCTGTTGGTACCATATGGAGCAGCGACTTTTGCAGTCACGACCTCTCTGTCCGCAGTGAATGGAGATAATGTACCTACCAACCAGCTCCTGTCATTTTTCAAGCACATCCTGTGACATGGCAGTTAGGAGCTGATTGGTTGTGACTTTATCTCTGTTTACTTTATCGCCATCCAAGGCTTAGTAAAGAGTTCCCCTTTACCTCTCTCCACTTTATCTATCTCCAAGCTTTCATACAATCCCCCTATAATCTGGTGTATTTATACCTTTGTGAATTGTTTTTAGAGTTTTCTTTTGGTAGGCTAAAGACTAAAGCATACTAAAGTATAACACAACTTAATTTGCCAGTTCTACTAACTGTAAGTACACCATGAGGCTGATTCTAAGTTGGGAGCGAGTAAAAAGCAAGTAACTTTGTATTTGGAACATACCATGTTGCAATGCAATGGGTGCAAATACATTTATTAATCTGTTCTTTGTATGCAGGGTACATACTTCCCGGTTTAGCATGTAGCCCACAAATACTGGACAGCTTTATTTTTATTCTGCAATTTAGATTTGAGTTTGGACACACCCCATGACATCTAAATCTACAGTATCTGCACATTGTACATCTGCCCCTCCTGCAGTGCAATATGGTTTTACTAAGGTGCAAAGTTACTTGCTCTTTTTTGCTTTGCTCCTTACTGAGAAGCAGCCTTATACTGTATGTACACTTTATATAAGATACATTTTCCCATTATAGGGTCTAGAAACAAGAAACATCTTCAGTACTTCCCACTTTCTTTAACCATTTATGTTTTATATTTTATTAAACACAGATCCTGTTTTATAGAGTTGTTGTTTTTTTATTTTTTTTAAATTCCAATTCTTCAGGAAGTAAAGGGGGATGTGAGGCAGTGGAGATCTGAGATAGATCTTCATCAGCACCTAGACTTTACTTCTCAGGGAAATCCCTGCTGATATCACTTTATGACATCACAGGATTTCCCATCTTCAACAAGAAGCCCAGGCTTCCCCATTTCGCTGAAAATAGCATTTATTTTAAAAACTGTGTACATTAAGTGGCCAGTTTACTAGTATGAGAACATAGATGGTAGTGCATGGCTTTTATAACTAGCAAATTATTTTTTCGTTTGGGAAAAAAGACTAGCTGTACCTGAATTGGAAAGGGTTTAAATGCAAAGAAAATCTTACCTGAGATAGAATGGTATCTAAATCACATTTTGGAAGCTCGATAGTTTTGAAAACCGTTGACTGTGTTTCATTAAAATAACTGACCATGTAATCATAGTTCTCCTGTGTTATATTTCCCTCTGGCCAATCAAATGTGTTTGTCAGTGTTAGGATGTTTCTGAAATAGAAATTATAATCTGTAAAATATATAAAATTACTTCTTGGGTATTCTGCCAAAAGCTAAAGACACATTTTGTGCAGGTTTGATATGTCCTATATTGTATTAATGGTTTGTTACACATGTTTTTTATGATCAGAAGTCTTACACACATGTGCGTTTAATCCCACAATCTAACATATACATGTGCGTTGATCCTACATTCTTACATATACATGTGCATTTGATTCCACATGTTACTGAATCAGTTTAATGGGAGCCTCCCATCACTACTGTTTTGTCATAGTATTCTGTCTCTTCCACTATCAAATTTTCAGTCTGTGGCTTTATGATTGTCTCCATTGTTGCCTCATCCTCACTAACAACAATAGGCAGGTCACTGCCTTTCCAAAAATAAGGGGATTATGGCCCCATTAAATACTTTGTGCAGCTGTGCTCTTTCTGATTCTGTCATAGGCTAATGTTTGTTCTATCCACCCAATTCAAAATAACTTACATGTACAGGAAAATTATATAAATGAAGATTACAAAAAGGTTCTTAGATCCTATTAGCTGGGATACCCAGCATTGCCTGGGTTGAAGACTCGACCCTGAAATACACCTGCAGCCTTTATTTGTTTACATTGTCCTCACCTATAACCCCATTATATTGATCCTGAAGAGGACCCCACTGTTTGCTAACATGCATGCAAACAGTGGCTTATCTACTGTGGGTGCAAGGGGTGCTATGGTGTTCAAGCTGCCTCTGTGGCCCGCTGATCCCCCTACACCCAGTCATGCACACAAGGTGGAATGGTCCAGTTAGGGCCACCGAGGGGGGCACGGGTGTCAGCGGTGTTGATTTGGTGCTGGCCCGCCAGCTGATTACAGCTGGCACACCGTCGGGCAGACATGATGAGACAGCGCCACTGGTCACGAGGCAATCAGACTGGTGGACCGGCAGCCAATCAGCAGTGGTGGCTCCTGACTGGCTGCTGGTTTGGCTCGTGACTAGCACCAGACTCAAATTGTACCGGTGCTGTCTGTCCATGTCTGTCACTGCCTGCCAGTGCACCAGCTGTAATTAACGGCACACAGGGGGAGATGAGAGACTGCTGGAGGGACATGGGGAGTTGCTGGGGAGGGCATAATGTGTAAGGGCCATTACTATGTAGCATAATGTTATAAGTGGCATTACTGTGTGGCATAATATGTAAGGGGCATTTCTACTGTGTGGAATAATGTGTTATATGGGGCACTACTAATGTGGAATAATCTGTAAAGGGCATTACTGTGTGGTATAATGTGTAAGGGGCAGTACTGTGTAGTGTAAGGGGCATCACTGTGTGGCATAATGTATAAGGGGCACTAATAGTGCATGGCATAATGTGTATAAGGGGTACTACTGTGTGGAATAACCTGAATAGGCTCTGTGTGGTATAACATGAATGGGCTCTGTGTGGGGGCAAATGTATTTGTTTTTGTTAACTCTGGGGGTGCCCTTTTAAGATCTCACTATGTGGCCCACAAAGTACTAATTATGCGCCTTGCATGCAAACACCCTCTGACTAATATATATACCCTCTGACTAATATATATGGGGTGGGACGTATCGCACTCACGATGCATTATGTTTGCATTCTGGTTGGTAACGTCGGCATGCATGACTATCCCCGCAAAGGACCACTCTGTCGGTAAGAGCAGTGGAGGAACTTCCAGGTCTATGGCCAAGAAGACCCTCTGCGCATGCCGTGGGGGGTGCTGGAAGGGATCTGATTGGATCCCTCTATCAGCACTCGGTGGAGAGAAGCCCATAGGCTTCTATGGGTAATGTCATCAGGAAGATGGCGTTACCCACCGCAGCCAAGTCCCAGAGTGCATCGCACTCCGGGGGCTTGGTGCATATGAAAAACATGGTCAAACCCGCATTTTCAGGGGTTGACCGCATTGTTTTTACCCTTTATGCATCTCGCCCATGGACACATTAAAATGGACTAAATCTGGATTTAATATTAACTTGTATGAGGTTAAAAGGATACTTTTGTAGCATTCACAAAGGTTTTTGACAGACTTCCAATTTCCACTGGAGCCAGCCCCGCAACCTGTGTAATTTAAGATTGTCTCCATTTTTAGGGATTGTGTCACAGTGTGTGGCTCTGATGAAGTACAAACTTAGGCAAAAATCTAATCCTGATCAAACTACACCACCCTGCCAAATCTGGTCAAACTAGATCCAAAACTCTGGCTGTGCCTAAAGGACAGACAGACAGAAACGCTTTCTCACTTACTGTATGCATTAGATTTTATTTATATGGTGCCTGTAGTGCCACCCAGGAAGAACAATGGTATAAACAAACAGTACAATACAAAAAGATACAAAACAGCTGCAAAAATCAGACAATAAGTTAAATACACAAATAAATAAATTATAGTAATTAACAGTAACATTCAGTGCCCAGGGAAAGGTGGAGAGAATGGATCAGAGTAACTGACTGTGAGTGGGAATGCAATGGAGATTACTTATAAGGATAGTGCAGGGTGAGAACTAAGCATATAGAGGGCCATGCTCAATTGCTCATGAGACCTTACTGTCTAGAGGTAAGATGGTAAACCTTGATGTGAACTGGGATGTGATGAGGAGAAGGTCAGAGAGCAGTGTCTGAGGTGGGCTGGTACCGTGTTTCCCCGATAATAAGACCTACCCTGAAAATAAGCCCTAACAAAAAATAATAAAAAAATAATAATGGTAAGTAAAGAATTGTAAAGCAGGACTGAGGCTATGATGGGGATAAAAGCAGGACTGAGGGCATGATGACGATAAAAGCAGGACTGAGGGCATGATGGGGATAAAAGCAGGACTGAGGGCATGATGGGGATAAAAGCAGGACTGAGGGCATGATGGGGATAAAAGTAGGGCTGAGGGAATGATGGGGATAAAAGCAGGACTGAGGGCATGATGGGGATAAAAGCAGGACTGAGGCCATGATGGGGATAAAAGCAGGACTGAGGGCATGATGGGGATAAAAGCATGACTGAGGGCATGATGGGGATAAAAGCAGGACTGAGGGCATGATGGGGATAAAAGTAGGACTGAGGGAATGATGGGGATAAAAGCAGGACTGAGGGCATGATGGGGATAAAAGCAGGACTGAGGGCATTATGGGGATAAAAGTAGGACTGTGGCCATGATGGGGATAAAAGCAGGACTGAGGGCATGATGGGGATAAAAGCAGGACTGAGGGCATTATGGGGATAAAAGTAGGACCTAGGCCATGATGGGGATAAAAGCAGGACTGACGCCATGATGGGGATAAAAGCAGGACTGAGGGCATGATGGGGATAAAAGCAGGACTGAGGGCATGATGGGGATAAAAGGAGGACTGAGGGCATGATGGGGATAAAAGCAGGACTGAGGGCATGATGGGGATAAAAGCAGGATTGAGGGCATGATGGGGATAGAAGCAGGACTGAGGGCATGATGGGGATAAAAGCAGGACCTAGGCCATAATGGGGATAAAAGCAGGAATGAGGGCATGATGGGGATAAAAGCAGGACTGAGGACATGATGGGGATAAAAGCAGGACTGAGTGCATTATGGGGATAAAAGTAGGACCTAGGCCATGATGGGGATAAAAGCAGGACTGAGGGCATGATGGAGATAAAAGCAGGACTGAGGGCATGATGGGGATAAAAGCAGGACTGAGGACATGATGGGGATAAAAGCAGGACTGAGGGCTTGATGGGGATAAAAGCAGGACTGAGGACATGATGGGGATAAAAGCAGGACTGAGGGCATGATGGGGATAAAAGCAGGACTGAGGGCATGATGGGGATAAAAGCAGGACTGAGGGCATGTTGGGGATAAAAGCAGGACTGAGGGCATGATGGGGATAAAAGCAGGACTGAGGGCATGATGGGGATAAAAGTAGGACTGAGGACATGACGGGGATAAAAGCGATAAAAGCAGGACTGAGGACATGACGGGGTTAAAAGCAGGAACTGAGGGCATGATGGGGATAAAAGCAGGAATGAGGGCATGATGGGGATAAGAGCAGGACTGAGGGCATGATGGGGATAAAAGTAGGACTGAGGCCATGATGGGGATAAAAGCAGGACCTAGGCCATGATGGGGATAAAAGCAGGAATGAGGGCATGATGGGGATAAAGGGAGGACTGAGGGCATGATGGGGATAAAAGCAGAACTGAGTGCATTATGGGGATAAAAGTAGGACTGAGGACATGATGGGGATAAAGCAGGACTGAGGGCATGGTGGGGATAAAAGCAGGACTGAGGGCATGATGGGGATAAACGCAGGACTGAGGGCATGATGGGGATAAAAGGAGGACTGAGGGCATGATGGGGATAAAAGCAGGACTGAGGGCATGATGGGGATAAAAGGAGGACTGAGGGCATGATGGGGATAAAAGCCGGACTGAGGGCATGATGGGGATAAAAGCAGGACTGAGGGCATGATGGAGATAAAAGCAGGACTGAGGGCATTATGGGGATAAAAGCAGGACTGAGGACATGATGGGGATAAAAGCAGGACTGAGGGCTTGATGGGAATAAAAGCAGGACTGAGGACATGATGGGGATAAAAGCAGGACTGAGGGCATTATGGGGATAAAAGCAGGACTGAGGGCATGATGGGAATAAAAGCAGGACTGAGGGCATGATGGGGATAAAAGCAGGACTGAGGGCATGATGGGGATAAAAGCAGGACTGAGGGCATGATGGGGATAAAAGTAGGACTGAGGACATGACGGGGATAAAAGCGATAAAAGCAGGACTGAGGACATGACGGGGTTAAAAGCAGGAAGTGAGGGCATGATGGGGATAAAAGCAGGAATGAGGGCATGATGGGGATAAGAGCAGGACTGAGGGCATGATGGGGATAAAAGCAGGACTGAGGGCATGATGGGGATAAAAGCAGGACTGAGGGCATGATGGGGATAAAAGTAGGACTGAGGCCAGGATGGGGATAAAAGCAGGACTGAGGGCATGATGGGGATAAAAGTAGGACTGAGGGCATGATGGGGATAAAAGCAGGACTGAGGGCATGATGACGATAAAAGCAAGACTGAGGGCATTATGGGGATAAAAGTAGGACTGAGGACAAGATGGGATAAAAGCAGGACTGAGGACATGATGGGGATAAAAGCAGGACTGAGGGCATGATGGGGATAAAAGCAGGACTGAGGCCATGATGGGGATAAAAGCAGGACTGAGGGCATGATGGGGATAAAAGTAGGACTGAGGCCATGATGGGGATCAAGCAGGACTGAGGGCATGATGGGGATAAAAGCAGGACTGAGGGCATGATGACGATAAAAGCAGGACTGAGGGCATGATGGGGATAAAAGCAGGACTGAGGGCATGATGGGGATAAAAGGAGGACTGAGGGCATGATGGGGATAAAAGCAGGACTGAGGGCATGATGGGGAGAAAAGCAGGACTGAGGGCATTATGGGGATAAAAGTAGGACTGAGGAGATGATGGGGATAAAAGCAGGACTGAGGACATGACGGGGTTAAAAGCCGGACTGAGGGCATGATGGGGATAAAAGCAGGAATGAGGGCATGATGGGGATAAAAGCAGGACTGAGGGCATGATGGGGATAAAAGCAGGACTGAGGGCATGATGGGGATAAAAGCAGGACTGAGGGCATGATGGGGATAAAAGCAGGACTGAGGCCATGATGGGGATAAAAGCAGGACTGAGGGCATGATGGGGATAAAAGCAGGACTGAGGGCATGATGGGGATAAAAGTAGGACTGAGGGCATGATGGGGATCAAGCAGGACTGAGGGCATGATGGGGATAAAAGCAGGACTGAGGACATGATGGGGATAAAAGGAGGACTGAGGGCATGATGGGGATAAAAGCAGGACTGAGGGCATTATGGGGATAAAAGTAGGACTGAGGACATGATGGGGATAAAAGCAAGACTGAGGGCATGATGGGGATAAAAGCAGGACTGAGGGCATGATGGGGATAAAAGCAGGAATGAGGGCATGATGGGGATAAAAGCAGGACTGAGGGCATGATGGGGATAAAAGCTGGACTGGGGGCATGATGGGGATAAAAGCAGGACTGAGGCCATGATGGGGATAAAAGCAGGACTTAGGGCATGATGACGATAAAAGCAAGACTGAGGGCATTATGGGGATTAAAGTAGGACTGAGGACATGATGGGGATAAAAGCAGGACTGAGGACATGATGGGGATAAAAGCAGGACTGAGGGCATGATGGGGATAAAAGCAGGACTGAGGCCATGATGGTGATAAAAGCAGGACTGAGGGCATGATGGGGATAAAAGCAGGAATGAGGGCATGATGGGGATAAAAGTAGGACTGAGGCCATGATGGGGATAAAAGCAGGACTGGGGGCATGATGCTGTCAATGTTAATTAAAATAAGCCCTACCCCGAAAATAAGCCCTATGGAGTTTTTTTGACCAAAAAAAAATAAGACAGTGTCTTATTATCGGGGAAACACGGTAGGCTTTATAAAACAGGTGTGTTTTCAGGGAACCTTTGAATTCTTGTAGACATTCTGATAGGGTGAGGGAGTAAGTTCCAGAGTTTGGGAGACGTCTTGGATGTGTGAATATGAGGCAGTAATCAGAGAGGAGGCAAGGCAAAGGAAGGGCAAGAGGAACAAAGTAAAAAAAAACATTAAAACAAAGTGCTTACTTTGCAAAACAATCATCATATTGGGCTGTAGCACGAAATCCAATGATAGAGTAAATAACGGTGGCAGAATATATGGATGTGCAGCCATTTATAATGGAGATTATGACTGCATCTTTTTCACAGTTATTACTGTAAAATAAAAATTCATCATTTACCAGCTTCTGTCAATTTGTAAATCAATAAACCCAACATTTAATAATATTACATACAGTACATGAAACTATGTTGTTCAAATAATTAAGAACATAGTAAGTGTAAGTTCAATCATTTTGTTAATATGTTAACTAAAGACATGTCCACACCTTTGCTCAAATCTCACCAAATAGCCTTGTTTGGCGCAACTTAGGGCCTAATTCACAGATGTTTGCAAACGCGATTTTACAGAGATTGAGCAATATTTTGCTATTGCGCATGTGTCAAAGTCGCACTGCGCATGCGCAGCAATTGTCTTGCGATGCTGGTAACGGGGTGGTTAGAAAAATGCAGATATGTTTTACCGTTTAACGCCCTTCCATGGCCGTGCATAAATTAGCCATTGTGATGTACCATACAGCACGAGAGCTCTCTGCGTGTCAGGGGAGCCCCTGTATTTGAGACAGGTCACACCTGCTGCATGGCTGGTTGATCTGCATCGATGTTACCGATATTTACACTGGCACGCGACGTCGGACGCACGTGAGAAGACAGCAGTCAGCGTCCCTATTCTCGGGTAAACTTTGGAACTATTAGCATTTTTCGCAGCTAGATCGCATCTGTGAATCAAGCCCATAGTTGTGCCAAGTGTTTTTTTTCTTTTATATACTGTATGCATCTTAGTCATATCACTAGTGCGATAAAAGATTACACTGATTACTGGTGCTAGCATTACATGCACGTCTGTGTGCAATTAAGTCACACATCTGGGTAAAGAAACCCAAAAGAAAGAGTTTGGCTATGAGTTGCCGCGCCATGCCTGTACTGTTATGCCTAATATGCAGCTTTATACATCATGCATCAAGCTTTCTAAAGAGTGAAATCTTGGACACGTAGTGAAGTTGCCCCTAACAACTAATTAGCTTCTACCTATTATTTTATAGAATGTACTTGATAAAGTCTACCTCAAAATTGATTGGTTGCTATGGGCAACTTCTCCACTTGCCCACTTTCCCACTTTTTATGAAGCTTGATACACCTCTCTCTTAATACCAATTTATTTGCGACAAAAGTACCAGTCTAGTGTTCCTGGTGAGCATCTTTGGATGTGGCTAGGATGCAACTGAGCACACAATTTTGGAAAAAATATGCTCTTCTCGTGCCATATTACGCAATAAGTCCAAGTGAATGTGGACACATCTGTGCCATGTGCCTCCTAATCTTTCACTGTTCAAACCCAAATAATTACAATTTTCTTCATATTTTTATAAAGTTTTATATTTTTATATTTCACACAAGAAATAGAAAAGAACACATTGGGCCTTGTTCAGCAGTGAACGCTAATGCACAGAACGCAGTTGCAAAAATATGCTCCTGCCAAATCACATGCGTCATAAAGACGCCTACTGCTGCTTTCTCATATCCATCCAACCTCACACTTCTGCATATACATTGGTACCATCGACACACATTGGCCAGTCACGCAGCATTTACAACAGGTCTGACCAGCCACAGTGATTGCAAGTCTCTTCGCATGCAGACAGCTCTCATGCTGCGTATGCAATTGCAGTGGCTAATTTATGCATGCCCATGAATCGGCGTACTAACGGACAGGCACGTCTGCATTTTTCTAAACACCCCCATCACCGACCCCAAATGCTGACAGCCTATCACTCACTTTGCAATGGAATCCACCTGTAGTGCAGCTTATATGCAATGGCAAACAATCACTTGATCTGGGTCCGTAATCGCACTTGCGTTCGCTAGTGAACCAGGCCCATTGATAACAAATGACAATCATGTTTAGTAAAAACATGTAAATAACAGTTAACAGTAACTAATTAATATATATTATATTGTACAGTACAGTATAGCGTGCTAAGGGCCTGATTCAGAGACGGACGCTAATGTGATCGCAGCCGCGATTTCATATGCAACACAGCAGTGAAAATATGCTAATGTTAGAAAAGATCTCCCAAGCATAAAGACGCCTACTGCTGCCTTCTTGCCTGCATGCGACGACGCATACCCACATAAATATCGGTAACATCGATGGACATCGGCGGCCATCTTACTCTTGCAGCAGGTCAGACCTGCCGCAGCCTAGAGAGCTCTTCTGACACGCAGAGCTGTGTATGCAATAGCAGTGGCTAATTTATGCACGCCCATGTAACTGTGTTTAAACGGACAGGCACGCCTGCGTTTTTCTGACTTCACCCCGTTACCACCCCCAAACGCGGAAACTTGTCAGTCACTTTGTGATGGGATTCTATGTGCGTCCGCAATCGCATTGAAATTGCTGCGCACATGCAGTGCGGTGCATACGCAAGCGCAATGGCAAACAATCACTCCATCTGCGTGAAAATTACATTAGTGTCCATCTTTGAATCTAAATTTCATAATCCCAGCTAGTACTGCTAGTAATTTAACACAACTGACCTGCAAAGGCAGCCGTTTACAAGGAGTGGCACTGTACCAAATTAACAGATTAACACAGCAACCAGTTGACAGAGGCCAGGTCAAAGGAAATTACTTTAGTAAAGAGAATAGCTTTATTCACCCCTCCAATGTGTTCACATAAATATGCCCCTGTTTTTTGTGTTGTATGTTGACGGTTGTTGGATTGACAATTTGTAAAACCTCATTACATTCTCTAGGGCAGGGGTCTTCAACCTTTAAGACAGTGTGGGTCACATTGAAAAAATTCAACGAAGCCCAAGGGCCACTAAGCTATACTCTGTTATTTAGACTTTTAAATTTAGAGGATTCTAAGACCTTTTCCAGACTCATAAGGCCATAATGAAGACGTCAAAAGATAATTTTATTATATTAATGAACGGAACATTGTCTGTTTATCTTGTTTACAATAATATGTTCATGTCAGTACTGCACTCTGCACTGATGGTGCTGCTGACAGAGGACACATAAGATCCCCTCCCCGCCTCCTTCCTGGCAGCGCATCCTGTCACTTCCTGGCAGCTTTAGGTTCGTTAACCCCCTTCAGGCCCCGCCACCATTCTCTCCCCTCCAACCCCTTCAGTGCCAGCATCCCCCGCCACCATTCTCTCCCCCCAACCCCTTCAGTGCCAGCATCCCCCACCACCAATCTCTCCCCCCAACCCCTCTAGCGCCAGCATCCCCTGCCACCAATCTCTCCCCCTCCCCTGACTGGGGCACCGTAGAGCTGTTTTCCACTGTGGCCCGCTCTAGGGCATATTTATCAAGCCCCACATTTTAGCCCTGATAAGTATGATATCCATTTAATATTTTCTGATAATTAAATTTTTAGCATTTCCTCTTAAAGATTAATGCTAAATTTATTAGACAAAAGTCCTGGGGATGAAAACTACTTCTCATCCAAGTAAACGCCTTAAGAAGACTATGATTCACTAGCCTTCAGTTGAGATCCACAAGTTGATGGTCCCAGTTTTTCAGATTGTTTTTACTGGTATTGGGAGATTTTACCACATCTAATTACCTTAAAACATTTTTAAAACATCAAAGTTTTTAGGTATCATATATCTGTTCTTAAAAAAAAAAACTCTGCATGAGGGATTACAAATTTCTATTCCTAAATATATTCAATGGAATTCACATGGGTTCTGTTTTGAATGTAAACCATCCAGCCCAACTGAAATGCCCAATATGCACAATATGGTCCAGAATAACACCACAAATAATATATTAAATCAAGTTTTATTATTATTATTATTATTATTATTATTTTATTTTTTAACCAAGAAATAATAATGCATAATTGCTCCTTGAAATGCTAGTAAAGATTCAATGGGTTTTGGGCTAGAGTAGAAAGCAGAATCATAAAAAGTGTTACCTAAAGAGCAAAAAGCTTTCTAATAGATTAACAAATGATTATTCGGACAGTTCAAGAGATACGATTCAATCACAGTATAAATGTATATCAACAGTAGGAAGGGTTCGACTGGCCCACATGAGTACAGGGGAAACCCCCGGTTGGCCCCACTGCCTGAGGGCCCACTCCCTCCTCTAGGGATAATGTTTCAGACTTGAATTATATATTATACATATTTTACATCATACTGCACAGGGTTATCATGTATTTTCTACAATTGCTGTTATTAATCTTGTACATTATCATGCATGCAGTAGTAGTATTTACTGTCTATATATAAATATCTATATATATATATATATATATATATATATCTATATATATATATATATTAGGGGTGAGCGGGTTTGGATTTCTGAAATCCGAACCCCCCCGAGCCCCCCCGATCCGAGGCCGATCCGAGTCAGGCTCGACTTTTCCCGCCTGACTCGGATCTGAAATCGAGGCAAAACGTCATCATCCCGCCTTCCGGGTCTCGCGGGTTTTGGATCCTATATAAGGTACCCGCGTCGGCGCCATTTTCTCACTCGGCTGTGGACAGTGAAGAGGGAGGGTGGGAGTTAGGGCTGGCTGGGCTGTGTAGTGTAGTGTAGTGCAGTGTTGTGCTGTGCTGTGCTGCGCTGCTGTTGTCCATAGGGGCTGTGTCCACTCCTTCAAAGTCCATAGGGGCAGGCTGGACTGTGTTGTGCAGTCAGTTGTCCATAGGGGCTGTGTCCACTCCAAAGTCCTGTGCAGTGTCCCAGTCCTAAAGGGGTGCTGTAGTGTTGTCCAGGGGGTGCTCTGTCCATCAGGGGTGCTCCCCCCAAGTGCAAAAAAAATATATATTTTTTCTGTGTTTGTGAATTGTGTGCACTGTGGCTGCACGTGCATCAACAAAGGAGCAGCGCCAAGCATGCGCCTGTGTCCCATAAGTAAAAGGCCGGCTGGCTTGTCCGTTAAAGGGTGCTGTAACCCCCAAAGGGCACTCCAAACAAAATAAAAAAATATTTTTTTTTGTGTTTGTGAATTGTGTGCGCAGTAGCCGCACGTGCATCAACAAAGTAGTGCCAAGCGTGCGCCTGTGTCCCATAAATAAAGGTCCGGATGGATTGACTGCTAAAGGGTGCTGTAACCCCCAAAGGGCACTCCAAACAAAATAAAAAAAAATATTTTTTTGTGTTTGTGAATTGTGTGCGCAGTAGCCGCACGTGCATCAACAAAGTAGTGCCAAGCGTGCGCCTGTGTCCCATAAATAAAGGGCCAGCTGGATTGACCGCTAAAGGGTGCTGTAACCCCCAAAGGGCACTCCAAACAAAATAAAATAAAAATTTCTGTGTTTGTGAATTGTGTGCACTGTGGCTGCACGTGCATCAACAAAGGAGCAGCGCCAAGCTTGCGCTTGTGTCCCATAAGTAAAAGGCCAGCTGGCTCATTTCTTAAAGGGTGGTGTAACCCACAAAGTGCACTAGTCTCCAACAAAAATAAAAAAATATTTTCTGTGTTTGTGTGCGCCTTAGCCGCACGTATATATCAATATAACATAAATGGAGGACCAAACTTTCTCCGATAAAAATAAAATAGAGAAAGATCAAGAACCACTTCCTCCTAGTGCTGAAGCTGCTGCCACTAGTCATGACATAGACGATAACATGCCATCAACGTCGTCTGCCAAGGCCGATGTCCAATGTCATAGTAGAGGGCACATACAATCCCAAATGACAAAGTTCAGGAAAATGACCTTGAAAAAAACATTGAAATCATCTGAAGAGAAACGTAAACTTGCCAATATGCCATTTACGACACGGAGTGGCAAGGAACGTCTAAAGTCTTTCCCTATGTTCATGACTAGTGGTTCAGCTTCACATGACGATGGAAGCCCTCCTCCCTCTAAAAAAATCAAACGAGTTAAGCTGGCAAAAGCACAGCGAAGAACTGTGCGTTCTAAGAAGATATCACAAATCCCCAAGGAGAGTCCAAGTGTGGTGGTAGTTGCGATGCCTGACCTTCCCAGCACTGGACGGGAAGAGGTGGCTCTTTCCACCATTTGCACGCCCCCTGCAAGTGCTGAAAGGATCACCCACAGTCCACTTGCTGATATGCAAATTGAAGATGTCACTGTTGAAGTACAACAGGATGAGGATACTGGTGTAGCTGGCGCTGAGGAGGAAGTTGGCGAGGAGGATTCTAATGGTGATGTGGTTTGTTTAAATCAGGCTCGGGGGAGACAGTTGTTGTCCGTGGGATGAAAAAGCCCATCACGGTCATGCCTGGGCAGAAGACCAAACATTCCACCCTGAACTCACCCTGATGACACTGCATGGGTGGGAAACTGCTAGGACAGAGCAATTGAAGTGACTTGCTATCTACTGGAATAATCAACAGAGAAAGTGGACAATCCTTATATGTAGGACAAACGGAAATAGGCAGCACACAACATATGTTGGCCAGATTGATTTTTTTTTTTCAGTCTTCAAAAGACACTCCAAACCTGGATTGAATACAGTATTGTGGAAAGTACCATATTTTACTTAAAATAAATCATTTAGTGGACACAATGGCCCATGGATAAGAAATATATGGCCTCCACATTGTGTTTGCAGGAAGAGAAAACAAAAGTCCACGAAAGTCTCTTGAACATAAATAGCAGCAATGATATTTTTGCTTTGTACCTAACCCTAAAATCTGAACAAGGAATGGCCAGTACAGACTGTTGGTGCAGCCACACCCACAGTGGGCATTTTTTATGCCGCATGCCATGGGGAACCTGCTTCCATGGTGTGTGGCAGTGGGACACCTCACAACCCTACTGCACTTCAATCCTGAGCACAGTATGGTGGCACAATTCTCTAAGATTGGGATTGTCCCATCTACAGCAGGATGAGGTATTTCATTGCATTACTATACCAAAATCATTGGCCAAATATGTTAAAGTTAAATAGGTGCTGATTCATCCTTTGTAGTTTTATTATTAATTTTATTTATTATTTAAACATGTTCACTTGATTATTAGCTGTTTTTCTGAGTGTTTCAGCTAGCTATGTTAAGAGATAGCTATGTAACTATGTAATCTATTTTCCAGAATTGCTGCCCCTGAAGAGTTTGAAAGTAATCACCTCCATTAGCATCATTTTAGGACCTTATTTATCAAAGGGTTTTATCATATGCAACGAGTGATAAAACTTGTGCGTATGATAAATGGTGCTGCAGCCAATCAGCTCCCAACTGTCATTTTTCAAACACATGACAGTTAGGAGCTGATTGGCTGGAGCATCATTATCATATGCAACAAGTTTTATCACTCATTGTGCATGATAAAACTTGTTGTTATATAAGGCCCTTTAAGATCCCGTAAATTGTACTTAATATAATTGCTATAATATGTATAGCATCTTTTCTAATCCTTTCACATTCCGTAACTTTTTCAATCAATAGAGTTTGTTAACCACCAGTTAATGTGAAGCAGACTGGCTCTCCCACTGTGAGTAACTTGAAAGCCAGTGCCACAGTTACAGCTAGGTGTGAGCTTTTACTAAAAATGTCTTATTAGAAAACTAGAGTCCTACTAGTGTTGTTTTATTTTAATTAGCCTTTATTTTATCTTCAATTATCTGAATAGAACTGGAAGATGTGTGATACCCCTAAAGTGTATATTGTCCAGCTTATATAGATATATGGTATGTTGAGATAATAATTCATATATTTACACTGCATTATGTGGTAGAAGGGTGCTGATTGATGTACTGTAGGTGCTCAGTAAATAAGCTAAAAAGACTGTCAGTCTGTGTATTTACACAGCGTTAAATAGTAAGGAAATGCTGTTTGATGTGTCAGCGCCCCCCCTCCCTAGAGAGGACATTGGAGCAGCCTGCCTTCCCTGAACTATTGTGCACTGATGGGCGCGCGGCATGGAGCAGGTTAATGCCGCCGCCGCAGAGGGGAGAAGGAGCTCTATGGAGACCTGAGTAGAGAGAAGCGGCGCGCGCGGTCGGCGGGAAGCGGACCCGCACGCGACCGCTGGAATATAAGAGTTTTCCCGCAGGGGCTGCTGGGGGTTGGCCTGAGGTAAGCGAGCAGCGGGGGAAGCGCTGCGCTTACCGGCGAAAGGGAGTCCTGAGGCAGCGGTGATCTGCGCAGAGTCTGCGCACTCACCTGGGAGTCCTGAGGAGACTGTCGGCAGGAGCCGCTGGCAGAGAGAGAGCTTGGATCGTAGCTCAGCTGAGAGGAAGGTGCCAGTCTGCCGGGTCCTGAGAGGAAGCAGCGTCAGCAGGGGGATGTCTCCATGCCTGCCCCTTCTAGGTGACTGACAGCTGGGGAGCTGAGAGGCTGCTGCCGGGACTCAGAGAGGAGAAAGGGGTTTTCAGCAATGGAGCTGCCCTGCATCCTCCCCCTTCTTGTGACTGATGGCTGGGGCCAGAGAGTATCAAGTGCTGAGGCGCGGCTTCCACTGGATGGGACGGACCAGAGCTGGTGACAGGTGGAGCAGTGAGTACTCTGACCCGCTCTTAACGCAATCCCTGTCAGTTAAACACAGCCCCAGTATTAGTTAGTGCATACCAGCTGAGGAAGAAGTTCTTTCAGTCTATAAGCAACTTGGATCCCTAGTGACTTTAGTGCAAACCCTATGGGACAAATGTATTGAATGCAGTAAAAGGCAGTATCCTATACAGTGAGAGTTCCCCATCCTGCAGGGAGAATATAGCATACACTTTTACTATTTGGATGTAGACATTGCTGCAGGTAACTCCCATCGGTACATTCTCTGGACCCTAAAGCTCTTAAATTTGCTGACAGGAGATAACAGACACTGTGTAAGTAAGGGAGCAGCCATACTCTCAGCTAAGCCGCAGGGAGCAAATCCAGGAGGAAGTACAACTAACTCTGCTACATCTAACCTTAACAGAGCCCAGTCAGCTACCATACAGCTTTCAGTAAGGAAATATTGTTATATTACATACTGCATCCAAGCCATTTGTTATTACTGTGCAGTAAGGGAAGTAGAGAGTTGTATTGTGCACGCTACTACCAGAGACAAGTAACCTGTTTAAAAAGCCTCAGTGCAGGATCTTGCATAGATAGAGTACATTTCAACTTATTCCCCAACATTCTTCTTCAACCCAGCCAACGTTTATAAAAACTGTCTCCTAGCTAGCTAATCACTTGCATGCAGTGAGAAACTTCGAGACTATTGCATTCTATGTTTTTCCTGGTGCACCAGGTAGATGTGGTAGAACATGCTTTATTTGTTCTGTTATACATATGTGTGATGTAATATATATGTTCGCTTTTAACCTTCTTCTCTGCAGTTGGATCGCAAGTCCAGTGTTCCGGTTACAATAAAATTTGCGGATCCAAGTGTAAATTTATTTGCTTAAAAGTGTGCTCAAAAAAATCGAATTGTTCTTCTGAAATGCTAATGTAAAAGTTGTCACTAATTTGAACTGATCTTGTTTGAATAAATATCACATCCTATTGCCACTATTGCCTGTATCTAAATCATTACCTTCCGGAAGATTCCAAGGTGATCCAGAGACAGAGTATTTGGTAAGGAAGCACCCTAACACATCACTAGTAGAATAGAACACCCTTAGCGGGGTGTTACATTTTGGCGTCACGAACAGGATTCAAGCAAGTCATATCATCCAACGACGAATAAGCTGCGGGAGACTATTCCAACACTCGTCCAGCCATGGCCAACCTTAATTCGATACAAATTTTACAAGGTCAGCTAGAAAGATTAGCGGTGGAAATAACAGAATTGCACAAAGAGATGCGTAAATTCTCTCATCACAGACCTAATGACTCCTCTGGATGGAGAGGAAACTCGGATCGAAGGCGTGGCAGTGATGATTGGTGGGAACCTCCTCAAGGGAATGGGAGGAGAATCACAGATAAATTTGATTCCCAGGGACGACCTATCTGTCAAGGATGTAACCGGAGTGGCCACATTAAGCGGTATTGCAACCAGAGGAAGCCGTTAAACTTAGAAGTCCTGGGGTCGAGGACCAGCCCTCAGGAGGGACAGACGGAATAGGTCCATTGTTGAAAGGAGGGCAAATCAGATACGCAAATCCAGCCCCAATATTACAAAGCCAAATAAAATTTGTGAGCACACCAACTGCAGGGAATGTTACATCAACCAGTGCAAGAAGGATTACAGGAAAGGTCGTATGGTTCCACGTGCGGCGAAGATATGGATTCATTAACCGGGATGATACCAAGGAAGACCTGTTCATCCATTATACTGCTATCAAAAAGAACAACCCAAGAAAGTACCTCCGCAGTTTGGGAGATGGAGAGATAGTTCAGTTTGAGGTCTTGAATGGGAGGAAAGGTCTACGAGCAGCTAATGTAACTGGCCCTGGTGGTGTTCCAGTTCAAGGTAGTAGATATGCAGCCGATCGCAAGCATTATTGGCATCAGTCACATCAAAGATGTCCTCCACGTAATTACCAGCAAAAATATGAGATATGGTAAGAACTTACCCTTGTTATCTCTATTTCTACGAAGTCCATAGGGTTCCACAGGATACCTTGGGGTATAGGTGTGACGTCAGTCGCAGGGCACCAAAGAGTTAAGCTTTCAGCCTCCCAGGATGCACTAGGTCCCCCTCCTATACCCCGCCCCCGGGCCAAGGCACCTCAGTTAGTTACCAAGCCATAGGCCGGAGGAGGAGAAGGAAGAGAGAGAACAAAGATCTGGACACATACAAGAATCACATTCTCACCAGAGGGAGACGGAAAACCGGTGACCAGAGCAAAGCCCATCTGCAGCACAGGTGCGACAGGGCGGGAGTCCTGTGGAACCCTATGGACTTCGTAGAAATAGAGATAACAAGGGTAAGTTCTTACCATATCTCATATTTTCTACTTCAGGGTCCATAGGGTATCCACAGGATACCTTGGGGATGTCCCAAAGCAGTATCCTTTAAGGGTGGGGACGCTCCTGTGCAGAAAGGAGAATCCGCCGCCCGAAGGAAGCATCCTGAGAGGCGAAGGTGTCAAACCTGTAATACCTCACGAAGGTATGGACAGAAGACCACGTAGCAGCCTTGCAGATCTGAACTGCCGAGGCACCACGTCGAGCTGCCCACGAAGGACCCACAGACCTAGTGGAATGAGCCTTCAGAGAAGGAGGGACCGGTAGGCCTTCATGAAGATAAGCTTCAGAAATAGCCATACGGATCCAGGCTGCCAAAGTTTGCTTTGAAGCAGGCCAACCCTTTTTACGGAAGCCAAAGAGGACAAACAAAGCGTCCGACTTCCTAAACGAAGAAGTGCGGTCAACATAAGTCCTTAAGGCCCGCACAACATCCAAAGAGGCCTCACCCACGGAAAGACCCGGTGAGTTAAAGGCCGGAACAACTATTTCCTCGTTAATATGAAACTGGGAAACAACTTTGGGAAGAAACTCGGGCCGAGTGCGGAGCACTGCCCTGTTCCCATAAAAAACCAAGAAAGGGGGTCTACAAGAAAGAGCCCCTAACTCAGAAACACGTCTGGCCGAAGCAATGGCCAGAAGGAAAACAGTCTTAGCTGTTAGCCATTTAAGATCCACTGAGCCCAGTGGTTCAAACGGCGGTCCTTGGAGAGCCCTCAGGACCACAGCCAAATCCCAAGGCGCCACAGGTGGAACAAAGGGCGGCTGAATGCGGAGAACACCCTGCATAAAGGTGCGCACATCCGGGATTGTAGCAATCCTACGGTGAAACCAGACAGATAGGGCCGAAACCTGTACCTTCAAAGAAGCAAGGCGAAGCCCATGATCTAGTCCCGCTTGCAGGAAGGCGAGAATCCGAGACAGACGAAACTCCCGCGGTGCATAACCTCTCGGTCGACACCACTGGAAGAACGTATGCCACACGCGATGGTATATCCTCGCGGAAGACGGTTTCCGAGCTCGTAACATGGTACGCACCACAGAGCTGGAAAACCCCCGGGACCTCAGCATGGCCGTCTCAACAGCCACGCCGTCAAAGACAGCCGAGTCAGGTCCGGGTGAAGGCAAGGACCCTGAGACAGAAGGTCCGGTCGTAGCGGTAACCGCAGAGGAATGTCCACGGACAGACCCTGAAGGTCTGAGAACCAGTGCCGTCTGGGCCACGCGGGAGCTATCAACAGGAGCGTCCCTCCTTCCTGTTTGAATTTCCGGATTACCCGTGGAAGAAGGGAGACCGGAGGGAACAGGTATGCGAACCGGAACGTCCACCGGACGGACAGAGCATCCACCAGAGACGCCCCTTCGTCTCTTGTGCGAGACCCGTACACCGGCAACTTGTTGTTGTGCCGGGACGCCATGAGGTCGATTTCTGGAAGACCCCACCTGTCCACCAGTAGTTGAAAAACGTCCGGGTGCAGGGACCATTCCCCCGGATGAACGTCCTGGCGACTTAGAAAGTCCGCCTCCCAATTGAGCACTCCCGGGATGAAGACCGCTGATATGGCCGGAAGATTGCGCTCCGCCCAAACCAGGATCCGAGAGACCTCTACGAGAGCCGCCCGACTGCGAGTTCCTCCTTGCCTGTTTATGTAGGCCACGGTGGTAGCATTGTCCGACTGGACCTGCACCGGGCGACCCTGGAGAAACCGCTGTGCCTGCTGGAGAGCATTGAAGACCGCACGGAGTTCCAAGATATTTATTGGAAGCTCCGCTTCTGTCGGCGTCCACCTGCCCTGGAACAAGTGTGGACCCGAAACTGCTCCCCAGCCCCGAAGACTGGCGTCCGTTGTCAACAGGACCCAATTTGGAACCCAGAACGGACGTCCCTTGTTGAGGTGGGTCGTCTGTAACCACCACGTAAGGGACAGGCGAACCTCCTGGGTGAGCACAATCGTCTGGGACTTCAGAGACTGAGTCAGCCCGTTCCACTTGGACAGGATCAGGTGCTGCAGAGGTCTGGAGTGAAACTGGGCGTATTCCACCATGTCGAACACCGACACCATGGAGCCCAGTAACCTCATCGCCGAGTGTAAGGACACCCGGCGGCTGTGCAGACAACTGCGCACCCTTGACTGTAAAGCAGAGATCTTGTCCTCCGTCACGAAGATCCTTTGCTGTCCCGAGTCCAATAAGGCTCCAAGATGCAGAATCCTCCGAGACGGGATTAGAGTGGACTTCTGCCAGTTGATTAGCCAGCCGTGCCGTTGCAGCAGTGCAATGGTCAGGTCCAAGTGGCGTAACAGGAGCTCTGGAGATCCTGCCACCAATAACAGGTCGTCCAAATACGGCAACATGCGGACTCCCTGCAGCCGCAGAGAAGCCGCCATGACCGCCATCACCTTGGTGAAAACACGTGGTGCTGTTGCCAGGCCAAAAGGTAACGCCCGAAACTGGAAGTGGTCGCTGCTGATTGCAAACCTGAGGAACTGTTGATGGCGCCAAAGAATAGGGACATGCAGGTAAGCGTCCTGTATGTCCAATGACACCAAGTAGTCCCCAGGTTCCAGCGCCAGAATGATGGACCGTAGGGTCTCCATCCGAAACTTCGGGACCCGCAAAGACTTGTTGAGTGCTTTGAGGTTGAGAATCGGACGATATGACCCATTGGGTTTCTGTACCAAAAATAGATTTGAATAGAAACCCTGGCCCCTCTGGGAGAATGGAACCGCCACTATAACTCCAGCCTGGAGCATAGTGTGCAATACCTTCCGCAGCTCCGTAGCCTTGTTCCGGTCTGATGGGAGACCCGTGGTGAAGAAGCGAGCCGGGGGTCTGTGCCGGAAGGAGAGGGCGTATCCGTGGGAAACCACCTCCAGAACCCAAGTGTCTGTCGTAGTGGTCGACCAACACTGGGCGAACTGTAGCAGGCGGCCTCCCACCCTGGGATCCCCCAAAGGGAGGCCCGGACCGTCAGGCCGCAGGCTTGTCATCTGGCTTGGGGGCCGGACGTCTGGTACTCCATGCCTGCTTCCGGGGCTTGACCGATTTCTTAGGGCCAGCCTGTCGAGGAAACGACTGTGGTTTGGGCCTGCCCTGGGCCCTAGATGACCGAAAGGACGATGGTCCCGAACCAGAAGGAGCAGCGGCCGACGGGAGACAGGCAGATTTGGCTGCCGCCAGCGTGGCCACAATCTTATCCAGATCCGGACCGAAGAGAACTTCTCCGGTAAACGGCAACGCTTCCAGACCTTTCTTGGAATCTGCGTCCGCCTTCCAGGATCGCAGCCACAAGGTGCGACGAGCAGCTACCGCTGCTGAAGAAATTCTAGACACCAGAGTACTAATGTCTAGAGCCGCCTCGTTGATGTAGGTGGCCGAATCACGGAGATTGCCAATCAACTCCGCCTGATCGGCCGGACAGTCGGATTCAAAAGAAGCCTCTAATGAAGCCGCCCAGCGCTCCATCGCTCTGGCAACCCAGCAAATGGCCATAGCCGGCCGTGCTGCCCCCCCTGCAAGGGAATAAGCGGACTTCAGGCAGATTTCTACCTTGCGGTCCGTAGCATCCTTAAGGGAGGACATGGATGGCATCGGCAATGTGGCACTACGGACAAGACGGGTCACGTGCGAATCCACCTGTGGAGGGGATTCCCACTTCGCAAAATAATTATCCGCGAACGGATAAGCCACCGCCAGGCGTCTCTGCGGCTGGTATCTTTTGCCAGGTTGTTTCCACGCCTCCTCTAAATGGTCCACCAACTGACCCGAAAGAGGAAAGACTGTGGCATCGCCCTTCACATCTTTGAAAAAGGCATACTTAGATTTAGCCGCTGGGGGAACTTCGTCCTCAATCACCAAGGCTGTGCGGACCGCCCGAATAAGTCCAGGAATATATACTTTGGACTTAGCATCAGCGTCCTTAGTATGGAGAGGTTCCTGATCGTAAGGATCTAGAATCTCCCCATCATCAGACGTCCCTTCGTCATCCTCATAAGGAGCGGACAGAGACGCCACCGGCCTTTTATGAGACCGCATCACAGACTCCCCTTGCAACACATCCGACAAGTGCTGTACAGAACTCGTCAGGGAGTTAACCCACGCTGGCTCCTGAGAACCCGGGAGCGGGGAAATAGGGAGACTGTGGGGTACCACCAATTGTCGTGGGAACCCCTGCATGGGTGACGACACCACAGACTGCTGGGACAAACCCATCGGAGTAAACGCGGGCTGCGGAGCTAACTGGCCCACTAAAGCTGTTAACGCCTGAGCGAAACAAGCCCAGGGCGGCTCCTGTACCGGTGCTGTAACCGTAATAGGCCGCGCCATGGACAAACACTGCCGGCAAAGGCCCTCCGCGCTACCCTCCCCCTCCGCTAACGGTACTTTGCACGTGGTACACTGTAGCCGGAGGGGAAAATCACTTTCAGACATGATGGCACCACGTATGTGACCTCTCTCACCAATTAAGTATTAAATAGGCGAGAGACCACCCTGCAGCACCGCACCGCAAGGGCTTTAGCAGAAAGAACAGGGACAGTAATAAAGCTGACAGTTTAGAGAAGAAAAGATTACAGGCAGCAGCGCTAGCACAGTCACATACAATGCAGAAAAATAACAATTCCTGCACTAACAGCGCTGATCACTCAACTACACAGACACAGGGCCTGGTAGGACACAGCGCTGCATACACAGACCTGACCACAGCGGAGGAGAGGTATGCGGGGGGACCCAGACCACGATGCTTCCGTCCAGCGCTTCCAGCAGCGTTCACCATGCGTTCTGGAGAAGATGGCCGCCGAGGAGCAGAGAGGAGGCTGGCCTGGGGGAGGAGCTCTGCCACAGGACCAGTCGGCAGCATGCAGAGAGGGCTGTGTGCAGCGGGGGAGGCGCCGGCTGTGAGACAGGGAAGGCGCGCTCCCCTGGCATGCATTTAACCCCTGGGACGCCGCAGCGCTACCGCTCTGCTGCGGTCCGCTGTCCCAGGGGGTAGTGGAAGCGCAGGTTGGTCGCCTGGCTCCACGCTGCAGCCAGTCCCCAGGGAGCCCCCTGCCTGGGGACTTAGGACCATGTGATCAGCGGGGACCCACCGCGGGACCCCGCTGCTTACCTCTGTCCCCCTTGAATCCGGCCATGGTCCGGAGCATCTGGGGTCACCGCTAGCTGTGACCCCAGACGCCCACCAGCATCCCCGGATCAGTACCGGCGTTCTGGTACCGGCGGGGTGTAGGGAAGACAGCATGGACGTCAGGACTGACTGTCCATGCTGTTCATCCAGTTGTGCAGCCACAGCTGCATGAAGAATAAGCTTCAGGGGCTCTTCTAGCCCCCACTCCAACAGGTGCACCCGACTCCGGCCGGGCACCAAACTAAACTGAGGTGCCTTGGCCCGGGGGCGGGGTATAGGAGGGGGACCTAGTGCATCCTGGGAGGCTGAAAGCTTAACTCTTTGGTGCCCTGCGACTGACGTCACACCTATACCCCAAGGTATCCTGTGGATACCCTATGGACCCTGAAGTAGAAATGACCGATATCATGAAGATGGAAAGGAGCCCGAAGAGATAAAATGTGATGCAGTGTTTCAGAGTCGGCAGAACGTAATTGGGCCACCACCTTCTCCAGAACTCGAGAGCGAATTTAGAGCGGAGGACATCCATTCTCGGGAAAATTGCTGTAATCAGGGACATTCAAAGGCCGCTGAACCAGAAACAGGCAGTAAAAGGGTGAACCACATGGCCACAGCAAAAGAATTGGAACCTCCTAAACTTCATTGCCCGGACTCAGTCATATTGAAATCTGAATCCGACGTCCCTACCAACACTCCAAGCACAGCTAAAGAAGAAGTGACATATCTCTTCCCAGAGTGGCATCGCGCAGACTGCGAGTACATCACGATAAGTTCCCAAGAGGTAGCAGCAATTCTGAAAAAGGCATGCAACAAGTCAGGGAAGAGACGCAAAGGAAACTCTACCCATTAGATGCAGGCAATAGTATGCTCAGTAGCTGCTTAAAAGTATCAGACTAAATTGTTACAGGTGTAAATACTGTGTTAAGAGTTATAGTTGCCCATGTTGTTGCAAAAGAAACAATGGTAGAGTTTGTCTAATAGTGATTCAGATTTGTTAGAAAACCCGATGCATGGGGACATGCATCATTCTAGCGGGGAGGAATGTGATACCCCTAAAGTGTATATTGTCCAGCTTATATAGATATATGGTATGTTGAGATAATAATTCATATATTTACACTGCATTATGTGGTAGAAGGGTGCTGATTGATGTACTGTAGGTGCTCAGTAAATAAGCTAAAAAGACTGTCAGTCTGTGTATTTACACAGCGTTAAATAGTAAGGAAATGCTGTTTGATGTGTCAGCGCCCCCCCTCCCTAGAGAGGACATTGGAGCAGCCTGCCTTCCCTGAACTATTGTGCACTGATGGGCGCGCGGCATGGAGCAGGTTAATGCCGCCGCCGCAGAGGGAAGAAGGAGCTCTATGGAGACCTGAGTAGAGAGAAGCAGGGCGCGCGGTCGGCGGGAAGCGGACCCGCACGCGACCGCTGGAATATAAGAGTTTTCCCGCAGGGGCTGCTGGGGGTTGGCCTGAGGTAAGCGAGCAGCGGAGGAAGCGCTGCGCTTACCGGCGAAAGGGAGTCCTGAGGCAGCGGTGAGCGGCGCAGAGTCTGCGCACTCACCTGGGAGTCCTGGGGAGACTGTCGGCAGGAGCCGCTGGCAGAGAGAGAGCTTGGATCGTAGCTCAGCTGAGAGGAAGCTGCCAGTCTGCCGGGTCCTGAGAGGAAGCAGCGTCAGCAGGGGGATGTCTCCAAGCCTGCCCCTTCTAGGTGACTGACAGCTGGGGAGCTGAGAGGCTGCTGCCGGGACTCAGAGAGGAGAAAGGGGTTTTCAGCAATGGAGCCGCCCTGCATCCTCCCCCTTCTTGTGACTGACGGCTGGGGCCAGAGAGTATCAAGTGCTGAGGCGCGGCTTCCACTGGATGGGACGGACCAGAGCTGGTGACAGGTGGAGCAGTGAGTACTCTGACCCGCTCTTAACGCAATCCCTGTCAGTTTACACAGCCCCAGTATTAGTTAGTGCATACCAGCTGAGGAAGAAGTTCTTTCAGTCTATAAGCAACTTGGATCCCTAGTGACTTTAGTGCAAACCCTATGGGACAAATGTATTGAATGCAGTAAAAGGCAGTATCCTATACAGTGAGAGTTCCCCATCCTGCAGGGAGAATATAGCATACACTTTTACTATTTGGATGTAGACATTGCTGCAGGTAACTCCCATCGGTACATTCTCTGGACCCTAAAGCTCTTAAATTTGCTGACAGGAGATAACAGACACTGTGTAAGTAAGGGAGCAGCCATACTCTCAGCTAAGCCGCAGGGAGCAAATCCAGGAGGAAGTACAACTAACTCTGCTACATCTAACCTTAACAGAGCCCAGTCAGCTACCATACAGCTTTCAGTAAGGAAATATTGTTATATTACATACTGCATCCAAGCCAGTTGTTAATACTGTGCAGTAAGGGAAGTAGAGAGTTGTATTGTGCACGCTACTACCAGAGACAAGTAACCTGTTTAAAAAGCCTCAGTGCAGGATCTTGCATAGATAGAGTACATTTCAACTTATTCCCCAACATTCTTCTTCAACCCGGGCAACGTTTATAAAAACTGTCTCCTAGCTAGCTAATCACTTGCATGCAGTGAGAAACTTCGAGACTATTGCATTCTATGTTTTTCCTGGTGCACCAGGTAGATGTGGTAGAACATGCTTTATTTGTTCTGTTATACATATGTGTGATGTAATATATATGTTCGCTTTTAACCTTCTTCTCTGCAGTTGGATCGCAAGTCCAGTGTTCCGGTTACAATAAAATTTGCGGATCCAAGTGTAAATTTATTTGCTTAAAAGTGTGCTGAAAAAAATCGAATTGTTCTTCTGAAATGCTAATGTAAAAGTTGTCACTAATTTGAACTGATCTTGTTTGAATAAATATCACATCCTATTGCCACTATTGCCTGTATCTAAATCATTACCTTCCGGAAGATTCCAAGGTGATCCAGAGACAGAGTATTTGGTAAGGAAGCACCCTAACACATCACTAGTAGAATAGAACACCCTTAGCGGGGTGTTACAGATGTAATTATTATACTTCACATACAATTTTAATGCTTGTAAGTTATGTGTTAATAAAGTTATATAGATTTAGCAAACATTGTAAACATATAACATTTGACTTACTGTACAGAATTGTAACTGGAAAATGAAATCAGGCCCCCAAAAGCGAGAGAAAATGAATAGAAAACTTGGGCACCAGCATCCAGCCAAGTTACCGGATTTGCCAATTCATTAACCTAAAATAAATTTTACGTTTGTGAGTTTTTTTATTTTGAATAATACTAAAATAAAAAATGAATATGGGCAATGTCCTATCAACTTATACATATACAAGTGATTGTTGGCAGTCTTAGATATGCTGGCATACACATTATTCTCCAAGTGCTAACTTAGTGAAATATGTTACTTATGTATAATAAGTTACATATTTTGAATAAATAGAGAACAAAGTTCAAAGCAGACTGACAAAACAGCGCTGGGATTATTACTTCATTTTATTAAGAAGAGAAATGTAATACAAACAGGACTTATGTGTTACTTGAGAGCAACATTTTTAATAAGCTTTTAAAATTGATATTTCAGCATCAGCAGCAGTTCTTACCTTCTTTCTGTTTAGGGGCAGCCTGGGCTGAAGCATTGCCTTGGCCCCTATCCATTACGCATGCGTGAAAAAAGGACGGGAGAAAAACCCCACAATCTCAAGCCTCGCACATGCGAAGTAAAAATAGCATCGGTGCTAGGGGCTGCATCAGCTGCATCCCTAGAAGCCGAAGTGGGCTGGTATATTAAAAGCAGAAGTGGCTTCCCATTGTTTATGGCAGTCTGGACTGGCAGCCCCAGGGGGGGGAAACTCCTCCCCCTGGGCTGTCTGTTTGAAGAGTGAATAGCAGAAAGCATTTTCAATGGTAATAAGTACATTTATTAACCAGTACTCAATGCGCGCGCGAAAGGTGCAAAGTGGGCATGGCCACGTGTCACGAGGGGGCATGGCCATGCAGCATGGGGGCATGTCTGCACGTCACGCTCCCATTTCTCTGCAGTCTTGGTCATGCCGAGTGCTTCAGGAACTGATGGGCTTCCCCATGTCACTCACTGGCTGGCCCGGGCCCCTGGGGTATGACTGGCCCAATCATTCATAGGCCGACTCATGCGCCAAAGTCTGTCTTACCGCCATGTGCTGTGACTTGCTCAGAGGCACAGGCTTACAGCTAATAGCGGTGGGAAGGCGGTTGGGTAGTACTGTGTTCCAGCTACTATTTTTTAAATGGATCGCCGTACCAGCCCATACCGCCTTACTCGCACCACTGTATTATAATATTCACAGGAGGAAGATAGGAACTGGCGCTGTAGCATAGTGGGTGACTGGGGGCTCAAAGGGAAGTGGTAGATTTTACTGGGAGGCTGCAGCCCAGCAGTCCCTCTATAAAATCTGCTCCTGATCAGCATAAATAGCCTTTTAAACGTCATACAATTTCTGATGTCTACCTTATAACTTTAAAAAATCACATAAATAATTGTTTATATGGATAATTTCTTAATTGGGGGTGGGTTTGTACCAGGTCACTCATAAATATGGTTCTAAGGAGTTTATTTATCATGCTGTGATAACAAATTTTTCTCCAATTTTTGGTTGATAAAGGAGTTATCACTGGTCCACCTAATCAGGGCCGTAGCTAGGGTAGTGCGGCTGGTGCCATCGTACAGGGCACCACAGATCAGGGGGCGCTGTTTGGGCCTGTCAAATTTCCGTTTATTATCATTCTCACTTGTAGCTTCCTCTTATTTCATCCCCAGCATCTCCTGGCTTCCCTATCTGTTCCCTGGCCCTTCCCCATGAGGCCATTCCCCTTTTTTGGGTGCATTATGTTCCTTTGCTCTGCACCATGTATCAGCAGGATACAATTTATATATATATATATATATATATATATTATATATATTCCATAGCCAAAAAACCTTACGGTTTCACATGTCCCATTAAGGCTGCTCAGACATGATCTGAAAATTCACAAAACCTACTGAATTTGTGCCACAATTTATTAACCATCAGGGTTTTGATGAGCAAACTGGGCCACCTGCAGAGCAGTAGGACAACAAATAGGTACACCAACACGGGTGGAGGAGCAGACAGCACACAGGAGGTGCTTTAAGGGTGCAGAGGGAGAGGCGGCTGTGGGACACAGGCTTCAGGTGTGTGGCGCAGTGGCAGCAACAGGGGTGTGGAACAGTGGCAGCAACAGGGCCGTGCACAGAAGCATCAGCGGGTGACAGAGGGACTCATTGGTGCTGGGCATGCACCTGAGAATATCAAATCAATAAGACACAGATGCATGGACGTATCAGTGAGATCCATCCATGCATTGTTTTAAAAAATGAATGTGTAATATAAAAAAAAAATTACGTGCCCCGACAGCACAACCAGCATCAAGCTTTGGAGCCCCAGTGCTGGTTGTGCTAAACACATGGGACAAATGACATACGGGGTTCCCTCTATAAAGCACAACCAGCACCAGGCTAATCAGAGCCAGACCTGGTTACCAAAATACAGGGGACAAACGACGTAGGGGGTCCCCTAAAAAAATGGAATTCTCCCATAGAGAATTCCGGAGGGAGGAGGCATGGTGTTTAAGGGGTTACACCTCAAAAGCTATTGGAGGTACGGAGCTGAAATTTGGCATACGTCGTTTGTCCCCTGTATTTTGGTAACCAGGTCTGGCTCTGATTAGCCTGGTGCTAATCAGAGAATTGTCGCTCGGTGCTGCATGCCAAATTTCAGGGCAAAAACATAAAAAATTAAGACTTGGGTGTAATCTAAATTTCAGTTTTATCTGACACTCAATTAGGACAATTTTTCTGCTGTTCTCTATGGTGGATTTTTGGGAAGGCATAACTCAGGGTAGGGGGCGAATTTAGACTTGGGGTTTGTTTTATTAGATAACTATTGTTCAACGGTAGGTGCTTTTGGGGCTTAGGTGATTGAGAAAGTTACAGTTTTTAAACTATTACCTCACGAATCCGCCATTATAGAGATAGGAGGTTTCAACTTGATGCACAGCCTCAGTAGGAGCGTCTATCAGGTGTACTTACTGTGGTTTCACTTGGGTGCACCAAGATGGCAGGTCAGTGCGAGCGGTAGCGGCGGATGGGCTTGGGGAAAGAAGCAGCCGTAAGTTACGGCAGGAACCCAGGGGGGCAGCAGGCGTTAGCTGTGGCCAGGACCCAAAGGCATTAATGGCGGCAGTGGTGAAGGCGGAAGGACCCGGGGGAGGTAGCAGCAGACAGATGCAGGCTTGGATCTGAAAGATCCGTGATACCTGCATCTGTGTATAAATAAACACAGAAGCACAGATGGGATAAGTGAGACCCATCTATGCTTCTGTGATAAAAAAAAACCTGTGTAAAAACAAAACAAAAAAAATGGCGTTGCCCTTCCCCCCCAAATGACAACCAGCACCAGGCTATGGAGACCAGCACTGGTTGTGCTAAATACAGGGGACAAATGACGTAGGGGTTACCCTTATTCAGCGTAACCAGCACTGGGTTCTGAGCCAGTCCTGGTTCTGTAAATACAAGGGAAAAATTGCGTAGAGTCCCCCAGTATTTATCAGAACCAGCACCGGACCCTTTCTAGTAGGGGGGTGATGCCACAGACAGGGGAGCCCTTTCACCAGGCCCCCCAGCCAAAGCATCACCCCTGACTGCTAGTCAGCCCAGGCCGGGGATCCCTGGGGAGTTGCCCTCTCCAGGGCACCCCAGGCTGATAGCCCGGGGTTATCCCTAGCACCCCTGGGCGGTGAGTGCCAGGTTGATTATCTAAAGTGTGGTGCATATGAAAATATAAATATTGTCTTTTGCAGTAGTTCTACAGGTCTCAGCAGGCATCCCCGCAAACTGGTGCTTGGGACAACCACAGGTACCAGCAGGCTGGGCATTAAGGGCCCACTGGTACCTATACTACCCCTGCAAAAAAAATATTAAAATGAATCAAAGACAGTTTGTTTTAATATTTTATTTAACGGGACCTTCACCTGAAGGGCAGCAGCCTTTAAGCTCTTTGTCATGGCTGCCGCTCCCCCGTGACTTCTACGGCATCTTCACCTGGAAAGCGGCGGCCTTCAAGCTCTCTTTCCCGGCTGCCGCCATCCAGGGCTTCCGCAGCGTCCTCTTGCTTCAGCTGGTCTTCTCGCCAGCTCCCCAGCTGATGACTGAGTGGACAGCACCTCACGCTGGCTGTATTTAAGCCAGACGAGGGGGCGGGGTGATGACATCGGGAGCCGTGATTGGCTCGTGACGGCCATCTTTGAATTTAAAAAATGGCACTGAGGCACCATTTTTTAAAAGGGCTTGCTCCGTTCTCACCATTGAAGTCAATGGTGAGAACAGCTCATTGGCTGAGAGGCGGAAGGCTCACCTCTCTCAGCCAATGAGCGCTCCGCACTGGGATTTCTGAACTGAAATCCCGGGTGGAGCTGTCATTCGGGTATTAGTGTTCTCTGAGAACACTACTAATGTGTGAGGGTCCCGGTATCTCCGTGTTTTTTTTTTGCCAAGACCCTGGATTGACTGAGAGGACAGATCCACGCATAGGAGGAGGTGAGTATGTTTTTTTATATTACAGCTAATCCATTGGATTATCTACTGGAGAAGAGGACAGAATGACTACAGGGATACATAGGTGAGTATGTGAGCTAGTGTGTGCATGTGTAAGTACATGTGTGTGTGCATGTATGTTTTAATAAAATTGTACTTTTCTACGGTGTCTGTGTTGTGTGTATTTTTAATATTGCTTTTGCTGTGGAACTACAGGTACCAGCAGGCCCGTAATGCCCCGCATGCTGATACTTGTGGTTCTCCAAGTACCAGCATGCGGGGGAGGCTTGCTGGGAACTGTAGTTCCACAGCAAAATACAATATTTGAGTTCTTTCATATGCACCACACTTTACATAATCAACCCGGCACCCACCGCCCAGGGATGCTGGGGATAACCCCAGGATATCAGCCTGGGCCTGGGGTGCCCTGGAGATGGGGACCCCTTTATTGGGGGGTCCCCAGCGCCCCAGGGATCCCTGGCCTGGGCTGACTAGCGGTCAGGGGTGATGCTGCGGCTTGGGGGCCTGGTGAAAGGGCTCCCCTGGCTGTGGCATCACCCCCCAGCTAGAAGGAGTCCGGTGCTGGTTCTGGGAAATACAGGGGGGCCCTATGCATTTTTTCCCCCTGTATTTCCAGAACCAGGACCGGCTCAGAGCCCTGTGCTGGTTGCACTAAATACGGGGGACCCCTACATCATTTGTCCCCCGTGTTTTGGCAACCAGGACTGGTTCTGAAAAGCCTGGTGCTGGTTGTGCTTAATACGGGGGACTCCTATGTCGTTTGTCCCCTGTATTTAGCACAACCAGTACTGGGTCTAAAAAGCCCAGTGCTGGTTGTTTTTCAGGGGGCGGGGCCATGCCATTTTTTTTTTAAACACAGAAGCAGGTATCAGATCGAGCCTGCATCTGTGTGCTGCTACCTCCCCGGGTCCTAGTGCCTGCCCCACCGCCGCCTGCACTGTCGCTCGCACTGCCACCGCTAAGGCCCGCTACCGCCCCGGGGTCCTGGCCACAGCTAACGTCCGCTACCCCTCCGTGCCTTTCCCCCGGGTCCTGCTGCAGCTAATGCCAGCTTCCTTCCCCCGAGCCCACCACCGCTAAAGCCTGCAAATGACTGCCATCTTTGTGCACCCAAGTGAAGCCACAGGAGTTATGCTCCTGTAGATAGATAGATAGATAGATAGATAGATAGATAGATAGATAGATAAGCAAATTCCTCAGAAAGTATCCCAATATGCCGAGATTTGCCTTATTTATGCAAAGTCTCTGTAATTTTGCTTGAATAAACTAATTAACAAGTTGGAGACGTGAATAATATCTGCATGCTTCTACTAACCTCTATGTGCTAATAATTTGGCTGTGTTACTACCCTTAGCCACATGGGACTTTAAAAATATTGCTTGGATTGTGTTAATGGTGTTCCTTTTTGCTTTGATAACTATACAGTAGGATATTGTACTAATGTATCTGCTATACTTTGCTGGCTAGTTCATGGATTAATTAATGGTGATTTTTTTATATTTACATATTTTATATTGGTATTTAAATGAGTGTTATATAATAAATTATTAATGACTGGCAGTGCTTCTAATTTCTTCTTTGTAAAACAAGCATTTACTATTCACTTCTTAACTATACATTAAAATATGGTTCATAAAACCCCTTTTTAACACTAGTGAGATCTATGGGTGAAATGAATCTCTGAAAAAACATAGAGCAGGAGAATAGTAAGGGCAGGAGCGTTTTAAGAGAGGAGGGGGGCCATGTGCAGCCTCCGTTTGGGCTCCCTCCTCTCTGACGGCGGGAAAATGGCGTCCGCACCTAATTTCCCAGGGACATCTTTACTGCGCATGCGCAGGTCACTGGGAGAATGGTCGCCACCATTTTCCCAGTGAGTGTCCACTGCTGTACAGCGCCAGTCCGGCGCTGCGGAGCAGCACTTCGGAAATTGGCGGAGAGGTAAGTATAATTATCTATGGGTGCAGGGTGTGCGGTGTGCACCGCACACCTTGCACCCATTATAAAGACGCCTATGAGTAAGGGCCTGATTGTAAGTGGCACGCAGCTCTGTATGTGGCAGCATTTCGCTAATTTTAGGTAACTGCACATTCGCTGTAGAGAACAAACTCATGCATATCTTCGGGTAATTGAGTTGGATGGATCTCAGACATTTCTCTCTATGGGGGAGATGTATCAAGCCTTGGAGAGAAATAGAGTGGGGAAGTTGTGCAAAGCAATTAATCAACTTCTGTCATTTATCTAGCACAGTCTGTGAAATGTCAGTTAGATGCTGATGGGTTGCTATGGGCAACTACTCCACTTTATCTCTTTCCAAGGCTTGATACATCTCATCTCATATGTGAAATGATTGTTTCTGGGTGTCAACTGGGTGGACGAATGGAAGAGAGTGGGAGTGTCATGGGCATGTAGCCAGAGTTGTGTCCTATTCGCGTGTATGCAGAGGGGACACCTAGGTAGGAGTAAGTGCCAATACTAATGGTGCTGGATGTGATAATGGACTGAAAGCAATGGGGTGGAATGAAGACCAGTGTGATTAGCTGGGTGTGACTCAGAATGAGGCCCTAAGTGTCTTTAGGCAGGAAACCAAACAGCCAGATTCCACAACTGAATATTGAGATCATTACTTTAAATACACTCTACAATTTAATATAGTGTAACAGTGGAAGTATGACAAAACTACTTACGTCTGGAGTGAACAAGAATTTGATCCCACTTACTGAACCCTTCAATGTGAGACCTCTAATCAGGAAAATTGTGAGGACCAAATATGGAAGTGTTGATGTTACATAAACTGCCTGGAACAAAAGAGAAATCAGATTATCAGAAGAGCGCCATTTTATGTATCTATTGATCTAGCATTGACAATTATGTTATTCATTTATATTTTCTATTTGAAGAAAATAAGGGATTTCATATGCATATATTTGTGGCATAAATATTCCAGACCATCCAACTTGATCTATTCCGTGTAATCTAAATGTTCTGCTTCTAAATTCAAACTTAATTTACTATTACAGCTTAACTTGGCTGAATGAATGAATTGATTAGTGGGGTTTTCTATGGCTTAAGCAATGAATTCACCACAGGTACTAGAACATTAAAGTAAGATGAAAGTTCAAGGTGAGACGGGTAAACTTGTAGTGTTTGCATGTACTATTGGCCTCTGAATACAAATTGTCATTGTAGAAAAAAACAAGCAGGGCCATAACCAGGTTTGTGCTGGCAGCGCCATTTAACAGAGCGCAGGGCTCTGGAGGAGGCACGGTCGCTGCCCAATGGCCCTTGCTTCTGGCTAGCAGGGTGCCTACAGCCAGGATCTCTGCTGCAGTGCTGCCCTTAGCATCCTTTGGATGCCCCAGACAGGCACCCTGAACTGTATTCAGCCACTTGGAGTGTCCTCAGGATGTTTAGGGCAGTGCTGCATTTCCCGATGATGTCAGCCCCACCCCCTATGTGCGATGTCACGATGGCACTGCAGCCCTGTTAGGCTGCTGAAACTTTAATTGGAGGCTTGATGAAGCATAAAAGTATTATTTTACTTGAATGTGATATCCATGATTTTGTAGAGCTTTAACGTCTATAAGCCGCACCAATTTCCCCTGGATTGTTTAGTCACAGATAGTGTATATGATTTATTGGGGGCTCCAGATTGGTGGTTTTGTTTTTTTCCTTTTTTATGCACAACTGCTGTTTATGTTTTCAAGCTGCCATTTCCAAGAGTGCAGAGAATCAGTTAGTCCTTATTTTCAGCGCCTGAACCTAAAAGAAGAATGCTTCTAACCATTATTTAACTTTTTTCTTTTAGAATGCATTTGAAGTAAACTGTAAAGTGTCTAATGCTGGACATAGACTATACAATTAGTGAAAGGTCTTCACTTCAGATACTTCAGCAAGAATTCATGATAACTAAGGGGTTTCATTTGAATCATTTATCTAAACACTACTCAGTTCTCTGAAGAACTAGAGCTCTAGTGATCCTTGATCACTAATTTACAGCTGTGTCTTCATAGACTGTGGCTTCAGTCTTGCCAAAGAGCCCGTCTCGGTGCATCAGGTCTTGGGCAACTTGGCCATGCTGATTGTCTTTTTTGCTTAAAATCTGTATCTTATTCGTACATAAAAAATATTGGAAGTGACAAAACTACTTTGCAAGATAGTGCTGATCAATTTGATGTGCGACATTTGTACATCTGTATACAAATTAGGGTGGTATTCAATTAGTTTTGCATATGCGATAAAGTTCTGCCTGCCGGCCTTTTCGCCTACATCACGTCTTTTCTCCACGGAAATTTATCATGCATGTCCCCGCTATTCGCCATATTCAATTCCAAAAGACGCGAAAACGCATGCCGGCGAATGTGAAACAGGTGAAAAAGTGCTGTCAGAATTGGGGAAACCAGCCTGTCACCCCCAAAAAGATGCACTAACATTGGGGATGAATATACAGTAGATGTGCCCGAATAGCCCTAATAAAGCTATTTGTGGTACTTAAGTTGTGTCTTTTGCTTCTAATTAGAGTCTTTGCACAAATGGTGAAGAATAGCATTAAGCAGTATTTTTTGCAGGAAATAAGTAGTCCTGTCAAATTTGGGGTACTTGGAAATGGGTGCTAGCATATTTTAAAGTCGCTAAAGTGACGTTTAAAAAAACGTAAAAAATGCACCTGAAGCAAGCACCTGCAATCATAACAACACCTATCTCATACTTGCAGACCCCCAAAAAGTCTATTACGCTACTTTTTATGTTTGTACCCCACTTTGTACTTTTTCGCCACCAAATTCAAACTACTTTTTAGGGGTGTTCCTCCCTTTTTTTTTAGGGATTTTTTGACGCAGTTATCCTTTGGGGGGCAGTGCCAAGGGTTCTAAGTGGTTTCCCCACCTTTGCACCCCAAAATAAAAAAAATACACTTCTTTTCTCCTGCTATTCAGAAGCAAATCACATTGCATTGACTTTCCGCATACGCGAAAAGTATATGGAATTGAATACGGAGATAAGTTTCCGACTGGTGAAAAGTCGCAATCGGCAATACTTTTTCGCGGATCTCGGCTTTTCGCTTCTAATTGAATACGGCCCTTAGTCTGAATCTGTATACAAAGCGCTATGATGCCGCGGCTGTGGCTTTTTCTCACGCCAAGTTCCATTGTGCTTCATCTGCGACTTTGTACGTGTTTAAAACTAATTCCTGTGCAGTATAAGTCGCAGCTCAACGTCTGTAGCACACTGTGGGCCTTATACCGAGTCGCACGCTAAGCTGATATTTACGCAGTCGGCTGCTGTTTTTTCTTCTGCGCATAAATTGGAGTCGCACAGTTCATGTGCCCAATTGTTACTGCACGGAGTTACAGAACGGAGTTGGATGCAGGGATAGTGGATTTCAGTAGGTATTCCTGGGAGGTAACAGGTAATTGGCTATGCAGACGCTGCCGTGCCGCATGCATATCACTTACAATGGCTGTGTCCAAGACACACAGCCGCTCAGGAGGCCATATTCATATGAATAAACTGCACCTGTCATAGGGCTGGTGCAAGTGTCGATGGTGTTTCCGATTGTGAATCTAAGGACACACCGAGACGGATTTCGCCGCCGCAAGATGCTGCAAGTGGGAGTCTTCAGTATTGGCAAAATCAGTCATGGCAGTAGCATAAAGACTATAGCAAAAGTGTCAGCCGCGACCGAGTCTGGGTGCGACTCAGAATAAGCCCCTTTGAGTGGTGATTCGCTGCTTCTGTTATGTAAATAAGACGCAAAATGTAAAGAAAAAGACAGTACGCTGCACTTGTTGCGGCTCAGGTGTGCTGGGCGTCTCACTCAATATGGTATATTGAGGCTAGGTGTATGAGGACACCTCTGTATTCTCCCTATATGTCTGCTTATCATTTTATATTACAGTGTATTCGAACACAATTGTACTGCTGAGGTGTTGTGTTGTGAGGTCTGGCATAAACATGATTGCACAAATCCTTCTATATAGCTTACAGTGTCATCCGTCAGATATAACAGATCGTTGTGCAAGTCATAGGCAGCATACAATGTTCTTTTTCAGAGATCATTTTCTGATTTTCCATAATGAGCACCTTTCATTTTGATTATTCAAATACATTCTGACCTTAGCCAAAGTATTATCTGGTGGTCACTCCCCTCCTCACCTATTAAAGGAACTGTTATAATATTGGATTATTTCTAGTCATTGCTAACTGGCTGATGTGCTTTTGTAAGAGATGCAGCATTGAAGCTCTCAACACCCTGTTGACCAAGCAAAAAGGAATTTGTAAAGGTCAGTAGTTCAGAGTATCAGCACTAAAATAGATTTCTCAGGTTTATTAACAGGTGACTAATCATAGGCACACAGCAGGAGAAATGAAGCTCTTGCCTTGTATTTTGGCCATAAGCACAGAGGGGACTTGTGATAAATATGGACATAGTGTGCTTACATACTGTATGGAAAGTTATAAATCTTTTAAGCAACATCATGCTAGCTAGTTAGTTTGTGCCTAATTACTTTCCACATATATCATGAATCTGGGGTGAAAATTATCATTTATTTATACAGTATACTGACTCTCTCCCCAATAGGACTCCAAGAACTTTAATTACTTTTTGCAGAGGGCAGAGACAGCTATCTTGGCACTGATAGTCTAAAATCCCTCCAGCGAACTTCCAGGAATAAGGTGTATTTGTTTTTTATGTTTATATTTTTAGCATTTACTCGCAATTATGTACATAATGTATAAATTAGATCAAACAAAATACCTTTCCTGTTGTTTCAATGCCTCTAATGGTACACACATATAGGACACCCCAAGCACAAGCCAAACTGAGAACAAGCCACCATTGGAGAGTGCCTGAATCTTCAATAGCTGGGGAGATATTCAGCGTTTCCCGATACCAGAAATAATCCACAGAAGAACTTTTTTCACACTCAAATACAACACCTGAAATTATTAGTAATTGTTTAGTCATTTGTGCAGTAAAGATGTTAGTTTTAAAACTTAGGGGCCTATGTATCAAAGCTTGATGCAATATAAAATTGTAAGAGAAAAGGTATTAACCAATCAGCTCATAACTGACATTTTTCAAACACAGCCTGTAAAATGTAAGATAGAAGCTGATTGATTGATGATTTATATCTCACAAGTTTAGCTCTCATCAAGCTTTGATACATAGGCCCCTTAATTCACATACCGACCCCATTACATTTCTGCTTCTCTGTAGGATAGTTATCAGTTCATCACAATTACCATTCTTACTTCTCAATGCTTGAAGAATACACCACCTTGTGGTTGTCATTGTTCCTGTTCTAAATAAGTTTTACTATAACAGGTATTTCAAAGGTGCATGTTGTTAGATCTTGTAGAAATACTATAGTTCAGTGACTGACTTGTTCTAAAAGATCCACATGTACTACTGACTATGGGGGGAGATGTATCAAACCTTGGAGATAGATAGAGTGGAGAAAAAGTACCAACCAATAAGCTTAACACTGTCATTTTTTAAACACAGCCTGTAAAATGGCATTTAGTAGCTGATTGGTTGGTACTTTATCTCCATTTTATTATCTCCAAAGTTTGATACATCATGATCTACCCCATTGTGATCCTGTAAGGAGATACTGTATGCTGTATAAAACTTGCACTCTTATTTTTGGTTGTCAACCATCAGTAAACTTAAAGTCAGTTAAATTCACACTTATGGTAGACATAAGCAATAAACCATTAAGATAAACCTTACAGTAATAAACTATAAATTATATGCCCGTCATTAATTTTTTTGGGGTTTATGATTCCCTTATTTCCGATCTCTGACAGTAACCAATGATTCCTTCCTATATACAACTTTTGTTGTATTTTACATTTCATTAAAATATATTTTTGGATTAAAAAAACTCAGAAAATGTTTGTAAAAATATTTTTTTTGTAAACTGTACAGAATTAATCATTGGAGACTTTCTAGACACTTCCAGGTACAGTATTTCAATTAGAAGTGATAGTGGTGAGCGTGCTGAAGGTAACCCGCCACTAAAATTGCACATTTTCCCTAAAACCCATGGAGGTGCACAGGAAAATATGCATTGTTAGTGATATTCCCAATCCCAGCTGCACATCGTGACTGTACACTGCTGAGAATTGCACCTTTGTTTCAAATCCGTTACTAGATTTTTGTGATCTCAGAAAAGTCATGCTGATACCTGTGTCCATAGAATCCAAACGATTAAAATTGCAATAAAATTAAATTGTAAACTAAACTAAAGCTAAAACAGCCTTGCACAATGATATGTGAAAATTGCATTCACTGCAAAAACACTAATATGTAAAAACAAAAATTACAATGAACAATCAGAAAACTGTTTTGTAAACCACTGTTGTAAAGAATAGTATACACCTACAGTACATTACTAGGTTGAGATTAGAGATGTGCGTCGACCCTCGTATTTTGGTTTTGGTTTTGGATCTGGATCCCCCCTGGTTTTGGATCTGGATTGGTTTTGCCAAAACCTCACCTCCATGTTTAGTTTTCGTGTTTTGGTTTTGGATCTGGATTTTTTTCTTAAAAAAACTATAAAAACAGCTAAAATGACAAAAAATGGGCCTGTTTTTGTTCCTACAGTATAATTAACCTCAATAACATTTATTTCCAGTCATTTCCAAACAATTTTGACCACCTCACAATATTATCTGCTTCATCTAGTTAAGGCCAAAAGGTTGCATCCAGCTAGCTGGCTGACTAAGCTAAGTGACACAGTGGGCGGCATTAACATGGGCAGTTCAGCTTCTAATTTCCAACACGGATACAGTGTGTTATACAGTGTGGGTTGGATACTGTGACAGCAGTGTCAGTAGAGCGTGTTGCTGACGGTGTCCTCAGTACATGGAATGGCAGTGCTGCAGTGCTGGCAGTGTCCTCAGTGAAGGGTACCGGTAATGTCGGCAGTGCGGGGGTGCCAGCGGTGTCTTTGGTGCAGGTTTGCTGGCTGTGTCGGCACTGCAGGGGTGCCAGTGGTGTCTTTAGTGTAGGTTTGCTGGCTGTGTCGGCAGTGCGGGGGTGCCAGCGGTGTCTTTAGTGCAGGTTTGCTGGCTGTGTCAGCAGTGCAGGGGTGCCAACGGTGTCATTAGTGCAGGTTTGCTGGCTGTGTCTGCAGTGCGGGGGTTGCTAGCGGTGTCCTCAGTACATGGAATGGCAGTGCAGGGGTGCCAGCGGTGTCTTTAGTGCAGGTTTGCTGGCTGTGTCAGCAGAGCGTGGGTGCCAGCAGTCTCCTCAGTTCAGGTTTGCTGACTGTGTCGGCAGTGCAGGGGTGTTCTCAATGCAGAGTGCCGACGGTGTCAGCAGAGCGGGGGTGCCAGCGGTGTCCTCAGTGAATGTGTGCTGACAGTATCGGAAGTGCAGGGGTGCTGGTGGTGTCCTCAGTGTGGGAGTGTTGGCAGTGTCGGCAGTGTGGGGGTCCTCAGTACTTGGGGCAGCAGTGCAGGAGTGTCGGCAACTGTGCTGTCGGCAGCAGGGGATGCTGCTAGTGGGGGTGCCGGCGGTGTCGGCAGCAGGCGCCATCTTCTTTTTCTCTCTCTCTGTGCATTTTCATTGGGCTTAACGCTGATTGGCTGAGAGCCGTCACAGACGGCTCTCTCAGCCAATAAGTGTTAAGCCTGCTCAAAACAAAACCTCGCGACCCGACAGCGGGGTCGCGAGGTTTTGCCTCGGGTGAGGGATCCGGGGCTGCGCTCGGATCGCCCCGGATTCCCGAAATTCGGGTGAGTTCGGATCTCTGAGATCCGAACCCGCTCATCTCTAGTTGAGATGGGTTCAGGAGTAAATGCTCTATTTATCACTCACTGATAACCCATAAGTTAATTGTTTTCCACAGGAAGGGTTGGACTGGCCCACAGGGGTACAGGAGAAATCCCCGGTGGGCCCCAGTGCCTGAGGGCCCACCCTCTCCTCTAGGGATCAGGTTTCAGACTGTGCACTTGAATTATACATTATACATATGTTACATTACCCTGCACAGGACTATGGTGCATTTTCTACAATGCATTGCTGTTATTAATCTGGTACATTAGCATGAATGCACTAGTAGTATTTACTATCTATATATATTTTTAAAGGGGCCCAGACCATGCACTCTCTAATGGTTATCCACACCCCAAAGTATGGACCCCCATCACTGCATTTCCCCGGTGGGCCATTCATGCCCCAGTCCGACAATGTCCACAGGAAGGGGTTACCAAAGAAGTTTCTGTCAAGAAATAAATGATTTCTCAGGCAGTTCTCTACTTACCATTATTTCTTGCATCTCTATACTCAGATATGGGGAATGCATTGTGCTTTATACAGTTACCACTGTTTTATATAAAATCATAACACCATTGCTGTGTCCCCATTACTGGGACCCAGCAAAGCTTTGTCGGCTTCAGAGACGCCTTTCAGACCTTGCTTAATCTCGCTGAGTCAAAGAGCTATGCACATGCCCAGACAGCACCTGTGTATTTTATCTATCACAGGTAGCTGCAGCATTGGGCTGCCAGCAATACAGAAGAGGAATATGCCAGGGGACACTCCTGGACCTCACTAGACAGATAAGTATTGGTAAATAGCAGAAAAATCATGCTACTTAGAGATGTGAGCAGTAGCAAAAACAGACGGTATATACTGTTCATTGGAATATTTAGGGGTCTATGTACTAATAATCGCGGGCCAGCTGTGATTTTTATCTACCCATCTCGCCAGGGATATTTTCATTTTTAATGAAAATATCCCTGTTATCTACAAAGGGGAACTCGCAGGTACAGCGGTGGCAGTAACAGCTGTCCCTGCGAGTTATATCCCAGTCAAATTGTGAAAGTCTTTCACAGAACTGTGCATGCACACAGTGTTAACTTCTGGAATCGGACAGGGGCTGCGAGAGAGAGATCAAAAGATCTCTTTCCTGCCCCTGGAGCCTCCATAGGCTTATAGTAGTTTACACCCTCTGAAGATGGTGTAAACTACTGTGGTTAATCTCTGAAAAGCTTTGCTTTTTGAAGTTTAGTAAATAGGGGTCAGATCGTAGTCCCCATTGCTAATAATTTGGACTGCGGTCTGCAGCACTAATTAGCACTTTGCCAGAGATTTCTGAGAAATCTCCTGCATTGTGCTATAAGTACATAGGTTAACTACATAAATTATGCAGAAACTGCAGTTTCTGCATCATTTTATGTAAAAAACAGATTGATACATAGGCCCCTTAATGAGAAGTAGAGAGCCTCAAGTGTCAAGAGGCAGCATTACCAATGGTTTTCCATAAAATGAATCATTATGTTTGTTTGTTTTTTATAACTAAAACACATTTTACCTGTGTGGTTTTCATTCAGTGGACAGGTACTCCATGGTAAAGGTTCTTGGAAGGAGTTGAAAAAATACCACATGACCCAGGCTATGATGGTGTTGTAATACAAACCAACCAGGAAAGAGACCAACATTGATGCAATACCTGCAAGAAATACATACAACTTTTATTTTTCTAGAACATTTTACAATTAAAAAGATAAAGTAAAAGTATGCAAGTGCTACTATGTAGGAATATGTATAATCCGTACAATGCTGTACGAATAAAAATAGACATTCAAAAAAAGTCTTTTGAAATGTTACTCCAATTTTGTCATACAGGGCGGGATTCTCTATGATGAAAAATGCAGTCAAACCTACGAAAATGCCATTTTCGGAGGTTTGACCGCATTTCCCATATGCACCAAGCACCGGAAAGCTAAACTTTATGGAAATTGCCAATAGGCAACTCCATCTTTAGATTGCATTTCTCAATAGAAGCCTATGGGCCTCTTCTCTGAGTTTTCCCTGAGAGGGATTCAATAGGATCCCTCCCAGGGTCCCCCAATGCTCGCACATGCGCTGGCTGATGGCCGTGGATACCCAGAGGGACTCCCGGTCAATTTAGGAAATATTAGCCAAATTTTGCTTTAGCTCTTTTATAGGTATAATTATTCTTTACAGTGACACTAGAACAGAAGCTATTATGAATAGTAACAAAAAACGTAATATTTTTAATTCAAAACCTACATTTCTGCTGCCTGTGACACCTGCTTCAGTCTACTACAATTCATATTTATTATGAATAACACATCACTCACTAGTGTATTCATGTTCCAAACATACCAATACCAGCAATGATGATGTATAGAATCTGTCTGAAACTATTAACTTAATTTGCAGATCATCATCAGGGGTAATCAATAATCCAAATGATTATATTTAGGGGTGTGCACCGGCCACTTTTCGTGTTTTGTGTTTTGGTTTTGGATCTGGATCTTTCTTCGTGTTTTGGATCTGGATTGGTTTTGCCAAAACCACCCTTCCGTGTTTTGGGTTCTGGGTTTTGTGTTTTGGATCTGTATTTTTTTGAAAAAAAGCATAAAAACAGCTAAAATCACAGAATTTGTAGGTTTTTCTGCTCCTATGCTATTATTAACCTCAATAACCTTAATTTCCACTCATTTCCAGTCTATTCTGAACACCTCACACCTCACAATAGTGTTTTTATGTCCAAAAGGTTGCACCGAGGTAGCTGGATGACTATGCTAAGCGACACGAGTGGGCGGCACAAACACGTGACCCATCTAGGAGTGACACTGCAGTGGCAGGCAGGATGGCAGTTAGAAAAACTAGGCCCCAAACTGTACATAATGCAAAGAAAAAAAGAGGTGCAAGATGGAATTGTCCTTGGGCCCTCCCACCCACCCTTATGTTGTATAAACAGGACATGCACACTTTAACAAATCAATCATTTCAGCGCCAGGGTCTGCCACACAACTGTGGCTGAAATGATTGGTTCGTTTGGGCCCCCACAAAACAAGCTGGCAATTAATGTGTCCCTGCACAAACTGGCTCTACGGAGGCAAGATGTCATCCTCATCCTCCTCATCCACCGATTCCTCACCCTCTTCAGTGTGTACATCCTCATCCTCACAAAGTATTAACTCGTCCCCACTTGAATCCACCACCACAGGTCCCTCTGTACCTTCTGGAGGCTGGTCTCCCTGGAAGAGCTGATAATTCATTTTGATGAACATCATCTTCTCCACATTCTGTGGAAGCAACCTCCTACGCCTTTCGCTGACAAGGTTCCCGGCTGCACTAAACACTCTTTCGGAGTACACACTGGAGGGGGGGCAACTCAGGTAAAATAGAGCCAGTTTGTACAGGGGCCTCCAAATTGCCTCTTTTTCCTGCCAGTACAGGTATGGACTGTCTGACATGCCTACTTGGATGCTGTCACCGATGTAATCCTCCACCATTCTGTCAATGGTGACAGTATCATATGCAGTGACAGTAGACATGTCAGAAATTGTTGCCAGGTCCTTCAGTCCGGACCAGATGTCCAAACTTGGTCCTGCCTGCCCTGCATCACCGCCAGCGGGTTGCTTAGGATACCTAAGTTTTTTCCTGGCAGCCCCAGTTGCGGGAGAAAATGAAGAAGGAGCCGTTGACGTGTCACGTTCCGCTTCAGCTGACAGTGTGTTCACCAGCAGGTCTTTGCACCTCTGCAGGCTTGTGTCGGCCGGAAAGAGAGACACCACATAGGCTTTAAACCTAGGATCGAGCACGGTGGCCAAAATGTAGTGGTCTGATTTCAACAGATTGACCACCCTGGAATCCTGGCAAAGCGAATGAAGGGCTTCATCCACAAGTCCCACATGCCGAGCGGAATCGCTCCGTCTTAGCTCCTCCTTCACTTTCTCCAGCTGCTTCTGCAAAAGCCTGATGAGGGGAATGACCTGACTCAAGCTGGCAGTGTCTGAACTGACTTCACGTGTGGCAAGTTCGAAGGGCTGAAGAACCTTGCACAACACGGAAATCATTCTCCACTGCGCTTGAGTCAGGTGCATACCCCCTCCTTTGCCTATGTCATAGGTGGATGTATAGGCTTGTATGGCCTTTTGCTGCTCCTCCATCCTCTGAAGCATATAGAGGGTTGAGTTCCACCGCGTCACAACCTCTTGCTTCAGGTGATGGCGGGGCAGGTTCAAGAGTGTTTGCTGGCGCTCCAGTCTTCGGCACGCAGTCGCTGAATGGCGAAAGTGGCCAGAAATTTTTCGGGCCACCCAAAGCGTCTCCTGCACGCCCCTGTCGCTTTTCAGAAAATTCTGCACCACCAAGTTTATTGTGTGAGCAAAACATGGGACGTGCTGGAATTTGCCCAGATGTAATGCCCGCACAATATTGGTGGCGTTGTCAGATATCACAAATCCCCAGGAGAGTCTAAGTGGGGTAAGCCACTGGGCGATGATTTCCCTCAGTTTCTCTAAGAGGTTGTCGGCGGTGTGCCTCTTACTGAAACCGGTGATACACAGCGTAGCCTGCCTTGTAACGAGCTGGCGTTTCTGAGATGCTGCTACTGGTGACGCTGCTGCTGTTGCTGCGTAAGGTGATACATCTACCCAGTGGGCTGTCACAGTCATATAGTCCTTAGTCTGCCCTGTTCCACTTGTCCACATGTCCGTGGTTAAGTGGACATTGTGTACAACGGCATTTTTCAGGACACTGAGGACACTTTTTCTGACGTTTCTGTACAGTCTCGGTATCGCCTGCCTAGTGAAGTGGAATCTAGACGGGATTTGGAACCGGGGACACACTACCTCCATCAATTGTCTAAATCCCACTGCACTAATGGCGGATACCGGACGCACGTCTAACACCAACATAGCAGTCAAGGCCTCAGTTATACGTTTTGCTTCAGGATGACTGCTGTCGTACTTCATCCTCCTCGCTAAGGACTGTTGGAGGGTCAATTGTTTAGTAAAAGTAGTGGTGTTCCTACTTCCTCTCTGGGATGATGAACGACTCCCAGCAGCAGCAGCAACAGCAGCAGCGGCAGCAGTAGGCGTAGCAATGCAGGATCCTCCGGAGGAATCCCGGATAGGAGAGTCAGTCATGCCAGTGATATGGCCTGCAGGACTACTTCCGATCCTGACTAAGGAGGAAATTGACGAGGAGGGAGTTGACGGTGTGGTTTGCAGGCGCTTGGATACAACAGGACAACGGGATTTAGGTGTCCCTGGACTGCTTACGGTCTGAGCCAAAGTTTCTGAACTTGACAGTAACTTTTTATGAACGCGCTGCAGGTGCCGTATAAGGGAGGATGTTCCTAGGTGGTTGACGTCCCTACCCCTACTTATTTCACCTTTACATATGGTACATATGGCAAGACAGTTGTTGTCCGGATTTGGATAGAAATATTGCCAGACCAAAGAGGTGGAATGTTTGGTCTTCTGCCCAGGCATGACCGTGATGGGCTTTTTCATCCCACGGACAACAACTGTCTCCCCCGGAGCCTGATTTAAACAAACCACATCACCATCAGAATCCTCCTCGCCAACTTCCTCCTCAGCGCCAGCTACACCAGTATCCTCATCCTGTTGTACTTCAACAGTGACATCTTCAATTTGCATATCAGCAAGTGGACTGTGGGTGCTCCTTTCAGCACTTGCAGGGGGCGTGCAAATGGTGGAAAGAGCCACCTCTTCCCGTCCAGTGCTGGGAAGGTCAGGCATCGCAACCACCACCACACTTGGACTCTCTTTGGGGATTTGTGATATCTTCTTAGAAAGCACAGTTCTTCGCTGTGCTTTTGCCAGCTTAACTCTTTTGATTTTTTTAGTGGGAGGAGTGCTTCCATCGTCATGTGAAGCTGAACCACTAGTCATGAACATACTAGGGATCGACCTTAGCCGTTCCTTGCCACTCCGTGTCGTAAATGGCATATTGGCAAGTTTACGTTTCTCTTCAGCTGATTTAAATGTCTTTTTCAAGGTCATTTTCCTGAACTTTGCCATTTGGGATTGTATGTGCCCTCTACTATGACATTGGGCATCGGCCTTGGCAGACGACGTTGATGGCATGTTATCGTCTATGTCATGACTAGTGGCAGCAGCTTCAGCACTAGGAGGAAGTGGTTCTTGATCTTTCTCTATTTTATTTTTATCGGAGAAAGTTTGGTCCTCCATTTATGTTATATCGATTTGATATATACGTGCGGCTAAACACAGAAAATAAATTTTTTTTTGGTTCGGACTGGAGTGTACTTTGTGGGTTACAGCACCCTTTAACGGTCAAGCCAGCCGGCCCTTTACTTATGACACAGGCGCACTCTTGGCACTACTTTGTTGATGCACGTGCGGCTACTGCGCACACAATTCACAAACACAGAAAATAATTTTTTTTTGGTTTGGACTGGAGTGTACTTTGGGGGTTACAGCACCCTTTAACGGTCAAGCCAGCCGGCCCTTTACTTATGACACAGGCGCACGCTTGGCACTACTTTGTTGATGCACGTGCGGCTACTGCGCACACAATTCACAAACACAGAAAATAATTTTTTTTTGGTTTGGACTGGAGTGTACTTTCGGGGGTTACAGCACCCTTAACGGTCAAGCCAGCCGGCCCTTTACTTATGACACAGGCGCACGCTTGGCACTACTTTGTTGATGCACGTGCGGCTACTGCGCACACAATTCACAAACACAGAAAATAATTTTTTTTTAGGTTTGGACTGGAGTGTACTTTCGGGGGTTACAGCACCCTTAACGGTCAAGCCAGCCGGCCCTTTACTTATGACACAGGCGCACGCTTGGCACTACTTTGTTGATGCACGTGCGGCTACTGCGCACACAATTCACAAACACAGAAAATAATTTTTTTTTTGGTTTGGACTGGAGTGTACTTTCGGGGGTTACAGCACCCTTAACGGTCAAGCCAGCCGGCCCTTTACTTATGACACAGGCGCACGCTTGGCACTACTTTGTTGATGCACGTGCGGCTACTGCGCACACAATTCACAAACACAGAAAATAATTTTTTTTTTGGTTTGGACTGGAGTGTACTTTCGGGGGTTACAGCACCCTTAACGGTCAAGCCAGCCGGCCCTTTACTTATGACACAGGCGAACGCTTGACACTACTTTGTTGATGCACGTGCGGCTACTGCGCACACAATTCACAAACACAGAAAATAATTTTTTTTTGGTTTGGACTGGAGTGTACTTTCAGGGGTTACAGCACCCTTTAACGGTCAAGCCAGCCGGCCCTTTACTTATGACACAGGCGTACGCTTGGCACTACTTTGTTGATGCACGTGCGGCTACTGCGCACACAATTCACAAACACAGAAAATAATTTTTTTTTGGTTTGGACTGGAGTGTACTTTCGGGGGTTACAGCACCCTTTAACGGTCAAGCCAGCCGGCCCTTTACTTATGACACAGGGGCACTCTTGGCACTACTTTGTTGATGCACGTGCGGCTACTGCGCACACAATTCACAAACACAGAAAATAATTTTTTTTTAGGTTTGGACTGGAGTGTACTTTCGGGGGTTACAGCACCCTTAACGGTCAAGCCAGCCGGCCCTTTACTTATGACACAGGCGCACGCTTGGCACTACTTTGTTGATGCACGTGCGGCTACTGCGCACACAATTCACAAACACAGAAAATAATTTTTTTTTGGTTTGGACTGGAGTGTACTTTCGGGGGTTACAGCACCCTTTAACGGTCAAGCCAGCCGGCCCTTTACTTATGACACAGGCGCACGCTTGGCACTACTTTGTTGATGCACGTGCGGCTACTGCGCACACAATTCACAAACACAGAAAATAATTTTTTTTTAGGTCTGGACTGGAGTGTACTTTCGGGGGTTACAGCACCCTTAACGGTCAAGCCAGCCGGCCCTTTACTTATGACACAGGCGCACGCTTGGCACTACTTTGTTGATGCACGTGCGGCTACTGCGCACACAATTCACAAACACAGAAAATAATTTTTTTTTTGGTTTGGACTGGAGTGTACTTTCGGGGGTTACAGCACCCTTAACGGTCAAGCCAGCCGGCCCTTTACTTATGACACAGGCGCACGCTTGGCACTACTTTGTTGATGCACGTGCGGCTACTGCGCACACAATTCACAAACACAGAAAATAATTTTTTTTTTGGTTTGGACTGGAGTGTACTTTCGGGGGTTACAGCACCCTTAACGGTCAAGCCAGCCGGCCCTTTACTTATGACACAGGCGCACGCTTGGCACTACTTTGTTGATGCACGTGCGGCTACTGCGCACACAATTCACAAACACAGAAAATATATTATTTTTTTAGCACTTGGGGGGAGCACCCCTGATGGACAGAGCACCCCCTGGACAACACTACAGCACCCCTTTAGGACTGGGACACTGCACAGGACTTTGGAGTGGACACAGCCCCTATGGAGAACTGACTGCACAACACAGTCCAGCCAGCCCCTATGGACTTTGAAGTAGTGGACACAGCCCCTATTAACAACAGCAGCACAGCACAACACAGCCAGCCCCTATGGACTTTGAAGTAGTGGACAACAGCAGCACTACACTACACTACACTACACAGCACTAACTCCCACCCTCCCTCTTCACTGTCCACAGCCGAGTGAGAAAATGGCGCCGACGCGGGTACCTTATATAGGATCCAAAACCCGCGAGACTCGGAAGGCGGGATGATGACGTTTTGCCTCGATGTCAGATCCGAGTCAGGCGGGAAAAGTCGAGCCTGACTCGGATCGGACTCGGATCGGGGGGGCTCGGGGGGGTTCGGATTTCAGAAATCCGAACCCGCTCACCCCTAATTATATTACAGGTTGAGTCTCCTATATCCAAAATGCTAGGGGTATTTTGGATAACGGAATATTCCGTATTTTGGAATAATTGCATACTATAATGAAATATCTTGGGAATAGGACCCAAATATACACACAGAATGCATTTATGTGTTATATACACCTTATACACACAGCCTACAGGTAATTTTATACAATATTTTCAATAATTTTGTTTCTCAAACAAATTTTGTATACATACATGATATTCATTTATGTTTCATATACACCTTATACACAAAGCCTGAAGGTTTATACAATATTTTTAATAATTTGTGCCTTAGACAAAGTTTGTGTACATTGAACCATTAAAAACCAAAAGTTTCATTATCTGAGTCATGCCAAAATAATTCTGTATTTCGGAATATTTGGATATGGGAGACTCAACCTGTATTCACTAGGATTGCAAGGAAATAGGACTGCTGAAATAATTACCCACTGTTGGTTATGTTACATTTAGGTTTTGTTGGTCATGTTTTATTTAGTCTCACTCAATTGCTTATTTTATAGGAATAATACTTACCAACCCCTTTCAGAGTTGGGTGAATGGAACTCCATACTCCCACACTTCCTTTTCTTAAGCGCTGTCCAATTGCGAATTCAAGATGTAGCAGCGGTATACCCTCAAACACAAGCAGTATAATAAAAGGGATCATAAATGCTCCTAAAACAAAATAATACATACAGATTTTTAATGGTTTCTACACAAGCGACTTTGAACAATTTGACAAACCGACAAATAAAGATATTCATAAATGTCCCATATATAGGTTTAGCTCATTTCCCCATGAAATTATTTTTGTTTATAGTTGTCATCCTTAAAACAGAAACCAACTTACTAGCTAGTCTGAGCACAGCTACATTTCCCATATATATAAGGAATCACATTATATATACAAATATATATATATAAAATAATAACTATATATATATATATATATATATATATATATATATACACACAATATGCTGAGTCCGGCACTCAGGACAAATGGGGTCGATGTAGGCTGCCTTCTTAATATGGTAAAATAGAAGCAAATCCATCTGGCCCGAGTGTGCCAGAGAGTGTGCCAGAGAGTGGCCCAGGCTCGATACATGTTCACGTCCTGAAGAAAAGGCCAGAGAGCCTTGAAACGTCGACAATGACTTTCGCCATGTTACCTTTGCTTATTTAATACTAAAGTATTTTTTCTACCATTGGAGAGCCGCTTTCCTTCCTTATCGAGCCTGGGTGCACACTCGGGCCAGACGGATTTGTTTATATATATATATATATATTAAAAACCAGGATACTCTTGTGACCTGAGATACAAGCTAGAGATGAAGAGGCGCTGATGTGACAGAGATGCTTTAGATGGTACATGGAGGTGATAGGGGGTACTGTATGGTACATACTGTACTGTATATGGTGAAAGGGGCATAGGTTGGTACATTATAATGCTGTTACTTGATAATGATTGGGGCACCAACTCATATAATGTAATGGAATGAATGGGTTGTACACAGTGACAATACACAGTCTGGTACGGTGTGGTGATTGTCTTACTATATTTGGCAAAACTGGTGTAAAATGATGAGTACAAACTTTTATTTATTTTTTATTTTATTGTGATGTGAATGTGGTTACAGTCATGAGATAAAGGGTTACACAGATATGTTGGAAAAGAAGGGCAAAGATAAGTCGAGTGGGTAGTGAGAAAAAGGAACATGCAACATAAGGATATAATGTGATTACCAGCTCAATGTCTTATTAGGTACGCACATACCTGATTAAATACCATATATCCCCACTACCCCAACATAATTACTATACAAGGGCACATCCTCTTGTTTTTATGACTGTGCAGCTCAATTGCCACTCTATGCCTATATAATTTCAGTATCACATTACAGGTTTGCATTCCTGAGCTGGGTGTGCAATTGCTCTGTGACAACGTTGGGCCTTGCTATTACTATTATTTTATATATATTATTTTATATGTATTATATTACCTATTACTATTAAACCATAGCTGTTTCTCTCACCACCTTTACTTCATGATTTCGTACTGCATTGACCAATAGATAATATTTGGGGCTACTGGGAGATAAATATATAAACTGTATATCACCTTTTAAGAGCAAAATAAGAGTGAAATGGATTGAACCTATCAGAGCACAGGTTATTACATTTTTATTTTATACAATTTTGGACAGGAAAAAAGTTGCATTTTAGGTTTTGTTATTCTCTAATGTAAGATTTATATTAATAATCATAAATACAAATATGCTAAAGTGTAATTAACGGTACAGTTTTTTAGACAAGGCTGTAATATTGGTAGACATATTTCTCTTTTTTTTATTTCCAGAATTAAGGACTGTAATGGTGCTTATATAGTATGTGCCCAGGTTGGACCTTTATTCTCAAGTGCAAAACAGTTAGATCTATGTAAAAATTTGCCATATACTGTACACGTGCGTATGAATCGGACAAAGCTGGATATTTAGCTCTCACTGATTGTCTGTACCTATGGGGCCTATTCATCATACCTAAAGTTTCTCTGGAGGTAATTAGGTTTAGAACTTGCATGGAGTTCTACCTAATTACCGGAGGAATTCATCAGTCCTCCTCCCTATAACTATCTATTCTGAAAAGCTGTCATTTTTGCAATGACAGCTGTTCGGGAAATTTTCGGGAAGTTATCCCTCTCTACTCTAACTTACCGCAGCTGGAAACAGTGCTGCGCATGCACTGTTACATCTGCAAAACCAGCGCATGCGCAGCACTTCCTACACCCGCGGTAAGTTTGTGGGTCGTCCCTCCCCCCCGCTCACCCCGCCCTGTTCAGCACTTACCTGCCCGCGCAGCAGCCTCCGGCTCCGTCTGCTATGCTGTCACGTGTTCTCCCAGCAGAGCACAGTACTGTTTAGAAGAAAAAAAAAAAGTTTTTTTTTCTAAACTTTATTGTGCTCTGCTGGGAGAACACAATGTCAGCATAGCAGATGGAGCCAGAGGAAAGACCAGAGCGCCGGAGGAAGACGCCGGGGGACCTGCCCACGCTGACACAGGTAAGTGTTACCTGCTATTCGCCACCTCACAGTGGCGAATAGTAACACCATCAAATTCCAAAAATACATAATTTTCAGAATTTGCTGAATGCCATAATTTCCATATCCCCATACTAATGTATGGGGAGCATGGAAATGAACGCAGGGGGACTTAGCACAGGAAATATCACTGATATCTCCTTGCTAAGTGTGTTCGTGAATACTAAAATAACGTTTATTAAGGAAAATGTCCTTAAAAGCAGTATTTTAGTGTTGATGAATAGGCCCCTATATGTCACAATTAGTGTGGGTGATGATGAGCATAAACCTGACCAGATAATGGTCAGTCATGGTCCAACTGAACTTTCCGAAAATCTTTAGTGATGTCTCAGAGATTCTTATCAGATGATCTAATACACTTTTATTAGAATTAGGTTTAAAACAGTAATGAAACCAACATAAGCATGCATGGACACCATGACTCAGCTGATGTATACTGCAAAACATAAAATATCAGAGAATGATCATCTGCACTCAACTCCATAACAAGTCAAACATATATGTAAAATTTCACTTCTACAAACATATTTGTGATTATTGCAGATTTCCTTTTTATGTGCAATCATTTTGTATTAATTTAGTGTTTTAGTGGATTGCAAGGCAATAGAAGCATTATAGAATACTTTGTTGTATTGTTCTATTACCTTGGCATCCTGTTTCTATAAGTATTGTATATTCATATACTTAGTCACTTTTATGGAAAAAATACTATATACATCTAACAGACACTGCACAATAACATATTTACTTGCCTTCTGCATACTGCATACACCTTGCCTGTCCTGACATTTGCCTTGTCTCACTGGATTCTCCTTGCTTGCTGCCCTTACCTGCAGATCATTCCTGGTTGTTCTGCCGCTCGTCCTGGTGCCAGTGCTCCTTTCTACCTGCAGTCCATCTAACTACCTTTTCAAGTCTGCGTATCCCTATGCTAGCATATACTGTAACAAAGCATACATTTGTTAGGGCTTAGGCTGAATACTATGTAGTACCAGGACCAGAAGTATACAGTCTTCTCCTATAGCTAGCTACATTTCCTGTACAGAGTTGTATGCTCACATATACTTGTGTGCCCCCAGAACTTCAAGTACTGAGTGGTTGGGGCCAGGGGCACAGAGAGGGGGTGTGGGAGCGGGTACAGATTACCCTGGCCCGGATATGGCAGGGGGCCCAGGCTGCCCGCAGCACATCACAGCTTTTTATATTTTTTCAACATTTCTTTTTTAATTCTCCTTTACTTAAACCACTGGGGGTGGCGGCGGGCGGCATTTCGTGGAGGAGTAGGGGGGAGGGGCGCACTGTTACTCACTTGACTTGCATTGCAATGCAGCCGCGGAGCTGGTGCTCTCGCGAGATGATGACATCATCATCTCGCAAGACTTTCTCTCTCAGTACTAGTTCCGGGCTTCGAGGAGAGATTGGGAGGGAGGGAGGCAGGTGACAGTGGGCAGCCTAGGGTGGTCCAGAGTGCACCAGACCACCCATTAGCCTCGTTCACCGTTCCACCGCCGAACATCTATATTTTTTATGTAATTAACGCCCGCCTGGTCTGGAATGCGTCAATTGCCTGCACCTGACCAGGAGGACCTTTAGTTTCCCAGCTCAGCTTCCCCCTGCATTACACCAATGGCATCCTGCAGTCACGTGCACATGTCGTGATGTCAGGCCCTGCACGCGCACTTGCTCTGCTCAGTCTGCTGTTGTGAAGATGAATGGAGGAGGAGCTGTGCATCAAGGCCCCGAGGAGGATGCTTCACTCAGCCACCACGCTACAGTCAGTCTGTGTGTCAGTGACAGCCTGTCTAGCAGAAGAGGGGAGGGGATCAGACATCAGAGAGTTTGATTTAAAGCAATTCTTTGCTTTCCCCAGGTAAGGCAATGTTTCTGGCTGCAGCTTTGCAGGGGAGAAGGTGAGGGGATGCTTTGCTTGTTGTCATTTATTACTCTGTAATGGCGGGAACCCCTATTTTTACTTGTTCTTTTTTTTAATGTAACTTTGTAAGAATATCTGTTTTTAAACTCTGCATCTTCAGCAGCCCAGCTGATGGGATGCCGACGTCCAAAAAAGCTGTGCCGGAATCCCAACAGCAGTCAGAGCCGCTTGTAAGCGGCCGCTCGTTCGCTCTGAGCGATGTTCGCACAACTGCGCATGCGTATGGGTCGTAATGCGCATGCACAAACCAGTCATTGTGGTCGGAAATCGTGCGCTCACAAAACAGCGAGGGGCTGCTAATGTGATTGACAGAATGTACCGTTTGTGGGTGGTTACAGGGGAAGGTGCTTGAAAACGGGGGAGTGGAGATCCGAACGCAGGCATGCCAAACGGTCAAAAGGGCGTTTAATGGGAGTGCATAATTAGTAAAGGAGCGTCATCGACCACGTCACTTGGTTGTCTTTTAGCCTGAACTGCTCGCAGTGATAGCGGTAGGAAAAACCTACCACAAGCACTGCGAGCAGTTCAGATGCCTTTCGATGTACCCGATTAATCTAATAAAAACCGGAGATGACGTGTGTTGCGAACGGCAAAGGGGCGTCTTTACAAAATAGCGAGCGCATTTTTCGTTCACTCGCTCAGACATAGAGGCGTCAACAAACCGCAAAGAGCGAGCGCTCAATTTAAATAGCCGGCCCCTTTTTTGGAACAACCGTCCGCAAATAGCGTCCGGCTCTGAATCAGGCCCTCTGTCTCCAGAATCCAGAGCACCAGGGGTTAGGGGGAGGGTTAGGTTTATGTTTAGGAATATGCACTATGTTAGGGTTAGGCGCTAAGGGGGGGAGGGTTATGTTTAGGCATCGGGGAGGGAGGGTTAGGGTGCGGGAAGGGGGAGGTTAGGTTTTAGGTTAGGAATATGCACTAGTAGGGGAGGTTAGAGTTAGGCACTAGGGGGGAGGTTAGGTTTAGGCACTGGGGAGGAGGTTAGGTTCAGCCACCAAGAGGGAGGTTAGGTTTAGGGGGGCATTATGCTCAGGCATCGGGGAGGGTTATGGATTAGGGTTAGCGTTAGGGTACTTACCTAATGGTGTTGGGGTTCTGAATGTCAGGATACCGCTGTCAGCATTTTGACCGCCGGCATCCCGCCGGCATATTTTTGAATCTGTGGGGTGATTTAAATGTTTTGCGTGCCCCCTGCTGGCTGTCTATACAATTGTAGCTTTGTTGGGATGCCTAAAGCTACGGGGTGGGGGGAACACATTTCTTCTCGCAGCCTCCTGAGCCTCCTGAGATGCAAGCACTAATGTGTGCAAAGTCCTTTGCCTGGGCAGCCAAACCAGGACTTCAGACACCCAAACAAGAACTTTAGACAGATTTAGCTGCTTTCTTTTGCTAAACCCTGTTCTTTTGGGCGCAGTAAATACCAATGGGTGTCTAATCTGAGTAACAATTTATTTGCTCTGAAAGATGCCCATTAGTTTAGACACCCAGCAGGGGGCACGCTAAACATTTGAATCGCCCCCTGTATATCTGTATAAAGCATACATTAACAAATGAATTTGTAATTTAAAAAATTATAGGTATTAGAAAAAAAGGGCAGGGGGATGGAGGGGATACAGGGGGCAGTAGGTGATACAGGGCACAAGTCTGGTTGAACATCTGCTGTATGATGATGACATGGTTATATTCCTATACAAACAGGCATCTTCTCTGACCATGTGATCTCCATGAATAGTGAATACTGACTGAAGACAACGTCTCCCAGGGAGGATCAGTTTCTTCAGAGGTACTACATTGCAGAGAAACCACCATATAGGTAAGGTGTATTTGGAATAGAATGGAGAGGAATGTTCCCAGAGTGTCATGATGACAAACCCCCATTTCCAGTGACCACGCCCCTAATGACACGTGACCATGCCTATGTTTTTTACGCGCACCTTCGGCGTGCATGCACTACGTGTTACTTCATTTTGAAACTTACGCCATTAAAGTTAACATAAGTTATGGTGTTGGAACTGGGACCACACATTATCAAATGGCTAGTTTCGCCTATGGGTGTTGGTTGCAATATATATTGTGACACAGTCAGATTAGGAGGTCCCTCTCCTGGGTAGGGGACTCCTTCCTTACACACACATAGCAGCAGGGAAGCAGCACACCTGTCTGGAAGTGAGTACAAGCTGGTCGGCGCCAGTCTTTATTGTGCAAAACAGAAACAACAAAAGAAACCATAAACATAAAACCTAGCCCTGGCCGGGCTCTAACTTTACAGGTGGTTCCCTCACTACCAGAACCTGGCAGGGCCTAATGCCCTCACCAGCAAACAAGGCACAGCACAACACTCACAGTTAGGTTTTCCAGTGTCTCTGAGCAAACTCCCTGTCTGCTCTCCCAGGTGAGACAATCAGCCCTAAACACACTAGGCTTATATTGGCCACTCTCAGGTGGAAAACTAACAAGCCTGTTAGCAGGCTGCGAGAACCAAAACCTGGAGTGGCCGTGGGTGGAGCCCTCCCTCTCCTCTCACCCACAACCCCCAGGTCCCAAACCAGCTTTTCAAAAAGCCGAAACTCAAGCCTGCTACACTGCAGACTTTCTCCTGGGGGTTTAAAACACAAAAGACAGGAATCTGGGACAAATGTACCTGCCACAGACCACTTTACCAGTGATCCTATCACATATCCCCCCGCTTTGTTTCGACCTGTGGGGCGGAACAACTGAAGCCCCCAAACAATGAACGCGTGACAACGCGTCAGCATTGGCCAGCTGGCTTCCTGGCCTGTGTTCCACTGAAAATTTAAAAGTTTGTAACGCCAAGAACCATCTTGTAATTCTCGCATTACTGTCCTTATTTTCAGACATCCACTTCAGAGGGGCATGGTCAGTGATCAATTTGAACTTTCTTCCGACCAAGTAGTACCTGAGAGCCTCTAACGCCCACTTTATGGCCAACGCCTCCTTCTCCACTGTGGCATAGTTTCTCTCATGTACATTCAACTTTCTGCTAAGATAGAAAATAGGGTGTTCCTCACCCTCCTTGTTCTGGGACAGGACCGCTCCTATACCTACTTCTGATGCATCGGTTTGTACTATGAATTCCCTTTCAAAATTAGGAGTCTTCAGGACTGGTTGGGAACACAACGCTACTTTCAACTCCTGAAAAGCTTTCAATGCCTCAGGACTCCATTCTACCATGACTTTTTGTTTGCCTTTGGTCAGGTCAGTCAGTGGGACTGCCATGGTGGCAAAGTTGGGTATAAACCTCCTGTAGTACCCCGTAATTCCCAAGAAGGCTCTCACCTGCTTCTTATTCAGAGGCCGTGGCCAGTTTTGTATGGCATCAACTTTATTGAGCTGAGGCTTTATCAGGCCTCTGCCAATGGTGTATCCCAGATATTTTACCTCCTCCATGCCTAGACAACACTTTTTTGGGTTGGCTGTCAAACCTGCCTTAAAGATGGAGTCCAACACTGCTTGTACCCTGGGTAAGTGAGACTGCCAATCAGGACTATGAATGACCACATCATCCAGATAAGCAGCCGCATACCGTCTATGGGGCCTTAGAATCCTGTCCATCATTCTTTGGAAGCTAGCAGGTGCCCCATGTAGCCCGAAGGGCAACATCTTGTACTGAAACAAGCCCTCTGGTGCTGAAAAAGCTGTCTTTTGTTTGGCGCTCTCGGTTAACGGTACTTGCCAATACCCTTTGGTTAGGTCAAGAGTGGTTAAATACCTTGCCATCCCTAGTCTCTCAACCAGTTCATCCACTCTTGGCATCGGGTAGGCATCGAATTTTGAAACGCTGTTCAACTTTCGGAAGGCATTGCAGAAACGCACACTCCAGTCGGGCTTTGGAATCAACACAATGGGACTTGACCATTCACTATTTGATTCTTCAATAACCCCTAATTCTAGCATCTTTTTAATTTCTTTCGACACCGATTCTCTTTGTGCTTCTGGTAACCTATAGGGCTTTAGATTAACTTTAACCCCTGGGTCAGTGATGATGTCATGTTTAATGACCGAGGTTTTCCCAAGTACGTCAGAGAACAGCACCCTATTTCTAATCAGAAACTCCTTGACCTCTTGTTGTTGAATTGCCGACAGGGTTTTAGCCACTGTCACTTCGGGAACTAAGGGCCCTGGACTTACTGGAGGGTCTCGGACGGCCGACAGTACCGTTCTATCTTTCCAGGGCTTTAACAGATTTATATGGTATATCTGTTCCGGCTTTCTTTTCCCCGGCTGGTAAACTTTGTTATTGACCTGCCCCACTCTTTCTAAGATTTCAAAGGGCCCTTGCCATTTAGCCAAAAGTTTATTTTCCACAGTGGGAACCAATACTAACACTCTGTCCCCAGGAGCAAAGCTGCGTAACCGAGCATTGCGGTTGTATACCCTCTGCTGTGCCTGTTGAGCCTGTTCCAGGTGCTCTCTCACTATCGGCACTACCGCAGCAATTCTCTCCTGCATTTGAGAAACATACTCAATCACCGTTTTGTAAGGACTATTGGCAATGTCTAGTAACCCCCTTGGGTGTCTCCCATACAACAAGTCGAAGGGTGAAAACCCGGTGGAGGACAGGGGAACTTCTCTTATGGCCAACAATAAATACGGCAATAAGTAATCCCAATCCCTACCATCCTTGTCGACCACTTTCCTAAGCATGTGTTTTAACGTCTTGTTAAACCTCTCGACCAGCCCATCGGTTTGGGGGTGATAAACCGAAGTTCTTAACTGTTCGATTTTGAACAGGCGGCATAACTCTTTCATGACTTTGGACATAAACGGTGTACCCTGGTCAGTATCTCCTTAGGTATACCCAGCCTGCTAAAGACATGAACTAGCTCTCTGGCAATGGTCTTGGTTGACGTATTGCGCAACGGGATCGCTTCCGGGTACCTGGTAGCGTAATCCATTATGACTAGAATATACTGGTGTCCCCTGGCAGACTTCATTAAGGGTCCAACCAAATCCATCGCTATTCTTTCAAACGGCACCGCTATAATAGGCAATGGAATTAGTGGACCCTTAAAATGTGGCCTGGGAGCATGATACTGACACTCAGGGCAGGATGCGCAAAAGTCAGATACCTCTTTATGAAGCCCGGGCCAGAAAAACCTCTGCATTATTCGCTCAGTGGTTTTCTCTACCCCTAGATGGCCTGTCATTATATGACCATGGGCCAGATCCAACACTGCTCTTCTGTAGGCTTTGGGAACTATTAGTTGTTCCACAACATCTTCCCCCTTCTTAGTCACCTGATATAACAAATCCTGCCACATTGCCATGTGGGGATAGGACAAAGGACTATCAGGGTCTACGGGTTTACCATCAACTACTTTTACATTCTCCCTGGCTTTTACCAAAGTAGGGTCATTCAACTGCTCCACGGCAAAGACCTCTCTTCTGACCTCTAAATCTGGCAGACGATCACCTGGCCCATCAACACTTCCCACCTCAATGGGAGGCACATCAGTTGGCGGGCCACCGTCACGCTCCGCATTCTCTAGTTCGCCAATCATAGTAGAAAAAGGGAATAACTCTGACTCAGAAGCAACTCCCTCCTCCACTACATCGACAACCTTCTCAAATGGATCGGGGTTGTCTCATCTCTGGAACAAAACGGCTTTCCCACAACTTCCAGAAGTGAGCAAAGTCTCTCCCCAATATTGCATCGTACATCAGACCATGCACCGAACCTACAGAAACTATAGCAGAACCACATGGTGTCTCGATGTTCACCTCGGCAGTAACATAATATCGAGTATCCCCATGTATGCAGGTCACACCAACAGTTTTCCCCTCACGCCGCAAGGGGTTCACCAGCTCAGCTTTTATAAGTGTCACCAAGCTACCAGAGTCTAACAGTGCCTCTACTCGGTTGCCATCTACAGTGAGTACACACATGTGCTTATCAGTCTCAGCCTGCCGGTCAGCCGTACAGGCTGTCTGTGCAAAGAACGACCCCCTGCGGTAGGCATGAGCAGTATCACATTGCATAGGTTCAGTTGTAAGTGAACAATTAGCGGCAATATGGCCGAAGCCACCACATCGGAAACACTGAGTCATCTTAATGTCTAGTCGTTTACGGGGCAAGAACCTTCCCGGCCTGGCAGGCCTGTCTCCAGGTTCTACACCCTCAGTCTTAGGTACATTCCACCGCCCAGCACCCTTCTCCCCTGGAACAGTCTTACCAGTGTCTGTGGGAGTTCGCCGGTGCGCCATCGGGGCTCGGTGGTGCATACTCATCAGCTCCTCAGCCGCCACGTACCTCTCCACCAGCTCGACCAACTGGTCTGCGGACTTAGGGTCTGCATGGCTCACCCACTTGCGCAGAGTCACAGGTAATGATCGCAGGTACCGGTCCATCACGACCCTTTCCACGATCTGTGGTCCCGTCAGCGTCTCGGGCTGTAGCCATTTTGAGGACAGATGGGCGAGGTCATGCATCTGTGAACGTGGAGGCTTGTCCTTATGGAACTCCCAGCGGTGGACCCGTTGGGCACGAACAAAGGTGGTGACTCCCAAGCGAGTTAGAATCTCCTGTTTTAGTTTTTTATAGTCCTTGGCATCAGCCAGGCATAAGTCGAAATAGGCCTTTTGTGGCTCCCCAGACAAAAAAGGTGCCACCAGACTTGCTCACTGCTCCTGGGGCCAACTCTCCCTTTCCGTCGGTCTTTCAAATGCGGCTAGATAGGCCTCCACATCATCGCCCGAAGTCATCTTTTGGAGGAAGTGACTGGCTCGTACGGAGTAAGTGGTGGTTGGAGGACCAGTAGTAACATCTCTGGGCCGGGCGACCAGGTGCTGTACCACCTCTCTTATGGCCTGGCTGTTTTCCGCTAAGGCCTGGCGGGTTTCCTCGATGGCGACCTGTTGTTGCCTCTGGGCTGTCTCCAAGGCCAACAGTTGCACCCTGGTGGATTCCTGCTGAGCCCTGGTAGATTCCTGCTGAGCCCAGGTAGATTCCTGCTGAAGTTTGTTCATCTCCTGCTGAGCTCTGGTAGATTCCTGCTGAGCTGATGTAGCTTGGAGCAAGGCCTTAATAATGTCCTCCATTTTGTCCTGGGGTGTAGGTTGGAAGCTGAACCTTGCCTCTCTGAGCATTGGCTGATGCCTCCTCTATGGGACTCCAAGGACACAGTGTTATTTCCACACTCACAAATTGGGTGTCTGTCCCTTTAATTTTTAAATGGAAAGTTTTCCTCTCGCTGCAACTTCAGTGTGTGTGGATGCCCGCATTCTCCACCATATTGTGACACAGTCAGATTAGGAGGTCCCTCTCCTGGGTAGGGGACTCCTTCCTTACACACACACAGCAGCAGGGAAGCAGCACACCAGTCTGGAAGAGAGTACAAGCTGGTCGGCGCCAGTCTTTATTGTGCAAAACAGAAACAACAAAAGAAACCATAAACATAAAACCTAGCCCTGGCCGGGCTCTAACTTTACAGGTGGTTCCCTCACTACCAGAACCTGGCAGGGCCTAATGCCCTCACCAGCAAACAAGGCACAGCACAACACTCACAGTTAGGTTTTCCAGTGTCTCTGAGCAAACTCCCTGTCTGCTCTCCCAGGTGAGACAATCAGCCCTAAACACACTAGGCTTATATTGGCCACTCTCAGGTGGAAAACTAACAAGCCTGTTACCAGGCTGCGAGAACCAAAACCTGGAGTGGCCGTGGGTGGAGCCCTCCCTCTCCTCTCACCCACAACCCCCAGGTCCCAAACCGGCTTTTCAAAAAGCCGAAACTCAAGCCTGCTACACTGCAGACTTTCTCCTGGGGGTTTAAAACACAAAAGACAGGAATCTGGGACAAATGTACCTGCCACAGACCACTTTACCAGTGATCCTATCACATATCCCCCCGCTTTGTTTCGACCTGTGGGGCGGAACAACTGAAGCCCCCAAACAATGAACGCGTGACAACGCGTCAGCATTGGCCAGCTGGCTTCCTGGCCTGTGTTCCACTGAAAATTTAAAAGTTTGTAACGCCAAGAACCATCTTGTAATTCTCGCATTACTGTCCTTATTTTCAGACATCCACTTCAGAGGGGCATGGTCAGTGATCAATTTGAACTTTCTTCCGACCAAGTAGTACCTGAGAGCCTCTAACGCCCACTTTATGGCCAACGCCTCCTTCTCCACTGTGGCATAGTTTCTCTCATGTACATTCAACTTTCTGCTAAGATAGAAAATAGGGTGTTCCTCACCCTCCTTGTTCTGGGACAGGACCGCTCCTATACCTACTTCTGATGCATCGGTTTGTACTATGAATTCCCTTTCAAAATTAGGAGTCTTCAGGACTGGTTGGGAACACAACGCTACTTTCAACTCCTGAAAAGCTTTCAATGCCTCAGGACTCCATTCTACCATGACTTTTTGTTTGCCTTTGGTCAGGTCAGTCAGTGGGACTGCCATGGTGGCAAAGTTGGGTATAAACCTCCTGTAGTACCCCGTAATTCCCAAGAAGGCTCTCACCTGCTTCTTATTCAGAGGCCGTGGCCAGTTTTGTATGGCATCAACTTTATTGAGCTGAGGCTTTATCAGGCCTCTGCCAATGGTGTATCCCAGATATTTTACCTCCTCCATGCCTAGACAACACTTTTTTGGGTTGGCTGTCAAACCTGCCTTAAAGATGGAGTCCAACACTGCTTGTACCCTGGGTAAGTGAGACTGCCAATCAGGACTATGAATGACCACATCATCCAGATAAGCAGCCGCATACCGTCTATGGGGCCTTAGAATCCTGTCCATCATTCTTTGGAAGCTAGCAGGTGCCCCATGTAGCCCGAAGGGCAACATCTTGTACTGAAACAAGCCCTCTGGTGCTGAAAAAGCTGTCTTTTGTTTGGCGCTCTCGGTTAACGGTACTTGCCAATACCCTTTGGTTAGGTCAAGAGTGGTTAAATACCTTGCCATCCCTAGTCTCTCAACCAGTTCATCCACTCTTGGCATCGGGTAGGCATCGAATTTTGAAACGCTGTTCAACTTTCGGAAGGCATTGCAGAAACGCACACTCCAGTCGGGCTTTGGAATCAACACAATGGGACTTGACCATTCACTATTTGATTCTTCAATAACCCCTAATTCTAGCATCTTTTTAATTTCTTTCGACACCGATTCTCTTTGTGCTTCTGGTAACCTATAGGGCTTTAGATTAACTTTAACCCCTGGGTCAGTGATGATGTCATGTTTAATGACCGAGGTTTTCCCAAGTACGTCAGAGAACAGCACCCTATTTCTAATCAGAAACTCCTTGACCTCTTGTTGTTGAATTGCCGACAGGGTTTTAGCCACTGTCACTTCGGGAACTAAGGGCCCTGGACTTACTGGAGGGTCTCGGACGGCCGACAGTACCGTTCTATCTTTCCAGGGCTTTAACAGATTTATATGGTATATCTGTTCCGGCTTTCTTTTCCCCGGCTGGTAAACTTTGTTATTGACCTGCCCCACTCTTTCTAAGATTTCAAAGGGCCCTTGCCATTTAGCCAAAAGTTTATTTTCCACAGTGGGAACCAATACTAACACTCTGTCCCCAGGAGCAAAGCTGCGTAACCGAGCATTGCGGTTGTATACCCTCTGCTGTGCCTGTTGAGCCTGTTCCAGGTGCTCTCTCACTATCGGCACTACCGCAGCAATTCTCTCCTGCATTTGAGAAACATACTCAATCACCGTTTTGTAAGGACTATTGGCAATGTCTAGTAACCCCCTTGGGTGTCTCCCATACAACAAGTCGAAGGGTGAAAACCCGGTGGAGGACAGGGGAACTTCTCTTATGGCCAACAATAAATACGGCAATAAGTAATCCCAATCCCTACCATCCTTGTCGACCACTTTCCTAAGCATGTGTTTTAACGTCTTGTTAAACCTCTCGACCAGCCCATCGGTTTGGGGGTGATAAACCGAAGTTCTTAACTGTTCGATTTTGAACAGGCGGCATAACTCTTTCATGACTTTGGACATAAACGGTGTACCCTGGTCAGTATCTCCTTAGGTATACCCAGCCTGCTAAAGACATGAACTAGCTCTCTGGCAATGGTCTTGGTTGACGTATTGCGCAACGGGATCGCTTCCGGGTACCTGGTAGCGTAATCCATTATGACTAGAATATACTGGTGTCCCCTGGCAGACTTCATTAAGGGTCCAACCAAATCCATCGCTATTCTTTCAAACGGCACCGCTATAATAGGCAATGGAATTAGTGGACCCTTAAAATGTGGCCTGGGAGCATGATACTGACACTCAGGGCAGGATGCGCAAAAGTCAGATACCTCTTTATGAAGCCCGGGCCAGAAAAACCTCTGCATTATTCGCTCAGTGGTTTTCTCTACCCCTAGATGGCCTGTCATTATATGACCATGGGCCAGATCCAACACTGCTCTTCTGTAGGCTTTGGGAACTATTAGTTGTTCCACAACATCTTCCCCCTTCTTAGTCACCTGATATAACAAATCCTGCCACATTGCCATGTGGGGATAGGACAAAGGACTATCAGGGTCTACGGGTTTACCATCAACTACTTTTACATTCTCCCTGGCTTTTACCAAAGTAGGGTCATTCAACTGCTCCACGGCAAAGACCTCTCTTCTGACCTCTAAATCTGGCAGACGATCACCTGGCCCATCAACACTTCCCACCTCAATGGGAGGCACATCAGTTGGCGGGCCACCGTCACGCTCCGCATTCTCTAGTTCGCCAATCATAGTAGAAAAAGGGAATAACTCTGACTCAGAAGCAACTCCCTCCTCCACTACATCGACAACCTTCTCAAATGGATCGGGGTTGTCTCATCTCTGGAACAAAACGGCTTTCCCACAACTTCCAGAAGTGAGCAAAGTCTCTCCCCAATATTGCATCGTACATCAGACCATGCACCGAACCTACAGAAACTATAGCAGAACCACATGGTGTCTCGATGTTCACCTCGGCAGTAACATAATATCGAGTATCCCCATGTATGCAGGTCACACCAACAGTTTTCCCCTCACGCCGCAAGGGGTTCACCAGCTCAGCTTTTATAAGTGTCACCAAGCTACCAGAGTCTAACAGTGCCTCTACTCGGTTGCCATCTACAGTGAGTACACACATGTGCTTATCAGTCTCAGCCTGCCGGTCAGCCGTACAGGCTGTCTGTGCAAAGAACGACCCCCTGCGGTAGGCATGAGCAGTATCACATTGCATAGGTTCAGTTGTAAGTGAACAATTAGCGGCAATATGGCCGAAGCCACCACATCGGAAACACTGAGTCATCTTAATGTCTAGTCGTTTACGGGGCAAGAACCTTCCCGGCCTGGCAGGCCTGTCTCCAGGTTCTACACCCTCAGTCTTAGGTACATTCCACCGCCCAGCACCCTTCTCCCCTGGAACAGTCTTACCAGTGTCTGTGGGAGTTCGCCGGTGCGCCATCGGGGCTCGGTGGTGCATACTCATCAGCTCCTCAGCCGCCACGTACCTCTCCACCAGCTCGACCAACTGGTCTGCGGACTTAGGGTCTGCATGGCTCACCCACTTGCGCAGAGTCACAGGTAATGATCGCAGGTACCGGTCCATCACGACCCTTTCCACGATCTGTGGTCCCGTCAGCGTCTCGGGCTGTAGCCATTTTGAGGACAGATGGGCGAGGTCATGCATCTGTGAACGTGGAGGCTTGTCCTTATGGAACTCCCAGCGGTGGACCCGTTGGGCACGAACAAAGGTGGTGACTCCCAAGCGAGTTAGAATCTCCTGTTTTAGTTTTTTATAGTCCTTGGCATCAGCCAGGCATAAGTCGAAATAGGCCTTTTGTGGCTCCCCAGACAAAAAAGGTGCCACCAGACTTGCTCACTGCTCCTGGGGCCAACTCTCCCTTTCCGTCGGTCTTTCAAATGCGGCTAGATAGGCCTCCACATCATCGCCCGAAGTCATCTTTTGGAGGAAGTGACTGGCTCGTACGGAGTAAGTGGTGGTTGGAGGACCAGTAGTAACATCTCTGGGCCGGGCGACCAGGTGCTGTACCACCTCTCTTATGGCCTGGCTGTTTTCCGCTAAGGCCTGGCGGGTTTCCTCGATGGCGACCTGTTGTTGCCTCTGGGCTGTCTCCAAGGCCAACAGTTGCACCCTGGTGGATTCCTGCTGAGCCCTGGTAGATTCCTGCTGAGCCCAGGTAGATTCCTGCTGAAGTTTGTTCATCTCCTGCTGAGCTCTGGTAGATTCCTGCTGAGCTGATGTAGCTTGGAGCAAGGCCTTAATAATGTCCTCCATTTTGTCCTGGGGTGTAGGTTGGAAGCTGAACCTTGCCTCTCTGAGCATTGGCTGATGCCTCCTCTATGGGACTCCAAGGACACAGTGTTATTTCCACACTCACAAATTGGGTGTCTGTCCCTTTAATTTTTAAATGGAAAGTTTTCCTCTCGCTGCAACTTCAGTGTGTGTGGATGCCCGCATTCTCCACCATATTGTGACACAGTCAGATTAGGAGGTCCCTCTCCTGGGTAGGGGACTCCTTCCTTACACACACACAGCAGCAGGGAAGCAGCACACCAGTCTGGAAGAGAGTACAAGCTGGTCGGCGCCAGTCTTTATTGTGCAAAACAGAAACAACAAAAGAAACCATAAACATAAAACCTAGCCCTGGCCGGGCTCTAACTTTACAGGTGGTTCCCTCACTACCAGAACCTGGCAGGGCCTAATGCCCTCACCAGCAAACAAGGCACAGCACAACACTCACAGTTAGGTTTTCCAGTGTCTCTGAGCAAACTCCCTGTCTGCTCTCCCAGGTGAGACAATCAGCCCTAAACACACTAGGCTTATATTGGCCACTCTCAGGTGGAAAACTAACAAGCCTGTTACCAGGCTGCGAGAACCAAAACCTGGAGTGGCCGTGGGTGGAGCCCTCCCTCTCCTCTCACCCACAACCCCCAGGTCCCAAACCGGCTTTTCAAAAAGCCGAAACTCAAGCCTGCTACACTGCAGACTTTCTCCTGGGGGTTTAAAACACAAAAGACAGGAATCTGGGACAAATGTACCTGCCACAGACCACTTTACCAGTGATCCTATCACAATATATATATATATATATATATATATATATATATATATATATATACATATATATATATATATATATATATATATATATATATATAGGAAACAGGGGCGAGAGGATGGCACTCAAGGCTAAATTAACCACTGAAAAAAGCAGGCACTCCAACTGCAGTGTAAGTAGACTACTTACACTGCAGTTGAAGTGCCTGCTTTTTTCAGTGGTTAATTTAACCTTGAGTGCCGTCCTCTCTCCCCTGTTGCCTGTATTAAGTACTCGGGAAAGGCATCTGGTAACATTGTTCATATTTTTTTGAAGTGCCGAGCATTACAAGGACATATATGTGTGTGTATGTATCTATATATATATATATATATATATATATATATTTATATATATATAAACGAGTGAAACAGCGGCATTCACGGGACTTAGTAAAAAAGACTCAGGTACAATGCCTTTTTTGTCTTTGGATCAAGGTTCCACCAAGAGGTAGTGATCCGTGACCTACTTAAGAGGTTATGATTGTGGGAGAGATTGTTGGTTATTCTTCTTCTTAAAGGTTTACTAACATACTCACACTGGATAAGCCCGATCTCGTCCGATCTTGGAAGCTAATCAGTGTTTGGCCTGGTTAGTACTAGGGTGGGTGACTCCCTTGGAATACCAGGTTTTGTAAATCAAACTCAGTTTTGGACTTTTCCCATCTCTCTCCTCATCTGACCTTGTGTGGTCACTATGATCTTGTCTACCCCTAACGTGGCATTGTCCTCAGTACACCATAGGCAATTTTTCCTGTTGACTCCAGTTTTGTCATTTCTTAAGTCTAGTCATATCCAATAACCTGCTCAGGTTTTCTTCTTTTTTTAGTGGACATGTCCCTTGATTTATGAGGTACCAGCACATTGTATAGTCATGTCTACATATATATTTTGTTTCACATGTCCATTCGCTTTTTGGTTGCCAGTTCATTGCCCATTGCATCAACTTACAATATGTCGCATAGTCTTTTCCATTACTTATTATATCATGACTATTGCAGTTTATATGTTATATGTTGTTTCTGTCCTAGCACGTATGTATTTGCTTATCCATGTGTATGTTTGCTATTTTTCACTATTGCTGGCATCCTGTTTATTTATCTGTATGCATTTATCACATTGTTGTTTATCATAATATGTCAGCACACTTCAGCTGTTATTGACGTTACACATCGTCTCTATGGACACCATTTACATAACCCAACCCATTGACATGCAGCTGACGCCGGGAAGTGTGTGTCATCGCATCCAGTGTCACACGCCAAACGTCGCCACGTGCACTGTGACGGTTCGGCCGCATGCTGATGACGTCATCCACCTGGCGACTGGCAAGATGGGCGCGCGCAGCACTTCACCACACTAACACAGTCCTATAAAGGTTTGTACTTTGTATCCTTTCTATGTTCTTGATAAAAGTCCTCACCGACTGAAACGTCGAATCCAACACACCATTTGTGTACCTGAGTCTTTTTTACTAAGTACCGTGAGTGCCACTCTTTCACTCATTTCTAAACATCAGGTTTCCCCTACCTCGGATGGCACCTAGCCAAGTATCTTTTGTTTGTTGTGGAGTGCCGGCTTCAGTGACTTTATATATATATATATATATATATATATATATATATATATATATATATATATTAGGGATGAGCGGGTTCGGTTCCCTGAGAACCGAACCCACCCGAACTTCGGGGATCCGGGGCGATCCGAGCCCAAGCTCGGATCTCCCTGTCTGCCCCGGATCCCTCTCCCGAGGCAAAACCTCGAGATCTGCTGTCGGATCTCGAGGTTTTGCCTCGAGCGGCCATTTTAAAAAAAATGCCTTTGCCTTTAATGGGCAAAGTGCTGATTGGCTGACAGAGCCGTCTGTCACGGCTCTCAGCCAATCAGCATTATGGTGCTCATTTGCATGTAGCACGGACTCGTGAGATCCGTGCTACATGCATCTGTGTGATTGACAGTGACACAGAGCACAGATGGGTCAGTGAGACCCGTCTGTGCTGCTGTGTATTTCAATGACACAGATGCACGCACGGACCAGGAGATCCGTGCTACTTGCATCTGTGTCATTGACACAGAGCACTAACGGGTCCGTGAGACCCGTCTGTGCTGCTGTGGTAAAAAAAAAAAAAAAAACCTGTGTAAAAAGAGAAAAAAATGGCGTGCCCCCCCCCAAAAAAAGAGCAACCAGCCCCGGGCATTAGTGACCCAGTGCTGGGTGTGCTTAAATACAGGGGACAAACGACATAGGGGTCCCCTGTACTTAAACACAACCGGCACTGGGCTAGTCAGAACCAGAGCTGGTTGCCAAAATACGGGGGACAAACGACGTAGGGGTCCCCCGTATTCTGCGCAACCAGCTCTGGGCTCTGATCCGGTCCTGGTTCTGGAAATACAGGGGAAAAAAATGAGTAGGGTTCCCCTGTATGTTCCAGAACCAGCACTGGACTTTTTCTAGCGGGGGGCTGATGCCACAGCCAGGGGAGCCCTTTCACCGGGCCCCCCAGCCGCAGCATCAGCCCTGACCGCTAGTCAGCCCAGGCCGGGGATCCCTGGAGAGCTGGGGACCCCCCCAATAAAGGGGTCACCCTCTCCAGGGCTCCCCAGGCCCATGCTGATAGCCCGGGGCTATCCCCGCCACCCCTGGTGGCGGTGGGTGGCGGGTTGATTGTGTGGTGTGGTGTAAATAAAGAATATCAAACATTGTCTTTACAAGTAGAACTGCAAGTCCCAGCAAGCCTGCCCCGCATGCTGGTACTTGGAGAACCACAAGTACCAGCATGCAGGGCATTAAGGGCCCACTAGTACCTGTAGTTCACCTGTAAAAAAATGTTTAAAAAAAACACAGGACACACACACCGTGACAGTATAAGTTTATTAAACATACATACACACACACACACACACATGTACACATACTCACCTATGTAACCCTGTAGCATCGGTCCACTTGTCCGGTAAAGTATCCATAGGGGACCTGTGAAAAAAAACATACTCACCATCTCCTATGCGAGGTTCTGTCCTCTTCGTTCCAAAGTAGGCATCCCCGGACTTGGCAAAAAAAAAAAAACGAAAACGCGATCCACGAACTTAGTACCGTTCTATAGAACGGTACTTCCCGAATGAGAGCTTAGCGGCGGGGTATCACCATGGAAACCCCGCTGCTAAGCGTTCATTGGCTGAGAGAGGCCATCTCCCGTCTCTCTCAGCCAATGAACGGCTCCCTCCATTGTAGTCAATGCTGGGAGCCGCAAGGTTATTAAAGTTTACCCTGCGGTTCCCACCATTGACTACAATGGAGGGAGCCGTTCATTGGCTGAGAGACGGGAGATGACCTCTCTCAGCCAATGAACGCTTAGCAGCGGGGTTTCCATGGTGATACCCCGCCGCTAAGCTCTCATTCGGGAAGTACCGTTCTATAGAACGGTACTAAGTTCGTGGATCGCGTTTTCGTTTTTTTTTTTGCCAAGTCCGGGGATGCCTACTTTGGAACGAAGAGGACAGAACCTCGCATAGGAGATGGTGAGTATGTTTTTTTTCACAGGTCCCCTAGGGATACTTTACCGGACAAGTGGACCGATGCTACAGGTTACATAAGTGAGTATGTGTACATGTGTGTGTGTGTATGTATGTTTAATAAACTTATACTGTCACGGTGTGTGTGTCCTGTGTTTTTTTAAACATTTTTTTTACAGGTGAACTACAGGTACTAGTGGGCCCTTAATGCCCTGCATGCTGGTACTTGTGGTTCTCCAAGTACCAGCATGCGGGGCAGGCTAGCTGGGACTTGCAGTTCTACTTGTAAAGACAATGTTTGATATTCTTTATTTACACCACACCACACAATCAACCCGCCACCCACCACCACCAGGGGTGGCGGGGATAGCCCCGGGCTATCAGCCTGGGCCTGGGGTGCCCTGGAGAGGGTGACCCCTTTATTGGGGGGGTCCCCAGCTCTCCAGGGATCCCCGGCCTGGGCTGACTAGCGGTCAGGGTTGATGCTGCGGCTGGGGGGCCCGGTGAAAGGGCTCCCCTGGCTGTGGCATCAGCCCCCCGCTAGAAAAAGTCCAGTGCTGGTTCTGGAACATACAGGGGAACCCTACTCATTTTTTGTCCCCTATATTTCCAGAACCAGGACCGGATCAGAGCCCAGAGCTGGTTGCGCAGAATACAGGGGACCCCTACGTCGTTTGTCCCCCGTATTTTGGCAACCAGCGCTGGTTCTGACTAGCCCGGTGCTGGTTGTGCTTAAGTACAGGGGACCCCTACGTCGTTTGTCCCCTGTATTTAAGCACACCCAGCACTGGGTTACTAATGCCCGGGGCTGGTTGCTCTTTTTTGGGGGGGTGCACGCCATTTTTTTCTTTTTTTACACAGGTTTTTTTTTTTTTTTTTTTACCACAGCAGCACAGACGGGTCTCACGGACCTGTCATTGCTCTGTGCCAATCACACAGATGCATGTAGCACGGATCTCCCGGGTTCGTGCTACATGCAAATGGGCACCATAACGCTGATTGGCTTCCTGTCTGCCACTGCAGTGCCACTCCTAGATGGGCCACGTGTTTGTGCCGCCCCCTTGTGTCGCTTAGCATAGTCATCCAGCTTCCTCGGTACAACCTTTTGGCCTAAAAACAATATTGTGAGGTGTGAGGTGTTCAGAATAGAGTGGAAATGAGTGGAAATTAATGTTATTGGGGTTATTAATAGCGTAGGAACAAAAAAAGGCCCATTTATGTGATTTTAGCGTTTTTTTTTATTTTTTAAGAAAAAATCCAGATCCAAAACACAAAACCCAGAACCCAAAACACGGAAGGGTGGTTTTGGCAAAACCAATCCAGATCCAAAACACGAAGAAAGATCCAGATCCAAAACCAAAACACAAAACACGAAAAGTGTCCGGTGCACACCCCTAATATATATATATGTTATATCTAAAAGTGTGTTATATAATTTATGTGTGTGTGTAATATATACTGTATATATACACACATATATTTATACACACATATATATATTACACTTAAACACACATATCTATATATATATATATATATATATATATAAATATATCAAAAAGTGAACCCTATGCCAGGGTGATTTATGGGGACCTAAGGACATCAATTTTAACGGGGGCATGCCATAATACCACGCCTCTGGCGCACAGGTGTCCCAACTGCTGAATCACCAATGTCGGGAGGTATGATCCTAATAGTGAATACTTATGTCCCAGCTGCTGGTAGCCATGTCATGCTCCTGTGGGTGGCTTCACATGTTAGACACGCCCCCAAAGAGGTCCAGCCCTGTCCCTGGGAAGTTGCTGTACTGGGGCCCAGGATTTCTCTTGGCAGCCCTGGTTGGGGCTTATTTAAGGGTCAGCTAGCATAGGGATATGGACACTAGTACAGTACTTTGATGGACTGCAGGTAGAAAGTAGCACTGGCACTGGGATGAGCAATTGGACACCCAGGAATGATATGAAAGTCAGGACAGACAAGAAAAGCAAGGAGAATCCAGTAATACAAGCCAAAAATTACAGGACGCTGCATGCCAGGAGTATCCAGTACAATAAACAATTGGTCAGGGCATGTGGCAAGGAGCATAAGCCAGGGGTTATAGCAGGCAACAGACAGAGAATACAGTAACAAAGCCTTAGGTCAGAAGCAGATATAAAATATCACACAGTATGCAGAAGCAAGGCAGCAGTAGTGCTATCATCTGCATGGAGGTTCTGCACACTCTGTCCTTCAAACGCCTAGGGTCGTTTAAGTAAAATCATAAGGAGCAAACCCCCGAGCAAGCAGTGTTCCAGCCATTATTCCTGTTAACAGCATCCAAGCAGTTAAGATGAGAAGATGGTGGCGGCTCCCTCCTAGCGAGCTGATGGCGATCATATATCAGTATAATTAAAATAGTTCTAACATTGTACTTTCCTTTATTTCTGTCATTATTTTCTTATGTATAATTATGTGACTGTTGAAAATTCTGAAAAACTGTGGGTGGCATTAATAATGAAAAGCTAATAAATAGTCAAACTGTATGTCTCATAATTACTGCAAATAGCTTTTGTATGGGCACAGCAACAATAGATTGCAGGCTATACATATCTCACACTATACTGACTTTACTAGTACTCTTTTCCACTCCGGAGGTACTACAGAAAATGATGTTCATAAAGCTACATACCATCAGTCTGCACCTCATGTCGCATGAAATAGCATTCAAGGGGCAGTATCATAAATATAAAGGCCTGAATATGGAATCATACATTACTATGTTGCATGTAGTGGCATGTATAAACCTTTAGACCTGCAAAAGGGCATCCATTACACTATTGTACCATAAAGGTTGTGATGGTAGCAGTAGTACAGTATGTGAAAACAACATATTTACTTTTCCAGTTGCGGTACATATATAAATGTACATACGCTAATATAAGTTTTCAGTAGTTGTAAAATACCATAGCAGATGAATAAATAGGGACATAGGACCTCATTCAGAGCCGCTCGCAAAATGCAAGCACTCGCTCTGAATGAGGGCTGCCGCATGTTAAAAATGTTCCGGCCTTCTGGCCACTCGCTAGGCTGTGGGTTACCACCCACAGCCTTCGCGAGTGATCAGGGTGATGGTCGCGTTGGTTGAGACCATCGCGACCATCGGGGCTTGCAACGAGACCCTTGAGGTAGGGTCTCGGCTGCCGCAAGCCCCGGAAGCTCTCCCACTGACATCACTGGTAATGTCAGTGGGGCCACCCACAAACTGCAAGCGTTTGCTTGGGAACGCCTACGTTTGTGAAACCACCCCCCCTCAAACACCTACAAAACGGGGCGAGCTGTCGATTAACATCGACAGCCGCCCCTTTTGTAGTGAGCCCCGGAGCGAGAGAATTATTCTCTCGCTACGGGGCTTGCGCAAGCGCAGTGCGGCTGCTGCGCGTGCGCACAGCCAAACATCAACCCGCTTGCGAGCGGGTCTGAATGAGGTCCATAGTGCACTTCTAAATGAGCAAATCATGCTTTCCCTCTCTCCAAAGTACTAATGACCATACATAATCCGGAGATAGAACAAATCTTTTTTGCAGAACACTTTGGTACAGGTGGATGTAAAACAAGTCAGAAAAAATACTTCTCACTGAACATTACTATGGGTCTTATTCATTATGGATAACTATTCCGATCGCTGCTGCGATTACGCACGCAGTCTCACTGTGAAAATATGCTAATGATTGCAATGCCATCGCAGCCAAATATAAGGACGCCCACTTTACACACATCCGCAATACTTTTCAAGTCTGCGAAACCATCGATAACATCGAGTACAATCGGAGCTTCACGCTCACTTGCACATGCTCTGACTTTACTCAGGAATTGCTAACCTCATCGCACGCAGTGAAAGCCCAAGCTGAGTATGGCATCACAATGGCTAATTTATGCACACCCCTGTAACAGCATTCAAACGCACTAGCACGCCTGCGTTTCGCCAACCCCCCCTGTCACCACCCCCAAACGCTCACTTCCTGTCAATCACTCTGCGATGTGTCTGCATAGTCACCGATCGCAGTGAAGTCTTTGTGCACGTGCACTGCGATGTATACTGCGTGCGTAATCGCAGTTGAGATCGGTAATGAATCAGGCCCCATGTGCCATTAGTTTGATAAAGCATGGTACTCACCAAAAATTACAATGCCAGGTTAGCAATGTTCTAGATAGGATGAAGGTGCTGGAAGCAATGCATAAATAAATCATAACAAGACAATGCAAGAATGAATTTAGTCAAGTTGACTTTAAGAGATTAATTGAATAGACAAATCCCTAATATGATGAAACATTTGGTTACCAAATGTAAACATATCTTCAATGAATTTGGTAACAAAAATATTAATTTGCTCTCTAACACTTCAAAAAACAATATGAGGGCAAGGAGCCTTCGCTCTGTTCCAATTACAGACTTCTATCCCTCATAAACTTAAATATTGAAATATGTGCAAAGTGTAGCCAACAGGATGACTATAGTATAATTCAACTGGAACAGTTGGGTGTTGCCTCCTTTATAGAGGGCAAAAGATAAAACCACTAGAGCAGTAGCTCTAAAACTCTGTCCTCAGGACCCCATACAGGTCATGTTTTGCAGGACACCTAGCAAGTGCACAGGTGTATTCATTACTCACTGACACATTTTGAAAGATCCACAGGTGGAGCTAATTATTTAACTTGTGATTCTGTGTGGAAAGCTGGAAAACATGCACTGTTGGGGGTCCTGAGGACCGAGTTTGAGAACCTGTGCACTAGAGCTATAAATAATATGCAGATGGTCTGGTTCAGGGTTGTAAGCTTACTACAGCAGAGAAGGATTTTATGCTCTTCTTTAGTGATACAAAATGGACCGAGAAGGAATGTCCTCTATTTACACTTATTTGTATAGCACTAGATATATTTCATATAGTGATAGGGTTGAACCCATGCATACAAGTTTCTGAGGTCTAGGCATGCCAACATATTGCATTTGTGAATGGCCAACTTCCTTGTATCCCCCTCACATCTCTATTCCAATCAATAATTTAGCTTCTTTTGGTGCTCTTTACAAGTTAACACCACTTTCAATAAATTTGAAGCCATGATTTAGTCACTGAATTAGACCTCATCTGTCCTAATTATATTATGTTTTTTTAATTTCCAACTGCTGCAGAATTTTCTAAAATATTCCCTATGAACTTTATGACTGGGATGTGTGGCCTAGTAGCCATATTGGAAAGACGTGTTTAAATTATGCTCCGCATGAGTAATGAATATACACTGCTTATTATTAGCTCTTTTGTCAAGAACAATAAGATAACAACAATTAACGCAGCACTATAGAGCTCAACGGTTATATAACAACAAATGTTTAAAATATAAAACCAAGGTACAAAAAATTTTACGAAGTTTGTTTGTCCATGAGAGTCAGTCTTTTAGAAAATGGATTTCAAAGTTGAAGTGTAATTAATTAATTAACCATTGACTTTTAATTGTTTTTACTGTTTCAATTACATAGTACCATGTTTAATTTATACTATATTATAAAATCTGATTGTATTTGGTTCACTTTAACACTGAACACTACATATGTTAATTTAGCAACTTGGGCTCTGATTCAAAGTTGTATGCTGTTGGCGTCGCTGCTGCATCTTTGCATGCGGCAGTAATGCTAACATATGTTAATGCTGCATGAGGCATCTGAGGACATCTGACGCATCACAGATCTAAGACTGCTGCATTGCATCCGAAGACTCAGCACTGGATCACCATCGTGACTATCGGTCACAGCATCGGCCATCTGAGTGAGCCTAAGCATATGACATTTTCCGCAAGGGTTTAACTGCAAAAAATCACATGGACCTCGCAACCAATTTTGGATTACCACGGATATGCGTGCTCCTGATACCTGAGGTATCCAAATTTCAAAAAATGCACGCTGTGTTTTCAGCATTGAAAATCCAGAGGTACGTGGAAAAAGACAAAAATAACTCACCTGTTCCGGTGGCTCCGGTCTGCAGTGCTTGGCTACTGCTTCTTCTCATTCCTGGCTGCTACTGTCTACTACACTGGAGAAGACAACCAACGTGAGCTAATTGACTGAACAGTACGCTTGGATCACACACACATGACGGGGTCACTGGGTCACACACACACACTGACAGGCATGACAGCGCTCTCACATACTCACCCAGTCTGCAGACGTCAGAGGAAGTGCCTTCAGCATGCCAGAGATGCAGAAGAGAGAACAGTCCTGCCAGAAGGTGAGTATATATTGCACTAATTAAGCTAATTGGAAACCTCCAATTGCTTAATTAGTCATAAGGGAGGGGGTGCCGCAGGGGTCCCAGAACAATTCCCGACCATTTTTCCTAAAACTATGGATTTTAGGAAAAATTGGTCATGGTCTTGGGTTGCGAGAAAAAATAAACCTGCCCTGCTCAAAAAATTAAAAACCCTGCACCTAATTGAGTAGCAAATATCCTGCACCTGTGCGAATAACCCTGCATGTGCGGGACTTTTTCTATTCTTGCATCTAATTGAATATGCCCCTAAGGTTACTCAGAATGGCTGTCAGAGTTCCGTAGCCGAGACCTGTTATTCTGCATCAGAAGATTCAGAGACTGGCCTCAGCACTCCCAGAAAATGAGGGCAACACTCCCCTGTTTTTGAGAACACTGGAAGTTGTTTCCACTCAATCATGCTGTGGTTTAGGGGCATTGTGACCATAGTTGTAGAAGGAGACCTGTACATACACAGTGCAGATCATGTGCATGTGCAGAATTCCAACAATAGGAGTTGTATGCAAACCATTGGGTTTGCGTACAACTCTGAATCAGGCCATTGATCTTAATATAGGGCCTGATTTAGAGATGGGCGCAATACCAATATTTATGCAGATGAGCAATGCATGCATCTAGGTCACACTGAGCATGCATCAAGATACATTACCTTAGTTGCTCACAGTGACTTCTTATTTGCAGTTTGGTTGACAGTCAGGGAGAAAATAGGGGAGGTAACAGTGAGTGGTGGCAATGAATACAGACCATTTTCTGGGCATGTCACAGCCTGCGTCTGCGATCCTGTATGCAGTGAACATAGCTCTGGCATCTCAGTACCCACAGCCCTTCTGAGCTGCCATAGGGTTACTCAGAACTGTGGTAATCAAATCATGTGCAACCAATGCTGCATCTTTGTATACAGATACGTGTATTTGCAAAGCCACAGGTGTCGGTCTCAATACAATCCTCAGTGTCTGCGACTTTTTATATTTTTGCACAGCAGCTACATAGGGGATCTCTGCTGCAATGGCAATAGCATACATCTCTGAATGTAGATAAACGTAGATAAATCATTGAACAGTTTGTACTACAGTAACTCTCTCTCCAATCCAAGGTATAAGTGATGTTATATCAGCAGATATGACGCCCCAACATTGGTACAATAGACAATAAAAGTCAATAAAGACAATCAATATGAATGAAAGTCAGTCTATTATGTGATCCAGCACCACAATGCTTTGATAGAAATATAATAACTTTGTGCCCGAATACTCAGGCAACTCTCCAGCATTTTTGTCTGGTGAAAACAAGCCTATAGGCAGAAAAAGCAACATGTTCACCACTTCAGTGTTGTCTGGATGCTTGGCTTATTTGGGTTTTATGGGCTTTGGCCTTGGCACTGCTATGTGAAAAGTTATGTATATGGGTAAGATTTTATGGGTGTAATGAGCATCCCCAGATAGAAAGATAAGGTTTTTGAAACATTTCACCAATTGAAATAATGGTTTCCTCAGAAGGCATGTGCTTTGTGAAGAAACCATCATTTGAAATGGTGAAATGCGTCAAAGAACTAATCTTTATACCGGGAGACTGTCATTACACCCACCATCTCTTACCTGTATGCCCATAACCATTTGCTTTTCTCAATGCCTAATTCACATTCCTACCAACAGGGTTTGCAACTTAAAATTTTCCACAATTTGGACCCCTCCACCATATAGAAATTACGGGAACAGTTTACATGAATCCTCCAACAACATAATAACAAATAACAGTAACTGTTTCCCAGCTATAGGTATTTAATGGAAATTCAATTCAAGTTGCTAAGTCAGTACAACAAGGACAATAAATCTTTGCCAAGCTTGAAATATATATATATATATATATATTCAGGGTGTGCCGTCTAGGGCCCTTTTCTACTTTTTCCAAGCTTGAAATTGTAACATACACCATTCTGACATCCAACAAGAGTTTATTTACCAAGCCTCAAAGAGCGGAACTACTTGCACCTGAGTTGACCAAAGTAAGTGTTTGCATTGCTCAAGAGTCTTCACTTCCATGGCTGAATATTACTAGTCTACTTTGTCAATGATGCCTTGCTCTTTAAGGCTGGAGCACCATTGTTGTTGCTGTAACATGGTCCTATGATTACTCTTAATAGTTTCTTTTGTTTAATGCAGTTTTTATGATTTTTTTCTGTTTGATAGAAGCTTTCATGCCCAACCTACTCATTAACAATCCACTTTTATTGCATAAGCTGATAAAATCCACTTGTGAACCTGTTACTTTTCTTCATCCTACTCCTTTTTCTCCTCTAGCCCTCCCTTACTTCATCCTTCATTCATAGGACATCTTCATAGAACATCTTCCCCTTCTAACATCAGCCAATACTTCAACCACCTACCATTTTGCCTGACTCTGTCACATTAGAATGATCAGATAATGTTTCTGGTCATTTAAGCAAAGTTTCTGATTCCACCTACAGTACCTGTACTATAGCTTAATTCCACCAGCCACACCCCTAAGCACCTTTAGTTCTGTAACATAAACTTCTTTTTGGCTGCAATTTTTCTAATGAACCTGATTAGTGCTCTATTAAATAAGAGTTTCATCTGTAAGAATTTTCGCTCACCTCACATGCTTTCTTACACATCTATGTATCCCACCATTCTTGTCCCTCCCTCATTCAGGTGGACTAACTTTTATTTTTTATTATATATTCCTCTCCCGATTTTGAGTGTAATCTCCATATACGAGGGGGTATCAAAAAATGTTAACTATCACCATGAAGTTTTTGAAATATCCGGATGTAACTTGATCAACATAATCATTGATCCTTATGTGCATGATGTTGTAAATTACAGCTACTTATGTCCACTTTTTTGTTTCTGGAGCTGGTAGAGGTCAGTAACCAGCATGATGGACAAACCTGAAGCCTGCAGTGTTATTAAGTTCCTCCATTTAAAGGAGGAACTGCCAAATCCATGATGAAATGGTGACTGTTTATGGTGATGAAAATCCACTATATGACACTGTTGTGAGGTGGAAAAGGAACTTCAAACTGGACATATGTCCCTCTCAGATGAGCCTCGATCTGGGAGACCCTCAATCATGGATGATCTTGACAAGGTGAGGAAAGTGGATGCTCTTGTCCTCGAAGACAGACAAATAACCATTGAAGTGATCATGAAATAAGTTGGTCTTAGTTATGGAAGTGTGTGGAAGATTATGCATGAGCAACTGCATGTCTAAAGTGTCATCACAATGGGTTTCCCGCTTGCTGACCCCATTTAACAAGCAAACTCAATGTGAACTTTTGTTGACTCTGAATGAGCAGGACGAAAAGAAAATGTATTCGCACGTCTCTTGACTATGGGTAAATGCTGGCTCTTCCTGTACGATCCGGAGACTAAAGAAATGAACAAGGAGTGGAAACACCCCTTCTCACGCCCTCCCAAAAAAGCCAAGGTGCAGAAGTCTGCATGGAAGTTCATGCTGTCCGCTTTTCGGAACTGTAATGACGTAATCCTAACCGATTACTTTCTGAAGGGTCAGACCTTTACCAGTGCTTACTACTGCACCCTTCTGCAGAAATTGCGAGATGCCATGAAAGAAAGCTGCCATGGTATGATCAGCAAAAGGCATCCGTCTCTTAGCTGATAATGCACCTACATATTCTGGCCAAGCAAACTGAGATCCTTCTTGTTCCTGCTGAAAAATAGCACTGGGTGTGGCTATGAAATTTTGCCCCATCCCCTTATTCGCCTGATCTCGCACCCGGTGACTTCTTTGTATTCCCTAAGATGAAGAAGCCACTTCAGAGTAGGCGATTTGCAAACACAATTTTTGTAATTCTGGAAGTGGAACAGTGGTTCTCGAGGAAATTGCATGACTTCTATAATGATGGGTTGCAGAAGGTCAAGAAACGCTGGTAGAAATGTGTGGCTCTGCAGGGCGACTATGTGGAGAAGACTTAAGTTCAACATACCACATTTAACTTCCTATCTCATTCTGTTCATGGTGATAATTGAAACTTTATGATACCCCCTAGTATGGATTCAATATCCCAGAAGGTTCTTTCAATTAAAGTAAATGGCCTGAATTCCCTTAAAAAACATACAATGGTTACAGAAGAGAGATGAGTCATGCTTAGCAAGTACCCACTCTTGCCTACAAGTTAAACAAAGATTTTTGCTTTAGATTGTAAAAAGCAGGCAGTGGCAATTTTTATACTGTTCAATGCTGACCCAATTTACCACTATGAAAGTCTTCCCAGTCAAGAATAAAGCATCTTTTTAAGGAAAGCCTTAGCATGTGCTCAGCAAGTTGCACAGGACACTATAATTATAGGAGGCAATTTCAACATAGTATTCAACCCTTCATCTAGACAAAACAACTCCCACATCTACATAAGGCATTTCCACCCACTGAAAAGAATTTCAGATGCTTATGGGTCTCCTTAAATGGCTGGAACTATATGAATCTTGGATCCTTAAAAAACTTCACAGCAAAAGTTTTGGTGCCTCATCAAAGTTACTCATGCATCCACATAAACTCTCTCATATGATCTCCATACTCTTTGACAGATCTTGCAATAGTATTTTTTTTTTTTAATTAATTAATTAATTAAATATTACATACAGTAGTACCTAGATGATTTGCAAAACCTGAAACAATTCCAATTTCAAGAAATGAAGTAAGCAATTATGAAGATTTTTTTTTTACTTAATACCTCATGGTGGAGTGCACCAGGATTCTTATGGGAATATAATAATGCCACTGTGGGCTCTATTCAACATGTTAATAATTGTGGTCATTGCTGCGGCGCGGATACAGCTGATCCGAAAATCAGCTGTCTCCACAAGTTTTTTCACTGCTCCTTTCAGAGCAATGAAACTAGTGCACATGCGTGATCTACAGGTCACTCATGCGCATAAGAACCTTGGAGTCCAGCGGAAGGAGCTGGACAGGGGCTGAGGAATCAGAAAGGATCTCTCTTCGCAACCCGGATATCCTTCCCATAGGGAAGGAGTTGTTAGCGGCAGCACTCGCCATCTGAAGATGGTGAATGCTCCAGCAGTTAAGCTCTGAAAATATTGTATTTTCGGAGCTTGATGAATTCTGTCCCCATACTAGTGTATGGGGACAGCCGGCCATTCCGGTAAGCAACTTTATGATGAATGGGCCGATAACTTAATTTCTACAATTGCAGGTGAAAATGTTAATTTTCACCTGCTTTTGTAGAAATTAAGTGCTGATGAATAGAGCTTCATAAGAGTTAAAATAATTAGCAATGCTTCCAATGAAACTTTGCAGCTTACTAAATACTTTAGACTCAAAATAGCTTATTTGCTCTGCAACATAAACAAACCCCCTGATCAATGCCCTTATAGACCAATTGAATGCAGTTCTCTCTTGCAAGGCTGCTAACACACTTCAAAAGTTGCAGCAGTGATTTTATGATAAAGCTGATAAGGTGGACACTGTTTTTACAAACAAACTTTGACAAAAGAGTTCCTTGGGGGGTGATTCAGAGGTGGACACAGGGAAGCCATTAGGGGCAAGGGGCCGATAGGTTCCCTTTGCACATGCCTCCAAGCCACACTGTGCATGCATCCCAAGGTTACAGCACAAGACACATCAATGCACTTTTGATGGGCATTTCTGGGTGGTAACTGGAGGGGGGGTGTATCAGCACAAGTGTCTAAAGATGCAGTGCAGTGTCTTATGGTGTGGGCAATTGTGCACCGATTTTCACCATAATCTGTGGCCATCTCAATGGGATGTCCATCAGCTGCAGCATTAGAATAAAGACGCAGTAGCGGCTGCGACACGAGACACAGCCACTACTGCAATAGCGTCCACTGCTGATTCAGGCCTTTGGTCTGAGCAGTGAGATCAAAGAGAGTAATGGTATTCAAATTACTTGTGACCCCAGGAATTTTAAGATAATTTTGAATCTTTCTATAATCTGCCAAGGTTTCTGTGTCAGCCTGACTGTCTTCTTCCTATACTCCTAAAAAAAGCTTTCGTACAATCAGCGGGTGCTTTTGGTTGCAGATATCACATCAGAAGAGATTAAAGTGGTAAAGCGAAGGCTTAAATTCTCCTCACTCTGGGCCCTGCAGATACTGTGAGTAAATATGTAAATGTCGCAGCGGCCGAGGAATGTATTATGATGACCACCTGCGGCTTTGCAAATCCAAGATGCAGCATCGGTCACAGATCCTTTTGAAAATCAATTTCTGAGTAAACCTAAGGTCATGAAGAATGGCCGTGGGAACTGAGATGTTGGAGCCATTTATACTGCATACAAAGATGCAGTTGCTGCCTCTGACATGCCTATAAAATGGTTGTATCACCTTCACATTTTTCAAACAACCCTCTATTACCACCCACGAATGTCCATAAATGCCAATCATTTGGCGTCATCGCAGAGGCATTGGCCAACTGCATAAATAGCGGCATAGCATACAACTACGAATCAGGCCCTATATTCCTTACCACATGTGTACACACACACACATATTTATATATATATATATTCATATACATACATTAGGGTTAATTTATTTCTTAAAAAGCCAACAAACCTACTGGTATGTTTTTGGACTGTGAGAGGAAACTGGAGTACCTGGAGGACACCCACGCAAATGTGGGCAGAACAATCAAACTCCACACAGTTAGGCCCTTGGTAACAATTGAACCCAGTTCTCTGAGATATAATACTAACCATTATGTCAACTATGCTGCCCTAATATTATTGTGATACCTAACCAGGGAATGATCCAATTTTGTGAAAATTACAGACTACTTTAAGTATTAAATGTTCATCTGAAAATACTGTATATACCAATATATCCAAGTAAGGCTGGTTTTATACTAGACTTACAGGTTCTCAATAATACCAGATGAATTAGTGACCTGAATTACTCTATGTACATGCAAAAGTGTGCCTCCCCTCTTAAGATATTAGATGTCAAGAAAATAGCCTTCAAAAGAATCTCATGGCCTTTCATGTCTAGAATGCTCAGGGCAATGTTTCTAATGGTACATTTCTTGATGGGGTCATGGCCCCAAAACAAGTACAGCTAATGTTGCCACATCATCTCCATTCAGTATGTAATGGAACAAGCCAATGGTGCCTCCTTGCCTTAACGATCTTTTAAAACACACATTATAAAAGCTGGAGAAGTGGAACATAAAATTGCTGTCCATGCAGATGATGTGCCTCTAATGATAGCTAATCCAACCTTATCACTCAACAAACTTCAAGAAGAAATGTTAAACAATAGCCTTCATTCTAGATAAAAGATCACCCACAGAAAACTGAAGTTTTCTATTTCTCAGATCCGACAAAGGCTGGGATAGACCTCCCCGTCAATTAACCACCACACTCACAAAAAAAATCAAGTATTTTTGCAGCCATGTGACATAATAATTAGCCTTTTCAAGACATTATCTCAGTGGCTACATTTCAGGTCAATGCAGATTGGAAATAACCCTCCTTTCCTTCCATGCAAGTGATTCTTATGAGAATATTTCAAACCGAGAAATAAAATTTATGATGTCCATTAATACTGTAATGTGGGAGCCTTGGGTTTCATATTACAACATGCCGTACTCCTACCATCTCCTTTTGAGTCTGTGGCTGGTTAATTTTTGTGAGTCCCTTACTTTAATCATGTAATCCCCCTCTGGTGGTCTGCCATGCTTCTCCACCCTCTTTTTATCCCTGCTTTTTCCCTTCTTCCTCTCCATCCTCTCTACATCAAACACTGATCAGCAGGCATATAAAGTTTATGTATTGTAAATAAATTTTTTATTTTTTTTGGAAGGTCACATTTGAAAATAGGCTTTGAACTATTTGTTTCAGGTCAAATCAAGCCAATATAGGAATAATCCAATTTGCATATTTTCATATATCGGATGATTTTGACATGCCATAGCTTATATTACATCTTTTGCTTCTTTTTGTTATCTTATTTATTATTGCATATGTTTTTGTTAAAAATCGCAGTTATCACAGAGGATGCGTGCATGCTAGCCTTGAGGCAATTTCGACATCATATCTGCCAGTAAGAATGTACTGTACATGGCACTGTAGATAAATATATGATTATACATTGCACTGTAGACAAATAAGATACATTAATTATTGATTCATTTTAGTTTTGCAAGACTCTATAATTGTTTCTCTGTGTAGAACTCCATGTTAAATAAATGGTGATGGATCAGCTCCTCTGCTGTGTCTCTAGACAACAGGTTCTCAAACTCGGTCCTCAGGACCCCAAACAGTGCATGTTTTCCAGGTCTCACAGAATAACAAGTGAAAAGCATTAGCTCCACCTGTGGATCTTTTAAATGCATTAGTGAGTAATAAACACATGTGCACACCTGCTGGGCGACCTGGAAAACGTGAACTGTTTGGGGTCCTGAGGACCAAGTTTGAGAACCACTGCTCTAGCTAAATGCACATCTATGCACATGAAGAAGTGGAAGAGAAATGGATGTTATTAAAAAGATTTTGGCATTGGCTGATGAGTTACAATAGCCTACCCTCCAACATGACCACTTTCATTAGGTACAAAATGCTCTGCTCCTGTACTTCCCACCTAATTTATGATTGCAGTCACCTGTGTTGAACTAGTTAATAGATGAGAAGTGTTTCAACATATGAGACTGCAATCATAAATTAAGAAGGAAGTCCAGGAGCAGAGCATTTTGTACCTAATGGAACGGGTCATGTTGGAGGGTTTGCAATAGAAGGACACAGCAATTTCCACAACAGTGAAGCAAGTGTCGAAGTTTACATGTGCGACCTTGACTTCCTGTGACGTGGAACAAAGCTTTTCTGCTTACAAACTCATTTAAGCAGGGGACATAGAATGCAGACGCACACTCTAGGTGCTAAGAACAATGATAGACAAAAGCATCCTGATAAACTCTACAATTAACATGGAGTATAAGTAATAAGTATAAGTAAGTATAAGTGGGCCCCTACCATCCCTAATACTAACACATTACGTTAAATTTATCCAGGACTTACCTGTAATAGTAAATTCTAACATGTAGACAGAAATGCAGGAACCTGGGCTGGTGATTAAAAATGAGGTGGATGGGCAAACATACTACAAGTCTCAGCATGGCAGCACCTCCTATTATGTTTTAGGGTGTGCAGTCCAAGCCCCCCCCCCCCCCCCCTTCTTCCTTAAAACTCATTTAAACATCAAGAGGCAGAAGTTAACAACTGCAAAATTGGGGAAAGATTTCAATTTATAGTGTACATAAATTATAAGTAACCAATATTTTTGTTTAAATCTTTTTGTTCTTTTGGTGCCAGTAAATTGTTTGTACTGTTAAAATATTTTTTTGACAATATACAAGGTTTCTCTTTCTAAAATGTAATAGATTGTATTATGTATTTTTAATCAATTTGTGAAGTAACTGCACCTTAAATATTGTTACCTATAAGAAAAAAAAGGTAAAATAAAAGTGGCAGTAAATGTTTGAGTTAGGCATTCTCTTTTTAATATTATTACAATTGTAGATCTGGATGCATTTTAACTTAAGTTAAAGACACAAGCATAAAATGTGTCCGAAAAAGAATGTCTGCTAGATTAGCATATCTGTCAGTTTTAGGTCTGGACAGAAGAGTTTCTATCTTGAGGACAGGAGAAAGCTGTAGTACGATATGTGGCTGGTTAATGTTAGTGGTAGTAATGTTTACTAAAGTTACGGTTCACAATTCATACACAATATAGAACTTTAATAAAACATCATATTCATAAGTCAGTGTATGGACAGTGTTAATAATACAATAAGTCACTTTTACTATGTAAAATACATTTTAATACAGACAAAAATACAACATTAAAGTGCTAATTAAGTTAAATTAAAAACATACACATGTTGTTTTTCCCTTTAAAAAAACAAATAAATAAAAAATCTGAATTTTCCCAGATTCAATATATAATTCATAACTGCCTGTAGTAGCCACTAGGTGTCACAATTGATTAATTTCAGCTTGTTTGTTTAGTTTAACAGGCTCATGTCTGTTGCTTTCATACAGAGCTTTCATTTAGGGTCAGGTTGCTATTGCTGGCCATACACAGGAGCTAATGTTATTTTATACAAAGTAGGATACTAAGACGATGCCAGGCTCCAGTAAATGCCCCCCTATATTTGTCTGTCCTGTATATGTTTATTCTTTTGCCTGTCTGTATATATCTGTAGGGTTAGATTTTGGGGGGGGTTTAGGGTTAGGCACCCCTGAGGGGAGGGTTAGGATTAGGCACCACTAGGGGGGTTAGGGTTGGGCATTAAGGGGGGAGGGTTAGGCTTACGCATGAAAGGGGGAGACTTAGTTTTAGGCACTAACGGGGAGTGTTAGGGTGTGGGGTGGGGAGGGTTAGTCTACAAAAAGAGAGTGTTAGGTTAGGGGGGGAAGGGGGGAGGGCAAGTATACTTACCCGACCTCTGTCAGGATACCAACCAGCGGGATGTCGCTGTCGGTATTCTGACTGGAGGCATCCCGACAGCTGGCATTACATACCAATTCCATACAGCCATGTGTCTGAATATGCAAGGAATAAGAAGCCCGCTTTGAGTGTATTTAGATGCAAGTCTCTTTTACTACCCCATTGCAGTGTACTGGGGAAAATGTTTGTTTTTTTCATGCCTTGATCATAGGTTCTCACACCCGGTCCTCAGATCATGTTTTTCAGGTATCCTCACAGAATCAAAAGGGAAATAATTAGCTCCACCCATGGGCATAGATATAGTGGGTGCAGAAGGTGCCTTTGCTATGGGGCCCCTGACCCAGGTTATATAGTTGCATACTAATTTACTGGATTTGCCTGCTAAACAAATGGATCCAACCCATAGCCCAGCCTGAATGTGGCATAATGTGAACTGGAGGACACTGTAGTGTGGCATAATCTTACCAGCTCATTGTAATGTGGTATACTATGAACTGGAGGGCACTATAATGTTACATAATGTGAACTGGGGCACTGTAATGTGGCACAATATGAAATGTAGGCACTATAGTGTGGCATATTAACTGGAGGGACTGTAATGTGGCATAATATGTACTGGGGACACTGTATGTCTTAATATGATTTGAGTGTACTGTGAGGTATAATATGTACTGGGGACACTGTATGTCTTAATGTGATTTGAGTGTACTGTGAGGCATAATGTGTACTGGGGAGACTGTATGTCTTAATGTGATTTGAGTGTACTGTGAGGTATAATGTGTGCTGGTAGCCCCACAAGTGACATAATGTGAACTAGGGAACTACTATGGTTCATAAAATAAACTAGGGCACAACTATGGGGCATAACATTAAATTGAGCACTACTATGGGTCAGAAAATAAACTTGGGTACTGTTAAGGGGCATTAAATAAACAACTGCTGTGGAGAGGTGTCTCTCTAGAAGCATTGGGATAGAAGCCCCTTCCAACTGTTGCTATGGGTCCCACAAAGTCCTGACTATGCTCCTGGCTTCACCTGTGGATCTTTTAAAATATGTCAGTGATTAGTTAATACACCTGTGCACCTGCTACGTGACCTGGAAAATGGGAATTGTTTTGGTTCCTGAGGACTGGTTTAGATTAACCCTCTTCTTATATGCACCTGTGATGGGCCAATAAATTGATTGTTCTGAATGGCAAGTATGGTATCAGTAGCTGAAGGGTATGCTGATCCTGGTAGTGCCATATTTGAGGACCCTATGGTGCCCCAAGGTGAGTTGGCTCTCAATTTAGAAATATATTAATATATATATGACCCAAAGTGGTGCTATTATTATGCAGTGTAGAACCACCAGAGTAGAGACGCCTTGACGTGGCTTGCCACATGTTTGCAAATGTATGTACTGTAACTAAGTATTATTATGTAGGATGCAAGTCTCATTGCTGCCCTCATTACATTGTGCTGGGGCAATTTGTTTTGTTTATTCTTGTCTAGATTAACCACTCCCTTACATTCATGTGTGATGGGCCATTAAATTGATTGAGCAACTTCCATTCTGTGTATCACTGTTAAGAAGTGCCAGATGGCCTGACCAGCCTTGCATACATTGCTTTCCTGTGTAAATGCTGCTAACACAATTCTAGCTTTACATAAGTCACTCTCTTGATGTGGGATCTAAAAAGACATTGGCGTGTCCAGGATTTGTATTGCAAAATGATGCAATATATATGTTGTCATGCTATTACAGTGAACGTGTGAGTTATTGTAAATTTACTTACAAGAGTAAAAACTTTCTTTAATTTCTGGATATAGCTGACTTTTTAGGGATAAATTATATTTTTGGTAAGATTGGTGGGATATTGTAAGTTTCTCAGTATCCCAATAATGTAATTCTTTTCTAGCCAAATCCACTTTCTTTCATCAGAAATTATCCTTCATTATAATTGATATATGATCCAGTGTACTAAGTGGGCTGTTATACATTGGTATGGTATATCACCATTCTCATAATGCTTCAATTGTTATACTATCTGCAGTAATTCCATTCACTTACATTTTTTATACCACCACTTCTTGTCGCTGGATACATCTGTATGAGTTATGTCATACTGCTCATTTGCCTTTCTTGATTTGGATTTAACCACATTTCTTTTGTATTCAATAGAAACTAGTATTAACTTCTACTATCCTTGCCTGAGCCCCAGTTGACTGAAATCTGTATTTTTATATACTGTAGTACATGTAGTATTAATTTCTATTTGTACTGTACCATGAAACTCATTTGACAGCTGTCTATATTCCATGTATGTATCTACAACTGTAATATTTATTAATTTGGTGTGGATAAAAGCTCCACTAAAAATTCCAGATTCATACTAGATACATAGTAAAAGCTGGACCCATACTAAATGCACAGAAAAAGGCGGACCCCACAAAAAAGCCAGATTCATACTAAATACATACACACAAAAAACAGATCCACAGAAAGAACAGGATCAAATATTAATAACATTAAACAAAAGTCAGATCCACATAAAAAGTCAGATCCATACTAAATACATAGAAAATGCCAAATTCAAATTAACAGCCTGAACTATACCAAAAACACAGAAAAATCTGGATCCAAATAAAAAAACTATATCCATACTACTGTAAATACAAAAAAGACATATGCATACTAAATGCACAGAAATTGGAATCCACAAAATAAGCCAGATATGTTCTAAATACACAGAAGACAGATCCACTTAAAAAGCTGCTACATACTAAATACGGGGTGTAGTTATTATCCCGTCTTTTGGGATGCTGGCACTCAGAATGCTGGCGCCGGAATCCGGACACTGGTCAGAATCCCGGCACTGGCATCCCGACAGTAAGTATTGGGGTCAGGGGTAGGGTTAGGGTTAGGCACTAGCGGAAGGGTTAGGGCTAGTGTGCGGGGGGTGAGGGTTAGGTTTAAGCTACTGGGGGGGAGGACTAGGTTTACGCTGCGGGGAAGGGAGGACTAGGGGTAAGGAAAGGTAATATACTTACCTCCATCTGTTGGGATTGTGACCCAGTCAGGATGCCGGCATTCTAACAGCCGGAATCCTGAGTGCTGGCATCCTGTGCCCATCCCCTAAATACACAGAAAAGGCTGGATGAACGTAAACAGCCAAATATTCAGAAAATGCCAGATCCACAGAAAAAAATCATCCATAGTAAAAGCCGGTTCCTTACTAATTAATGACACAGAAAAAGCCGTATCCATACGAAATACTCAGAAAAAGATGGGTCCACAGAAAAGGATGGATCCAAACTAAATAAAAAAGACAAATCCACAGAAAGATTCACATCAAATACGGAAGTACATAGAAAAAACTGGATATACAGAAAAATTAGATCTGTGCAAATTACATAGAAAAAGCAAATAAATATACACAAACACACCCAGATCTTGCCGCTTCCACACTAAATTCACAAAAATCTACCAGACTTCTCACATTTTAGTGTGAATCTGGGTTTTCTGTATATTTGGTATGAATCCAGCATTTTTGTATCTTTGGTATTGCAAAATCTGGGGCTGTGTGTGAAGTTAGTGTGGATCCATCCTTTGCTATATATTTAGTATGGATCGCTTTTCTGCATATTTAGTATGGTAAGATCCAGGCTTGACTGTTATTATGCATCTTTTGTGTGCAAACTTTTTATAGTTGTGGGTCATAATTGCTGACTTCTGGACTGCCTGTTCGGTGGTGCAAGGGGCGTGATGCGATCAATTGGGCGTGCAATGTGTGTGATGGCACAATCACGTCACCGTGGCCGGACCAACACTATACAATGCTGTGATTACCATAATTGCAAAGCGAGGGTGGAGTCATGATAACTCAACTATTTTTTTTCTTGCCAAACTACAGGTTCTAGAGCTCTGGCTGTGGTGCCAGGCAAGCTTGTCACTTGTGGTTCTCCATATACAGGGTTGCTTCGGCAACCATGTTTGGCAATCTGGGTATGCTGGAACTTGGTGTTTGCCAAGGACAAAGTGTGTTAAAATCAATTTTTACACCATTACCCCTATATACACTGGGCATTAGATATGGGGAAGAGCCCTGGTGCTATTGGCACCATTGCTGGTTATACCCCAAAGGGGGATCCCGCAGTGTCTGTCTACATCTGTGACATCAAATAACAATCCAGATTGAGACAAAAGTTGTGTAGTTGACTGGTGTGATGAAAAAATTGAATAGTGTATGAAGTCACACTTCATGATTGTTTAGTTGGTCAGATAATTGTTCAATTGGTTACTTAGATGAAAAGCTGGATAGTGTATGGCCAGCTTAACTCTCAACATTATGCTTTTGATCAACTCGCCAACTTGTTCACATTACTTGATTAGTTGCTGTTAATGGTGAGTCTAGTGGCAAAACAATTGCAGGGTACAGATATATACGGGATGTAGTCAGCATCCCAACTGTCACAATGCAGATGGTCAGAATACCGGTTCCGGAATCCATATGGTCAGCAGAATACCGGCTCTGGAATCTGACGGTAAATATCAGGGTTAGGGACAGGTTTAGGGTTATAGTTAGGCACTAGAGGGGAGGGATAGAATTAGGCTTTGGGAAGGGAGGGGTGGGTTAGGGTTAGGCTGTGAGATGGAAGGGTTAGGGGGAGGGTTATGGAACAATATAATGGAGCAACACACTTGATTACACAGTGCGAAACATCTAAGGATGACCAGCCCATCAACAACCCACAGCCCCCAGACATAGAAGCAGACAATGAAGTAGGTTTGGACCACTCCTTATCCCATGCTGCACATTCACAATCCTATAAACTGTTCCATTACACACTTTTCCATCTTTTTAAGTACATACGACCCTGATTTTCAACCCCTTCTCTCTGTGTAGTAGTGTAATATATGTTTCACCTGAATAGCCCATGAATTTTGGAGCATTTCCTTGGTTGCTTGATTTTTTAACCTCTACAAACTTAACATCTCACCAGGTTTCAAGATATTAATTGCTTATCCAAATTCAACTTGTTCCTCCAAACTGCCCTCTCTATCTTATTCTTGGCCTTTCCCAGATGACCTACTCTTAACATGGGTACACACCTGAATGATATATAAATGTTCGTACAAAGGATGAACGATATATCAATGGTGCATCGCCAGGTGTGTGCACCCGATATGTCTGTGAATGCTTTGAATATAAATCAAAATTCACTCTAAGAACATGGATAAGTTATAGCCAGGATCATGATTATTTAGCATACTTGTAACCATATTCATACATGGAGCATATAATCTTCAATATTAAGCAGGTGAAAATATTCTCTCTCTCTCTCATCGCTCATGAAGCTAATCATGTAGTGGATATGCGCCTTTAGAGCTGTGCTGATTTCAAAGACTCTCGTATGAAGTAAAACAGTAGTGACAAAACCTAATTTCTCACGATGTCCTCAAATATACCACTAGTTACCACTCCAACTGAAACTCTCTGAACATTATAAAATAAATATACTTCTAATTAAATATAATCTCCACTCAAGCTTCAACCCCAAAACTACTCTTCAATGTATTTAAAACACTATCAAACCTCCCACACCAACCCCGTTAACCATCATGAATGGCCATGATCTGGCTTTCTACTTAAGAACAAAACTCACAAGATCAAATATGAAATGGTGTCTTTTCTCCAAACGCCAATCTGCTCAGGTCCTTTCCCACACTTGCATCCTTCCTATATTAGAACCACAAATGATGATAAAGTCTTTGCCAACTTTTCCCACTTTACTACCTGCCCACTCTACCCAATCCCAACACTAAACTGTTGATTGTTGTCTCCTATTCTCATCTCAGTCACAACTGACAACCAGTGGCATAACTATGGTATTCGGAGCCCAGGGCAAGATGAAAAATCCCCCCAAACTGGGCGTGGCCACATGCCACAAGGGGCATGGCCACTGAAAAATGGGGCATTTCAACATGACACACACCCCTTTCTTGTCATGAGTGAGCTCCAGCCCAGCTCTGGCAGTGGGCACAGCAGCCAATGAGAGTCTGCCTGACTTTCATTGGCTGTTGAAACACACATCGCCGCTGGGTAGTACGAGTGTACTACCCAGTGCCGGTGGCAATGTGTGTGTAACTGTGTAGTGCAGACCGCACTCACTGCAGTCCGCACTACACTGACTGACTAGGGCAGACCTGTACCATGGCCGGAGGTGCCCCCCCACGCCGCCGGTCCCACAGCGCCCAGGGCATGAGGCCCTGCCCTAGTTACGCCACTGCTGACAACTGAAATATCTCTCTCCATACTGTTATCTTTACATCATTACCCAAGCATGTGATTATTACTCATATTATGAGAAAAAATATATATTGCTATTTCTCTGTCAGATTTCCTCTCACCTCCTATGTCCCTCAAAGCTTCCAGAGAGACTTGTTTACACCTACTGCTCTCATGTTTCCTTAGCTCAGACAACCTATTAGGCACTCATTCTCTCTCTCTCTCTCTCTCTCTCTCTCTCTCTCTCAGGGTCTCATTTATCAACGAGTTTTATCATTCACAATGAGTGATAAAACTCACCATATTGCGTATGATAAATGGTGCTCTGGCCAATCAGCTCCAACTGTCATATTTGAAACAGATGATTGGTTGGAGCACCATTATCATACGCAACAAGTTTTATCAACTCGTTGTGAATTATAAAACTCGTTGATAAACAAGGCTTTCAGTTTTTAATGTGTATGGCCGCCTTGTTTATTATCTGTCTTTATTTGTTTTTTCTGTTTCTACTTGATTTTTGTAGCGATAGTGATGATCGCAGCCTATGCTGTCAAGTCAATAATAATCACAATATCAGTGTTACAGGTTTCCCATAGTTTATGGGAGCTCTGTAGAACCAATACTCATAATGGGTTCAAGCACCTTAAGTCAGTCCACCCTAATTCTGTTTCAATGCTCAAGCAACCTTCTTAACCTTCACCAACATTGTTTTGTGACTTGGTCATGTGACACCACTAAGTACTTTCTCCCAGTGACATCTGACTAGATCAATATAAGATATTTGGTGCTAAATCTAATGTATTAAACTCCTATTTTTATATTAAATGTAAGCTTATGATCAGGACCCTATTATGTTAAGCCGCTTAGGTATGATGGATATCCTTGTGCCTAACTCCTGGTAGCATCTTTTATGCACCCTTATATGGCCATCTCTGTCCCCACTCCCATTAAATAAAAACGCAACACACTATAGCTGGCGGAAGAAGATCCAATTTATTTAATACTTCCATAAAGTTGGTGGCCCAGGAAAGCAATTGCAAACATACTATTCAATTTGGTAATAGGGGTGGACCTGGACCTCCTCTTTCTTGTGAGTCACTTTAACCCTGTATGGTCCGGGCTATATCCCAGCCCCTCTGCCACTGCAGCTTCCACATTTGCCTGCGACAAAGGCTATTCATTCACCTAGCCCCAATTTATATCCCCAATACCACATCGCTTATCTACATCGCGTCCAGAATGCAGACGCTGCTTCCATATTCTTTCTGTTTGTGAAAAACTAGCTCTGGTTTGCTCCAATATGTACAGTATAATAGTATTTATAACAAAAAGTGTATTCCCTTATTATAATAATTATGCTTATCTGTAACAATCTGTAATGAGAGGTGTGCAACTGGTGCCTCTATCCAGTGTGAACTCATCTCCAAGGTGCCCCGTCCAGACAGTGCCTTAGAGAGGCACCCCTCCACTCTTTTCCACCTTGCGGGGCGCCTGATATTTATGCAGCAGTGATATTTTACATGCAGTCATTTGTAGAGCATCACTGAAACAAAACTAATATGGGACAGACAGGTATTATTTTCAATAGTGTATGTTTATTTGAACTACAATTAATCTCTACAGCGGTATTCAATTTGGAGCGAATATTTCAGAATCATGACGTCATTTTCGACGATTTCAATTATCCCCGTATTCAATTTCAAAGACTTTTCGCAGGTTCGAAAAGTCTTTGAAAAAAAATGGGGATAACTTTTCAACACTGAATAGGTGGCGAAAAAAAGTGCAGAATTGGGGTTTAGGGGTGCAGGTTTAAAAAAAATAGCCTGCAACCTTGGGAATGTCATTTAAAAATAAACTGTCAAAAAAAGTAAAAAAAAAAATTAGGGACACCCCAAAAAAATTATTTAAAAATTTGGGTGAAAAAAAAAATGGAAAAAAGTGTTTAAAAATAGGGAAATAGGTTCTAGGCTATTCTGCAAATATGCGGCAGGTGTTTTCTAGAATAGGCCATTAGCGGCAGGTGCATATTTGCAGAATTTTAAAAAAATTACTTTAGGGACAGAAAAATATGCTAGTACCCATTTTCATGTACCCCAAATTTGATGGGACCACTTAAAAAAACGAAAAAAATAACCTAAGTGCTCTTCTGCATCACTTCTTCAATGTCAGAAAAAAACACCTGCCGTGGCTATTTAAAATCCCGACTTTCATTTGCAGGCTAAACCGGGGGTACCCATAGTGATCCCCCATGTTTTGACAGCTTTAGGGGGTCCTACAATTTATTCCAGCTAAATCCCGTGTTTTTTCGCCGATCCTATTTCGCCGGCTCCCGTTTTCGTAGCTTTTTAATTGAATACGGGGATAAAGCGGGCGCGCGCCCGATATTTATCCCAGGAAAATCAGCGATGTGGAGCGAAAAGTCCAGCACAGACTTTTCGCTCCAAATTGAATACCCCTGCTAGTCTTCATTTTGTTTTATACACATGGGAGACTGCCCAGTGCAACTTCCCGTTATCAGCATAATGTATATAATTCCTGTTCTTATTATCTTTTTACAGCTCAGTGCCTCTTCTCTTTTTCTGTTTTGATAATACAATTCCAAATTCTGATATAATGATGGTTAGAATATGTCACCAAAGGATTCTATTAAATCTACATGACATTTTATATGATGTAGGCACAAATGTAAAGCAAAAATGTAAATACTTCTGATACAAATAGCAGAAGTTAAGGCACTTTTGGAGCCACAAAAAGTCCCCTAGTAAGTGGGCTTTAACCACTTTCCTGGTGTGGTTGCTTCAGATCCAACCACGCCAGATTGGGCTTTACCTAACGTGGTCGCATCTGATGTGACCAGTCAGATATGCCCACTGGGCGGCCATTGGAAAATAATCTTCCAGTGGCTATATGTAGCAAATATATTGGAAATATTGATATGCATAATTCGCACCAATACATTTTTCTGTAGTGTTGGGTCATTTGTATATCGCTCAGGGACGATTGGACACTTTGATATATCATTCTTGGACCAGCTCTCATATCAGAACAGCAGCCCCACCCCCAGTCCACCTGTAAACTACAACTGCATAGCATTAAATATAAATTTTATAAATATCGATATTAATAATTTCAGTATGGTGATCCCACATGGATGGCTAAATTTTATACATCCTAAATAGTTTAAAAGTGTTTAAAGTTCAAGTTCATGCATTTGAAAAAAATGCTCTTATTATGGGGAAAATGTGTTCATTTTTTTTTTTTTTTTTTTATAAAATCGTGTTGGATAAGTTTTAAATAGATGTTATTGACCTACAGTAATCATAAAAAATCCTGACAATTTCTGAGCGGTTTTGGAAAAAAGATTACCCAGTTAAGTGGTTACATTGTAGTATTAAAAATATACCAATATACAGTTTCCTTGTTTTCAAGATCAATATAGGATATTATTATTAACTAAATATGTGATGTGTTTTCGTGAGGAACACATAGAAACATAGAAATAATTCTGCATAGTGCAATAATAAACTCAGTGTAAACAATACATGTAAAAAAAACCTTAATAGTTTCATAGCAATTGGCACATACCTCCTCCATGGCTTTGACAAAGGTAAGGAAATCTCCATACGTTTCCCAGTCCTACACAAAAACCAATACAGGTAAGCATGTACTGAGCTTTGTTATCCCATTGTGGTCTATCGCCTGCTTCTTCTTTTTCTAGTTTCTCAAGTTCCTCGTATGTTTGTATCCTGTTCTCCAGTCCCGGGTTTGGCAACACAAGTCTCACCATGATGCACAGAGTATGACTTTCTTATAACATAAGGAATAAGAACAGAGACAGCAGGGCAGTTAGATGGATGACAAATGTGATGATTCTAAGCAAATGGTATTTATAGTGAACCTTTGGCACTCATCTGAAAAGGGCACCACCTATAGCAGAAAGAAGTGTCAGCAGAACCTTTACCAAGATAGTTCATCTAATTATTAATACCTTATCAGTCAGTGCTTCACTGAGCACTGAATGAACCATCATACATTTTCAGTGGACTTTGAAGAGCAGTTATTTTATTGCACTTCTGAATGGTTCTGAAAAAATATTTGCCATTCGCTTGTGTAAACCAACATTACACAATATAACATGTATTGTACAGTACTGTATACTTAAATCATATTTACAGCTGACAAATGTTTTTAATTGTAAAATGGAAGGTAGTATTGAAAGGTTAAATGATTTATGTGTTTCTAGCAGATGCTGTAAAGAAAGGTTTACAAGTATAAAGCAAACAGTTAGAAATGTAATAACATGATTATATAGTAAGATGGCCAATACATCTTTCAGAAATGACACTAAGGGCAGACTTACTGTACTAAACGGCAACTTTTTCAAGTGGAGGATTCTCAGCAGATAATGACCCCGAAATTCAAAACTCCAATTAACTTCTGGTTTTACATTTAATATTGTTGCTGTTTACATTTCAGGGTCAAAACAGCTGAGAATTAGTGTCTTTGAAAAGCCGCACTTAGAAAATGTAGTCGTAAGACTTAATACAAAGTATCAGTGCTGTATGGAGGGCGATGCTGTCAGTGCCGTGCCCTGGAATGGCACCCAGTCATGGTGCTCTCGCCCACCCACTTCCTGGAGTGCAGCCTGATAAAGGCATGTATTTAAGGGGAGTGGGCGGCGCCAGTACAGGGCCCACTGAAACCCTATGACGGGGCTATAAAGTATAAAAGGGATATATACAAACTATATTTATTTTCTATGGTTAAAGTATGAAGCTAAACTGTTGCACTGCCATTTTTAGTACTGTGCTAGCACTTGGAAATACCCTTTCTTTCCAGGCACAAGCAGGTGGAAGTGCCTTAGTTGGTACCGTTTTGGACATGCACAAAGTGATTTAACTAAAGATAGACAGTACTCACTTTGTATCAGCCCCAGCATGAACATACATGGTTAATGCATTAAGTCATTAGCTGGTCAGTAGTCAGCACAGCAGAAGGAAATGAGATTTCAATTTTATGGTTGGATTTATGACCTAAGGCTCCATGCCTGTTTGTGTTTGCTGATGCTCAAAAAGTCATTATTAGGTAATCCTGTCAGAAAGTATCTAAGTGTTTCCACTGTATATTGTTAAGGAAGTGATATTGAAAACAACAGGACGCAAGAAAAGTCACACCATACTAAGGACTAGATTTGTGATGTGGCGGCTCTGACACTGAAATTTCAAATGGCAATGATATCAAATGCGAAACACTCCTTAGTAAGTCTAGTCCTAGGACTCAAATAAAGGTGATGATGGTTATTGTTTAGTTGTAGATTTTTTGCCAAAACACTGATAAAATGGTCCAAAAACATCCAGAAACATTCAGCTTCGATTATCGAATCGTTCAGACTTAGCAGAAGATATCGGCCAAAAGGTTCCAATATCATGAAGTATGTGGGCATTCTCTATAATCTGTCCATATTTCTTACACATTTTCGTGACTACATCAAACTCCTTGTAGGTGGACATATTGAAATTATAGATTCCTGAGCCTGAAAATCATCAGCCTTTTCATTTAAATTGTATAGTGTGTACTGCCGATATCTGGACCTTCCACTGACAGAAAAATCATGCTGATTGTCGGTTCAACCAAAAAAAAATCACATAGGGCCTGATTCAGACCCGCTTGCAAGCGGGTCGATGGTGGCCCAGTGCACACGCAACGCGCGTGCGCGAGCCCCGTAGCGAGTGAGACCTGCACTCACTCTGGAGTTCGCAGCAAAACGAGGCGGCTGTCGATGTTGATCGACAGCTTGCCCCTTTTGTAGGCGGGTAGGGGGGTGGCTGAACAAACGGCGTTCCCGAAGGAACGCCTGCCGTTTGTGGGCATCCCTACTGACATCACTCTTGATGTCAGTAGTGGACTTCCGGCTCTATCAGAGCTGGAAGTCCACTCAGCATTGCGAGTGCTGAGACCCTACCTTAGGGTCTCCCCGCAATGCCGATGGTCATGATAATCGTGACCATCTCCTGCCCGCTCGCACTAGCTGTGGGTGGGCACCCACAGCTTAGCGAGCGGACAGGAATAAAAAATACTCCCCGCCCTGAAATTGTGTTTTTACTAAACTGCACATAGCAGAACATTTGAGTCACAAGTATACACATTCTGATGCAAAACCCAGGAATTCAAGATTTCAGGGGTCCCAGCTGGAAGACAGAAAGTGAGCCTACCTTCTCTGGAGTCCAGATTACATCCCAGTATTCTGGAAGAGTAGGCAACACACGAGTGCGAAAACACGATCCTGCATAGAAATAGACATCAAAACACGCAATTAGAAGTCAAAAGACCATCAAACCAACACGCGAGTACTTTCTATAGACAGGAATACAACTCAAGGATTTACTAAGAATAGTGTTTCACAATGCAATAGAACATGGAGCAGGATAGAAGAATGACATAGAAGTGCACTGTGATCTGTGCAGGCTTCTGTGTGCACAGTGTAAAGTAAGGGTTAAAATTTAGAAACAAAAAATCGATCCCCCCAAAAGCATAACCAGCCCCAGGCCTCTGAGCATGTTCTGGTGCTGGAAATTCGGGGGGAAAACAGTGTTGTGTTCCCCCATATTTTCAGTAACCAGCACCAGGATTAACAAGAAGGTTAACGATTGACGTTTATGCCATAGCAGGGGGACACTAAGGGCTGCCAAGAGAAATCCTGGGCCCTGGTACAGCAACTTCCCAGGAAGTTGCTGTACCAGGAGGAGTTCCCACCTGGAGGAGGTGTGGCCACAGCATTTTAGGGACAGGGCTGGACCTCTTTGGGGGGGTGTCTAATATGTGAAGCCAGCCACAGGAGCATGACATGGCTACCAGCAGCTGGGACATAGGTATTCACTATTATCATACCTCCCAACATTGGTGATTCAGCGGTTGGGACATCTGTGCACCGAAGGCCTGCGACCCAAAGAGGGGCGTGGTATTATGGCACGCCCCCGTTAAAATTTAAGTTGTCCGTTGTCCTGAGGTCCCAATAAATCACCCTGGCACAGGGTTCACTTTTTGATATAAAGACTCTGAGTGCCACCTCTCTCCATATATTGCTATATATATATATACAGTCAGGTCCATAAATATTGGGACATTGACAGAATTTTCATATTTTGGCCTCTATTCACCACCACAATGGCTTCGAAATGAAACAAACAAGATGTGATTTAACTGCAGACTTTCAGATTTAATTTGAGGGTAATTACATTCAAATCAGGTGAACGGTGTAGAAATTACAACGGTTTCTATATGTGCCTCCCACTTTTTAAGGGGCCAAAAGTAATGGGACAAACTAAACAATCCTAAATCTAAGTTTCACTTTTTAATACTTTGTTGCAAATCCTTTGTAGGCAATTACAGCCTGAAGTCTGGAACGCATAGACATGACCAAACGCTGGGTTTCATCCCTGGTGATGCTCTGCCAGGCCTCTACTGCAAATGTCTTCAGTTCCTGCTTGTTCTTGGGGCATTTTGCCTTCAGTTTTGTCTTCATCAAGTGAAATGCATGCTCAATCGGATTCAGGTCAAGGTATTGACTTGGCCATTGCATAACATTCCACTTTTTAGTCTTAAAAAACTCTTTGTTTGCTTTTGCAGTATGCTTCGGGTCATTATCCATCTACACTGTGAAGTTCCGTCCAATGAGTTCTGAAGCATTTGACTGAATATGAGCATATAATATTGCCCGAAACACTTCAGAATTCATTCTGCTGCTTTTGTCAGCAGTCACATGATCAATAAATACAAGGGAACCAGTTCCATTGGCAGCCATACATGCCCACGCCATGACACTACCACCACCATGCTTCACTGATACAGGTGGTATGTTTTGGCTCATGAGCAGTTCCTTCTCTTCTCTTCCCATCACTCTGGTACAAGTTGATCTTTGTCTCATCTGTCCATAGGATGTTGTTCCAGAATTGTAATGGCTTTTTTAGATATTGTTTGGCAAACTCTAATCTGGTCTTCCTGTTTTTGTGGCTCACCAATGGTTTGCATCTTGTGGTGAACCCTCTATATTCACTCTTGTGAAGTCTTCTCTTGATTGTTGACTTTGACACACATACACTTACCTCCTGGACAGTGTTCTTGATTTGGCCAACTGTTGTAAAGGGGTTTTTCTTCACCAGGGAAATAATTATTCTGTCATCCACCACAGTTGTTTTCCGTGGTCTTCCGGGTCCTTTGGTGTTGCTGAGCTCTCCGGTGCTTTCTTTCTTTTTAAGAATGTTCCAAACAGTTGATTTGGCCGCACCTAATGTTTTTGCTATCTTTCTGATGATATATATATATATATATATATATATATATACAGTCAGGTCCATAAATATTGGGACATTGACAGAATTTTCATATTTTGGCCTCTATTCACCACCACAATGGCTTTGAAATTAAACAAACAAGATATGCTGTAACTGCAGACTTTCAGATTTAATTTGAGGGTAATTACATCCACATCAGGTGAACGGTGTAGGAATTACAACGGTTTCTATATGTGCCTCCCACTTTTTAAGGGGCCAAAAGTAATGGGACTATCAGCTCTAAAGCTATTTCATGGACAGGTGTGGGCTATTCCCTCGTTATTTCATTATCAATTAAGCAGGTAAGAGGTCTGGAGTTTATTCTAGGTGTGACATTTGCATTTGGAATCAGTTGCTGTCAACTCGCAATATGAGATCCAAAGAGCTGTCACTATCAGTGAAGCAAGCCATCATTAGGCTGAAAAATCAAAACAAACCCATCAGAGAGATAGGAAAAACATTAGGTGTGGCCAAATCAACTGTTTGGAACACTCTTAAAAAGAAAGAACGCACCGGAGAGCTCAGCAACACCAAAAGACCCGGAAGACAACTGTGGTGGATGACAGAAGAATTATTTCCCTGGTGAAGAAAAACCCCTTCACAACAGTTGGCCAAATCAAGAACACTCTCCAGGAGGTAGGTGTATATGTGTCAAAGTCAACAATCAAGAGAAGACTTCACAAGAGTGAATATAGAGGGTTCACCACAAGATGTATACCATTGGTGAGCCACAAAAACAGGAACACCAGATTAGAGTTTTCCAAACAACATCTAAAAAAGCCATTACAGTTCTGGAACAACATCCTATGGACAGATGAGACAAAGATCAACTTGTAACCCCTGAGAACAATAGTCAACAGTGGTCCTAGTCTTCACACCAAATTACTGCTATTTGCTGTCTTGCCCATGGTATTGGACTGCAAATGAGTGAATTTAACGGTTGAAATAAGGACTTCTGGGAAAATACAGAATGCTGTAGAGATAGTTGTAATCAACTAGAGACTATGAATCTCAAACATAAGTGATCGTATAATTAGATATATCACAGTCATAGAAGTGAAAGGCTCTAGTGACATGGTATAATATCAGGTCAATATATAGGAAATGTCGGTAAACAGAGATATAGAAAAAGTAGGGGCTAAAGAATCCACAACCAGGCTCTGCTGCTCGGTCTCATACACAATTGTAGAGGAGGAGGAGTGAGAGATCTGCTGATGTAGTAGTCCCGAGAAAGCAAATAAGAAGAGGTTCCCGTCATCAACCCCAATTTCTGCTGTTGATGGTCATACCCAAAAGGCATAGGACAACAAATGAGAGAATTATCAGGTCGGTACGAGAGCCTCTTGCAAAAATGGAAAGAAATTAATAGAAATAACGCACTCTGTTACCAACTATATCACAAGTGTCACCAGTGCATATGAATCATTGCAATCATAATAAACAATATAGATCACGGAGACATATCCAGAGGGTATATCTTAAAATCTGTGCATAATATGCAAACCTCCCGAAATTATACCTTGGAAATAATTGTATATGGGTATAATGTCATGGCGTGGGCATGTATGGCTGCCAATGGAACTGGTTCCCTTGTATTTATTGATGATGTGCCTGTTGACAAAAGCAGCAGAATGAATTCTGAAGTGTTCGGGCAATATTATATGCTCATATTCAGTCAAATGCTTCAGAACTCATTGGACGGTGCTTCACAGTGCAGATGGACAATGACCCGAAGCATACTGCAAAAGCAACCAAAGAGTTTTTTAAGGCTAAAAAGTGGAATGTTATGCAATTGCCAAGTCAATCCCCTGACCTGAATCCGATTGAGCATTCATTTCACTTGATGAAGACAAAACTGAAGGGAAAATGCCCCAAGAACAAGCAGGAACTGAAGACATTTGCAGTAGAGGCCTGGCAGAGCATCACCAGGGATGAAACCCAGCGTCTGGTGATGTCTATGCGTTCCAGACTTCAGGCTGTAATTGCCTGCAAAGGATTTGCAACAAAGTATTAAAAAGTTAAAATTAGATTTAGGATTGTTTAGTTTGTCCCATTACTTTTGGCCCCTTAAAAAGTGGGAGGCACATATAGAAACCGTTGTAATTCCTACACCGTTCACCGTAATTACCCTCAAATTAAATCTGAAAGTTTGCAGTTAAAGCACATCTTGTTTGTTTCATTTCAATGCCATTATGGTGGTGAATAGAGGCCAAAATATGAAAATTCTGTCAATGTCCCAATATTTATGCACCTGACTGTGTATATATAATACATCAGGTGCGGCACTCCACGCAAATAAGGTAAACATCACACACAGCTTGAAGGTGCTTCGAGCTGTATGTGAAGTTTACCTTATTTGCGTGGAGTGTCGCACCTGACGTATTCTATGTTATTGGACATTGTGGGGGCAACCAGCTAAGTGACCATTATCATACCGAGTGCCGGACCAATGCATTGTGTGTGTATATATATATATCTGTCTCCCAACAGGTAATCAGCAATTATTATCGCAAGTCTGCTGCAGTCTTATAATATTTTATTGTATATAAATTGCCATAAGTACTATCTCCAGTCTTTAGATTGTGTGTAGGCATGATTGAACTTAAGTCCTAAAAGTTTGGTATGTGCTACGTGTTTGTTTAAGCCATTTTATTGCTGGGTCTGTATTGGCTGGCAAGTGGGGAGTTGTCTTTAATTAGGATGCACACTTGGCTACATCTCTACTTAAATATCATTCACTAGGCTGTTTTAGCCTTGGCTGGAGTTAGCAGACTCCTAAGTGCAGAATCACAAGTGCAAAATAGATTTTAGAGAAAATTTCAGCGTTACACCAGCGCTAAACCGAAGGAAAACAGAAGGAGAACATTTCATCGAACACAACTAAACTTCTATCAATACTGCATATGGACACCTATGGAGCATCAAGTGTGAGTTCAATACCTCTTCACAACAAACACCTGCTGCCTGCATAACCAGGATATGCAACACTGAAATCCTTGTCTGGTCATTGCAAAGACATTATCTCACTTGCTACTATTTGTGCTGCCTCTTTTTTAACAAAAAACAAAATTCTTATTTGTACCAATGCAAAGTAACCTCTAAACCTTGCATATACGGTTTGATTTACCATTGCTTTTGCCTAGCATCACAACTTTAAACTTCTTTTTTATTACTCATTTTCAAAACACTTTAAACCACATATATTCCCTTCAATAAAAAACCCTACTTTGTTCATCAAGCATACGCATTCACCAACTGTGTTCTTTCACCAGCATTTTTGAAAAACCTTCAACACTATCGTTCTCACACATACACTATTCTTACCTCATCCACACTGTCACCATGTTTTCTTCAAATTCTCACTTTACTCAGTGCCTACCTAATCCTTTATTCTGCCTCCTGTTCCCACCTCTATCCTTCCCCCCTAATATCCTCCACTTCTTCCTCCCCTTCTCTCCCCTCCTCTGTCTGTATTCCTCCCCTCTGCTTCCCTCCTTCTCCTCTCCTGTTACTCCTCTTTCATTCTTTTCTCCCCCACAATGGTCCTACCCAACCACTAAGCTCAGCACCCACCCTCCTCTCCCTATCACTTCACCACACCTTCATCTACATCACACTAATCTAAGTCCCTCTCCTACAAATGCATCCCACCTCTCGCCTATTGATCACTTCCTTCCACTCCTGCCTCCAAGATCTCGCCTGTGCTGCTCCCTACCTCTGGTACTCTCTCCCTCTGTGACTCTCCACCACTCTACAAATCTTTAAACGGGCTCTTAAGACTCACTTCAAAGCCTTCCAGCTCTCATCCTAATCTGCTGCTCACATGCTTCTTCCTGACTGTCTGCCCTATCTGTGTCACCCCTGTCTGTCTCTCCCCTCCCTGACCCCCATAGAATGTAAGCTCTCACGAGCAGGGCCCTCTTCCCTTATGTGCTTTTCCTTCCCTCACTCATACTATCATCTACTCAAAACTCTCTCGCCATATAAATAAAGGATAATAATAATTATATATATATAGCAGCCGTCACCCATAGTTTATATTATATAGATCATATTTTTAATATGATATATCTAATATACACTAACGGTGATGCATTATATTTATAAATTATGTAGCATTCAGATTTACAACTTGCAACAAGATCACAGTATCAAAGTCCACTTACACAGATTCGCAGTGTCAGCCTTGCAGCCAGTCAGTCGCACACTCGCTTGGCTCTTCCCTTCACAGACAGTGACAGTCTTATTTCCACTTATGGTCTGCGCCCATAGGCAAAAACTAGCCATTTGATAATGGGTGGTCCCTGTTCCAACACCATAACTTATGTAAGTTTTAAAACTTGCGCCTTCAAAGTTAAGTAACACATAGTGTATGCGGGCCGAAGGCGAGCGTAAAAAAAATAGGCGTGGTCACGCGTCATTAAGGGCGTGGTCACTGGAAATGGGGGTTTGTCATCATGACACTCCACCCATTTCTTGACACTCTGGGAACATTCCTCTCCATTCTGTTCCAAATACACCTTACCTATATGGTGGTTTCTCTGCAATGTAGAACCTCTGAAGAAACTGATCCTCCCTGGGCAGACGTTGTCTTCAGTCAGTATTCACTATTCATGTTGCAGATCACATGGTCCCAGAAGATTCCTGTTTGTGTAGGAATATAACCATGTCATCATCGTACAACAGATTTTCAACCAGACTTGTGCCCTGTATCACCTACTGCCCCCTGTATCCCCTCCATCCCCCTGCCCTTTTTTTCTAATACCTATAATTTTTTAAATTACTAATTAATTTGTTAATAACGTTATAGATATGTGTAGTTGAAAAACTACAATACCCGGCGCTCAGAAATAAATACAGAAATTAACCACCTGCTAGCTAGTAGCAATCTTTGGTCTAGCTAGGACCAAATAGAAAAAAATCAACCTGAAAACAACAACCTGTGTAGCTACTGCGCAAGGTGGGTGGTGATAATTGTCAATACAGATTATAAATTGTATGTGTGCTCTCTGTTCAAATGAATGGAAGACTGGATCAGTAAAATAATCTTATTTAATAATAGCACATATATCACAGTACAATCACTAATATCCAGATAATAATAAAAAATCTGATAGAGGAAATAACAACTGAATAAAAGATTGCTGGCGTCCCAGCTACTGGCATAAAATACAAGGTCTACTTGATCTCTAGATCATAAAAAATACTCTGAGCGTGGCCACGCTATTATGCATACGGTCCCATGGAGATGTTCACAATCATATCAACAAATTCAAGTAAGTATCGATCTCACGGAATGCAGTGGTGTCAGTAAGAAGTTCACATCAAAGGTGCTAAGAGAAATGCTCTTACAATCTTCTGGTGATGGCTGAAATAGTGATCAGCGTGCCGCTGTTGGAAAGCATGCAGGGCTTGCTGGGCGCTAAGTCCTCCAGTGACTCATGCCCCAGACGCGTGCAGCAGTGTAGCGGCTCCGGCCGCTAGACAATTCCAGGCAAGGTGTAGGTCAGCTGATTGGCACTTCCGGTTGTGCGTGTGACGGGCTGGGCTTGCTGGGCAATAAGTTCTCCAGCAGTACTCACCCACGCACGCCTGTGTGGGGCAAAGCCAAATGCTGGTTAGATGGTCAATAGTCCTGCTGGGCAGATACAAATAAAGCGGCTTAGGTGATGAATATAACGATCCTCCTGGTAGGCACTTGGTAGCTCTTGGTCAACGCGTTTCGTCCTATATCCAATTAAGACTTTTTCAAGACACTACCTATATGGTGGTTTCTCTGCAACGTAGAACCTCTGAAGAAACTGATCCTCCCTGGGAGATGTTGTCTTCAGTCAGTATTCACTATTCATGTTGCAGATCACATGGTCCCAGAAGATTCCTGTTTGTGTAGGAATATAACCATGTCATCACCGTACAACAGATTTTCAACCAGACTTGTGCCCTGTATCACCTACTGCCCCCTGTATCCCCTCCATCCCCCTGCCCTTTTTTTCTAATACCTATAATTTTTTAAATTACTAATTAATTTGTTAATGTATGCTTTATACAGACATACAGGGGCCGATTCAAATGTTTAGCATGCCCCCTGCTGGGTGTCTAAACTAATGGGCATCTATCAGAGCAAATAAATTGTTACTCAGATTAGACACCCATTAGTATTTACTGCGCCCAAAAGAACAGGGTTTAGCAACTGAAAGCAGCTAAATCTGTCTAATGTTCTTGTTTGGTTGTCTGAAGTCCTGGTTTGGCTGCCCAAGCAAAGGACTTTGCACACATTTCTGATGCATTTCAGGAGGCTAAGGAGGCTGCGAGAAGAAATGTGTCCCCCCACCCCGCAGCTTTAGGCATCCAAACAAAGCTACAATTGTATAGACAGCCAGCAGGGGGCAAGCAAAACATTTAAATCGCCCCACAGGTTCAAAAATATCTATATAAATGAAACATAAAAAAAAATTATCTGAAGAAAGACAACAGAAAATAATAATGTTGGGTATGGGATGGCGGCGGTCAAAATACTGACAGCGGTATCCTGTCAGTCAGAACCCCAACACCATTAGGTAAGTACCCTAACGCTAACCCTTGCCCCTAACCCTCCCCGGTACCTGAACATAATCTCCCCCCTAGTGCCTAAATCTAACCTCCCCCCACCCTAAACTTAACCCTCCCGGTGGCTGAACCTGACCTCCCCCCTAGTGCCTAATCCTAACCTCCCCCTCCCTGCACCCTAAACCTAACCCTCCCCAGTGCCTAAACCTAACCTCCCCCCTAGTGCCTAACTGTAACCTTCCCTACTACTGCATATTCCTTACCTAAAATCTAACCTCCCCCTCCCCGCACCCTAACTCCCTCCCCGATGCCTAAACCTAACCCTCCTCCCCTTAGCACCTAACCCTAACATAGTGCATATTCCTAAACATAAAACTAACCCTCCCCCTAACCCCTGGTGCTCTGGATTCTGGAGACAGAGTCCCAACTGCTGTTGGGATTCCGGCACCAGTTTTTTGAACGTCTGCATCCCATCTCCTGGGCTGCTGCAGATGCAGAGTTTAAAAACATATTCTTACAAAGTTACATTAAAAAAAAAGTTAAATAGGGGTTCCCGCCATTACAGAGTAATAAATGACAACAAGCAAAGCATCCCCTCACCTCCCCTGCAAAGCTGCAGCCAGAAACATTGCCTTACCTGGGGAAAGCAAAGAATTGCTTTAAATCAGACTCTCTGATCCCCTCTCCTCTTCTGCTAGACAGGCTGTCACTGACACACAGACTGACTGTAGCGTGGTGGATGAGTGAAGCGTCCTCGGGGCCTTGGTGCACAGCTCCTCCTCCATTCCTCTTCACAGCAGCAGATTGAGCAGAGCAAGTGCGCGCGCAGGGCCTGACATCACGACGTGCGCGCATGACTGCAGTATGCCATTGGTGTAATGCAGGGGGAGGCGGAGCTGGGGAACAAAAGGTCCTCCCAGTCAGGCGCGGGCAATGCAGTGTAATTGACGCATTCCTGACCGGGCTGGCGTTAATTACATAAAAAATATAGCGGTTCGGCGGTGGAACGGCAAACGAGGCTAATGGTTGGTCTGGTGCACCCCTAGACCACCCTAGGCTGCCCACGGTCACCTGCCTCCCTCCCTCCATATCTCCGCCCGGAGCACGGAACTAGTACTGAGAGTGAAAGCTTCGTGAGATGATGATGTCATCTCGCTAGAGCACCAGCCCGGCGGCATTGCAATGCAAGTCAAGCGAGCAACTGGGCCCCCTGCCATGTTCGATCCCAGGTAATTTGTACCCGCTCTCCCCTCCCCTCTCGGCGCCCCTGGGGACACACATCACAGGGTCTCCCTTCCCAAAGCAATATCCAGCCCCAAACTGTTCATCCTAGCCCTGGTATTCCTCAGAAAGTGAGGATCCACCTAAAAAAGGGGTCCCCCTCCCAAAGATACCCAAGGGCAGGAGTGAAGCTTGGGGCAATTCCCTGCACCCCTAGTGGTAGTGGGTGCAGGGTTAATATGTGATCAATACGCATTAATATTGATCAGTACAGTGGGACTACAGATCCCAGCAAGCCTGCCCTGGTGTGGCGGCACTTGGAGAACCACAAGTGCCACCATGCCCTGCCAGTAAGGGCCTGGTGGCACCTGTACCCCCACTGTGAAGAAAATATAAAAAACAAGACATACAATATATACTTACCTACTCCATGGCACTGGTGGGCCCCCTTCTCCAAGTATACATCCAGGGGGCTTGGCAAATAACAAACTGAAATCCCGAACCCATGGACACGATAGTACTGTATGTACATACAGCGCTTCCCTGAGTATGACAGATCCCCCACATGTCAGGAAAATAGAAATACAATTTTAAAACTTATGATTTATGACTGTGTGGCCAAATGGGTGGCTGTTTATCATCATGCTGCCATGACAATGAGCCTATTACTGTATGTGGAGACCTGGAGCTGCAGTCCCATCTGCCGCATTGTTAATCTGGCCCTGTCTGTATCACTGCTTATTGCAGCCCTGCTCCTCTGCAAGACTTATATCTACAGGCAGCCTAATGTTGCCTTTCTTACTTTGCAAGTATCACATTGCCAGGTATAGTTAGCACCATCTAAAAGGTTCAATTGAGTAGATACTGCAGTGATTTCTCTACGGTATCCTGTTATTATTTAGGCAAAAAAGTCAGAGAAATAGGTTTTCACTGCTTCAAAATTAGAAAATTGAGGGTCAGATGTACTAAGCTCTGAAAAGTGATAAAGTGGAGAGTGATAGACTGCCAGTCACTCAGCTCTCAACTGACATGTTACAGGCTGTGTTTCAAAAATAACAGGAGCTGATTGGTTACTTACGTGCAATGCTGAATCAGCCCCTAAGTGAAACAAAAAGGTCACAAACGGTATTACAGTGCAGAAATGTAAATGGGCTCAAAATACAGGATACCACAAAGTCAGTAAATATCTAGTATATAAAACTAGTTCCAGAATATGCAAGTATAGTTGAAGAAAGTTCAGAAAGAGGTGGTGCTACAGGTTTACCAGATATTACTGGAGTTGGATGCTGAAGCAAAATCAGCCAGGTTTCCCAGATAACTGAGTACAGATATCCATGATAGCACTGAAGGAAACTCAAAACTGGCAGGAAACTCAAAACTGGAGTCTGAACCAGATTACTCAGGACTGGAGTCTGCAACAGCAAACTCAGGACTAGAACAGTCATGGAGTATTCAGAACTAAGGGCCTGATTTAGCAAGAAAATCAACTGCTAAAGCATATGCAGATGGCCGATTGTTGTGCACTGCGCATGCGTATGCATTGCAGCGTGCATGCGCGAAAGCACCATGGCAATCAGGACTGCGATCGCAGTGACTACGCAGACCCATTGCAGAGTGATTGACAGGAAGCACCGCTCGATGGTGGTGATGGGGGGGTGGTCGAAGAAACGCAGGCGTGCCAGTGCATTTGAATGCCGTTGCAGGAGTGTGCATATATTAGCCACTGCGATGGCATATGCAGCTTGAGCTCTCACTGCGTGCAGGAAAGTTAGCAATTTAGTTGTAGGTTCACACCTGCCTTAAATATGGGAGTTGCTGCGATGTTACCGATGTTTTGGCTGGATTGCAAGATAGTACGGATGTGCAAGAGGGGAAGTGGGCGTCTACTTGTTGTCAGTGAGAGTGCTTTGTGGTTGCAATTATTAGCATACTTTCACAGCAGAACTGCGTGCGCAATCACTACCGTGATTGCAATAGTGATCCTTGCTGAATCAGGCTCTAAAACCTGACAACAGGAGCACATATATTGTTTAAATATGATTTATTTGAACTTTGTCACACAATTGTTGGATATATAATTAGTTAAAATTATTGTAAATTATTTTTTTGCAGTTATGATGGAAAATGTTCTGCCTTTTCCCAAATCTTAGAATTTTTTTTTTATTTATTGCAAAACTATGCTGTATTTAAGTGTTAGAACAATATTCCTGAGGAGGATGATAAACTGCTATTATTATTATTATTATTATTAATAATAATAATTAATAATAATAATACAAACTAGCTGCCTTCAAGTCAAAGAGGTGTGTTTGTAGATAAGATTGAAGTGTAATAAATAATATCTTTGCTAGCTCATATTTACTGTATACTGTAGTTCAATGACCACAATTCAACTCATACCTTATCATCACCTTCTTATTTGTTGAGGCTAAGGTTTCTTTGCTTAGTCTTCATTTTCTGAAAAATTTAATAAAAGAAAGTAAAAACTTTATTAAATAATTGTAAAATAAAATAATGATGTTTGATGTGTAATCTAAAAATCTACTAAAGGACGATTTTAATCAATTAAAAATTGATCAGCATTGATGTGTTTCAGGGGCTAAATCGCACATTTACTAACACTTAATCGATTAAAATCGACCTTAAGTAAATTTACCCCTAAGTTTTTAACTAGTTAGGAAGATTGCTTCAGAAACGTGTCAAGAGGAAAATGGCGTATCTGTTTAATTCAGGCAATGTTTGCCCTGCACAGAGGCCATATTTAGCTTCATAAAGCTAAAAATCAATCCTATAAGAAATTCATGTGCCTCCAGTATTTTCATGCATCTGTTTCTTTGTTATACATACAAGTACGTCTTTGTAAACTTGTGAACTCAAATGAACATAAAACAAAAATGTTGTTATGGACAGCAATTCACAAATAACAAATCAGCATAATTGTGCAATAATAATAACTATACATTATGCGTCTATCTTCTCTGTTAACTGTACTGATACTGTATTTATTTACTTCTCCTCTGCTAGTATGAGTTTTGTGTTATCTGGTATGACAATACTACTGTACATATAGTAGTGTACGCTCACTTTTTTATTGTTTTTTAAACCCTTTTAAATATAAAATAGTCAGCAATCTGTCCTTGTTTGCTGAGCATATTCTTACTAAAAAGACAAATATAACCTAGTGCTAAATGAACAAGAGGATCAAATATTAATTCAGCAGTATAAAAAAAGAGGTTATTGTCAACTTCACATACAAAAATTAAGACAATAGAACACTGCACCTTAATATTTAAGCTGGGACACCAGTACAGCACACATGAAATATAGATGTAAAAGTATATATAATTTATTCAATAGAGCTAAATAACAACATAGAAAAAATCACCTTAAATTAATATAAAATGAATAATTAAGAACAATTAGCACAATAAATCCTGTTAGGCATGAAAAATGATAAATACAGTACATTCAGCAATAGAAGAGTTGATCAGACTCTTATAAGAAGTACTCAGAAAAAAGAAATATGAATAAAAATCAGTAGAAACATAAAAAGTGTCCATAGTTAATGTAGCCAAAAATGTATCCAATGAAGGAATAAGTATCCAGATGGCTGATAGAAATTAGTGACTCTAAAAAGTAAACCCAGAGATCCTTTCAGGAAAATAAACATGTAACAGTTCTCCTCTGATTATTGATATTAGAGATAGCCCGACAATAGTATATTGAAAAAAATTGTGCCATCTATAGGAGAGTCTGTATCCTTATATATCCACTGCTGTGCATAAAGTCCCATATATCTGTGTCTAACCACAGCAGATAATTCGTAGTGAACATACACTAACACCCTGTATTCAGGGCTGTACCTTAGGGCAGGAAAGGACAAGTCCAATGGAATCATCCGCCACAGGACACTCACGGCTATTGTATCAAAAAGATGACAGCAGCGCTGGTGGAATGGTCCGCCGCAGGCCGCTCACAGTCACCGTCTTAGTGCGTAGACACAGATATATGGGACTTTATGCACAGCAGTGGATATATAAAGATACACGCTCTCCTATAGACGGCACAATTTTTTTCAGTATACTATTGTCGGGCTATCTCTAATATCAATAATCAGAGGAGAACTGTTACATGTTTATTTTCCTGAAAGATCTCTGGGGTTACTTTTTAGAGTCATTAATTTGTATCAGCCATCTGGATACTTATTCCTTCATTGGATACATTGTGGATACATTAACTATGGACACTTTTTATGTTTCTACTGATTTTTATTCATTTTTCTTTTTTTCTGAGTACTCCTTATAAGAGTCTGATCAACTCTTCTATTGCTGAATGTACTGTATTTATTGTTTTTCATGCCTAACAGGATTTATTGTGCTAATTGTTCTTAATTATTCATTTTATATTAATTTAATGTGATTTATATGTTGTTATTTAGCTCTATTGAATAAATTATATTTACTTTTATATCTATATTTCATGTATGCTGTAATGGTGTCCCAGCTTAGCGGTCTATTTACTAACCAGTGTTAGGAGACAGAGTGAAAAGTGATAAGTAAGTGATTAGGTGCCAGCCAATCAGCTCCCAACTGTAAGTTTTCAAACACAGCCTGTGAGATGACAGTTGGGAGCTGATTGGCTGGCACCTTATCACTTACTTATCACTTTTCACTCTGTCTCCTAACACTGCTTAGTAAATAGACCCCTAAATATTAAACCGCAGTGTTCTATTGTCTTAAACTTTGAGCATATTCTTACTGTAGTTTAGTGTTTTCCTAGCAACAGAGATGTATGATCAGTGTTATCAGGTGATGGATCTTCAATGTGAAAAAGTGGTTATTTGCATAATGTTATCCACAATCTCAGTGAAGGTTTTATACTCTGTAACCTGTTTCTGAATGCAAGTGTTGTTATGGTATATCAATACCTGTATTAAGTCAACAAAAGAGAATAAGGATGTAATTATTGATATTACTGAAAGTAAACATTGATAATATCAGTAAATTATATAGGTGTTTTAAAAGAGAAATAAGATAAAACAATTTGCTCCCATAAAAAATTGCACTTTGTAACATTAGCAATTATATATTTATAGCTTTACATAATATATTTGTATATATGACATGGAAAGAAATACTTTACCTGTGCATTGCTTACTTTACTGTTGCTACTTCTGCTCTTGTTAATAGAAACATTCAATGTATTTGACTCTGAAACTACAAACTACAGGACTATTATCTTTATCCTGCTAAGTAGAGTCCCAATCTGTCGCTCATCTCGTACATTTTATCATACTAATGTCCTCTCTGGTGAATAAGATAACATCATGGTGAGTAGTATTCAAAGCAGAACTCTGGTATCTAATCTGGTGGCCAATGTGTGGTAGGAGTTTCATTCTGGTGGCCAGTATAAGGTAGGGCATCCAATCTGGTGGCCAGTATAAAGTAGGACTTCCAAACTGGTAGCTAGTGTGTGCCAGAACCACCTATCTGGTGATTAGTGTTTATTGAGGAGTCCAGTTTTCAGTCTATGCCATCACCTCCAATCTGATGGCATATCTATAACACATCTCATACATTGTATTATACCAATGTCCTCTCTGGTGGGTAATACACTAAACAAATAACATTATGGTGAGTAGTATTCAAAGCAGAACTCTGGTATCTAATCTGGTGGCCATGTGTGGTAGGACTTCCATTCTGGTGGCCAGTGTAAAGTAGGACTTCCAATCTGGTAGCTAGTGTGTGGAATAACCTCCTAACTGGTGATTAGTGTTTATTGCTGGCCTCCAGTTGTCAGTCCATGCCATCACCTCCAATCTGATGGCTATTAGGTGGCAGGAGATTTAATTTTGTGCCTTGTAAAAAACAAAAATATGTGTTTACTGTATAGCATGATATTCAGTCTAAAAAATACAAAATTGAGAGTGCTGTCAGACAGTTTTATATATAAAGAAAAAAATATTTAATTTTATCTAGTTTCCTTATTAAACCAGCTTACTGACATACACACATTCCTTCACATTCAAAAATTCTCAATATACAAAAACACTTTCCCAATAAGAATACTTATTAAACGTTCACATGTAATTCACTGATGAACTAATTAGAACATTCAGTACACCTCCAATGTTACTACTAAAAAAATATTTTCCACTAATATCTGTTATAGTAATCAGTTGCATTTAAAGCACACATAAAAAGATCACAGGTCTATAAACAACAGCAGATCTCATTTAGGATAAACAGAAACAGTTGTAGCTTTTTCACTTTTTAGCAGATAATGTGTATCCACTTGAGGCTTTTATTATCCTCCCTTGATATTATCCTTTTCTGGAATATTGTATATGAGTTTTTAGTTCCAGCTCACACCATATATTTCCTTTTATACTGCAATTTTGTATAGAATTGTGAAAAAAATATGTCCATTCTGGAGTATTACTAAGTACACAGCAAACAGTACTGTTTATGGCTGAATATACAGACACAGTGACAATTGGATATATTTAAGGTGCAAGATTTTGCTTTAGATACAAATAATGTCCAGTTGTGAATATGGCTGACTACACAAGCACAGTGGCAATAAAATCTCTTTTGCGAGATGTGAACATATACTTTGTAAAAAATAGATTGCATCCATAGATATATAGTATCAGCGATATATGTATTTGCATGTATAAAACTGAATGCTTTGCATCCACCAGGTGTATGTATCAATGATATATACGTTCCTATGCATCAATTTAAAAAATATATATTTATGGTAAACAATAATCATCATGGCCATGAATAAAATATATATATATATACTTGAGTATTCTATTAAGGCTAATAGGATACCAAGGGGACTGCGTATACAAAAGAACCCTAGTTTTGGCCTTAACAAAACACCATTTATGGAAAAATGGGATCACATTTTACACGATTGTGCCATCAATTTAATGAAACTTATTGTACAGGAAAAAAGAAACCAATTAGAAAGTTTGGAACAACAAATTAAAACAAAAGAAACAACAATTGTATCCCAAAAAGATAATGAGGACTACAAACAAAATGAGTTAGTATTACAAAAGAAACTAGAGAAGGTTGAGGAGGACGTCATAAAAATTAAAGAGAAAAAATTCCTTAGAGATAAATTTGATTATGAGAATAATCAGATTAAAAACTGGAGCCGCCCAAAAAATACCTATAAGAGTTTTAATAGGTTTATGCCACATAATAGGGCTTATAAAGAATGGACATCGTTTCCATCTAAACCTAGACCTATAACCCCAAGAGCCAGGCCAAGCCCCCTAGATAGGGAAGTATTGCCTTTGAGGAATAGGTTCGCAACTCTTGCAAGATTAAATTCAAATAATGATACTGATTTTTTATCCCCTACTTTAACACTTTACCAACAGCATACGCAAAAAAGAATTACGTTCAGGGACCAGTCGAGACATGCCTCCCCTCTAAAAAGAAGACACATAGAGGAAGGAGAGCAGGGTGCAGAAAGAGAGCCAAAAAGGAAAAATCCGTACAAATATTAGACCCCAGATCACGGCATTTTTAATATTTCTGATCATAAACTCTCTACAGCCGAAATCTCTCTTCTTTCAAAGGGACTAAAATTTGCTCCCTATCAAAGAAGCAATACATTTCAGACCTTTATTGATCTAAATAAATTTACAAGGAAATTGACTTTAAAAAGGCACTTTCTACGTAAAGAGACAGCAGTAATCTCAAATTATGAGGCATCCAAGTCAGGCCTTATACCTACCTCGAAATTTTATCCTCTTGAATCTAAAAGTAGTAACATCTCAATGTTTTATGAAATGGTGAAAAAGGACTTGCTAGATAATGATACCACAGATACTAATATGATAAACAAAAATAATCTAACTATGAAAAACAGGCTCTAAAAAATTTACAAAAAAATGCAACCATTACTATTAAACAAGCTGACAAAGGGGGGGTATTGTTATAATGAATAGATCTGATTATGATAACGAAGCTGTGCGGCTCTTATCTGATCAGAAATCATACAAACCGCTTCCCAGTGACCCTACGGAACAATTTGTTGATGCTCTGAGAGACACTTTAGTAAAAGGTTTGCACAAAGGAATTTTAAATAAGGAGGAATATCAATATATTATGCAATCTAATCCGGTCATTCCGATATTTTATCACTTGCCTAAAATACACAAAGATTTAAGAAATCCACCAGGAAGACCGATTGTTGCAGGTATTAATTCTGTAACTTCCCATGTATCTGAATACATTTAAATATTTTTGAGTAAATATGTTACGAATTTACCCTCATATTTGAAAGACACCACAAGTCTTCTGAATCTCCTACAGGACATGGAATGGGAAAAAGTCTTTATATGGGTGACCATAGATGTACAATCTTTGTACACATGCATAGAGCATGATAAAGGTATAAGAGCCTGTAAAAAAAATTTGGCACAGGATATGGAAATGTCTAGCCAACATAAGGATTTTATCTGTGATTTAGATTTTATCTGTGATTTGATGTTTTATATGTTTTAACACATAATTATTTTAAATTTTTAGACCAATTTTATTTGCAGACATGTGGGATGGCAATGGGTACCATTTTTGCACCCAGTTATGCAAATCTGTTTATGGGCAACTGGGAAGCAGAACATATATATAATAATAATCCTTTTAATGCGAATATCCATTTTTATAAATGATATTTTAATCATTTGGAAAGGGGATGAGCAACTTTTTAGTGAATATTTAGCTGCTATTAATACTAATGATTTTAATCTTAAATTTACCTCTAATGTACAGAATCATGAAATTTAATATTTAGATATTGTCTTAGAAGGGAAAGAGAGCAAAATCCAGACTAAGGCCCTCATTCAGAGCCGTTCGCTATTTGTGGTCGCTCGTTTAAAAACAAGGGGTGGCTATTCAAATGATCCGTACGCACATTGCAGTCTGTTCACACCTCTAAGTCTGAACGAGCGAGCAAAACATACGCTCGTTTATTTGTTAAAAACGCCCCCTGGCCGCTCGCATCCTACGTCATGTCCGCTATTTATTAGATTAATCGAGTACATCGACCAGCGTATGAACTGCTCGCTATTCTTGTGGTTGGTGTTTGCTACCACAAATTTGCGAGCAGTTCTGGCTATAAAATAACCCAGTGACGTGGTCAATGACGCTGCTGTTTTAAATATGCACACCCATAAAACGCCCGTTTTGACCTTTAAGCACGCCTGCGTTCGGATCTCCACTCCCCATTTTCAAGCACCTTCCCCTGTTACCACCCACATACGCCTCATTCTGTCACTCAAAATAGCAGGCCCTCGCTATATTGCGTACCAACGATTTTCGGCCGCACTGACTGGTTCGCGCATGCGTACTAGAAACCGTACGCATGCGCAGATGTGCAAACATCGCTCGGAACGAGCGTACTGCCGCTAACGAGCGGCTCTGAATGAGGGCCTAAGACTTTTATTAAAAGGGTAGATACAAACAGCTATCTTCACTATAAGAGTGGACATGTTAAAAAATGGAAAGATAATATTCCCTACTCCCAATTCCATCGCATTAAAAGAAACTGTTCTGATACAGAGGTGTGCTCACAGCAAGTAGAAATGTTTTCTGGTCGCTTCAGGGAAAGAGGGTACCCTGAGAGCATTATTTCCCAAGCTAAAACCAAAACCGAAGGCCTACAAAGGGAGAACATCTTGCAATATAAGGTGAAAGAGAAGAAAGATGAGATTGTACCTTTTGTAGCACAATACAGTATGGATGAAAAGAAAATTAAATATGTTTTGAATAAGCACTGGGGGATTCTTAGGTTAGATCCAGTTTTAGATGAGATCTTACCTGAGAAACCCATGATTCTTTTCAAAAATGCAAGAAACTTGAAAGACATGTTAGCCCCAAGCATGTTAAAAGAAGAAATTATTTCTACTAACACTTTGAAGAAATGTGTGGGCTCTTTTAAATGTGGCAAATGTATTATGTGCAAATATCTCCATCCCAATAGAAAGACTTTTTCAAACTTTAATGGGTCCAAAACATTTCCTATCAAACAATTTTTGAATTGTAATACGTGTTCTGTTATTTATCTGCTGGAATGTGCTTGTGGCCTTAAATATGTGGGTAAGACCAAAAGGAACTTGAAGGAACATGTTAGAAATATTAAAAATAAGGTGGAAAGTCATTTTATTTCCAGACATTTTAAAATGCATCACGGGTCTAATCCTGAATTCCATACCTTCAAAGGTATTGAATTAGTACACTTAGGACCAAGAGGAGGTGATCTGGCAGTAAAACTCTCACAAAGAGAAATTTTTTGGATATTTGAACTTAACACCATCATACCAAATGGTCTGAATGAGAATTATGAGATTGCCCCTTTTCTTAATTAACCATTTTTAGCCGCATGTTTAGCCTCATTTTAGCCCCACATTCATTTGCAGTATGTTTTATTCTTTTTATTCTTTTCATCTATTTTTAAGATTGGTCTTACCCTTTATGTATTTCGCCATTTCATGTATGTATTTTTATTAACTATTGATTGAGCTTCTGCTGTCTTTTTATTATTTATATATTTATTATATTATTATTTTATTTATAAGTGTCTGTTCTGATCTCAAGAGTCATTATTTGCATGTCTCTACTATCAAAATAATGTGGCACTATTTTATGTTGATTTTGGTCTGTAAACCCAAAAGATGGCTGCCTTGACATGATATTGTCATCACTGGTAGATGGGTGCTATATTGTTAATGGATGGCCGCCATTCACAAAATGGCCATTTTCTATATGGTAGCCACACATAAGATGGCCGACGCCATCCGAAATTGAGAAAAAAATGGCCGCCGGAGGTCCGGATACTGCATACAGCATCTATATTCAAGATGGCCACTGCCGGAGGTCCGGACGTTGATTGCCATACAAAAGATGGCTTCACCTACTACTTCCGCCCACCAGCGAACTGCAGGGCTACCGGAAGTTCTATTACGCACTTCCGCTTAGAGCGGATCGAAGTGAGGCTGCCCTCCAGGCTTGGGAGCCTCACTCACAGTTCCATATTAGGGCCGCACACATCCGCTATGTCAAGCGGCGTGTGTGGGGTTTTTTAAATCTAAGCTCAATAGCCCTAGTAAAATAGCGACGCGGAAATGACGTCACTAAAAATGGCCGCCGTACAATGCGCATGCGCGGGACGGCGTGCATCCACAAACAAGTTAGAGGGTATAAAAAGGGGTGCTCCAGGACACTACTACTACCCCTGAGGAAGTCCAGACAGACGAAACGCGTTGGGACCGATTCTCACAACCCCCAATAGTGGACTATCATCTGCTGCCATTCCTTAAGATAAGCGTTTTTTTCTTTTAAATTGTTAGTTATTTTTTGTCATTGTACTGTATGTATGGTCGAAATTAAACATATTCACGGAGAATTTTCTCCATTTCTGGTCTGAGGTCATCTCTTTCTTGCTGCCATATGAAGCCAGACTGTTACTGAGGTTGACCAGAAGCACAGAGGAATGACATTATCTATGTATTGATATACGCTCATTGTGGAACGCAGATATATTTTTTGTCCAGTGGTGTCTTTAGTTGTTGCATTGAAATACTACACTATATATGTTTCTTTTGATGGGCAAAAAATTACAAGCCCATATTTAAGGCAATCCTAAAGGTGTATCCTGTGGAAGTCCTGGAAAGTGCTATCGGCTTAAGTTACCTGACCTTTGCAGTAATACCTGGTTACCAGATAAGCCTGTATTTATTTATATTTTGGTACACACATTACTTATCCACCTGAGCACGGATCTATCTGTTGTTTTAAATTACTGCGCACGTTTTTCATTTAATATTTTTCAGCACCTTCTCCTATTGCCATACGGATTGTTTGGAAAAACTGCAGCCACCTGTTACATTCAGAAGTGTTCTACACAACGTACCATCAATCATCAATATTTGACTATTCACTTTATTAGGAATCTGAAAGTTGTGCGCCAGTATTTCACCTATTATTTCTATATATATATATATTAGAGAGGAGCGGGTTCGGATTTACTCGGATCTCAAAACAGCATTTTATTGGCTATCGGCTATCACGTGTTTTGGATAGCCAATAAAATAAATCCGAACTAATCCAAACTTGCGGTAAAATGGCAATAAGAACCGAGTAAATCCGAACCCGCACATCTCTAAATTATATATATATATATTTATTTATTATCACCACATTTTTACTCTGATATTTAAAAGAAGGGGGCTTGTCCTCCACCTCATTCGGTGGGTGCCCAATTCTTCCCTTTCTCCCACTCTGCTGCAGAGGTTAATTGTGATATTACACACAGTCACTTATCTGAGCAGATCCATATGCTGTCAGCAAGGGAACAGAAGGGGAATTCTGATAAGGAGAGCTCTGGAGCATGTGGTCTTCAGCTGGTTTGATCGAACAGGCAATAAAACATTTCTCTGCCTCAGTATCAGCGGCTTCCTCAGAAGCATATTCAGTCTGGAGGCCTGGCAAGCATAGGACAAGACCTGCAATCTCGTGGTCAGTATATCCCAGGACCTCCAGCCTAGAGGCAAGTATATTTCAGGATTACCAGTTTATGGGCCAAACGTAATAGGGTCTGAGTTTTGCAAATGTACAAGTACAGAGATTATACTCGCACATTTTTTTGTAATAGGGTGCGCGAACATGTAAACTCGCCTGTTTCTCACACCCCCGCAACTCACGATGGCAAAACTCGCATCCAGATGTTTGCCTTTGTGAGGATACGACTCGGCCAATGTATTAGAGTGATAGTCAGCCCTGGCCTGGACCGATTAGCGGTCAGGTGATGAATGTTTTGTCCGGGGGGACCTTTCTTTACATTTCTAGGTGAATACATATGTGATTGAAACTATATTATGACTTTTGACCTCAGCTGTGATCAGTAGTCTGTCCTGTAACTATTTAATTAGAGATGAGTGGTTCAGGTTCCTTGGAATCTGAACCCGCCCAAACATCAGGAATCAATCCTATCGGCGACTTGGGTCTTCCCACCTGACTTGGATCCACCTCGAAGCAAAATGTCATCCTCGCGGGTTTTGGATTCTATATAAGGTGCTACAGGCGGGACTTGGCGCAATTTCCTTGTCAGGCATGCTGCTGTTTGCTGTGAGTAACTCTGCTGTAAAGGCTGCGCTGTGCCCAGGCACGCTGCTGTATGCTGTGCTGTACTTTGCTGTATAGGCTGTGTCCAGACTCACAAGTCAAGTCACAAGTAGCTGTGCTGCTTAGTCAATGTGTATCAGGTTGCACGTTTGTCACGCTCAGGCTATGCTGACCCTCTGCCGAGGTATTGGAAGACGTGGACCCAGGTTGGGAAAGCAAAGGAGGCGAGGGGCCTGGATAAATGACTTCCTCATCCACTAGTACCGGATGTTGGCTAGACTTAACCAAAGGCGTGGAGTCTAACTTACTGGGAGGTGTTCATCAGTGACCCCTCCAAGTGAGATTTGGGCTTAAGCTGCACCCAGCAAGCAGGTCGCAGCCTTTTGGTCAGGTATCTGGCACAAGTTGGAAATGGAAGAACACTATCACAGGGAAAGCAAAGGAAAAAGTTACTGGAAGTTTGTACTTGGGTGATGTATTGAGTACACACTCTGTTGATACAGACGCAAGCCTGACACAGGAGAATGGCACTAGGAGATTGTACTTGGATGACGTACTAAGTGCATATGCTGTGGCTTCAGACGCAGAACTAGCACAGGAGAATATTATTACGAGATTGTACTTGGATAACGTACTAAGTACACACACTGTGGCTTCAGATGTAGAACTGGCACAGGAGATGACTCTAGGAGATTGTACTCCGAAGACGTACTAAGTACACGCACTGTGGATATACATTAGGAACAAGTCACTAAAAGCAATGGAGCTTGGGACCTGGGACGCTGCAACAGCAAGTTTTCACTGGAAGTAACAACGTTGTACAGGCAGCTTCCTGTTGTCCAGAGCACGGCTAAATACACTAAGGTAGCAGTCCATTGGAGGATAGTGTCAGCTGACCACAAACAATGCTACCATTGGGTAAAAGGCTAATCAGGATATAGACTGTCATGGCTGCGTCCATGGTGGTAACCGCAGGAACCACATCATGGAGCAAGCAATGACCTAGTAGACCGCAGGTATATTCTACAGCGCATCACTCACCGCCGTGTCTGGTGTCTGACTGCTTGAGAGGTCAGGGGAAGCCAGCGCTGAGGTGAGTAACGGCCAATCCTAGGCCACAACCTTACAGTGCTGCTGTATGCTGTGCTGTACTCTGCTGTATCGCCAGTGCTGTGTCCATCAGTAAGACATTCACCTGCATATATAAGCCATGTGACTCCACTCCACGCTGTTTGAATAGACCTGTGCCTGCGACATCAAAAAATGTAATTAAATAATTGTATTGTTTGTACTGTTTGGTGCGCTTTGTTCATGTGCATATATAAGCCCTGTGGCTCCAGTCCATGCAGGAATAGAGCTGCGCCATCCAAAATAAATGGGCCAGGCAGTTCCCCCCCTAATGGCAGCCCAGCCTGCATGGACTGGAGCCACAGGGCTTATATATATGCACATGAACAAAGCGCACCAAACAGTACAATTTATTTTTTTGATGGTGCAGCTCTATTTCTGCAAGGACTATTTCACAGGGCTTGCCTTATATATGCATGTGAACAAAGCACACCCAACAGTACAATTATTTAATTTATATTTTTGAAGGCGCACCTGTGGCTCCAGTCCATGCAGTAATAGAGCTGTGCCATCCAAAATAAATTAAATAATTGTATTGTTTGTACTGTTTGGTGCACTTTGTTCATGTGCATATATAAGGCAAGCACTGTCGCTCCAGTCCATGCAGGAATAAAGGTGCGCCTTCAAAAATATAAATTAAATAATTATACTTTTGGATGTGGTTTGTTCACATGCATATATAAGGCAAGCCCTGTGAAATAGTCCATGCAGAAATAGAGCTGCACCATCAAAAAAATTAATTATACTGTTTGGTGCGCTTTGTTCATGTGCATATATATATAAGCCCTGTGGCTCCAGTCCATGCAGGCTGGGCCACCATCAGGGGGAGACTGCTAGGCACAGGTGACAGCGGTGCAGTTATGCACCGGTAGCCAGGAAAAAACAGCACCGCCGGCACTTCAAATATGGCACTGGCTGCCGATCGCGAGCCAATCACAGCTTGCAGACCGGCAGCAAATCAGGAATGGACCCCTGTTCTCTCCGGACCAGCTGAAGGTAGCCTGGTAAGTGCATAGGTCCTAATGCACTCTGCGCCCTGCAAGTCCTGCTAGGTTTTCCTGCCCTGTGCCCCCCTCCCCATTAAGATTCAGCCTTCCCTACCCAGTGCCTCCACCCTACTCCAGTCTGCCCTGCCCTGCTCTCCCCCCCTTCAGAGGAGCCCTGCCTATTTTATCAGTACTGGGCCCCACTATTCTGGTGGCAGCCCCGCATGCAGGCATAGAGCTGTGACATATAAAAAAATGATGTTTGTACTGTTTGGTGCACTTTGTTCATGTGCATATATAAGCCCTGTGGTTCCAGTCCACACAGGAATAAGCCATGCAGTGATCTGCGAATTGAAAAATGGATAACGTTCCGTTTAGAGAAGAGCAACCAAATACTGTCACTGCAGCTGCTGCCACCAGTAATGATGACAACACTAGTCCTTCAAAGTCATCTACTAAAGCCGATGCTCAAGGACATGTAAAATAATAAACAATATACAGTACTAAAGAAAAAACACATTTAATAAAGGGAAAGTGTGGTGCAGAAAAACATAATTGCCAACATGCCATGGTAAGGATAGACTGAGGCCTTGGCCTTTATTTATGAGTGGTGGTTCTGCAAGTGTCAGTGAGGAATCTTCCTCTGCCTCTCTTGACGATGTAAGACCTTATCACTCTCAGTGTAGCAAAATATATGGTAGTTGCTCAATCCCTTATCACTCTCAGTGTAGAAGAGGTGTAAAAAAAATGAAAACCACTAAGGCAGTAGAACAAACTGTGTTCATAAACAGAAATGTCACAAATCCCTCAGGAGAGTGTTAGGGCCGGATTCAAATAGCCGCGATAAAACAAAAACTATTTGCACTATTCGCCAGTTTTGTTGTGATACTTTTGTGTCTTTTCGCAGTGTGCACTCCTGTTTTTCGCCCTATCCTATTACGAAAGATGCAAAAGTGCAAAAACTGCTCATGGTGAAACCAGTGAGAAGTACAGCACAACTTGGGAAAATCAGTCTGTACCCCATAAAAACCATAAAATCAATATAGTTGTGTATCAGTAGAACTAATAAAAGTATTTTGAGTTCTTAAATTGTGTCACAAGGCTGTTATATGCTTATTTGCTTAAGTGTTGAAACATGATAGAAAGCAATATTTTTTGGATGTGCACCTGGTGACGTGCAAACCTCTCCATGTACAGTATGCAGTGAGGAAGGGAAGCAGATACAAGAGTCTGCATATGCTCTATACAGTAACAGATGAAAGGTAAGTGTAAATGGTCTATTAGTTTGATGGTGGAAGCTATTAATTTAGTGTTGGGGTGATTGTGGAGGCTATTATTTTCAAAGTGGTGACTGTGTGGAGCTATTAATTTAAGGCTGATGTGCTTTAAAGGCTATTAATTTGGTCTGGTTAGGAAAATTAGGACTATGTATTAAATATGAACGCTATTAAGTTAATTTCTAGACTTGTTTGGTGAAATAGGCCTATACATTGTCACGGTTTGAGTAGTCAGATCCGGGTCAGGACCCGTGGACTGGACTGATGAGGTACAGTATAGAAGAGTTGAGACTAGATTAGACTGGATTAAATGTCTACTCATGGGTAGGACTCATATGGCATGGATTCTGATTTGGGAATAAAGTAAAATTTAACAAGTACTTAAGCAGCTTGATAAAACCATGCTGCATCGCAGGTGGGGCAGATGTAACATGTACAGAGAGAGTTAGAGAGAGGTGTGTCCAAACTGAATTCAAAATTGTAGAGAAAAAATAAATCTGTCCAGCATTTAAGGGCTACATACAAAACCAGCCAGTATTTACCATGAATGCAAAGAAAAAATATGTATTTTAGCCCATTGTATTGCTACATGGTTTGTCCAGGTATACAATTACTTGCACTATTTTCTCTATTCCCAAATCTAGTGTCATCAAAGAGGTCAGAGATTACTAGAAGGCTGTTGTTAGAGAACAGGAAAGGGAAAGATATGGGATATCACCGCACAGGTATACTGTATAATCACCAGTTATATGTCAAAAACCCCAAAGGGGGGGGAATTAACAAAGTGCTATAACCACTAATAATCAAAAGTAATACTCTGTGAGTTATTATGATATCAGGTAGTGGTGGTGCTTCTCAGAGTTATATTAATATAGAAAAAAGGAAAACAGAGGTCTAGCAGACCACCAAAGCACTCTAATAGAACCTTAGTACCGACAATGCAAATATAGTTAAAACACAACCTTTATTACAACTACAATGCCATTAAAATAAACTCACAGATACACATAGTAAAGTACAGTAAAGTGTGATAAAGTGCAAAAAAAGAGAAAAATATACAAAGCAAAAACTAATCACAGGTATTAGGATCACGTATCAGGTTCCTAAACACCTGAGAGATGGTGAAATATTACAAACATATAAACTACCATATACTGTAAGACTGAATATATTAAAAATGATAAAATACACCCAGATCCGGACACACGGGTTCAAATTGATCTAAGAGTTTACTTGTGAAATATATTACAAAATTTTCACACAAATAATTCTGCTTCAGTTAAGACAATAGAAGAGATCAGAGTAAAGTCAGGGATGTAAGGATTTGTTCTACAGAAGGTTCTACTTCTTCCTATCTTACCAATGGGTATTGGATAGAAACTCAAAAGGAAAAGGGGAAGGAAAGCGCTAACACACAGTTTTTATCTACAAGAAAAAAACATTTATTAATAACTTTCCTCAATGAAAAGATTTTACCAGCTATTTATCAATTGTTACTAAGCTAAAATAATTTGAAAAGGCATACATACACTGATAATCAAAACAATCAGAAAAAATACTCAGAGAATATTTGCTACTTTGTATTGTACTTTTAAGGATAAAAATTAATAACCTCTGGGTGTTTGTTATATATACCCACAAGATTCTTATTATTATTATTATAATAAAGCCCCTAGCAAGCTTATGAGTCAGAACACAGCTGTGAACTTTTTAAAACAGAAACATGGTAACAACATGTTCAATTTGTAACTGTTTCACAGTAATTGATATTCTTATACTAGTTGTAAGTAGCAATCTAAAAAAAATTTGGATTCCTGTGTAACAACCCTTTTCTGCAGTGTTGGAATATTCTGCTTATTTTTATCTGCACCATCAGGTATTTTCAATTTAAAGCACAGTCTTTGTACACTTTGTTCAAAGGAAACACAGGAATTAACACTTTGCACTGGAATTTTAGATCACACCATAGTTGGAATACCCAGTTGATTCAAATCACACTGCACATCCGTTATATTCCCAACATGAATTTGCAGACTCAGTTTTAAAAAATAGTCTTTTCAAGACAATGTATAGTGGTGCAGGTCTTTAGTATTCATTAGTAAAAAAGTGTATGCATGCTTAAATAAAAATCATGGCCATAAAAATATATATAAATATAAAGAGTTTACCATTTTTATTTGTTAGCGCTGGTGCTTAAATCCCTTCCAGGGACTCTCTCTCCCCCTCTCCTCTGCCTGAGTTCTTCCCTGTCCTCAGCACATCAGCCGGTTGTCTCCAGACTTAAACACAGCCAGACCTCTGGAGGAGACAGGGGATCCCGAGGACGTGGATGCAGCTAGCTGGTCATTTAATAGCAGTCACACACTTACTGAGGAAGCCGCTGATACCTGGCAAAGGTGGAGAAATGCGTTGTTTTTTTTACTGAATTGTAGCAGATTTAATTCAGCATCACCACTTGGATTTTTGTGAAACAACTTTTCCAAAACTAAGTAGCTCATTCTCACGTTCCTTGCATATGCATGTATTTTGTCTAATAGAAATGTTTTAATATGATTGTCATATGGCAATTATAAAGGGATATTGGATCTCTATATTATCATTGTGTGTCTTTATAGCGCCACCTTAAACATATATAATTTTTTTGTCGCTTTCGGTTGTGAGAGGATTGGCAAATTTCTCTCATATAGGTGTGCAGCATCTGACATAGGTTTTATACACCACTGCTGGTGCCAGGTCGTTATTATACTGTTTTGTGTAGGAGGCTATTGGTGGCAGTTTTATGCTTATGTAGATCAGTTTTGATCTCACCATTTGGTCCCATGATGATTTTGAGATCCAAAAAGGTGATGCATGTGTGACTGATCTCCCAGGTGAACTTCAAGTTCAGATACTTCTCATTCAAGATCTTCATGAATTCCATAAATTCCTGTTCACTCACTACCCTTCCAAATTATGAAAACATCAATGTATCATAACTGTTGTTCTACATGTTCTGTGTAGATATAAGTCCTCCCTCTCCCACCAACCAAAAAAAAGGTTAGCCTAAGTAAGGGCACATGTTGAACCCATTGCCTGTGCCCCTGGTTTGTAGATAGGAATGAAGGAAGGTGAAGTAGTTCCTATGTATGATAAAATTCAGAAGATGAGGCAAAAAAATAGAAAAGTTGCCTTGATCCTTAATTTCAAAAAAGTATATCACTCCTGATCATTGGATTGAACATTAATAACTGATAACATGTGGTATCCTGTAGTTATCCTGTAGTTGTCTCATTGCTTCTTTAATATAAGATTCCTTGGGCCACAAAACAATGTTACCCCCTTTGTCAGAGTGTTTTATGACAATATTTTCCCACTTTCAGATCTCATCCAGGGCTATTTTTTCTTGTCTGGTGATATTGTGTTGTATAGGTCTCAGTTGAGAGCACTTTTCTTGGAGCACGTCAATATCTTTGGATACCATTCCCATAAAGATTTGTACAGCTGGTGAAATGTTCTCTTGTGGAAAGAACATTAACTTTTTTACAGATAGGTCTTCTTTTGGCTGTGATTGGCTCCAAAATTAAATCGGATTTATCTCTTAGTTCCTCCAGCTATGATATCCTGTTCAGAGTCAAGATTAACCTCCACCAAGTGTCCATCACAATCCTTCGTTGGTTCCAATTTTTGAGAAAATAATTTATTTCGTAAAAGATTCCTCCCAAAGAGGTGTAGATCCTTTTTCCATGAAAATCTATTGAGACTGGTTGTTGGGGAAAAACTCAGACCTTGTTTCAATAGAGATGTTTGGACTAATGTGAGAGTTTGATCAGATAAATTGATGATTTCAAGTTCATCTTTATTGTCGCATATTATGTCCATTTGTTGGTCCTGGAGGACTGTCTTTGAGGGAGAGGGGAATCCCAGGTGGTTCAATCCATTCCACTTCTTTCTCCCCTTCCTCATGCCCTTCCAGTGCAATATCTTCCTCTAACATCTCTGGTATACCCTAAAAAAGAGACCGCAGATTTTTGTAATGGGGAGGCTAACTCTCTTGGTAATGATTCTGGATATTCCTCAGTTCCTGACTGTATATACAATACCATATAACATTGAATATATTAAAAATGATAAAATACATCCAGATCCAGGCAAACAGGTTCAAATTGATCTAAGAGTTAATTTGTGAAATATATTACAAAATCTTCACACAAATAATTCTGCTTCAGTTAAGACAATAGATCAGAGTAAAGTCAGGGATGTAAGGATCTATTCTACAGGTGGTTCTACTTCTTCCTATCTTAACAATAGTTATTGGATAGGTAGTGAGAGACCCCTGTTATACAGCATCCCCTGGTAACAACAGTCAATATCAGTGATTTAAGTGCAGCCGTTCGCTTCTGCTTTCAAGTGTCGTGCCCAATCTACCTAAGTGGATTCAGGGGTATAGGACACCTGATGAGAGAGTTAGTGAGTTGCCTTGGCACTAATAGGAAATGGATAGAGAAAAGATTGAGCTGATGACATTAGCTGTATTAAGAATATCCCTTCTATCCGGGATATATATCAAATACTTATAATATAGGATTAATTCAATATGCATATTTCCTCCAATTATCACTTGTTGTTGTTGACTGAAATATATAGATTCCGTCAGAAGCAGATAGTGTGATTTGTAGAAATTATTACTATCAGATGCATATAATATATAAGAAAGAAAAAGAGAAATATTGATTTCCTTCTAAGTGACAACTCAATGCAATTATAAGACCAATAGGTTCATCAAATAAGATGTGTCTAAACAATGTTTAACATATAGGGGTCAATGCTATTCTGTGCAATGATCTCGCCAGTGCAAATCATCACGGCAGTTGCCGCACTTTACGGCAGCCTGAATTTGCCAAATTTTGCTCGCAGCCCCATAGGGCAGTGAGCAAAGTTTGGTGAATTCAGGGTCGAGTCGGGCTGCGAAGAGTGCGATGTTCTGGTCCATTGCCAGCGTTTTAACACTGTTGTCACTGCACATCGCACCCTTCGCATGGAATAGGATTGACCCTGTAGATCCGGAAAATAATCAGTTGTGAGGATATATAAATTAACATATAAAATGCACATCAGGAGCAGACTGTTCTCATCAGAGTTTAAGTTGACTGAAGATGATATAAAATTCAGCAAAGTGTAATAGTGTCAAAAGTGCTAGTGCGGTCTGGTTTAGTTGTTACCCAGTATAACTTTGTAATCTTCGGGTTTAGTTGTGGGCCCGGGGTGGTGACAGGAGCAAACACAGAAGCAGATTTAAATAAAAAGGTAGAATTTTTAATGAGTGGCTTAGAAGACATGGGAATGGCAAAAGCAAAAAGTCCAGGTGTAGCACTAAAGTGCACTTGATTACTGTAGTGAGGATAATGGGAGAATGTCCAGAAAGTGGCAGATAAGAACAGTCCGGTATGCAGGTTAGTGAGCTGAAATAAATACAGGCAGTGGTGATGAGTCCAGCTGGGAGAGAAATAAATACAGGCAGAGGTAATGAGTCCAGCTGGGAGTGAAATGGAGGCAGGGTGCAGGGTGTCAGCAGGCTCAGGCGCTCAGGCAGGGGAAAAGGTAGTGGAGGATGCAGGGTAGTCCAGCAGGTTTTTGGAGCTGACAAGGAGGCTGGCAGGTAGCGTTTATACAGGTAACAAGAGGTGAGCTCAGAGAACTCCCTCTCAGCTAGGCTGAGATACACATTGCACTGGCAATGAAGGAAGGCTCTGGACCTTCCTAAATACCTTGTTCCGCGCTATGACTGGCTGGAGGGAACACATGACTCACCAGGATTGGGCAGTTGAATCACATGGTCAGAAGGCAAGATGGCGGCGCCCATGCCAAACAGAACGGAAACACCGCCAGGCCTTATCAGCCCTGAATGACAATGTGCCCGCACAGAACCACGCGGAGCCAAAGTCCGTCGCCAAACACCAGCGCCACTGCCAGACACCCCCCTGCCATTGTGACCTCACAGGTAATACCCGCCGACCACCATGCCGAGAAACCCTGGCCATGACAAACTTGATACAGAGAACATACTGTATCAAATACATAATGACCAGCTACTCATCTATAATGTGTAGCCAGTTCAAAACAAGTTTAAATGCTCTCAGGAGAAAATACAAAGTATACAACTTATCACTGAACTCCTGTGCAAATCACAATAGATATCAGCACATAGGACCTTATTCAGAGTCGGTCGCGAGTGCCGATGCGCTCATAACCAACTCGATTGTTAGGCCTGTGCACGCACAGCGGCCGCACTGCGCGTGCGCAAGCCCCGGAGTGACAGAGAAACTCTGACGCTCCGGAGCTCGCTACCAAAGGGGCGGCTGTCGATGTTGATTGACAGCTGCCCCCGTTTGGTAGGCGGGCCTGGGGGGTGGTTTCCAAAACGGAGAGCAGAAAGCTCCCTGGGGCTTACGAGTGCCCAGACCCAACCTTAGGGTCTGGTCGTAAGCCCCGATGGACATGATGGTGATCACCATTGCGACCATCAACCTGGTCTGTCGTTAAACTGTGGGTGGTAACCCACAGCTTAACGATCGACAAGGAGGCGGCTGTTCAGGATGCAAGCGGCCACCCTGATTCAGAGCGACCGCTTGCATCTAATGACCACCTCTGAATGAGGGCCATAATGTCTATCATCACATCTGCCTATGGATCTCTGTCTGTTAGCTCTCTATAAGGGCATCGTAGAAATGCTGTCTACGCTTACAGTGCACATGCATAACATTTCTGCTTACAATGGACGCTCAGTGGATGGCGTATATAACATCTCATACAACCTGGGGGTAGGGGTGCCTTGACATTGCACAGCTGTAAGGCACCCTTGGAAATGAGTTTAATGTGCATTTCGCCTTCGTGGATTGGTCATGGAGATCAGCCCAATGTGCAGCTTCCTGGTCCCCATACTCTTTCTAATAGAGACAGACCAATCGTAAGCCGCCTGCGCTGGAATGGCATGTCCTCTGACCAATGGTTGCTGGTCATGACGCATTGAAAGCTGACCAATAGCGAGGAAAGGGGTGTGTATTGGGTTTAGTGATTTATGTTTATGGCCTCCAGTGTAATATGCTGGAAGCACTTAGCATTGTAGAGCTCATATTTACTGTTAGGATCGCTGGTGATATAAAAAGTAACTATACAGCGACAAGTAAGATTACATATGAGACTGCGTCCCGATCCGCATGAGGGAGGGTAGTAAAGTATTATTCTTCATATAATACTCAGCAAAATACCAGAGTCATTAAGACCAACTTCACTGTAATCATTGTTAATTGGGATATTATAGGTTACCATTGCTGCATATTGATATGCCGCTAAATAAATTGAAGGCTCTCATCCTGCTCCTTGAACCAATTGTGTAAAACTCAACCCCAGTTCTGATCTCAGGACCATAGAGCTGGTAGCAGTGTTTGAGATCTCAGGAGCAGAACAGAGAATAATACAGATAATTATCAATAGCCCACCTGGAATCCACAAGTGCGACCAGAATACCAGAGCTGGGTGCCTGGAGCCTACACCATCCAAGAGGGATGTAGATCCATTACCCAGTCCCCAGCACCTGGAGTAAACCTCTCCACTGGAGACTCAGAAGCTCATTAAGACCCACTCGCTAGATGCTTTTGCTCGCTCCTAGCATATGCAAATCCAGCGCATGCCCAGCAAGGCAGGCAATCGCCCGGCAAGGCATTAGCACGCCCACTATGTCTTGGCATGCGATCACTTTGTGTAAGCAGATGCCCACCAGCCATTCATAAGATGCCAACTTGCGCATGTCATCTCCTGGAAGTGCATGAAAACATCGAGCACTATCAGGTGTGCTCACAGTGCTTGAGGTTGACTATACCTCACCGCAAGCACTGCGATCACTTCAGTGTGAAAGACAACCGGGTGACGTGTACTATGACGCTGCCTGTTAATTATGCATTCCTCTGAAACGGCGTTGAAACAGGCACACCTGTGTTCGTACCTCCATTCCCCCCGTTTCTTGTGGCCTGCCCCTGTTACCACCCACAAACAGCCTCTCCTGTCACTCATTCAACTGGGATGTCTTTGCTGGGCGAGCAAGCGCTTCCCGATCTTTCGCAGTGGTTCGCGCATGTGCATGCGCAGATTGCAAATATCGGCCAGCTATGAGCGATCGCATCCTAGCGAGCGGGTCCATGTCAGTTCCTCAGCACAAACACTTAGAGAGAGGACCCTCAGGACAACAACGACCATCGATGGTGACACTGATGTACGGAGAGTAGGGAGTCCCAGAGACAGGCTTGGAGCTGTAATGCTGAGATGGGGAGTAGAACTCACTGAGCAGCAATACATTCTGAAGTAAAATATAGGAATAGTCCAATGAACTTGCAATGAGCAGGCAAGTTGTAATCATAAGTGCTTCTCTTTACATTTTCTTCTACTCTCTACTCCCCATTAGGGCACCTAACACGGGACCGCCAACTCCCGGCAGCTTATTGTGAGTGCTTTAATCACTATTTCAGCAATGTATATAAGTCGTGTCCTTGTCCTGCACTGTAATGTACTGTAAGTTAATTGTTTCTTGTTCACCTATTAGTTCTACGTACTATCTAAGGCGCTGCAGAACACTTGTGGCGCCATATAAATAAATAAAGCACAGACGGTGTAATGGTTAGCGTTACTGCTTCACAGCACTGAGGTCGTTGGTTCGATACCCACTACGGCCCTAACTGTGTGGAGTTTGTATATTCTCCCTGTGCTTGCGTGGGTTTCCTCCGGGTACTCCGGTTTCCTCCCACACTCCAAAAATATACTGGTAGGTTAATTGGCTCCTAGCAAAATTACCCCTAGTGTGTATATGTGTGTGTGTGTGTGTGATTACGGAATATAGAGTGTAAGCTCCACTGGGGCAGGGACTGATGTGAATGGCCAAATATTCTCTGTAAAGCGCTGCGGAATATGTGTGCGCTATATAAATAACTGGTAATAAAAATAATAATAATAAGAGTTACTTGAAATTACTGTAAGAGCAGACTGAAGACTTGGCACTTGAAAGCACAACAACAGTCAATGGCAAAATCAGGATACTTCAGACTACTGTACAGGCTACGGAAAAACGTAAATGTACTCCTGAGCTACACAATAATGAAAGTGCTGCTAGATAAAATGTGATCCCCACCACAAAAAGTGTAAGACAATGAAAAATTATATATACCCTGTACTACTTTCACTAAGGTAGAGGAGAAAAGGATAGATAAAGACCGACCCTTATATGTTTGAACCTCCAATATGTGGTAAGTCCATTTCTTCTTTTTTAGCAATCCTTATTTCAATAGTTCACCAAAGTAGCAATCACCTGTTCCCTTTGGTCTCCACATCAATATTATCCTCTCAACGGATAATACTCAAGCCACGAGTTCCTCAAAAAGAAGATTTATAAAAGGGAACAGCCCACAGTGTAATTCTACGGTTGGGTTTGATATCCCGGCTGTCGGGATGCCGGAATCCCTACAGCTATAGAAGTCAAAGGTAAGTATTTTGTTACCTCCTCCCCTAACCCCTACCCTAGCCCACCTTTCCCGGTCCCTAAACCTAACCCTCCCCCACTAGTGCCTAAACCTAACCTCCCCCTCCCGTACCCTAAACCTAACACCCCCTCCTCAGTGCCTAGACCTAACCTCCTCCTGTAGTGCCTCACCCTAACCCTGCTACCTAACGCTACCCTCCCCCTGCTCCCCGATCATTACCTTCAGGATGCCGATGGTGGGTATACTGGTGCCGGGATCCCAACCTGTCGGGATTTCAGTGCCGGTATTAAGACAGTCGGCATCCCGCGCGCCGGGATGCTGACTACATCCCATAATTCTATATGTATTACTTAAACATACAAAGAAAACACACTAAAAATGGCTGCATACCAAAATGGGCCTTAAGACCAAGGCAGGGTAAATACATATGGAAAGGAAAATCAATATCCTGGGTTCGAATGTGTTATATACACGCCCATCAATATGTTTTATATTGGATTTGTGTTTATTTTTATTTATATTTGCATTTTTTCATGTATTTTCATTGGAAACGCCAGTATACAGAGGTTTAATTGATGTACATTTAGGCTGTTGATACTATGCATTTAATAAACCCCAAACGGGAATGGAGTTATGATTGTTGCTATAAAGCCAGGACGGTAACCCACTAGTCTCACTTTGACAAAGGCTTAACCCGAAACACGTTAGTGTGAATGACAGGGACTGCTGCCATCTGGAACATTTGAACCCGGGATATTGATTTTCCTTACCATGTGTATTTACCCTGCCTTGGTCTTAAGGCCCATTTCGGTACATGGCCATTTTTACTGAGTTTTCTTTGAATATCTAATAAATCCATATAGAATAACACTATGGGCTGTTCCCTTTTATAAATCTTCTTTTTGAGGAACTCATGGCTCGAGTACAATCCATGGAGAGGATAATATTGGTGTGGAGACCAAAGGGAACAGGACGATTGCTACTTCAGTGAACTATTGAAATAAGGATTGCTAAGAACGAAGGACTTATGAACTGACCCCATATTGGAGGATTATACATATAAGGGTCGGACTTTATCTATCCTCTTCTCCTCTACCTAAGTGAAAGTAGCAGTAAGTATATATAATTTTACTGTACAGGCTAGACCCAGAGTGTGAAAAGCCGGTCTAGTGGCCTGATTCAGCACTTGCAATTGCAGCTGCGAAAATATGCTAATGTCTGCCACAGCTCAGCCAGCATAGAGACGCCCACCAATGCTTTCTCACATCCTTAATACCTCACAGTCCTGCTTATACATTGGTAACAACGAAGGACATTGGCCTCTCATGCATAATTACAGCAGTTCTGGCCCGTTGCAGAAATTGCAAGTCTCATCGCATGCAATGAGTACTCAAGCTGTGTAGGCTATCACAGTGGCTAATTTATGCACAACCATGCAACGGTGTTCAAATGGACAAGCATGCCTGCATTTTTGCAACCACTCTCCCGTCACCACTCCCATTGCCTGTCACTCGCTCTGCGATGGATTCCTTTCGGCATGCGTGATCTCAGTGTGGTGCATACCCATGCGCACTGGCTAACAATCAATTGATCTGCGTACGTTGTTGCAATTGCGATCGCTGCTGAATAAGGCCCTAGATCTGGAATGAGGGACACAGGCTAAATCTGTACAGACTGAATCAGCCTGTAACCAGAGCTTGATTCAGAGGAGTACAGCAGCTTGATACTGATTGGGACCAGTGCTTGAACCTGACTGGAACCAGAGAACAACAGCTTAAACCAGACTGGAGCAGAACAACAGCTTAAACCGGACTGGGACCAGAGCTTGAACCGGAGTTGAACAGCAGCTTGATCCGGACTGGTAACGGAGTTGAACTGGACTGGAACCATAGGAGATCAAAAGCTTGAACCAGACTGGGGCCTGGAGCTTGAACTGGATGGAGTGCAACAGCTGGATCTGGACTGGAACCGGATTATGACATCGGCAGAAGGTAGTGATTCTGAGAGAACAATTTTCATTTTGAGTGACACTACTTGGCTTTTGAAGGCTGGAGCAGCATTGCCAGTGGGTTTGAAGTGGAAGGTCGGAGATTGGCCTAAAATGTGTATAATAATAGCAATTACCAATGCATCTCACCAGAAGCCCCCAGCACCACACCACAGACCTCTGCATCTCATCACAAGCCCCTGCTTCTCACTGCTGCCTCCTGCATCTCACCAGTGTCACCACAACCCCCTCTGCTGCTGCCCTGCAGCTGGCTGGTGCCCTGTCACTGGGATGTGCTGGGAAGAACAGGAGGATCATGGATGAGAGATTTGTTTTGAATCTGTTTACAATCTTCAAAGGAAAATCATTTGATGGTGTTCCGATGGTTGTTTGATTTTATTAAATTCCTGATAGCTATGCCTCCCTTGGCTCCTTCCTGGCTACTGAGTCTGCATCAGGGCATCTTCATGGGTTTGTTGGAGGCAGTCTCTCACTCTCTGTCTGCCTCAGACGTGACCCTACTCAGTCCCTGACTCATTCTCCTCTCTAGACTGCTGCTAAGCAATAGGGCACATTGCTAGCTCTGATTGGATCAGTTTCAGATGCTCTCTTGCTGTTTCAACACCCTGGCCAGCTCCTATACAGCAGCTTGGTGCAAGATTTTTTCTGTGACTTGCTTTACTAAAATCATGACTGCTCAGCTCCCTTTTGTCACAGATTCATGGTTCATATACCTTCACCTTCCCCGATCAATCCTGTATAGAATAGTGAAAAACTCATGATAAACCATCCAGTGGTTCAAGAGATTAGCCCAAATGAACAGGCAGACCTTATAGACCCTATATACTATATACTATTCAGATAAATAAATACCTATAACCATTATAAGTTGAGGTAACAACAATTGGAAATATAAGGAAAAAATATAAGCAAACATAGTGTGATCCCATAAATAGAAATTTATTCAAAAACAACTATCTTTGACTACTCTACACCTGAAGGCCAAGGACTATTCAGCTCTACCACTTGTAAGAGTTGCAGGGTGACATTGAGAGTCACCTGCTTGCATCCCATGCTTTCCTGGGTGGATATCTGGTACAGTGTGCCATCTTTCGGCTATTTACTAAGCTGTGTTTACAAATTGCCATTTTTTCAGTCATTTTAGCCTATTTGCACTTTACCATATTATTGTTAGATTCCATCTAATTATTTATTGTGCTCTAGCCAGATTTCTTTTATACACTTTTACTGTATATATGTTTATTAAGTGGTTTTTATTAAAAAAAAAATCTATTTATGGGATCACATTATGGCCCATATTCAATGACCCCCTGCATACATATGAACATCTGCAAGGATCTGAAATTTCATCTAACCTAGGAGTGCTGTGTGTTCAGCTTGGACCCTCTCCACATTGCTGCACACCTGCTCGAGAGTTGGTTATTATTTCTATGGATAAGTTGGATTTACAAAGAATTGGAATAAGGATCATGAAGTGTACAACTTAAAAGACAAAACAAGAGAAAAGTTTCTATTGCACCAGAAATATAACCTTTTATTATAAAAGGAACCCCAAAATTGAATATTCTCAGAATCTATTTCATAAATTTCCTTCCGGGTATTGGGGGTGCTGCCACAGATAAGGTATAGACAAAATATAACCTTCATTAATCTGCATATAAAACAATATGTATGTATATAAAACTAGTGAAATATTTAAAAGAAAAGACAATAAGAAAATAGTGATTAAAGTAATAAAATGTGTAATAAAATTACTATGTGCCTGTTAATAATCCTCACAATTCATATTCTGTCCATATTCCATGAGCATATATTATGTGATTATTATATAGGGACTGCGCTAATCATCAATTTCTTTTAACTGTGTACACTCTTTCAATAGACCTATGTACTAGTCTTATATTGTTACAGGAGTATCAGTCAGTGTTGTTATAAATGTTGCTACTTTGTAATAGCATATGTAGCAATATGTCTCAGCTTATTCACAGTCAGATATCTAGCTCTATCTTTGTAGGACAGTGTGTGTTTCATTTGTTCCAATATTCATATAAATCCCTTTCTTCAAAAAAAGTATTCGTTTGTGAATTGTGTCTAGTATCCCCAATCACAGATATTAATTTATTTCAATCTAAAAATGCAGGCTTCTATAATGTCTATTACACATTGCTGATGGTGAAGATTGCAGGTAATAACTGAAGAAACTGCATATGATCTTACCAAGATTTACCAGGATAACTGGACAGAATGGCAGTGTAGGGTACAGAGCTCAGAATCAGCAGGACAAATACTAGAAGCAGTTAGGAAACTAGAGCTGATGAACAGGGAGCTGATTGCAGTATGCATCAGGTGTAATTCTCAAGCAGCAGAGTAGTTCAAATAAACAAATACAAGTTAGCATGTATATTACTGAGCGGGACTGAACTTGCAAGTTGAATACAGGAACAGTTGTAGTAAAACGGCAGGAATAGGAAACCAGATTAGAGTTGAGGCAGAATAACCTGATTATCTGACATGGAGAACATCACAGAAGTTCTGACATAGTGAACAGACACTGGGCTTCTTACATGATGGTCCAGAAAAGGAAACAATTTTGAAGCAGGTAAAAATCAGGCAGACACAGGTGCAGCCCACAGCTGATTCATTAGGCAATTATCCCAGGCTACAGAATCACAGAAGGCCATGGGACTAAACAAGCTGAAATACTGTAAACAGGACAGGCACCACAGAAAAGAGCAGCAGCACTGATAGGAGAGTGGTACTGCAAAGGATTGTGACAACTAGTTAGTAAAATCATAAACATGTACATTTGCAAATATATCAGTTCAGAACTAAACTTGGGGTGGTGCATATTGCCTTTTTTTTTGCTGCATCCAGTCATTGGATTCTGTGGAACATCCCTGTTCCAGTAACATAAACAGTCCCTCGTTCAAATAAGACCTCTTAGTTTAGGCCTGGCCAACCTGTGGCTCTCCAGCTGTTGTGATAATACAAGTCCCAGCATACCCACCCACCAATTATCTGGTAAATATTACTGGGACTTGTAGTTTCACAACAACTGAAGAGCCACAAGTTGGCCTGTCCTGTCCTGTTCTGTGGGGATGTATTAGGCCTGATTCCTGCTAATTCATATACAGTGAGTAATCTGACTGCTGTTTGTGGAGTAGTGACTGACAGTGTTTATGGTATAGCACGAAGTATACTCAGATTCATTCAGTTTCCAACAAAACACAATGTTATTCACAGCCCTGGGTCTGGCATTGGGCTGGGATTCATAAAACCACTCTTTCAAATCCAGAGCTATGCTCCATAGTCCTGTCTCTCAAAGGCAGACTAATAAAAGTCTCTACTCCCTCTCAACATTTTAGACCAATGGTTCCCAAACTGGTTTCTCAGGGTCCCTAACAGTCCACATTTTCCAGACCACCAGCAGGTGTGCAGGTGTATTATCATCTGTCACATTTGAAAGATCTACAGGTGACCTGGAAAATAACTGTTTGGGATTCTGAGGACCGTGGGCATGATTCAGACCCGGTCGCTCTGACAGAGCGCTAGCTCTGAATCAGGGCCGGGCTTTTTTATTTTGCATCGGCCTCTTGACCGCTCGCATAGCTGTGCGTGACCACCCACAGCTATTGCGAGCGGCCATGATGATGGTCACGATGGTCAAGACCATCGCGACCATCGGTCGTGGGACGAGACCCTTGTGGTAGGGTCTCGTGGCCGCAAGCCCCAGAGAGATTTCGGCTCTCCACTGACATCACTCGTGGGAACACCTCCGTTTGGGCAGCCACCCCCCCCGGCCCGCCCACCAAAGGGGGCGAGCTGTCACTCAACATCGACAGCTTGCCCCCATTGGTGCGAGACCCGGAGCGACGGATTGCCCATCGCTAGCCGGGTCTCAAGCATGCACACGACGGAGCCGGCACCGTCGTGCGCATGCGCTGTGGGCCACCATCGACCCGGTTGCGAGCGCTCAGCACTTGCGACCAGGTCTGAATCAGGATCCGAGTTTGAGAATAGCTGTCACTCCTGCTTGACACCAGCACTTCCTGCCTCACATCCTCCCTCACACTTCTCCTCTGCTAGCTGCCACCTGCTTGCAACTGTTATTGAGCAAGGAACGCAGTTGCTAATATGCACACAAATGGCCAATTTTTGCATATGCATCAGAGTGTGCGAGTGTGAACTAGCCATTGTGATCGGGACTGCGATCACAGTGGCTATGCAGACCCTTCGCAGTGTTTGACAGGAAGTGCCATTTGTGGGTGGTGATGGGGAGGTGGTTGGCCGAATGCAGGCATGCCTGTGAGTTTGAACACCGTTACAGGGATGTGCATAATTATGCCCCTCCGATGGAATATGCAGCCAGAAGTCTAGATGGCGACAGGAAGTTTTGCAGTTTGTAAGTCAGGATCAGCTCAACCACAACTGTGCGTATGGGTCTGATGTTATTCTGTGTTACTGGTGTTTTTGCTGACTTGCGGATGTATGAAATAGGAAGTGAGCAGCTTTATACAGTGATGGGCGTCTTGGTATTGTGCTGCGATTGCACTGAAATTACATTCATTTGCATATTTTCACAGCAAGCGGATGCGTGCGTTTGCAGACTTGTGATCAGTGCTGAATCAGGCACTATGTTCATCCCCTCTAATTAAACCCTATCTTGTAGAAAGGAGCCAATATCTCAAGTTCATTGTATTGAAAGGTAGCTAATTTACAGAGAATGACTCCTCCAAACACAATTAACACTGATAAACATCTCTTTAGGCCAGACATTCCCAAAATCTGCCATTACAGTCCAGATTTTAAGGATATCCATGCTTGAGCACAGATGACTTATGGTATGCTGAGAACCATATTTCAAGTCCTAGTGTAAGAATGTGTCCCAACAGTGTGGAATATACAAATGCAGATAGGAAGCCAATGGCGGCACCATGGAGGGACAAATGGACCCTTGGCGAGCCTCGAGAAAATGGCATGGAGGTTGGGTAGGAGCTTATCCCTGAAGCCAGCACTGGATGAAGAGGATTCATCGAAGGAGAAGAGGCTGAGAGGTGCCATCTGCTCCAGTGCCGGTAACTCAGTACTTTTTTCCAGCATTGGTGAGCTTAAACCATTCACATTTAAGCTGAATTGGCAGTATTTTGTATTTGGCAAGTCAGAGCCAACTGTGGCAAGCCAATCACGGCTCATTACATCATGTCTCTGCCCTTTCACTCTAGCTTTTATTAGCTGATGGGAGCTCTGTAGTACTCTGGCAACAAAGGAGCAGAGAAGAACTCCTAAAGATCCTACAGATGAAGAGGCACTGTAGAATGAGGAAACCCCACTTAAAGAGGAGAAAAGATGCCAGAAGGTAGGAAGAAGACGTCGGGTCAAGCGAGAATACTGCTAGACACCTACGTCTTGGTGGCAAAGGTACTTTTGTGCAAAAGTACTGATGTTTTCCCCTGTTAGTTTAGAAACTGGTGGAGCCAAGCCAGCATTAAAAAACAACACAAGCATCTGAAACTTGGCAAACTGAGGAGCAGTTCTGACCCCCTGCAGAGAAGGGCCAACAGAGGGGGTTCTCCTCTGTGTCCACCAAGGTAAGCCAGATTGAGTAAAGCCTCTTTCACAAGCAGAATTGGCTGTACTTACCACAACAGCCTTAGTGCCATAGAGCATTTTTGGGGTATGCCTAGTTTTTTTCCCCACAGCATGCACTATTTTTTATATCTGTTTCCTTCACATATCCTGTGAGTTCCCATTGAAATATTGTTGATGATCAAAGTGACAGAACCGCCAGCTCCTATGTTGCTGTCCCTTTCTATACCTCGCCAGTACTTGGCTAAAGAACATGCACTTAAGCTACATTCCAGGCAGGGCGCTGCGGCCCGGGAGGCAGGGTGCCATGTGCCCCCCGGGCCGCAGCGCCATGTGGGCTGTGGGCTGGGGCAGTCTGTGTCTCTGACACAGGCTGCACCACATGTGTAGTTCTTACCGGATGGAGTTCAGTCAGCGCTACACTGACTAACACACAGCCGCCGGCTCCGACAGCTGTGTGTTTGTTTTGATCAGCAGCCAATGAGAGTCTGACAGACTCTCATTAGCTGCTGCTGCGCCCACTGCAGGAGCTGCTCCATCTTCCGGCTCCCGCAGTGGGTAATGGGAGAGGCGTCATGACGGCTCTCCCATAATGCAGAGCGGCCCAGCCCGGGAGGACAGATGGAGGAGTGGATGGCGGCGGTGGGAGCGGGGATTCAGGTAAGTGGTTTGTTTTTTTTAATGTATTACTTGTGTCTACTGGGGGATACCACTACTGGGGGCACTACAAGGGGGGGGACTACTTATACTGGGGGTACTACAAAGGGGGGGCTACTACTACTGGGGACTGCTACTACTGGGGCACTACAAGGGGGGGAACTACTACTGGGGGCACTACAAGAGGGGGACTACTACTACTGGGGACTACTACTACTGGGGGCACTACAAGGGGGGGCTACTACTACTGGGGGAACTACAAAGGGGGGGACTACTTCTGGGGGCACTACAAGGTGGGGACTACTACTGGGGGCACTACAAGGGTGGGAGACTACTACTACTACTGAGGGCACTACAAGGGGGGGACTACTACTAGGGGCACTACAAGGGGAGGGGACTACTACTAGGGGCATTACATAGGGGGGAGGGGACTACTACTAGGGGCACTACATAGGGGGGAGGGGACTACCACTGCATCGAGGGACAATTCTGGGGGCTCTATATAAAGGGCAATACTGGGGGCACTGCATTGGGGGGAGACTACAACTGGGGCCACTATTTAAGGGGCACTGCATAAGAGTTACCACTATTGGGGGCACTGCATGGGGGGTGGACTGCTACTGGGGGCACTATATAAGGGGCACTGCATAGGGGGTACCATTATTGGGGGCACTATATAAGGGTCTTACTACTGGGGGCACAAGGGGTACTGCACAGGGGGGACCACTACTGGGGGCACTATATAAGGGGCTTACTACTGGGGGCAAAGGGGTGACTACTATTGAGGGCACTGTATAAGGGCACTGCATAGGGGGGATCACTACTGGGGGCACTACTGGAGGCCTGCATAAGGGATCCTCTCCTGGGGCACAGGGGGGCACTGCATATGGGCACTATGACAGGGGGCTGCCCCATATCTTTATTTTTACTTTACATTAATCCCATATGGACCCGCCTTCTCCCTGGAACACTTGGGGGGGGTCCGTAGCACGCACGTTCTTTGGGCACCTAGCTACATGCTACTCCTCTGCCACGGCCACCTGCATGAATTTGCCCCCAGGCTAAAACTTGCCAGTCAGCCCCTGGTTCCTGGCTAAAAGGTCCCAGCACCATTAACAGAAAATATGTTCTCACCAGCTTTGACAGCTTTCTTAGGGCACCACTAGTTACCGAATACCAGGGTATAGTTGATTTCAACATTTGATCATGCAACATGGTAAACATGTTAAAGCTTCAAGATAGTCATGTGCCAAGCTCATAGCCTCATAATTAAATTGGGCCTTAGGCCCATGCAAATTTATTGATTTTGGGCATTAAGCCTGTATCCTTTTTTTCCCAACAGGTACTGGTGTGAATGGGTTAGCTGGCCCCCAAACCACCCACTGGCCCACCAGAGGTGTAAATATACAGACTGCATTGAATAACAGGGGGGGGGAGTGAGGTGTGTAAAAAAAAAAGGAAGGGGCACAGACTGCATTCAGTAACGGGGGGAGTGAGGTGTTTTAAAAAAGGGAGGGGCACAGACTGCATTCAATAACGGGGGGAGTGAGGTGTTAAAAAAGGAAGGGGCACAGACTGCACTCAATAACGTGGGGAGTGAGGTGTTAAAAAAAAGGAAGGGGCACAGACTGCATTCAATAACGGGGGGAGTGAGGTGTTGAAAAAAAGGAAGAGGCACAGACTGCATTCAATAACAGGGGGAGGAGTGAGATGTTAAAAAAAGGAAGGGGCACAGACTGCATTCAGTAACGGGGGGGAGTGAGGTGATAAAAAAAGGAAGGGCGCACAGACTGCATTCAATAATTGGGGGGGGGCCCTGCATATTCTGTCAGTCCCGGGCCCCACAATTTCTGATGCCAACTGCTAATCCCTCCTCCAACACTTCTCTTCATGTCACCTCATCCCACCTCCATCCATATCTCGTTAAACTGCCTCCCTACCCACCACCTGAAGCTTCCCTTCCCAGCACTGGTGCCCTCACAATCTCTCCACTCTATTCATCTCGGTCCCCAAAATTAATCTTACATACTCGTTACAGCAATCCTGATAATATTATTCACATCTCCCCCTCAAACACTGTCCCTTTCGCCTGTGCCCTCTGGAATGCCAGATCGGTCTGTAATAAACTGGTTCCCACCCACGACCTTTTCATCTCCAACAACTTGCACCTCTTAGCCCTTACTGAAACCTGGATTTCACCCTCTGACACCACTTCTCCTGCAGCTCTCTCCTCTGGCGGCCTCACCTTCTCACACCCCTCAGCCCGGGAGTCGCCATGGCGGTGGTGTTGGGGTCCTTCTATCCCCTGGTTACTCCTACCAAATTGTACATTCTGAACCATCCCTTACATTCTCTACATTTGAGGTTCATGCTATATGCCTCTTTCAACCAGTACACCTGCGAGTAGCTGACATTTACTGTCCATCTGGCCCTCCCTCCAAATTCCTTGACAACTTTGCCTCCTGGCTCCCTCACTTTCTCTCCTCAGACCTTCCCTGACCCTTTTTAGTTTGGCTTCCATTCTCTCCACTCTACTGCCCTCACAAAAGTCAGCAATGACCTCCTTACTGCCAAATCCAAAGGCCACTACTCATTCTCTTTGGTCTCTCTGCTGCTTTTGACACTGTTGACCACCCTCTCCTGCTGCAAATCCTTCACTCCCTTGGTCTACGTGACACTGCCCTCTCCTGGCTGTCCTCCTATCTCTCTAACCGATCCTTCTCTGTCTCCTCTTATGACTTCTCTCCCCCCCCCTCATCCTCTTACAGTAGGTGTTCCCCAAGGTTCTGTTCTTGGACCACTCCTATTCTCCCTCTATATGTTCTCTCTAGGTGAAATCATCTGCTCTTTTGACCTCCATTATCATCTCTATGCTGATGATACTCAGATCTACCTTTCCTCCCCTGACCTCTCCCCCTCTCTACTCACTCGTATCTCCAACTGTCTCTCTGCTATATCTTCCTGGATGTGCCAGCGATTTCTTAAACTTAATGCGTCTAAGACTGAGATGATCATCTACCCACCCTCCCATATAAGCTCAGTTCCCACTATTTTTCTATAAATTGATGGCACAACTATCTCTGCTAGCCCCAAAGTGCTCTGTCTTGGAGTAATCCTGGACTCCTCCCTCTCCTTTAACCACACAGTCCTGTCAGTCATTTTCACCTCAAAAAAATGTCAAGGATTAGACCCTTTCTCACCCAGGATGCTACTAAGACCCTAATACACTTACTGGTCATCTCCAGATTGGACTACTGTAACCTCCTCCTTTCTGGCCTACCCAACTCCCATTTGTCTCCTTTCCAGTCTGTCCTCAATGCTGCTGCTCAACTCATCTTTCTCTCCAAATGCTCTACATCTGCCTCTCCACTCCTACAAGCCCTCCACTGGCTTCCCTTCCCCTTCAGAACCCAATTCAAGGTTCTCACACTCGCTTACAAAGCCCTCACACTTTCCTCTCCCACTTACATCTCCAACCTCATCTCGCCTCATTCTCCTGCCCGCACTCTTCGCTCAACAAATGCACCCCACCTCTCATGGCAACTGATTACTTCCACTCCCATCTCCAAGATTTTGCCCGCGCTGCTCCCCACCTTTGGAACTCTCCCCCTCTCCCCATCAGACTCCCCACCTCTCTACAATCCTTCAAATGGGCTCTCAAGACCCACTACTCCATCAAAGCCTTCCAGCTCTCATCCTAACCTGCTACTCCATGCTCCCTCCTGTCTTTCTACCCCATCTGTGTCACACCTGTTTGTCTGCACCTCCCCTTTAGAATGTAAGCTCTTGCGAGCAGGGCCCTCTACCCTCTTGTGCTTCTCCTTGATTTATTTTCATCTACTGCTTACTCCCCACTAGGGCACCTAACACTTGGTTGCTTATTCTCTGTTGCTTATTTGGGTTTTATGGTCACCAATGTAGCAACGTATATTATACCTGTCCTTGTTCTCCATGGTATTTGTAATGTACTCTTAGGGGTTAATTTACTAAAGTGAGAGTTTTTAGAAGTGAGTTTTAAAAGTGATGTTGCCCATAGCAACCAATCAGATTCTAGCTATTATCTTCTAGAATGTGCTAGTTAAATGTTAAGTAGAATCTGATTGGTTGCTATGGGCAACATCACTTTTAAAACTCACTTCTAAAAACTCTCACTTTAGTAAATTTACCCCTTAGTCACTTTTTTGCTTATGTACTTTGTAAGGCACTGCGGACTTGTGGCGCCATAAAGATAAATGATAATAATAATAATTGTTTGTCTTGCCTTTGCCATTCCATCTGCATTGTAATGTATTATAGTGTCTGTTTATCATTAGCAACTATTCCAGATAGGGCGAATTAGTCAGTGTATTCACATAGCCTCTTAGGGGAAAATTTACTAAAGCGAGAGTTTTTAGAAGTAAGTTTTAAAAGTGATGTTGCCCATAGCAACCAATCAAATTCTACTTAACATTTAACTAGCACCTCCTAGAAGATAATAGCTAGAATCTGATTGGTTGCTATGGGCAACATCACTTTTAAAACTCACTTCTAAAAACTTTCACTTTAGTAAATTTACTCCTTAGTGTTCATGTTACACTGGATCAGATAGTTTGTTGAGGGCTTGTGTTTTGTGGTTCTTAGCAAGGTTGCTGTAATGGCACTCTTTAGTGGATAGAGTAGCCTTTGTTGGAAAACGATATTGATGTTGATTAAGTGCTGGAGAGCAGAGAAAATTAGAAGCAAGGTGACAAGAAGCTCAGTGGAGAGTAGGTTCTATGTTGTGTCTGTTTTGTTGGCCAGTACTGTGCGGCATATGTGAGTGCTAGGGCATACCATACCTGTGAGTCTTCCCTTTATAGTTTGACATATGCGGGAGCTAATACAGATTAAATGTATTTCTAGGGTTGCCAGGAAGCTGCTACTGGCAAGATCACAGGTTAGTGTGTGAGTACAAATATGTGAAAACCGGGGTCTGGGGCCACTGTGCCACTGATGACTTTACCTGATCCTGCAACTGTAGTGGCATCTTCCTTGTTGATTGCTGTTGTCTGTCTTGTCCCTATCTAAACATCTTATAACTGCCTGGTCCTAACCTCAGTCACTTTCCAGAGAGAGTTGTCATCCAGTTTGGATTCCTGGACTGCATGAGCATCTCAACTGTCTGAAGGTTAGGGAGTGTGGAGTGAGGTATGAGCCGCAATAAACTGCATCACCCCTCCACACATTTCACACTAGTAGTGGTGGAAACAAACAATGCGGTTCTATTCAGCAATAGTGACGATGTTGCACAGAATATTATCAGGCAACATCGTAACGATTTTCTATTATTATAAATATGGCTGCTATTTAACATTATTTTGAGCAGGGACAGCGGTTGCGGTAATAAGCTGTTCCTGCGATGTTACAGAAGATATTGTTATCGGTTGTAAAGTAAGGATTTTTCGAGTAAGTTAACGCTTTTTGCTTTGCTGAATAGCACTGTAGAAATCAATGGTTGATCCTTACAGTGCGATACTCTGCGAGATGGGAATTAATGGAGAAGATAATTGCGTTATCTTCTCCATTAACCCATTGCTGAATAGGGATTTACATAAAAATTGCAGAAATTATGATTTCCGCATTTTTTATGTAAAAAGATCATTGCCGAATAGACCCCATATAGTCTGTTCTACTGTAATGTGAGAGTCACCTTCGAAAACATGTTGAGGGACCAGGGTGAACATTTAGAACTAGATTTACTAAATACCGGCTTTGCAATTCTCAGTGGTGAAAAATGCCAATAATTTTAAATTCAAAACCAGGTGTGTAACCTGTTTTCAGAAACCATTTGAAAAGTTCCATCGAGAAGTGATAATGAAGAGAACCATCCATGCAACTAGATGCCATTCAGCAAGTGCATAACTATAAAATTCTGTCTGCCCAACTGTATTTATTAGAAACAACACATCCTATCTCATCCCTAATAAAGAAAAACATGCTGTCAATTACAGCATCATTTATCATAGTCAAAGAGTAACTGAGAACATAATACCAGACAGTGATATGGCTGCTAGTTCTCCATCATATGCACCATATACAGGACAAAGAAACTTTTTAAGTCCAAAATTTTTACAAAATCTGTTATTCACCATTGCAAGAAAAACGTTATCAGAATGGACATGGATAACGATGGTCAAGTTCACAGTATGAGTGCACCGTATGAGCAAGGGGCGTTTTAAGAGAGTAGGGGACCTATGTTCACTCCCCATCTGGGGCTCCCACCTCTCTCCCCGGCTGCCTTCAGCGAACTGACAGCAGTAGTAGACTCTGGACTACGGAGCGGCAATTTTCCAGGCGTTTTGTGTAGCGCTACTCCATGGGACTTCGGAAAGGTCAGTATATTAAAAAAAAGTATGGGTGTATGGTGTGCGGTGCGAATGGCAGAATCGCTCCTGCAGTGCCACCCGAAGTGACCTTTGAACGCTACAGGCATGCACACTGCAGCATGTACTGTACATCCCCCTGGAACATCCTGAGGATGCACTGGGCAGTGCTGTAATTCCCAAGACCCTCAGCCCCGCCCGCTCGGCATAACGTCATGACACTGTGTTCAGTGGGCATGTCTGGCACAGGGTACAATAAAGCTCTGTTACAGCACTGGCGCCATAGCTTCCTTTAGGATAAATATTCTAGACCTGACATACCAGATGCGGTTTAAAGAAAATAAAAATGTAAATATTGTACATAGAGCATTATTGCCCTTGCTGGTAGTGATGAGTGTGATTGCAATGATGATGTACATTTTAATTATTGTGGGACTGAAGCTGCAGATAATATTTACACTTGATAAAAAATATTTCTGTTTGGCTTGATCATAGCCTTTCGTTTGGTGTGCATATAGTATAGATGCCTGACATCCTGAATGTATTCCAAACTGAGCTTGTGGCACAATGACTAATGACTAATATGCATACAGATGTGTCCAGCAATATCTTTGCCGATCATGCTACAAACGTGCGCACGCATCGCGCCATGTGATTACCCGCAGCAGCATACGCTACTGCTGTGCACTGCATTTGCACCATTCAATCCTATGGAAGCACGGGTGAAGGTGCAGTGTGCGTATCCACTCGCGAGCACACGCCTCACGCCACTCGTGGTGTGATTTGCTGCATACGCAGCACAATGTAGCAGGACACATCTGTATGGAGATGTAGTTATGGTACAGACCACTAAATGCTCTTAGGCCCTCATTCAGACCCACTCGCGAGCGGCTGTCCGCTCGCAAGTGGGTCGATGGTCTGCACTGCGCATGCGCACGACGGAGGGAGCTCCGTCGTGCGCATGCGCGAGACGCTACGAGCGAAGGACTTTCCTTCGCTCGTAGTGTCTGATCAAAGGGGGCGTGCTGCCGATGTTGATTGACAGCACGCCCCCTTTGGTGGGCGTGCCGGGGGCGTGCCTGCCAGACGGAGTCGTTCCCAAGGGAACGCCTACCGTCAGAAGCCGGCCCCACTGACATCACTAGTGATGTCAGTGGGAGTGATTTTTGCTCTGATAGAGCCAAAATCACTCCTGGCCTTGAGGTTGAGAAACTCAACCACAGGCTTCTGCTCACAGTGGCGATGGTCGCGATGGTCAAGACCATCGCGACCATCATCCTGCACGCTCGTATATGCTGTGGGTGGTGACCCACAGCTATACGAGCGTCCAGGAGGACGCTCCATATTAATGGAGGTGGGCCCTGATTCAGAGCGAGCGCTCTGGTCAGAGCGTCCGGCTCTGAATCAGGGCCTTAGGCAAGACTGATACACTTTACAGGACAATGTGACTATTTTGTTTTTGCTATGTATAAAACCCACCATTGATACATTAACAAATCCTGTTAGGCTGTCCCTAGAGTCCAGATATAGGGGGAAATTCTGAATAAATGCTGTTTTTTATTATTGATTTGCACGACCATTTCAAATTCACTTAATTTGCTAATGGAAAACCACCATGTAAATTTGTACTTTTGGAAATCTTCAAAAAAAAAATCACCATACATTTCACAATCACACAAAGCACTTGGAAAACGCAATGGAACTGAATATTAAAAGGCTCTGGGCCTAATTCAGACCCGCTCGCGAGCGGTGAGCACTCGCAAGCGGGTCGATGTTGGCCCAGTGCGCATGCGCATGACGGAGGCGGCTCTGTCGTACGCATGCACGAAACCCGGATAGCGATGGGAAAACCGTCGCTCTCGATGTTGATTGACAGCACACTCCTTTGGTGGGCATGCCGGGGGTGTGCCTGCCCAGACGGAGGCGTTCCCATGGGAACGCCTACCATCTGGGGCCGGCCCCACTGACATCACAAGTGATGTCAGTGGGGGTGCCTTCGGCTCTGATAGAGCCGAAAGCACTCCAGGGCTTGTGGCAACGAGACCCTGCCACAAGGGTCTCGACGCAAGCCCAATGGTCGCGATGGTCTTAACCATCGCGACCATCTTCCTGGCCGCTCGCTATAGCTGTGGGTGGTCACCCACAGCTATACGAGCAGCCAGGAGGCCGCTCTAAAAATGAAGAAGGACGGCCCTGATTCAGAGCGAGCGCTCTGTCAGACCGTCCGGCTCTCAATCAGGGCCTCTGTTCAGTTCATCTGATTTGAAAATAAATTGAATTTTAATGTATTGTAGAATTTGTGGGATAAAGTGATCTAGTTATGATGATTGTGGGGGGTGCAGTCATCATGACAGCATTTAAAATGTAGACAATCATAATATCAACACCAGATCGTCGATTATTATAATGTCAACATTGCAGAAATATCGACATGGAACATGTCGACATCTGCAGAAGAGTTAGGCATTAGGGGGATGGTTAGGGTTAGGCTGCAGTGGGAGGGTTAAGGTTAGAGTTAGGATAAGGGCTAGGGAAAGAGGTACTCACTGTCCTTGGCTTAGATAACTGTGGAAGCTCTGGATTAGCTGACCGCTGGACCCAGGCCACCCACCTTCTGCTTCGCTGAGCTGCTGGAGATACTGCTCGGTAACCGGGACACACAGTTTTGTCTACATTTTAATAACCACTGAACTGACTTTTTTTTTTGTCAAAACCACACAGAAATTGTTATTTTTAAAAAATGTAATCAAATTTAAAAAGTATTTTTAAAATTGTATTTAAATGTTTTAATAAAAAAAATATATCTAGGGGATGTTATGCACCCCCAACCCCTTTGTCCATAGGCTCCCATGGAAATTTCACTTCCCACCCCCAATCAAAAATAATCCCCCCAGACAGGGACAAAAGTCAGACACACTAAAGTTCGACATGTAAGAAGGTCGACAGGTGCAAAAGGTGGATAGTGTCAAAGTTCGACATGAAACTGGTCGACACAAAAATTGTCGACAATTTTCACATAACATGCATTATTGCTTGAAGACAGATCTGAGAACTAGTGGCCAGGCCTCCCAAATACCATGCATGTTGTATACAACAATCTTTATTCTGCTACAATGAAAGACATACTGCTTCAAAGCTTGCTTCAAACTAACCAAAGAGGGCAGTTCCATGCTGACAAATACTTATCTGGTATGGCTTTATTTTTAAAATATATTTTAATAAAACTGATGTTTAAATTTCTCTTACGCAGGGATTATACAGATTGCCCTGAGGCATTCTTATCGGAAGTACAGTATTTCAATACAAATGTATACAGCATATTTTCATTCCATGTTACTCAATACCTTTTAAACCTTAAACCATATCCCTTTAAAAAAATATCACGTGTTGTCTAATCACTGAAAGATGATGGAAATTGTGTTTGATGATAACATTATATTACTTGTAAGTGACTCATTTGTGGGTAATTACTTAGGAGTACAAGATATACTAAGCATACATTCTAATGTACTGCAGACAAAAAATAAGACAAGGGAAAGCGGCCATGATTTAATAAATCATGTATTAGTGTATAGCATTATAATGCACAAAAGTATATAATATTGCTTTGTTTTCATTTCTATGTAAATATTCATCTTTGAGTATGTAAACTATAAAAATGATACAATATAACCTTTGGATGTACTATTTAGATGCAAACGTAAGTGATAAGATTCAATAAATACTATCATGTAGTTGTTAGATATTGCCTAAGATTATAGACCTACGATTATAGACTAAAGGCTATCTTGTTGTCATATTTTGTTATATTTTAACTTGAGCATGAGCTATTCAGCATGCTTGGTTCTATATTATGAATTAATATCACACCACCAACCTACGTCTTTCTTGACAAACATCTGACTGTACATTTTTCCATTAATAAGGTGACAAAAGGATGTATGAACATATTATATACTATACTATATCACATATGTATTAAGGTCTAGGAGTTGTGGGGAAATGTACTATTATTTTTGAAATGCTGTTAAGAATCTATGTAAACACCACTTTATTGGCACTCAACTTTTGAAACATTGTGACTGTTTGATAGTCAGATATTTTGCCTTGTTTGGACAATTTCTTGAATGTCATATATTCCAAAAACACATACTGTATATTACCCATACTGGTTGAAAACAATATACCTGGATTAAAATACAGCTGATTCTTATTTGCATTAAATTTAATCCCTGCAATTTTCTTGTAATCTTTAACTGATATTTGGTGGGTTGATACATTAGTGGATATGCTATAACCATAGGAATTTATTTAAGGTTGTTTCTTGTAACTATATGCCATTCTATATGTGTTAATATCATTACTGTCAAATACCTGAGATACCCTGATATTAAATTTTGATATCTGACCACTCTGACACTATGGGCCCAGGGTCAATCCAATTAGGTGCAAGTTCCTCGCACTTATGGTACCACCTGAGTCGCACATTTCAGTTCGCAGCCCCATAGGGCTGTGAGTAAAAATGTGCAAATCCATAGTGAGATCGGGCTATGAGGGGGCGAACTGCCATGCCATTGCTGGCATTTCTATGCCATTCCATCAGCAATTCACCACTTTTGCATCAAATTGGATTGACCCCCATGATGTTTTTAGATCAAAAACTTTATTTCTCACAATCTCATTATAGTTTCTATCAAATACTCAACTGTTAGGACCGTTATTAATTTTTGTGTGGATACAATATTACACTTATATCTGAGTAAGATACCAGTGCCTTTACTTATATTTATAGTGACCAATCAAACTATTGATATTAATATAATAACTCAATTATAGTCATGTATTAATATTTTTGGCACACCCTAACAGGACATCATAATTTGTTTCTTGACACACTTTTCCTTATTATTCTAGTTGTTTGTATACTTTCATATTTTTATGTGAATAATTAATAAAACATTTTAATCTATGTTTATTAAGTATGCCCACAAAATAGAGTTTTCTTTGCTTCTCCTCCTAGTATGGGGTTATCCAATTAGCCCCAAAAAATGTTTTGGGCACTAATGGATCCCTCGGGGCTATCCAATTAGTCGATAAATCCCCCCAAATAATCCACGATAAGTGTCGTTTTCACCCCTGAAATGGTGAAACACATAGGTCCGCGAGCTTATCGCAGATCATATTTGTTTTCGGGAGAAATATCCTATTATTTCAGATGAAATAATAGGATATGGTGAAAAAAAACATTAGTGAAAAACGAGGATGAAAATTCCTGTTTTTTGACGATCATGCCTAATTGGTTACCCCCTTTCAACTTACATTATAACTCTAGGGAGCACCACAAATGTGTTCTCACATACTGCTGGTATAATATTATTATTATTATTATTATTATTATTATTATTATTATTATTATTATTATTATTAACCAATAGTAGGTCTTCACATATCATATCCTTACTCACCATGTCCTGAGTGGAATCCAACCCTCTATCCATTAACCTTATACAGCAGATCTCAATCTCTAATTCCTGATTCCCTGCAGGCACATAAAATAAAAAAAATATAAAAATTCATAATTACCTAAAACCCTATAAACTAGCAGAGTATGACCAGTTTCAGTGTGAAAAATTTGCTAAAAACTAATGAATATTTAGATAACATCTTTCCAAGTACTATTGTACATAATGAAACCAATACTAATTGAAAAACAGATCTTCACAAACTCAAAATACATTACAAAGGCAATTAATAGTTGCCAATGATTTAACCTTGCTCAAAAACTACATAAAACACAAAATGTATCCATAAGGTTTAAGATCCAAAGCATTCCCAGCCTTAAGCCTAACTATAGAAAACCTTAAGAATGAAGGGAAACATGTCTAGTCAAATGTTTAACAACTATTAATACTGTATATCAGTATTAATCAAGCACAATCATCTAATTTTGGAAGAGTATTAGAAAAAAACTGACACACTAGGCAAAAAATTGGAATGCAAGGAGCAAGATGCTCAATTCCAGAGATGCTTTGAAAAGAACAAAAAAGGCCTATGAGTTTATTTACTAAGCATTAAGTTCTAAAACCCGGCACTTCTGATCATGTTTAGCCATGTTTTGCTAGTAAAATCAGTGCCTTTTTAAATATTGGAGATAAACAGAAGCAAAGTTCTAGAACCCGACACTTAGTAAATAAACCCCCTAGGGAAATATCGTAAATAGAAAAAAATTATATTAGCGCTGTTTTACTTTTAACTTTCGCACTTTTCGGGAGGTTGACTACCCCCTTTTAGCAGCTGCTTGGAGCAATAACACTTAGTAGCGCCCTTTACTTTTTATAGTATTCTCTGTTGTATACACAATAGCCCACTAAGATTATGGGGACAGTTCTTATTAACAAATAAACTTGAATTAATACATGATTTGGAAGGACTACAGTATTACAAGATACTGATGAAACTTGGATGTCTATACCAGAACCTCAAAGAAGAGCTGTATGTAGAAAGAAATAATCTTTCTTCCTGCAGGATTACACATATCAAGAAGTCCAGATGAAATTAGCCATAATAAAACTTTCTGGATTTACCCCTTAAGGGAATTTGAATTTCAAAGAATAAGAAGCTTTTTAAAGAGTTTAAAGCAAAGGAGAGAAAACTCTAATTTCTAGGGCATTCTTAAATAAATTAGAACTTAATCAAATCAAACTCACAGGTTGAACACACCACTTAAAACACTTAATAAAAAAGCTTTTCTAATAATCAAAACATTATACCAAATTCTAGATAAATGTGTATCCAAAAATGTATAGTTATAGCCCTAAGTTTTTATTTGGTTTAATGCCATAGAATGTCTCTATAATAGCTCTCTAAATATACACAGTGATAAATGGCAAACAGTAAAAATTAGATCAGTATCAAAATATGGATTTAATGTGTATAATTACAGACGCTGGTTACCCATAACCTAAATGCGGCCAATATACAAGAGACACCAATACATCTCTACAAAATCACACCAAAAAAGGGGACACCATAGAATAAATAGCACACAATAAAGTTTGGATCACTACCAGAATATAAATTGTAGATACAATATAAGGGTATAAAGTCCACAGATTATCCATGAATTTGTTGGCTATTACATCATTCAATACATAATTGAATTATACAGTATGTGAAACTATCTGACGTACCCAGCATTGCCTGGGTTTAAATCTTTAAGTTATAAAGATTTTATTATGTAATGTCGTCTAAATCCATCCAGTGAAAGGCCCAAAACAGGCTCCCTGGGTAATATAGGCATTGTGAAGTAGGGGGCTGGGCCAAAATGACGCAAATCACGTCACCGCCCCCGCCCCCCTCCACTGCGAGGGTTGCTAAGGATACTGCGGGGGGATAGGAGGGGTTGCAGGCAGCCGGGAGGATTTCCTGCATTCCCGGGAGGTCGGGAGCGGCACCCGATTTTCGGGAGGCTCCCAACCAAATCGAGAGGGTAGGCAAGTACGATTTATATCCAATGTTACAACAATCTTTATAAGTGCAGGTCATGATGCATTCACCATAAAGTATGGTTCAAATTGATAGCAAGTAGGAAAGAGCACATATTGTGGACCAGGTTTCTACTTTTGACCATTTGTCTAAGACATTGGACGGGCAATGAGAGTGCAAATGAAAATATAGTATAGACAAATGTATCAATCAGACTTGATTACTTGATTACTTTATTATCAAAAATATTGTTGACCTCATGAGAAAACTTGAACATTGGCGAAATATCTTACATATGTAAATTATCATGTTTTAGATACTGGAAAGAAAAATCATTCAGATATTAATTTATTGGCATAAGAAATAAATATGGTTTAGATCAACATGGATCTAAAAAGTTAAAAAGTAGAAACCTGGTCCACAATAATATATGCTCTTTGCTACTTACTATCACTTTGAACTATACTGTGAATGTATCATGACCTGTACTTATAAAGAAACTGCTAAGATTGTTATAACTTTGGATAGAAATTGAAAGAAGTGGCACTAATAATGGAATAATATTATCTGTGTATGTTTTGAAAGACGCATTTAGGGCTTGATTCAGCACGGATCACACGGCTGCATTCGCACGCACCCACTAGCTGTGAAAATATGCTAATGAATGCAATCGCACGGCAACAGCAGCACTATACCAAGACGCCCATCACTGTATAAGGCCGCCCACTCCCCATAACATGCATCTTCAAGTCAGCGGTAACACTGAATAAGATCGGAACCATTCGCACAGTTGTGGTTGACCTGACCCTACCTCACAAACTGCTAAACTTTCTGTCACCATCTAGACCTCTGCCAGCATATACAATTGCAGGGGCTTATTTATGCACACCTCTGTAATGGCATTCAAACGCTGAAGCACATCTGCGTTCCGCCGACCACCCCCCTCTCCGCCCCCTAACAGTCACTTCAGGTCGATCACTATGTGATTGGACTGCATGCTCACTGTGATAGCTTCCTGGTCGGAGCGGCCAGTTTGCACACGCGCACTGCGATGCATGCGCAGAGCATAAACATCGACCAGCTGCGTGCGAACGCAGCAGTGCGATCCGACCTGAATAAGGCCCTTATTTCACATATAATTCAATTACAATGTAATACCCAACAAATTGATGAATAATCTGTGACTTTATACACTTATATTGTATCTACAATCTATATTCTGGAAGTGATCCAAACTTTATTGTGTGTGATTTATTTTATGGTGCCCCCTTTTTTGGTTTACTATTGTAGAGACATATTAGTGTCTCTTGTATATTGACAGCATGTAACCTGCATCTGTAGTTATACATCCAATCCATATTTTGATAGTGATCAGAAGTGGTCAGAAGATGATGTAGTTAATCCATAACAAAAATATTTAATGATTGATTCAAGCTGCAAACAAGAGGAATAACTATGAGGTTGCAACATGTGCACCAACATATGCTAATCAGTTCCTAGGCTGGTGGGATAGGAAACATGTTTTCAATTATCAAAATGAGGACTATATCAGACATGTCATAATGTGGTTATGTTATATTGATGATATATTCATCATATTAATTGGCAATATGCAGATGTCCTTAACACCAGCCTAAACCTTAACCTCAGGCATGACATCAGCAGTGAAATTATTAAGGTACCCTGATAAGTTACCCAATTGCTTATCACAGCAGATATGTTTGCAATTTCCACACACTATCAAGAGAGAGTTTCCACACACAACCAAAGAGAGAATTTCTTAATGTAATAAGGAATTGTTCAGATGACATACTATAATATGCAAAAAAAAAGTGTTGAACTATCTAAAAGGCTGGACGATAGAGGATACAGTAAAAGGTAAATTAAAACATTCAAACACTCATTTCATCAAATAAAAAATAATCTGTTATTTTCTGTGACAACTCTAAACAGAAAAATAACTAAATAAACAGTCAACTTCTGCCAAGAATGGAAGGAATTTACAATTGTGATACAGAAACTTTGGTTAATGCTTTTATTGGTTGAAGCCCTATCAAAAGAATTAAACAAAAAAGTATCAATGAGTTGGCATAGATCAACCAACTTACAAGACAAACTAGTACATTTTTTTTAGAAACTCACCTAGAGAACCCAGTATTATAGGATCCATCTTGTGTGAATCACGCAAGCATATACCCATATGATAAGTACAGTAAGAAAAAATACAAATATGGCAAAATCAAAAACTTTTTTTGTATACTGCATAACATGCAACATGAAATACATAGGAATGACCTTAAATGCTTAAGCAGTGGCTCCTGGAACCAGGGGCGAATCTAGCCTTTTATTTTAGTGGGGGGCGGATTAAGAATGAAACATAACATATATATTTATATATATATATATATATATTTATAGACACACACCTATATATATATATATATATATATATATATATATACACATGCACACACACACATATATATACTATGGTGCCCCGAGGGCTCAACGAAATGTTAGCCCTCAATGTCTTTTTATAGCAGTCAGTAAAATCGGCTATTAGATTCTTATCAGTATGGTTTATATTGTAAAGTGATAATAGGGTACTATGGCTTTGGTTGTGATTGAAAAGATATATTAGATAATCATCATCGTGCATATGTTGGAACTTTAAATCAGAACATCTGTATATATTTTTGCACATGTCCTTCTTCCATGTAGTTTACATGTTCTCTACTTGTATACACCTGTTACAACAAGCTAGTGCTGCTAAGATTCATACAGTTATACTATGACATGGTTTATTATGATCAGGTCTGAGCCACATTACGGCCATTAACTGGTGTTAGAATTATTAATTATTATATATCAATATGTAACCCCCTTTTAAGTGTTTTCTTTAAGTGTTTATTTGTTTGTTTTTTGAAAGTACTAGCACTTTGCACATATATTTATATCCATGAGCTAGTCTCCTGGTCTTTTAATAGTTTTTGGCATGCATTAGCACTTTATCTGTACTATTTCCATGATCTAGTTTCATGGTCTTATGTCTTTGTATGAAGTTTAAATCACACTCTTTTTCTCTCTCCATCGCTGCGCTGCCGATCGGAGAGGTCTGTGGCATCTGTGGTTACTAGGCAACCTACAGCATCATCTGCTTCCGTCACTTCTGGTTGTGATCGACGGAAGTCCCGCCTCCCTCTCTGGGGACAGCGCTGCGGGGAGGAGAATGCAGCATGGTTTTGGTTTATAAGGTAAACGATTTTCATTGTTAAAGTTGTTTGTTTCACTGCACTAATTTTGTGACCAATCCTGATGAAAAAGCCTACGGGCTTTGAAAAGTCAATGCAGATGTCACATTATTAAATGACAGTTTTTTGATTTGCACCTATAAGTGCCACCTTGTTCTTTATATTTGGAACTTTGGATTATGTACATGTGGAGGAAGGCACCCCGCTGTTGTCAATATCATCCGGAGTGCCAGGCTAATTGGAGTAAGTATATACACACACCTATATATATATATATATTATATATATATATATATTATATATATATATATATATAAAGTCCAGTATTAGTCCACACTCTCGTCTGAAAATCCAATTGCTGGGGTAGCCACCCAAAAGGGATCACCTGTATCCCTGCATACAAAAAATGAACAAAGGGGGTGCACTCACCAGTCTTCTAAAATGAGTTTTTATTTCATCTTTTTAAAAAAATTTTTACAGCATTGGAGCTTTACTATGATGCTGTAAAAATTTTTTTAAAAAGATGAAATAAAAACTCATTTTAGAAGACTGGTGAGTGCACCCCCTTTGTTCATTTTTTATATATATATATATATATATATATATATATATATATATATATATACAGATGGGGCTGTCCGGCACTCAGGACAATATAATCACCAAAACGAGTGCCCTCCTAGGGTAAATACAAGCAAGATCCTAATGGTATGAGAATACACTCAAACACTGTAGGAAGCAAAATAATATAGCAAAATCATCAAATTGTATTAATCAAAACGCATCCACGTAACAGATAAGTTTGTTGACATTTCAAGGCCCTTAGGTCTTTTCATCAGAACATGAACAGATTCTGTTCATGTCCTGATGAAAAGGCCTAAGGGCCTTGAAACGTTGACAAACTTATCTGTTACGTGGATGCGATTTGATTAATACAATTTGATTATTTTGCTATTGGAGTGCCGCCTGCTTCCTACAGTGTTTGAGTGTATTCTCATACCATTAGGATCTTGCTTATATATATAAGCCAAAATCTGTCCAGCACTCATGTAGTTAAATGTAACTTGCCCGGTGCCCCCACAAGGTAAGTAGATAGCAAAACAAAAGGTGCGGCACTCAGGGCTTGGTCAAACAAAAGACTCAGACACGATGCAGAAATATCAACATTTCAATCCATGTTAGATTGTCATCAGGAAATACAGAAGGAAAGAAGCGTCTTACCTTTTAAACACTCACCCAGCAAGTGAACCAGTCACTCCAGCGAGAACCCGAGCCGTACACGAGGAGCAGGAGGCACAGAGTGATGACGTCATTGGTGCATCAATGCCGCGCACATCAGTGAAAGTAACCCATCACCATGGAAACACATAACGAGAGCAATACACTGTAGGTAACACAAACCAACGTATGCATCAAAAATGCAGCAAGCATAATGTATAGTCATCATAAGAACATGATACAGTAAAACAGGCTAGACCCATCTGATACAAGCTAATAATAAGCAAACAAGCATAATTGTACATACTTGTTAAGTCAGCAAGATGGTGTATATCTATATTAAATAAACAGCCATGCGATCCTAGACCCATATATATATATGCTAATATTAAAAAATATTAAACAATGCTATCCTGAAAGGCTGCAATGGAAGATCACTGCAGATCACTCATCAACAAAACATGATAAAGGTAAAACATCGTTTAGACCTTTAGGGGTAACCACATCCAAAAAATGGATCCAAAACGCTTCACGTTTTAAAAGAGCCCGGTTTCTATCACCACCTATTTTAAGAAGCGGAGTGTGGTCAATCATTCTATAGTGAAGACTAGCTAAGTTGTGTCCAGCCTCAACAAAGTGGTGAGCCACTGGCTGATCACTAGTGCCACTAGACAATGCCTTTCTAATAGAGGATCTATGCACCCCCATTCTCTCTTTAAATTTACGCAAGGTCTTACCTATGTAGTTAAGACCACAGGGGCATAGAATTTGATAGACCACATAAACAGATTCACATGTAAGATGGTATTTGATACGTAGTTCTCTACCCGAATGGGGGTGATAAAAAATATCACCAGTAAGTAAAAAACTGCAGGTTACGCACGTACACCTGAAGCAACCAGTTTCTTGGGTAAAAAACTCTTAATTGGGGTTTTGCCTCTACCAGTGATGTCACCCTTAACTAGAAGGTCCCTCAGGTTACTACGTCTAGAGCAGGGGTCTTCAAACTTGGCCCTCCAGCTGCTGTGGAACTACACATCCTAGCATGCACTGCCACCTTTTTTATATAACAGCATGCTAAAACTATGGCAGTGCATGCAAGTTTGAAGACCCCTGGTCTAGAGTAACAGGGGCGTAGTGAGAAATCTTTAAATTGTTATTCACTATCCATCTGGATGAAATTCCATAAGATATTATTGATCTGTGGGGATAATGAATTGTGTGACCCATGTAAGTTTGTTGCTTTTGTCAGCCTTTATTTTCCTAAGTAATAGATCTTTTTGCTCAAATAACATCACTTTTGCTTTAAGAAAATTAAAATTAAGGGAGTATTTTATTAAAAATAAGACGACTTCTACAAATGTCACTGCCCTTATTCCAGAGAAATTACAGCCTTTACGGAAGAAATCAAACTTCGACCCGTTATCCAATAATTCGTCTATTAAGCTCTTTATGAGAATCGTGGAACAGGAAACCAAGGAGGCTATTAAACAATCCAAATTAACTCCAATACACCATAATTTAACCCCAGATGAAAGACGGGCATTAAAGTCCCTAAGATCAAATGAACATCTAATTATCCTGACCTGCGGACAAGGGGGGCTCTATAGTGCTACAGGATATTGGCGACTACAGAGCAGAGATTGTCAAACAGCTGAATGAACCTGATGTGTACTGCAAATTAAATGGTGATCCGACGACAACATTAACTAAGGAACTGAAAGAGATCCTGATTATGGCAAAAGATGCTCAGTTTATTAATGAAGAGGTGTACGGTATATTACTACAAGAATATCCCATCACTGCGATTCTGTACACGCTTCCAAAAGTACACAAGGGTATCTTTCCACCACCTGGTAGGCCCACTATATCGGCCCGTAAATCCTTGTTCCAACCGACTTCCATTTTTCTTGACTCAATTCTACAACCCCTGATTTTGGATCATCCCAATTTGCTGTTAGATACCACCATGTTACTTGAATTATTGGGTACATTAGAACTACCCTTTGATGAGATTTGGCTTGTGACAGCGGATGTCACGAGCTTATACACGATCATCCCTCATCATGAGGGGTTGGCTGCTGTAAAAAGATTACTAATTGGCAGTGAACTATTTGATGTTACATCCATTGAGATTATATTAGAATTGGTTCTGACCAAAAACTTTTTCCTTTTCGATGGGGAATTTTTCCTACAGACAAAGGGCTGTGCCATGGGTTCTTCTGTGGCACCAACATACGCCAATATATATATATGTTTGATATTGAGAAGTACCTGTTTTTTACTGATAATATGATTTCATGTAGGATCTTGTTTTATAAACGATTCGTAGATGATTTATTTTTGATTTGGGTTGGCCCCTGTGATGTCTTAAAATTGTTAATTGATTCTCACAATCTCTCTTCCAGTCCTGTCAAATTCACGTAAGATGCATCAAGAAACTATTGAGTTTCTAGATGTTCAACTCTCTACAAGAGTCCGTGATTAATACTACGGTTTACCGCAAAAGTACTGATCGGAATACTTTTTTACACGCAAATACGCAAATAGCTGTCATCCCAAAGGCTTAAAATATGGTATTCCGTATTCACAAATGATTAGACTGAGAAGAATTAACAATGTTACACAAACTGCAGAGAACCAAATCAATGAATTGATTGAAAGTTTTGTATCCAGGGGTTATGAACGCAGTAATTTAATATTTCTTAAAGAAAAGGTGATGTTATTTGAGCAAAAATATCTATTACTTAGGAAAATAAAGGGTGACAAAAGCAACAAACTTACATGGGTCACACAATATAATTCATTATCCCCACAGATCAATAATATCTCTAAGAAATTATGGAATTTCATCCAGACGGATAGTGAATAACAACTTAAAGATTTCTCACTACGCCCCTGTTACTCTAGACGTAGTAACCTGAGGGACCTTCTAGTTAAGAGTGACATCACTGGTAGAGCCAAAACCCCAATTAAGAGTTTTTTACCCAAGAAACTGGTTGCTTCAGGTGTACGTGCGTAACCTGCAGTTTTTTACTTACTGGTGATATTGTTTATCACCCCCATTCGGGTAGAGAACTATGTATCAAATACCATCTTACATGTGACTCTGTTTACGTGGTCTATCAAATTCTATGCCCCTGTGGTCTTAACTACATAGGTAAGACCTTGCGTAAATTTAAAGAGAGAATGGGGGTGCATAGATCCTCTATTAGAAAGGCATTGTCTAGTGGCACTAGTGATCAGCCAGTGGCTCGCGACTTTGTTGAGGCTGGACACAACTTAGCTAGTCTTCACTATAGAATGATTGACCACACTCCGCCTCTTAAAATAGGTGGTGATAGAAACCGGGCTCTTTTAAAACGTGAAGCATTGTGGATCCATTTTTTGGATGTGATTACCCCTAAAGGTCTAAACGATGTTTTACCTTTATCATGTAGTGATCTGCTTCCATTGCAGCCTTTCAGGATAGCATTGTTTAATATTTTTTAATATTAGCATATATATATATATATATATATATATATATATATGGGTCTAGGATCGCATGGCTGTTGATTTATATAGATATACACCATCTTGCTGACTTAACAAGTATGTATAATTATGCTTGTTTGCTTAGTATTAGCTTGTATCAGATGGGTCTAGCCTGTTTTACTGTATCATGTTCTTATGATGACTCTACATTATGCTTGCTGCATGTTTGATGCATATGTTGGTTTGTGTTACCTACAGTGTATTGCTCTCGTTATGTGTTTCCATGGTGATGGATTACTTTCACTGATGTGCGCGGCATTGATTAGCCGACGACGTCATCACTCTGTGCCTCCTGCTCCTCGTGTACGGCTCGGGTTCTCGCTGGAGTCACTGGTTCACTTGTTGGGTGAGTGTTTAAAAGGTAAGACGCTTCTTTATTTCTGTATTTCCTGATGACAATCTAACATGGATTGAAACGTTGATATTAGGGGTGAGCGGGTTCGGATTTCTGAAATCCGAACCCCCCCGAGCCCCCCCGATCCGAGTCTGATCCGAGTCAGGCTCGACTTTTCCCGCCTGACTCGGATCTGAAATCGAGGCAAAACGTCATCATCCCGCCTTCCGAGTCTCGCGGGTTTTGGATCCTATATAAGGTACCCGCGTCGGCGCCATTTTCTCACTCGGCTGTGGACAGTGAAGAGGGAGGGTGGGAGTTAGGGCTGTGTAGTGTAGTGTAGTGTAGTGCTGCTGTTGTCCACTAATTCAAAGTCCATAGGGGCTGGCTGTGTTGTGCTGTGCTGCTGTTGTTAATAGGGGCTGTGTCCACTACTTCAAAGTCCATAGGGGCTGGCTGGACTGTGTTGTGCAGTCAGTTCTCCATAGGGGCTGTGTCCACTCCAAAGTCCTGTGCAGTGTCCCAGTCCTAAAGGAGTGCTGTAGTGTTGTCCAGGGGGTGCTCTGTCCATCAGGGGTGCTCCCCCCAAGTGCTAAAAAAATAATATATTTTCTGTGTTTGTGAATTGTGTGCGCAGTAGCCGCACGTGCATCAACAAAGTAGTGCCAAGCGTGCGCCTGTGTCATAAGTAAAGGGCCGGCTGGCTTGACCGTTAAAGGGTGCTGTAACCCCCGAAAGTACACTCCAGTCCAAACCAAAAAAAAATTATTTTCTGTGTTTGTGAATTGTGTGCGCAGTAGCCGCACGTGCATCAACAAAGTAGTGCCAAGCGTGCGCCTGTGTCATAAGTAAAGGGCCGGCTGGCTTGACCGTTAAGGGTGCTGTAACCCCCGAAAGTACACTCCAGTCCAAACCAAAAAAAAATTATTTTCTGTGTTTGTGAATTGTGTGCGCAGTAGCCGCACGTGCATCAACAAAGTAGTGCCAAGCGTGCGCCTGTGTCATAAGTAAAGGGCCGGCTGGCTTGACCGTTAAGGGTGCTGTAACCCCCAAAAGTACACTCCAGTCCAAACCAAAAAAAAAATTATTTTCTGTGTTTGTGAATTGTGTGTGCAGTAGCCGCACGTGCATCAACAAAGTAGTGCCAAGCGTGCGCCTGTGTCATAAGTAAAGGGCCGGCTGGCTTGACCGTTAAGGGTGCTGTAACCCCCGAAAGTACACTCCAGTCCAAACCAAAAAAAAAATTATTTTCTGTGTTTGTGAATTGTGTGCGCAGTAGCCGCACGTGCATCAACAAAGTAGTGCCAAGCGTGCGCCTGTGTCATAAGTAAAGGGCCGGCTGGCTTGACCGTTAAAGGGTGCTGTAACCCCCAAAGTACACTCCAGTCCAAACCAAAAAAAAAATTATTTTCTGTGTTTGTGAATTGTGTGCGCAGTAGCCGCACGTGCATCAACAAAGTAGTGCCAAGCGTGCGCCTGTGTCATAAGTAAAGGGCCGGCTGGCTTGACTGTTAAGGGTGCTGTAACCCCCGAAAGTACACTCCAGTCCAAACCAAAAAAAAAATTATTTTCTGTGTTTGTGAATTGTGTGCGCAGTAGCCGCACGTGCATCAACAAAGTAGTGCCAAGCGTGCGCCTGTGTCATAAGTAAAGGGCCGGCTGGCTTGACCGTTAAGGGTGCTGTAACCCCCGAAAGTACACTCCAGTCCAAACCAAAAAAAAATTATTTTCTGTGTTTGTGAATTGTGTGCGCAGTAGCCGCACGTGCATCAACAAAGTAGTGCCAAGCGTGCGCCTGTGTCATAAGTAAAGGGCCGGCTGGCTTGACCGTTAAAGGGTGCTGTAACCCCCAAAGTACACTCCAGTCCAAACCAAAAAAAAAATTATTTTCTGTGTTTGTGAATTGTGTGCGCAGTAGCCGCACGTGCATCAACAAAGTAGTGCCAAGCGTGCGCCTGTGTCATAAGTAAAGGGTCGGCTGGCTTGACCGTTAAAGGGTGCTGTAACCCCCGAAAGTACACTCCAGTCCAAACCGAAAAAAAATAATTTTCTGTGTTTGTGAATTGTGTGCGCAGTAGCCGCACGTGCATCAACAAAGTAGTGCCAAGCGTGCGCCTGTGTCATAAGTAAAGGGCCGGCTGGCTTGACCGTTAAAGGGTGCTGTAACCCCCAAAGTACACTCCAGTCCAAACCAAAAAAAAAATTATTTTCTGTGTTTGTGAATTGTGTGCGCAGTAGCCGCACGTGCATCAACAAAGTAGTGCCAAGTGTGCGCCTGTGTCATAAGTAAAGGGTCGGCTGGCTTGACCGTTAAAGGGTGCTGTAACCCCCAAAGTACACTCCAGTCCAAACCAAAAAAAAATTATTTTCTGTGTTTGTGAATTGTGTGCGCAGTAGCCGCACGTGCATCAACAAAGTAGTGCCAAGCGTGCACCTGTGTCATAAGTAAAGGGCCGGCTGGCTAGACCGTTAAAGGGTGCTGTAACCCCCGAAAGTACACTCCAGTCCAAACCAAAAAAAAAATTATTTTCTGTGTTTGTGAATTGTGTGCGCAGTAGCCGCACGTGCATCAACAAAGTAGTGCCAAGCGTGCGCCTGTGTCATAAGTAAAGGGCCGGCTGGCTTGACCGTTAAAGGGTGCTGTAACCCCCAAAGTACACTCCAGTCCAAACCAAAAAAAAAATTATTTTCTGTGTTTGTGAATTGTGTGCGCAGTAGCCGCACGTGCATCAACAAAGTAGTGCCAAGCGTGCGCCTGTGTCATAAGTAAAGGGCCGGCTGGCTTGACCGTTAAAGGGTGCTGTAACCCCCAAAGTACACTCCAGTCCAAACCAAAAAAAAAATTATTTTCTGTGTTTGTGAATTGTGTGCGCAGTAGCCGCACGTGCATCAACAAAGTAGTGCCAAGCGTGCGCCTGTGTCATAAGTAAAGGGCCGGCTGGCTTGACCGTTAAGGGTGCTGTAACCCCCGAAAGTACACTCCAGTCCAAACCAAAAAAAAAATTATTTTCTGTGTTTGTGAATTGTGTGCGCAGTAGCCGCACGTGCATCAACAAAGTAGTGCCAAGCGTGCGCCTGTGTCATAAGTAAAGGGCCGGCTGGCTTGACCGTTAAGGGTGCTGTAACCCCTGAAAGTACACTCCAGTCCAAACCAAAAAAAAAATTATTTTCTGTGTTTGTGAATTGTGTGCGCAGTAGCCGCACGTGCATCAACAAAGTAGTGCCAAGCGTGCGCCTGTGTCATAAGTAAAGGGCCGGCTGGCTTGACCGTTAAGGGTGCTGTAACCCCCGAAAGTACACTCCAGTCCAAACCCAAAAAAAATTATTTTCTGTGTTTGTGAATTGTGTGCGCAGTAGCCGCACGTGCATCAACAAATTAGTGCCAAGCGTGCGCCTGTGTCATAAGTAAAGGGCCGGCTGGCTTGACCGTTAAAGGGTGCTGTAACCCCCAAAGTACACTCCAGTCCAAACCAAAAAAAAAATTATTTTCTGTGTTTGTGAATTGTGTGCGCAGTAGCCGCACGTGCATCAACAAAGTAGTGCCAAGCGTGCGCCTGTGTCATAAGTAAAGGGTCGGCTGGCTTGACCGTTAAAGGGTGCTGTAACCCCCGAAAGTACACTCCAGTCCAAACCGAAAAAAAATAATTTTCTGTGTTTGTGAATTGTGTGCGCAGTAGCCGCACGTGCATCAACAAAGTAGTGCCAAGCGTGCGCCTGTGTCATAAGTAAAGGGCCGGCTGGCTTGACCGTTAAAGGGTGCTGTAACCCCCAAAGTACACTCCAGTCCAAACCAAAAAAAAAATTATTTTCTGTGTTTGTGAATTGTGTGCGCAGTAGCCGCACGTGCATCAACAAAGTAGTGCCAAGTGTGCGCCTGTGTCATAAGTAAAGGGTCGGCTGGCTTGACCGTTAAAGGGTGCTGTAACCCCCAAAGTACACTCCAGTCCAAACCAAAAAAAAATTATTTTCTGTGTTTGTGAATTGTGTGCGCAGTAGCCGCACGTGCATCAACAAAGTAGTGCCAAGCGTGCGCCTGTGTCATAAGTAAAGGGCCGGCTGGCTAGACCGTTAAAGGGTGCTGTAACCCCCGAAAGTACACTCCAGTCCAAACCAAAAAAAAAATTATTTTCTGTGTTTGTGAATTGTGTGCGCAGTAGCCGCACGTGCATCAACAAAGTAGTGCCAAGCGTGCGCCTGTGTCATAAGTAAAGGGCAGGCTGGCTTGACCGTTAAAGGGTTCTGTAACCCCCAAAGTACACTCCAAACCAAAAAAATATATATTTTCTGTGTTTGTGACTTGTGTGCACTGTGGCTGCACGTGCATCAACAAAGGAGCAGCGCCAAGCGTGCGCCTGTGTCCCATAAGTAAAGAGCCAGCTGGCTCATTTCTTAAAGGGTGGTGTAACCCACAAAGTGCACTACTCTCCAGCAAAACTAAAAAAATATTTTCTGTGTTTGTGTGCGCTTTAGCCGCACGTATATATATCAATATAACATAAATGGAGGACCAAACTTTCTCCGATAAAAATAAAATAGGGAAAGATCAAGAACCACTTCCTCCTAGTGCTGTTGCTGCTGCTGGGAGTTGTTCATCATCCCAGAGAGGAAGTAGGAACATCACTACTTTTACTAAACAATTGACCCTCCAACAGTCCCTAGCGATGAGGATGAAGTACGACAGCAGTCATCCTGAAGCAAAACGTATAACTGAGGCCTTGACTGCTATGTTGGTGTTAGACGTGCGTCCGGTATCCGACATTAGTGCAGTGGGATTTAGACAATTGATGGAGGTAGTGTGTCCTCGGTTCCAAATCCCGTCTAGATTCCACCTGCATCCTCAAAGCAGCAGCGACAAGCGTGCGTCTGTCTGTTAAAGGGTGGTGACACCCTCAAAGTGTGCTACACAAACAATTAAAATATTGTTCTTTTTTCTGTCTTTGTGAATTGTGTGGGCTGTAGCCGCACCTGCATCCTTAAAGCAGCAGCGACAAGCGTGCATCTGTCTGTTAAAGGGTGGTGACACCCTCAAAGTGTGCTACACAAACAATAAAAATATTCTTCTTCTTTTTTCTGTCTATGTGAATTGTGTGGGCTGTAGCAGCACCTGCATCCTTAAAGCAGCAGCGACAAGCGTGCGTCTGTCTGTTAAAGGGTGGTGACACCCTCAAAGTGTTCTACACAAACAATTAAAATATTGTTCTTTTTTTTTCGGTCTTTGTGAAATGTGTGGGCTGTAGCCGCACCTGCATCCTTAAAGCAGCAGCGACAAGCGTGCGTCTGTCTGTTAAAGGGTGGTGACACCCTCAAAGTGTGCTACACAAACAATAAAAATATTCTTCTTCTTTTTCCTGTCTATGTGAATTGTGTGGGCTGTAGCCGCACCTGCATCCTTAAAGCAGCAGCGACAAGCGTGCGTCTGTCTGTTAAAGGGTGGTGACACCCTCAAAGTGTTCTACACAAACAATTAAAATATTGTTCTTTTTTTTTCGGTCTTTGTGAAATGTGTGGGCTGTAGCCGCACCTGCATCCTTAAAGCAGCAGCGACAAGCGTGCGTCTGTCTGTTAAAGGGTGGTGACACCCTCAAAGTGTGCTACACAAACAATAAAAATATTCTTCTTCTTTTTTCTGTCTATGTGAATTGTGTGGGCTGTAGCCGCACCTGCATCCTTAAAGCAGCAGCGACAAGCGTGCGTCTGTCTGTTAAAGGGTGGTGACACCTCAAAGTGTTCTACACAAACAATTAAATTATTGTTCTTTTTTTTTCGGTCTTTGTGAAATGTGTGGGCTGTAGCCGCACCTGCATCCTTAAAGCAGCAGCGACAAGCGTGCGTCTGTCTGTTAAAGGGTGGTGTAACTCTCAAAGTGCTCCAAAAAATAAAAAACTATTTTTTTAATGTGTTTGTGACTTGTGTGCGATGTAGCCGCACTTGCATCCTCAAAGCAGCAGCGACAAGCGTGCGTCTGTCTGTTAAAGGGTGGTGACACCCTCAAAGTGTGCTACACAAACAATAAAAATATTCTTTTTTTTTCTGTCTTTGTGAATTGTGTGGGCTGTAGCCGCACCTGCATCCTTAAAGCAGCAGCGACAAGCGTGCGTCTGTCTGTTAAAGGGTGGTGACACCCTCAAAGTGTGCTACACAAACAATTAAAATATTGTTCTTTTTTTTCGGTCTTTGTGAAATGTGTGGGCTGTAGCCGCACCTGCATCCTTAAAGCAGCAGCGACAAGCGTGCGTCTGTCTGTTAAAGGGTGGTGACACCCTCAAAGTGTGCTACACAAACAATAAAAATATTCTTCTTCTTTTTTCTGTCTTTGTGAATTGTGTGGGCTGTAGCCGCACCTGCATCCTCAAAGCAGCAGCGACAAGCGTGCGTCTGTCTGTTAAAGGGTGGTGTAACCCTCAAAGTGCGCTCCACAAACAATAAAAATATTCTTTTTTTTTTTCTGTCTTTGTGAATTGTGTGGGCTGTAGCCGCACTTGAATCCTCAAAGCAGCAGCGACAAGCGTGCGTCTGTCTGTTAAAGGATTACATCGGTGACAGCATCCAAGTAGGCATGTCAGACAGTCCGTACCTGTACTGGCAGGAAAAAGAAGCAATTTGGAGGTCCCTGTACAAACTGGCTCTATTTTACCTGAGTTGCCCCCCCTCCAGTGTGTACTCCGAAAGAGTGTTTAGTGCAGCCGGGAACCTTGTCAGCGAAAGGCGTAGGAGGTTGCTTCCACAAAATGTGGAGAAGATGATGTTCATAAAATGAATTATCAACTCTTCCAGGGAGACCAGCCTCCAGAACGTACAGAGGGACCTGTGGTTCCAGCAGGGATGAATTAATACTCTGTGAGGATGAGGATGTACACACTGAAGAGGGTGAGGAATCGGTGGATGAGGAGGATGAGGATGACATCTTGCCTCCGTAGAGCCAGTTTGTGCAGGGACAGATAAATTGCCAGCTTGTTTTGTGGGGGCCCAAACGAACCAATCATTTCAGCCACAGTTGTGTGGCAGACCCTGGCGCTGAAATGATTGGTTTGTTAAAGTGTGCATGTCCTGTTTATACAACATAAGGGTGGTTGGGAGGGCCCAAGGACAATTCTATCTTGCACCTCTTTTTTTTCTTTGCATTATGTACAGTTTGGGGCCTAGTTTTTCAATGCCATCCTGTCTGCCACTGCAGTTTCACGCCTAGATGGGTCACGTGTTTGTGCCGCCCACTCGTGTCGCTTAGCATAGTCATCCAGCTACCTCGGTGCAACCTTTTGGACATAAAAACACTATTGTGAGGTGTGAGGTATTCAGAATAGACTGGAAATGAGTGGAAATTAAGGTTATTGAGGTTAATAATAGCATAGGAACAGAAAAACCTACAAATTCTGTGATTTTAGCTGTTTTTATGCTTTTTTTCAAAAAAATACAGATCCAAAACACAAAACCCAGAACCCAAAACACGGAAGGGTGGTTTTGGCAAAACCAATCCAGATCCAAAACACGAAGAAAGATCCAGATCCAAAACCAAAACACAAAACACGAAAAGTGGCCGGTGCACACCCCTAGTTGATATTACTGCATCGTGTCTGAGTTTTTTGTTTGACCAAGCCCTGAGTGTCGCACCTTTTGTTTTGCTATATATATATATATATATATATATATATACACACACACACACACACACACATATATGCAAGTCGCTTAAGAAAGAATTGCTTTCTAGTCCAATTGTGTGGTTCCAAAGCACAAACAGTTATTTATGTAAAAGGGATAACACGAGGTAGGAGTTAACAATTAGAGTAAAAAGCAATGAAAATAGTACAGCCCGATACATACGCGTGCGCACTGGTCCCAGTATACAGTTATCAATCCAGAAGTCTGTGGTCGCTAGAAGATGTGTGTACACTGATGTCAGGACACAGTCTATATACCTTACAGGTTTCAGAGTAAACAAAGGGACAAATTGACAGGTTCTCATTGGTTCTTGCTTCTGGTCAATCTGGTCAATCTGGTCATTGGTCAGTTCATACGGTGTCATCAGGGGTATGGTTCAGTCTTCCAACATTCACATTGTGTAGCTTCCTGCTGAAGAACTGGTTAATACTGGCTACAACACTGAATACAAGTAAAAACATTCTATTCAATAACTCCCTATCATCCATAACTAGCGGACGCATGATGCGACTTCTTTGCCGATAGAAACGGATGTCTGCAAATAAACAGGGATTTAGTATGATACCAAACATGACATGTCCACTGTATTTTGAACCTTAGATCTCTTTTAAGTACATCTCACATCATAATTATTAGATAACAATACCTTCAATAACTCTGGTTATTAACTATTATGTGTGGGAACCATTTTATATGTATGCATTCGCATATGTGCGTCTGTGTACTGAAATAGCAAATATGTGTCTGCATGTATGTGAATATGCATATGAGCGTCTATGTGTACGTATGTGAATATAAATACGAATGTCTATGTGTATATATATATATATGTGTGTGTGTGTGTGTATGCGTTATGTGCGTCAGTGTATGTGTATTGTGGACCCGCATTTGTGCGCATTGGATTGCACCGACGCAAAGTAGTGTCCTAGTAACACGTCATCTGACATGACTATATCGTCAGATTATAATTGTACAGCGATCATATCCAATTATTTGATTTTGACGATATATATATATATATATACACACACGCATATGTATATGTATATACATACATACACCATCATATACATACATATATATATTTATATACATATATGTATATATATTCACCTCCCGTAGCCCCTTATTAAACATACCTCAAATCTATGGGACGACCCAAATTATTCATCCCTTCCTTCTGTCCCTCGGTCAGCATGCCTGTAAGCAGGCAGTTTCCTGCAATCTGAGTGGTGCATAGCTCCTGCCATCCACCAATCAGTATGTGTAGAACTCCCATCACTATGATTGGTGAATGGCCAGTGTCATCCACCAATCAGAATTCTGGCAGTCGTTTACAGGCTATGACAGACTTGTCATAGCCTGTAACAGCACAGCTGCAGCACACAGCACACTGCTTTTGTAGACTCCAGTCCTCAAGTTCCAATTGGCAGCCAGGAGGCAGGTCTCGGAGCAGCCTGAGCCCTGAGGCAGAGTAAAGTCCAGGGATCTCCCCAGCAGCTGCTCCAACCATGCGGGACTCCAGATCGCAGCTCTGGCTCCCATGCTGGTGCACCCTCCCTCCCATCCTGCTCTCCGAACTGCAGTCCGAACTGCTGGAGCAGCAGGTGGTGTAATGGAGGAAAATGTGTGTGACTAGGGGTGCAATCACCCTGATCGCCCCCCCCTCTGGATCCGCCACTGCCTGGAACACATATGATCTATCAGAAATGTGGCTTCTAATCTAACTGTTAAGGCATGTGTGTGACTCTTTAGAGTATAGTCCTGCAACAGCCTTAAGGGATGGAATTCTTGGCTGGATGCGGCCGTGAAGCAGCTTGGAGAGCTGGAAACAACTTGGCTAGATGGGCCTGAGGGCCATAGATTATGAAGCGATCTTTGGGCCATGCAGCAACCTTCAGGGCAGGTATGCCCTGGCTAGCTGTGGCCGGTGGGCCATAGAATATGAAGTGGCCTTTTGGCCATGCAGCAACCTTGACGGCTGGTATGCCTTGGCTAGCTGTGGCCAGTGGGCTGTAGAATATGAAGCTGCCTTTGGACCATTCAGCAGCCTTGAGGGCTGGTATGCCTTGGCTAGCTGAGGCCGTCGGCCCGTAAAATTTGAAGTGACCTTTAGGCTGTGCAGCAGCCTTGAGGGCTGGTATGCCTTGGCTAGCTGTGGCCGGTGGGCCGTAGAATATGAAGCGGCCTATGGGCCGTGCAGCAGCCTTGAGGGCTGGAGTCACTTGGCAAGATGCGGCAGCATGTTGTAATTAAGTCACTGGTGTTGGTATGCAGGATTGCGCACTGAAGTCATTGGAGTGTGGCCTGTGCCGCCGAGTTGACACAAGCAGCTGATGCTTGTGTCAACAGGCCGCTGTAGTGCGGCCTGTGCCGCTGGGTTGACACAAGCATCTGATGCTGTAGTGCAGCCTGTGCCGCCGGGTTGACACAAGTAGCTGACACTGTTGTGAGGCCTGTGCCGCCGGGTTGACACAAGTAGCTGACACTGTTGTGAGGCCTGTGCCGCCGGGTTGACACGAGCAGCTGATGCTCTAGTGCTGCCTGTGCCGCTGGGTTGACACAAGCAGCTGACGCTGTAGTGCGTACTCCGGACACAGAGTAATGTCCGTGCCGCCTGGATGACACGAACGGCAGAGGACAGATTTGCGGACCGTGCCACCTGGATGATACTAACGGCAGGTTGATGATATGCAACCGTGCCGCTTGGATGACACAAACGGCAGAATAACAATATAGAAGGCAGTAAAACTGGAGCTCGACTGGGTGACAGGAGACAAAGCCAGAACCTGAAACACGAAAACTGTATCACCGGCAACGGAGCACTATTCACACCAGCAGGATATAGATGTAGTAGCCAATCCCGGAGAAATCCCAGAATGATGGACAGGATGTACAGGGCCGAAACTAGGATTTTTGTCACCAGGGGCAAGACAGTAATTTGGCGCCCCCCATGTAATTCCCCCTGCAGTAGTGCCCATATTGTAATGCCCCCATAGTAATGCCCATATGTTAATACCCCCATAGTAATGCCCCTGTAGTGCCCACCATACAGTAATGCCCCTGTAGTGCCCATGCTCCCATATTAATGCCCCTGTAGTGCCCATGCTTTCATAGTAATGCCCCTGTAGTGCCCATGCTCTCATAGTAATGCCCCTGTATTGCCCATGCCCCATAGTAATATCCCTGTAGTGCCCTTACAGTAATGCCCCTGTAGTGCTCATGCCCCCACAGTAATGCCCCTGTGGTAATGCCCCTGTAGTGCCCATGCCCCAATAGTAATGCCCCTGTAGTGCTCATGCCCCATTAGTAATGCCCCTTATTGCCTATGCCCCCATAGTAATGCCCCTGTGGTAATGCCCCTGCCCCCATAATAATGCCCCTGTAGTGCAGCTTATTAAAAAAAAAAATACTTACCTTGAACCCCGCTCCTGCATCCAGCGTCGCGTCCGGTCCGCCGGCTGCTTCTTGGAACTATGGGGGAGATGTCATGACGTCTCCCCCATAGTGCCCGTGGGGAGAGCCGGAAGCTGGAGTTCGGGAGAGAACTCCAGCCTCCGGCTCCAGCTACACCGCGTCGCTGCAGAGAAGGAGCCGGGCGCCCGCTGGTAATAAATATTACCAGCGGACGTCCGGCTTGGAGCCTCTCTGCAGCGCCGGGCTGGAGGTCACTGGCACCAGGTACAGCGGCTCACCCAGTGCACGTGCACCTCCAGCCCCCCCCTAGTTGCGGCCCTGGGATGTAGGCGGAGATTCAGCGAACATTCACCCGGCGTTCGCCTCGCACAGCAGTCATAGTGCGGCGGCTTGTGACACTAACAGGGCCGGAATATAGGGAGGGCGATAGGGGCAATCATCCCTGGGCCTCCACACACTCTCCCCGGCCCCAATCCCCAAGATGAATAGCTATTTTTTTATTTTTGTCATCGGAGCAGCCTGCCACAGCTCGCAATTAAGACCCACCCCTGGCATTTGGCTCCACCCCCTTCTGCTGCTGCTGGCCAATATGCAGGGGCGGATTGGGTCAAAAAACCAGCCCGGGAAATTTCTTGAAGCAGCCCTAATGGGGGTCTATTGAGGGGTGGGGACTGTCGAGGGGCGGAGCCAGGTGACGGGGCAGGATGCTGTCCTCTCAGAATCAAGAGCTTTGCCAGAAAAGTAACTGCCATTGTTTGAGATATATATATAATAAGCAGTAGTAAGGTCCAGCACTTGGTGTGCAATAACAGGCATAGACAAACGGATATGATCAACGTTTCAGTGTTACTAACTCTTAAACGTTAATCATATCAGTTATCTTTTCCTGTAATTGCGCCTTACATCGGCTAAGGCTAGATTTGGAGTGCCGGACCTTGAACATATATATATAAGTTACAGGGTGGATGAGGGTTGGGACACTGAGGGGAAGTTACAGGGACTCCCTGAGACCTGAAGATTCTTTATTTTTTGCATGACGGACCTCAGAGTGCCATCCATGTTTACACCACATAGCTATATATATATATATATATATATATATATATATATATATATCTCCGGTCTCATAACAGTTAAAAATAACTCAGGTTTCAGGTTTCTTTCAATCCATCATCAGGAAACAGAAAAATATATAAATACGGTGTCTTACCTTAAATAAACATTAATTGTCACCGACGCTGGTCACCCGCAGGCTCTGTGGGCGGCTAACACAGGAGTTCCGGTCTAGGCTCTTCTGGTTCAAGCATGCACACCCCTCCGTTGCCCCGGCAACCAGACGCTGACGACAAGGATACTAACCCTACACCATAGATAATGTGAAAAACACCATTATAATATATTGTAAGTGGACATGGTTATATACATTTAGATATATGCAGTGAGTGGCAGAAAATCATTATTTGTATATATGTATATGTATATAATCAACAGAAGCGGCACTCAGGATTCAAATAAAAAGAATAAACGGCAGGTAAATGTTTCCAACGTTTCAATGCTTTACTGCATTTTACTCAGGGATGTGAACAAACAATAAACACTACTCACCTTATATCCCCAAACATCTCATCCAAACAGCCCAGCTTCCGTTTTCCTGCAGCTGATAACGTAATTTTGTTCCCAGCTGTAGGAAACCGGAAGCTGGGCTGTTTACACAAGGTGTTTGGAGATATAAGGTGAGTAGTGTTTATTGTTTGTTCATATCCCTGAGTAAAATGCAGCATCGGAAACATTTACCTGGTGTTGATTGTCTTTTTATCTGGATCCTGAGTGCGGCTTCTGTGGATTATGAAGCATATGTATCAAGCCGATTTTTACATACAGTTATGCAGAAACTGCAGTTTCTGCATAATTTAATGTATCGATCCTATGTACTAAAGCACAATGCAGGAGATTTCACAGAAATCTCTGGCAAAGTGCTAATTAGCACTGCAGATCGCAGTCCCCATTACTATCAATAGGGACTACGATCTGACCCCTATGTACCAAACTCCAAAAAGCGAAGTTATTCGGAGTTTAGCACTAGTAGTTTACACTATCTTCAGATGGTGTAAACTACTGTAAGCCTATGGGATCTCCAGGTGCAGGAGAGAGATCTTTTGACCTCTCCCTCACAGCCCCCGGCCGGCTCCAGAAGCTGACGAGAGTGTGAAAGACTTCTCCTAATGCCGGGGATATAACTCGCAGGGACAGCGGTTGCAGCATCCGCTGTCCCTGCGAGTTCCTGGTAGCACATAGCCGGGATATTTTTTATTAAAAATGAAAGTATTCCAGGCGCGTTAGACCGTTATTATTAATACATAGACCCCTAAATGTGCACCTTATTTGAGGATCGCTGAAAGGGAATGGGTATGATATTCTGGCTGTCCGGATGCCGCTGGCCAGAATACCAACACCCATAGGAACTTAGTAAGTATTTTCCTACCATCTATCCTAACCCTCCCTGGTGCCTAACCCTAACCATAACCCACTATTGCCTAACCCTAACCTACCCCCTTAGTGCCTAAACTTAACCTCCCCCTCCTCGCACCCTAATCCTCCCTCCCCGGTGCCTAACCCTCCCCCTAACACCACGATACTTACCTTCGGGATGCCGGCGTTCAGGATACTAGTGACGGAATTTCCGCACTGGTATTCACAACATCGGCATCCCGCACGCCGGGATGCCGACTGCATACCGCTAAAGGCACCAGGCAAAGCAAACCTGTGGAACTTGAGTGCATACACCACTATGCATTATATATATATATCAAAATATGTGTGTGTGTGTATATATATACACACACACACACATACATACACACACACTTACCTGATAGCTTTTCATAATGCCTCCTATTCTTCAGGATCCAGGACATGCAGCTTTCACATTGGGTCTCAAAGTAACTGAGCCTCTCAGTCGGGGGGGTGCACCGCGCGGCATCCTCCTGCTTCCGTTCTGTGCTAGCGCGCTGCTCCTCCTCGGCACTAACAAGATCTTCTTCAGCACAGGAGGCAGGCAGGCACACACACTGAATACACGCGTGCTGCGCGCATCGTGATGTCATCACGTCACATTTTATCCAGACACAGGTCAGTTGTCTAGAGCAAAGGGAGGAGGCGGAGCTTTAAGGTGTCCTTGACTACTTACAAGTTACTAAGCACAGAACGGCAGACAGACCGCGGGCAGCACTTAGTTTCACCCGCACAGCGGCAGCTGGCAGCAACAAGAATCGTCTCAGCAGCAGCTGCAGGGAGAGCGCCTCTCCAGCCTGGCGCCTCCCTGCAGTGCAGGAATTGCTGAGCGGGTTGCGCCAGCCCTGGCTGCCCGATCGGAGCTGTGCTCCGATCGCGGCAGCCCGGCCAGCTGTAGTAGAGTAGGGGTAAATGAAGGGTAGCAGCCCCTAAAGGTAACAATGTGGCCGGCCCAGCGGGAAACTGCCCGGCGTCCCGGCGGCCCAATCCGACCTTGCCAATATGCCTTTCCCTGCCCCTGAAGCAGTAAGTATATGCTGTATATGTGTGTGTGTATATATATATATATGTGTGTGTGTGTGTGTCTATATATATATTGTGACAGAAGCACTGGAGAAGTGTGGAATGGCTTCTATATTTGTCCCAGATTCCTGTCTTATGTCTTTTAAAAACCCCAGGAGATGTCTGTTAGAAAAGCAGACTAGTAATGTCGGCTTCTGTGAAAAGCTGGAATGGGTCCTGGGGGTGTGGGTTTGAGGAGAGGGAGTGCTCCATCCACAGGCCACTCCAGGTGTTGAGCCTTTTAGCCTGGTAGCAGGCTCATTAGGGCTTCCACCTGGAACTGGCTGATTTAAGCTGGGTTTGATTGTGGCTGAGTGTCTCACACCTGGGGGAGCTGGCAGGCTAGCAAGTTAAGAGACACTTGGTTAAAACCCTGTAAGTACTGTGCACGTGTTTTGTTGATGGTAAGGGCAATAGGCCCTGCCATTGTTGTGGCAAGGGAATCTGCTGTGTAGTTAGTGCCCAGCTGGGCTAGGACTTATGTTTAAGCTTTTGTTTATATTTTTCTGTGGGGCACAATAAAGACTGGCGCCAAAAAGTTTGTATGAGATTCCCAGACTTGTCTCCTGTTTCTACGGCTGCTGCGTGTAAAGAGGGAGTCCATCTACCCCCGGAGAGGGAACCCTATCCCAATTGTGTCACATGTGGTGGAGAATGCGGGCAAACACACTGAAGTTGCAGCCAGGAAAAAATTTCTACGTTTAAAATTTAAAGTGGCAGACACCCATATTTTATGGTGGATATAATGTTGAAGTCCATGGAGGTGGAACCCGCAGATGCTTAGAGAAGCCAGATTTTGCTTCCAGCCCACATCTAAAAGCAGCATGGAGGACGTTGTAAAAGCCTTGCTCCAAGTTATGGCAGCTCAGCAGGAAGCTACCAGAGCTCAGCAGGAATCCACCCAGGTGCAACTGTTGGCCTTGGAGGCGGCCCAAAGGCAGCAACAGGTTACCATTGAGGAAACCCACCAGGCCTTATCAGAAAACAGCCAGGCCTTAAAAGAGATGGTACAACACCTAGTAGCCCATTCTGTTGATACTACCACTGGTCCTCCCACCACTGCTCGCTCCATACGTGCCAGTCACTTCCTACAGAAGATGACTTCGGGCGATGATGTGGAAACATATCTCACCGTATTTGAGAGAACAGCAGAGAGGGAGCGTTGGCTGAAGGAAAAAATGGGCAAGTCTGGTGGCACCTTTCCTGTCTGGAGAGCCACAAAAGGCCTACTACAACTTATGCCTAGCTGATGCCAAAGACTATGAGAAATTGAAACAAGAGATCCTAACTCGTTTAGGAGTCACTCTATTCGTTCTTGCCCAATGAGTACACCACTGGGAGTTCCAAATGGAAAAGCCTCCATGCTCACAGATGCATTACCACGTCCATCTTACCACAAAATGGCTGCAGCCCGAGACACTAACAGGACTAAAGATTGTGGAAAGAGGTGTGATGGATCAGTATCTACAATCGCTACCTGCATCTCTGTGCAAGTGGGTGAGCCATGCAGACCCTAAATCCACCAGCGAACTCCCATCAAGACTGGTAAGACTGTTGCAGGGGAGAAGGGTGCTGGGCAATGGAGTGTACCTAAGACTGAGGGTGAGGAACCTGGAGACAGACCAGAGAGGCCAGGTAGGTTCCTACCCCGTAAAAGACTAGGTTATAATATGATTCAGTGTTTCCGATGTGGTAGTTTTGGCCATATTGCGGCTAATTGTTCACTTACCTCTGAACCTATGCAATGTGATACTGCTCATATTGACCGCAGGATGTCTTTCTTTGCACAGCCAGCCTGTACTGCTCACTGGCAGGCTGAGACAGATAAGCACATGCGTGTACTCACTGTAGAAGGCAACTGAGTAGAGGCTCTGTTAGATTCTGGTAGCCTGGTTACACTTATGAAAGCTGAACTGATGAACCCCTTGAAGTGTAAGGGGAAAACTGTTGGTGTGACCTGCATACATGGGGATACCAGGTATTATATTACTGCAGAAATGATCATCGAGACACCATGTGGTTCCACGATAGTCTCTGTGGGTTTGGTACATGGCTTAATGTATGATGCGATATTGGGGAGAGACTTTGCCCACTTCTGAAAGTTGTGGGAAAGCTGATTTGTTCCAGAAGTAAACTACCCCGACCATTTGAGAGGGTTACTGATACAGTAGAAGGGGGAGCTTCTGCATGGTTGGCGAACCTGAGAATGATGGTGGCTCACCAGGCGGTGTGCCTCCCACTGAGGTGGGGAGTGTTGTTGAGCCCGTGGATCGCCTGCCTGATCTTGAGGTCAGGAGAGAGGTTTTTGGCGTGGAGCAGTTGAATGACCCTACTCTAGTAAAAGCCAGGGAAAATGTAAAAGTAATTGATGGCAAACCCATAGTCCGTTGTCGTATCCTCACATGGCGGTGAGCCAGGGATTTTTGTATCAAGTGACTAAAAAAGGGGAAGACATTGTGGAACAATTAATAGTTCCCAAGGCATACAGAAGAACAGTGTTAGACCTGGTTCATAGTCATATAACGGTAGGTCACCTAGGGGTAGAAAAAAACACTGAGCAGATCTTGCAGAGGTTTTTCTGGCCCGGGGTCCATAAAGAGGTGTCTGACTATTGTGCGTCCTGTCCTGAATGTCAATATCATGCTCCGAAGCCGCATTTTAAAAGTCCACTTGTCCCGTTGACTATTATTGAGGTTCCCTTTGAAAGAATAGCTATGGACTTGGTTGGACCATTAATGAAGTCTGCCTGGGGCCATCAATATATTCTAGTGATAATGGATTATGCTACCCGGTACCCGGAAGTGATACCATTGCACAATACATCAACAAAGACCATTGCTAGGGAATTAGTCCATGTCTTTAGCAGGTTGGGAATACCTAAGGAAATCCTGACTGACCAAGGTACCCCATTTATGTAAAAAATCATGAAAGAGTTATGCCGCCTGTTTAAAATTGATCAATTAAGAACCTCTGTGTACCATCCCCAGACCGATGGGTTAGTGGAGAGGTTTAATAAAACTTTAAAGCACATGCTAAGAAAAGTAGTGGACAAAGATGGAAGAGATTGGGATTACTTGTTACCTTAGTTGCTGTTGGCCATAAGAAAGGTTCCCCAATCCTCCACAGGGTTTTCCCCTTTTGATTTATTGTATGGGAGACATATAAGGGGATTACTGGACATTGCCAAAGAGACATGGGAGGGGCAGTCCAGTCCGTATAAAACAGTTATTGAGCATGTTTCCCAAGAGCAAGAAAGAATTGCTGCTGTGGTGCCGATAGTAAGAGAGCACTTGGAACAGGCCCAGCAGGCAACGCAGAGTGTACAACCACAATGCTTGCTTACGCAACTTTACTCCTGGGGACAGAGTGTTGGTATTGGTTCCCACAGTAGAAAGTAAACTTTTAGCTAAGTGACAAGGACCCTTTGAAATTCTAGAAAAAGTGGGGGAAGTTAATTACAAAGTTTACCAACCTGGGAAAAGAAAGCCAGAACAGATATACCATGTAAATCTTATAAAACCCTGGAAGGATAGAGCAGCTCTGTCAGCCGTCCGAGCCCCTCCAGTAAACCCAGGGCCCTTGGTTCCCGAAGTGACAATAGTGCCGTTCAACAGCAGGAAGTTAAAGAATTTCTTTTCAGAAATAGGGTGCTGTTTTCTGTCATACCAGGGAAAACCTTGGTCATTACACATGATATAATCACTGACCCAGGGGTCAAGGTTAACCTAAAACCCTATAGGTTACCAGAAGCCCAAAGGGAGTCAGTGTCTAAAGAAATTAAAACATTTTTAGAATTTGGTGTCATTGAAGAATCGCATAGTGAGTGGCCAAGCCCCATTATGCTTATTCCAAAGCCTGATGGGAGTGTGCGATTCTGCAATGACTTCCGGAAATTGAACAGTGTGTCAAAATTTGATGCCTACCCAATGCCTAGGGTGGATGAATTAATTGAAAGGCTAGGAACAGCCAGATATTTAACCACACTTGACCAAAGGGTATTGGCAAGTCCCGTTAACTGAGAATGCCAAAGAAAAGACAGCTTTTTCAGCACAAGAAGGGTTGTTTCAATACAAGATGCCTGACCCAAGGCAAAACCTTGCGACCCCTCTGTCAAGTCGCGAGGTTTTGTTTTCAGCGGGCTTAACGCTGATTGGCTGAGTGAGCCATCTGTCATGGCTCTCAGCCAATCAGCGTTGCGCTCATTGAAAACATTACAAAGGAGGAAAAAAAGATGGCGCCCGCCATCCCCCACCGCCTGACACCGCCGGCACCCCCCACTGCCGACAATCCCACTGGCAGCATCCCCTGCTGCCAACACCACTGCTGCCGACACTCCTGCACTGCTGCCCAAAGAACTGAGGACACAGTCAGCGACCCCCACACTGCCGACAGTCCCACACTGAGGACACCACCAGCACCCCTGCACGGCCGACACATTCAGCAAAACTGCACTGAGGACACCGCTGGCACCCCCACTCTGCCAACACCGACGGCACCCTGCATTGAGAACACCCCTGCACTGCCGACACAGTCAGCAAACCTGCACTAAGGACACCGCTGGCACCCCCGCTCTGCCGACTCTGCCAGCACTCTGCATTGAGAACACCCCTGCACTGCCGACACAGTCAGCAAACCTGCACTGAGGATATCGCTGGCACCCCCGCTCTGCTGACACTGCCGGCTGAACACCCCTGCACTGCCGACACAGTCAGCAAACATGCAGTAAAGACACCGCTGCACCCCTACACTCCCACACTGAGGACACCACCAGCACCCCTGCACTGCCGACACAGTCAGCAAACCTACACTGAGAACACCGCTGGCACCCCCGCTCTGCTGACACCGGTGGCACTCTGCATTGAGAACACCCCTGCACTGCCGACACAGTCAGCAAACCTGCACTGAGGATATTGCTGGCACCCCCACTCTGCCGACACTGCCGGCACCCTGCATTGAGAACACCCCTGCACTGCCAACACAGTCAGCAAACCTGCACTAAAGACACCGCTGTACCCCTGCACTGCCGACACAGCCAGCAAACCTGCACTAAAGACACCGCTGGCACCACCGCACTGCTGACATCACCGGTACCCTTCACTGAGGACACTGCCAGTACCACAGCACTGCCATTCCATGTACTGAGGACAGCGAAAGCAACCCCGCTCTGCCGACACTGCTGTCACAGTAAGTGCATTATTGGTGCATCCAACCCAAACTGTATAACACACTGTATCCATGTTGGAAATTAGAAACTGAACTGCCACATGTTAGTACCGCCCACTGTGTCACTTAGCTTAGTCAGCCAGCTAGCTGGATGCAACCTTTTGCCCTTAACAAGAAATATGTATATGACACACACTATATATATATATATATATATATATATATATATATTGTGACACAGTTGGGATCGGGGTCCCTCTCAGGGGGTAGATGGACTCCCTCTTTACACACAGCAGACATAGAGACAGGTGACAAGTCTGGGAATCTCATACAAACTGGTCGGCACCAGTCTTTATTGTGCCACACACAAAAATATAAACAAAAGCTTAGACATAAGTCCTAGCCAGGCTGGGCACTAAGTACACAGCAGATTCCCTTGCCACAACAATGGTAGGGCCTATTGCCCTTACCATCAACAAAACACGTGCACAGTACTTACAGGGTTTTAACCAAGTGTCTCTGAACAGGCTAGACTGCCAGCTCCCCCAGGTATGAGACACTCAGCCACAAACAAATCCAGCTTAAATCAGGCTGTTCCAGGTGGAAGCCCTAATGAGCCTGCTACCAGGCTGAAAGGCCCAAAACCTGGAGGGGCCTGTGGATGGAGCCCTCCCTCTCCTCACACCCACACCCCCAGGACCCATTTCGGCTTTTCACAGAAGCCGACATTACTAGTCTGTTTTTCTAACAGACTTCTCCTGGGGATTTTAAAAGACATAAGACAGGAATCTGGGACAAATATAGAAGCCATTCCACACTTCTCCAGTGCTTCTATCACATATCCTCCCCTTTGTTTCGACCTGTGGGGCGGAACAACTGCAGCCCCCAGACAATGGACACGTGACAACGCATCTGCATTGGCCAGCTGGCTTCTGTTCTGTTCTACCGTGAACTTAAAGGTCTGTAATGCCAAGAACCACCTTGTTATTCTGTTATTTACTGTCTTTGTTCTCTGACATCCACTTCAAAGGGGCATGGTCAGTGATCAATCTGAACTTCCTTCCCACCAAATAGTACCTGAGTGTTTCTAAGGCCCATTTTATGGCCAATACTTCCTTCTCAACTGTTGCATAGTTTCTCTCATGTACATTTAATTTCCTGCTTAGGTAAAAAATAGGGTGTTCCTCACTGTCCTTGCTCTGGGACAGGAGCGCTCCTACACCTACTTCTGATGCATCATTTTGCACCACAAACCTCCTGTCAAAATCAGGAGTCACCAGAACGGGTTGGGTACACAACGCTGCTTTTAAGGCCTGAAATGCCTTCTCTGCTTCAGGACTCCATTCCACCATGACTTTCTGTTTGCCCTTGCTAAGGTCAGTGAGTGGGACTGCAATGGTGGCAAAATTGGGTATAAACCTCCTATAATACCCAGTAATCCCTAAGAAGGCTCTCACCTGCTTCTTATTCGAGGGTCTTGGCCAGTTTTGCATTGCCTCAATCTTATTGAGCTGTAGCTTTATCAAACCTCTGCCAATGGTGTACCCAAGATATTTTACTTCTTCCATCCCCAGACAACACTTTTTTGGGTTGGCTGTCAAACCTGCCTTATAGATGGAGTCCAACACTGCTTGTACTCTGGGCAATTGAGACTGCCAATCAGGACTATGAATGACCACATCGTCCAGATAAGCAGCAACATACTGTCTATGGGGCCTTAGGATCCTATCCATCATTGTTTGAGCACAGGTGCTCATGATGAAGGTGGTTGGACCACCGAAATGGCCGTCGGGCGCTTGATTGATTATGCTGCATTTGGTCACCAGGTACTGATAAGTACTCACTGCATTGCAGTTATAACATGCATTTGTATGACTACCCGATGTAACATCGCTGTACTTCAATATATATTTTTTGATGAGAAATTGTTGGTGTGCTGGCTTCGGTTTTTGATTCTCCTTCTTTTTGGGGGTTCAATCCAGTATTATGTAATGCTATTATGTAGCTATAGCACCCATCTAAGCTGATTAAGTGTCTGCGGTTCTATCCCTGGAATTTGTATATATATATATATATATATATATATATATATTAGAGATGAGCGGGTTAGGATTTACTCGGTTTTACAGGGATTTACTCGGATCTCAAAATGGCATTTTATTGGCTATCAGCTATCACGTGTTTTAGATAGCCAATAAAATAAATCCAAACTAATCCGAACTTACGGCAAAATGGCCGAACCCGCACATCTCTAATATATATATATATATATATATATATATATACATATATAATATATATATATATATATATATAAATATATATATTGTGATAGAAGCACTGGTAAAGTGATCAATGGCAGGTACATTTGTCCTAGGTTTTTGGCCTATGTGTTCTAAAAAACCCCAGGAGAAGTCTGTTTTGTAAGCAGACCAGAGTATCTGCTTTTGGAAAAGCCGATTTGGGTCCTGGAGGTGTGGATGTGAGGAGAGGGAGGGCTCCATCCACAGGCCACTCAAGGGTTTGGGCCTTTCCGCCTGGTAACAGGCTCATTAGGGTTGCAGCTGGAAATGGCTAATATAAGCATGGTTTGTTTGTGGCTGAGTGTCTCACACCTGGGAGAACAGGCAGACTAGCCTGTTCAGAGACACTGGTGACAGTCCTTGTAAGTGCATGTGTTTTGTTGATGGTGAGGGTAATAGGCCATACCATTATTATAGAGAGTGAATCTGCTGTGTAGCTAGTGCCCAGCCGGGCTAGGACTTATGTTTATGTTTTGTTTATGTTTATATTCATTTGGCACAATAAAGACTGGTGCCGGCCAGTGTGTACGAGAACCCCTGACTTGTATCCTGTTTCTGAGGCTGCTGTGTGTGTAAAGAGTCCATCTACCCCAGGAGAGGGACCCCTATCCTGACTGTGTCACAATATATATATAATGTGTGTATATATATATATATATATATATATATATATATATATATTAGGGGTGTGCACCAGCCCCTCTTCGTGTTTTGTGTTTTGGTTTTGGATCTGGATCTTTCTTCGTGTTTTGGATCTGGATTGGTTTTGCCAAAACCATCCTTTCGTGTTTTGGGCTCTGGGTTTTGTGTTTTGGATCTGTATTTTTTTGGAAACGAACATAAAAACAGCTAAAATCACAAAATGTGTAGGTTTTTCTGTTCCTATGTTATTAGTAACCTCAATAACATTAATTTCCACTCATTTCCAGTCTATTCTGAACACCTCACACCTCACAACATTGTTTTTATTCCAAAAGGTTTCACCAAGGTAGCTGGATGACTATGCTAAGCGACACAAGTGGGCGGCACAAACACGTGACCCATCTAGGAGTGACACTGCAGTGGCAGACAGGATGGCAGTTTGAAAAACTAGGCCCCAAACAGTACATAATGCAAAGAAAAAAAGAGGTGCAAGATGGTATTGTCCTTGGGCCCTCCCACCAACCCTTATGTTGAATAAACAGGACATGCACACTTTAACAAACCAATCATTTCAGCGCCAGGGTCTACCACACGACTGTGGCTGAAATTATTGGTTTTTTGGGCCCCCACAAAACAAGCTGCACAAACTGGCTCTACGGAGGCAAGATGTTTTCCTCTTCCTCCTCATCCACTGACTCCTCACCCTCTTCAGTGTTGTGTACATCCTCATCCTCACAGAGCATTAATTTGTCCCTGCTGGAATCCACCACCACAGGTCCCTCTGTACTTTCTGGAGGCTGGTCTCCCTGGAAGAATTGATAATTAATTTTGATTAACATCATCTTTTCCACATTTTGTGGAAGCAATCTCCTATGCCTTTCGCTGATAAGGTTCCCGGCTGCACACTATACACTCTTTTGAAGTACACACTGGAGGGTGGGCAACTTAGGTAAAATAGAGCCAGTTTGTACAGGGGCCTCCAAATTGCCTCTTTTTCCTCCCAGTATAGGTACAGACTGTCTGACATGCCTACTTGGATGCTGTCACTGATGTAATCCTCCACAATTCTGTCAATGGTGACAGTATCATATACAGTGACAGTAGACATGTCAGAAATTGTTGCCAGGTCCTTCAGTCCGGACCAGATGTCCAAACTTGGTCCTGTCTGCCCTGCATCACTGCCAGCGGGTTGCTTAGGATACCTGGCAGCCCCAGTTGTGGGAGAAAATTAAAAAGGAGCTGTTGTCGTGTCATGTTCGGCTTCAGCTGACAGTGTTTCACCAGCAGGTCTTTGCACCTCTGCAGGTTTGTGTCGGCTGGAAAAAGAGACACCACATAGGCTTTAAACCTAGGATCGAGCACGGTGACCAAAATGTAGTGCTCTGATTTCAACAGATTGACCACCCTCGAATCCTGGCAAAGCGAATGAAGGGCTTCATTCACAAGTCCCACATACCGAGCGGAATCGCTCCGTCTTAGCTCCCCCTTCACTTTCTCTAGCTGTTCTGCAAAAGCCTGATGAGGGGAATGACCTGACTCAAGCTGGCAGTGTCTGAACTTACTTCACGTGTGGGAAGTTCGAAGGGCTGGAGAACCTTGCACAACACGGAAATCATTCCCACTGCGCTTGAGTCAGGTGCATACCCCTTCCTTTGCCTATGTCATAGGTGGAAGTATAGGCTTGAATGGCCTTTTGCTGCTCCTCCATCCACTGAAGCATATAGAGGGTTGAGTTCCACCGCTTCACAACCTCTTGCTTCAGGTGATGGCAGGGCAGGTTCAAGAGTGTTTGCTGGCGCTCCAGTGTTCAGCACGCAGTCGCTGAATGGCGAAAGTGGCCAGAAATTGTTCGGGCCAGCCAAAGCATCTCCTGCACGCCCCTGTCATTTTTCAGAAAATTCTGCACCACCAAATTTATTGTGTGAGCAAAACATGGTACGTTCTGGAATTTGCCCAGAAGTAATGCCCGCACAATACAGGTGGCGTTGTCAGATATCACAAATCCCCTGGAGAGTCTAAGTGGGGTAAGCCATTGGTCGATGTTTTCCCTCAGTCTCTCTAAGAGGTTGGCGGTGGTGTGCCTCTTACTGAAACCGGTGATACACAGCATAGCCTGCCTTGGAACGGGCTGGCATTTCTGAGATGCTGCTACTGGTGACGCTGCTGTTGTTGCTGCATAAGGCGATACATCTACCCAGTGGGCTCTCACAGTCATATAGTCCTTAGTCTGCAATGTCCCACTTGTCCACATGTCCATGGTTAAGTGGACATTGTGTACAACCGCATTTTTTAGGACACTGAGGACACTTTTTATGACGTTTCTGTAGAGTCTCGGTATCGCCTGCCTAGTGAAGTGGAATCTAGATGGGATTTGCTACCGGGGACACACTACCTAAATTGTCTAAATCCCACTGCACTAATGGCGGATACCGGACGCACGTCTAACACCAACATAGCTGTCAAGGACTCAGTTATCCGCTTTGCTTCAGGATGACTGCTGCCATACTTCATCCACCTCGCTAAGGACTGTTGGAGGGTCAATTGCTTAGTAAAAGAAGTAGTGGTGTTCCTACTTCCTCTCTGGGATGAAGAACGACTCCCAGCAGCAATAGCAGCAGCGGCAGCAGTTGGCGTAGCAATGCAGGATCCTATCGAGGAATCCCGGATAGGAGAGTCAGTCATGCCAGTGACATGGCCTGCAGGACTACTTCCGATCCTGAATGAGGAGGAAATTGACGAGGAGGGAGTTGACGGTGTGGTTTGCAAGCACTTGGATACAACAGGAAAAAAGGATTTTAGGTGTCCCTGGACTGCTTACGGTCTTAGCCACAGTTTCTGAACTTGACAGTAACTTTTTATGAACGCGCTGCAGGTGACGTATAAGGGAGGATGTTCCTAGGTGGTTAATGTCCCTACCCCTACTTATTCCACCTTTACATATGGTACATATGGCAAGACAGTTGTTGTCCGGATTTGAATAGAAATATTTCCAGACCAAAGAGGTGGAATGTTTGGTCTTCTGCCCAGGCGTGACCATGATGAGCTTTTTCATCCCATGCACAACAGCTGTCTCTCCCAGTCCCTGATTTAAACAAACCACTTCACCATCAGAATCCTCCTCGTCAACGTCCTCCTCAGCGCCAGTTACACCAATATCCTCATCCTGTTATACTTCAAAATTGACATCTTCAATTTGAATATCAGCAAGTGGACTGTGGCTGCTCCTGAGTCCTTCCAGCACTTGCAGAGGGCGTGCAAATGGTGGAAGGAGCTACCTCTTCCCGTCCAGTGTTGGGAAGGGCAGGCATCGCTACCGTCACCACACTTGGACTCTCCATGGGGATTTGTGATATATTCTTAGAATTAGAAAGCACAGTTCTTTGCTGTGCTTTTGCCAGCTTAACTCGTTTTATTTTTGTAGCAGGAGGAGGGCTTCCATCGTCATGTAAAGCTGAACCACTAGTCATGAACATAGTGGAGGACCTTAGCCGTTCCTTGCCAATCCGTGTCTTAAATGGCATATTGGCAAGTTTACATTTCTCTTCAGACAATTTAAATTTATTTTTTAAAGTCATTTTCCTGAACTTTGCCAATTGGGATTTTATATGCCCTCTACTATGACATTGGGCATTGGCCTTGGCAGACAACGTTGATGGCATTTCATCGTCTATGTCATGACTAGTGGCAGCAGCTTCAGCACTAGGAGGAAGTGGTTCTTGATCTTTCCCTATTTTATGTTTATCGGACAAATTTTTGTCCTCCATTTATGTGATATTGATGCACCTGTGGCTAAGGCGCACACAAACACGGAAAAAGATTTTTTTTATTTTTTTTCAGGCACTTTGGGGGTTACACCACCCATCAAAAGATGAGCCAGCTGGTCCTTTATTTATGACACAGGTGCACACTTGGCGCTACTTTGTTGATGCACGTGCAGCTGCAGCACACACAAGTCACAAACACAGAAAAACATTTTTTTTTTTTTTTTTTTGGAGCACACTTTAGGTATTACACCATCCTTCAACAGACGAGCCAGCCGGCCCTTGATTTATGACACAGGCGCACACTTGGCGCAACTTTGTTGATGCACGTGCGGCTACAGCGCACACAAACAAAGGGGTTTTTTTTTGCACTTGGGGGGAGCACCTCTGATGGACACAGCACCCCCTGGACAACACTACAGCACCTCTTTAGGACTACAGCCTTTATGGGACACTGCACACAAGTCACAAACACAGAAAAAAATAATTAATTTTTTTCCGGCACTTTGGGGGTTACACCACCCTTCAACAGATGAGCCAGCCGGCCCTTGATTTATGACACAGCTGCACGCTTGGCACTGCTACTTTGTTGATGCACGTGCGGCTACAGCGCACACAAACAGAGGGGGGTTTTTTTGCACTTGGGGGGAGCACCCCTGATGGACAGAGCACCACCTGGACAACTCTACAGCACCTCTTTAGGACTACAGCCTTTATGGGACACTGCACACAATTCACAAACAGAAAAAAATATTTTTTTTATTTTTTCCGGCACTTTGGGGGTTACACCACCCTTCAGCAGACGAGCCAGCCGGCCCTTGACTTATGACACAGGCGCAAGCTTGGCGCTGCTACTTTGTTGATGCACGTGCGGCAAATGCGCACACAAGTCACAAACACAGAAAAAATATATTTTCAATTTTTTGGAGCACTTTGGGGTTACATCAACCTTCAACAGATGAGCCAGCCGGCCCTTGACTTATGACATAGACGCACGCTTGGCGCTGCTACTTTGTCGATGCACGTGTGGCTACAATGCACACAAACAGAAAAAAAAAATTCTTTTTGAACTTGGGGGAGCACCCCTGATGGACAGAGCACCCCCTGGTCAACACTACAGCACCCCTCTAGGACTAGGACTTTATGGGACACTGCACAACACAGCCCAGCCAGCCCTGATGGACTTTGGAGTGGACACAGCCCGTATGGACAGCAGCAGCACAGCCAGCCCCTATGACAGCAACACAACACAGCCCAGCCAGCCCCTATGGACTTTAGAGTGGACACAGCCCCTATGGACAACAGCAGCACAACTCCCACCCTCCCTCTTCACTGTCCACAGCCAGAGTGAAAAATGGCGCCGACGGGGGGACCTTTTATAGAATCCAAAACGCGCGAGATCCGACAGCAGGATGATGACGTTTTGCCTCAATTTCAGATCCAAGTCAGGTGGAAAAACCGAGCCTGACTCGGTTCCTGGCTCGGGGGAGGTATGGCTTTCAGAAATCCGAACCCGCTCATCCCTAATATATATATATATATAGAGAGAGAGAGAGAGAGAGAGAGAGAGAGAGAGAGAGAGAAAGAAATGAGAGAGAGGGGGGACCCCACCCGTTTGTTGCCCAGGGGCCCCACAGACCTTAATCCGGCCATGGACACTAACAATAATGAAATAGCCTACTGTACTTCAGACTCCAGGTATTTTTATTACAAATATAATAATCTTTTTTTAAAGATGAAAGCCTTTGGACTAGAAAGAGTGAGCCTGAGCATTATGGTGGGTGAAGAGTGTGGGTTGGGGGCAACCTTGTGAGTTTATAAGAGAAAAACTCAAAAAAGAAAAAGGAAGTGAGTGGTTTTTCAAATTAGGAGCACTAACACCCAATGAATTAATCAATTACAGTATAGTTTTGTCTGATTGAATATCTTAATGTAAACTATAGTTTCACTTTGATCTTCAGTTGGAATACTGGTATAGGAGCCTTCTATACCACATAAACACAATTTACCTTTTGTACACTTAACATTGAGCAAATCCCCACACAAAATATGTACACCATTAAAACACAGGCTCTCCTTATCATATCACAATCAGACCATCCTCTTACCCCTGGCTGGCTGATAACAATTTATTTCAAACATGAAGACTATTTGATGCTATGTTTTATTTAACTTTTGTTACTTTTATGATTTCTTGACAGCATCTGGCTGTACGTTTTTCATTAAGAATGTAACAAAAATTGTCTCTACATTCTACAGGACTGATTCTGAGATGCATGCACCATAGTGTCTCTACATACTACAGGACTGACTCTGAGATGCAAGCACAAGAGTGTCTACATACTACGGGGCTGATTCTGAGATGCATGCACCATAGTGTCTCTTCATACTACAGGATTGATTCTGAGATGCATGCACAAAAAGGTCTACATACTACAGGACTGATTCAGAGATGCATGCACCATAGTGTCTCTACATACTACAGGACTGACTCTGAGATGCATGCACCATAGTGTCTCTACATACTACAGGACTGACTCTGAGATGCATGCACCATAGTGTCTCTACATACAGTACTACGGGGCTGATTCTGAGATGCATGCACCATAGTGTCTCTTAATACTACGGGGCTGATTCTGAGATGCATGCACCATAGTGTATCTACATACTACAGGACTGACTCTGAGATGCAAGCACAAGAGTGTCTACATACTACGGGGCTGATTCTGAGATGCATGCACCATAGTGTCTCTTCATACTACAGGATTGATTCTGAGATGCATGCACAAAAAGGTCTACATACTACAGGACTGATTCAGAGATGCATGCACCATAGTGTCTCTACATACTACAGGACTGACTCTGAGATGCATGCACCATAGTGTCTCTACATACTACAGGACTGACTCTGAGATGCATGCACCATAGTGTCTCTACATACAGTACTACGGGGCTGATTCTGAGATGCATGCACCATAGTGTCTCTTAATACTACGGGGCTGATTCTGAGATGCATGCACCATAGTGTCTCTACATACTAAGGGGCTGATTCTGAGATGCATGCACCATAGTGTCTCTACATACTACAGGACTGACTCTGAGATGCAAGCACAAGAGTGTCTACATACTACGGGGCTGATTCTGAGATGCATGCACCATAGTGTCTCTTCATACTACAGGATTGATTCTGAGATGCACGCACAAAAAGGTCTACATACTACAGGACTGATTCAGAGATGCATGCACCATAGTGTCTCTACATACTACGAGGCTGATTCTGAGATGCACGTACAAGAGTGTCTCTACATACTACGGGGCTGATTCTGAGATGCATGAAAAAGAGTATCTCTACATTCTACAGGCCTGATTCTGAGATGCATGAACAAGAGTGTCTCTACATACTACGGGGCTGATTTTGAGATGCATGAACAAGAGTATCTCTAATAACTACAGACCTGATACTGAGATGCACATACAAGAGTGTCTCTACATACTACATGCCTGATTCTGAGATGCATGAACAAGAGTGTCTCTATATACCACGAGGCTGATTCAGAGATGCATGCACAAGAGTGTCTTTACATACTACGGGGCTGATTCTGAGATGCATGAACAAGAGTATCTCTACTTACTACAGGCGTGATCCTGAGATGCACGTACAAGAGTGTCTCTACATACAACGGGGCTGATTCTGAGATGCATGCACCATAGTGTCTCTACATACTACAGGCCTGATTCTGAGATCCACGTACAAGAGTGTCTCTACATACTACGGGGCTGATTCTGAGATGCATGAACAAGAGTATCTCTACATACTACAGACCTGATACTGAGATGCATGAACAAGAGTGTCTCTACATTCCACGAGACTGATTCTGAGATGCATGCACCATAGTGTCTCTACACACTACAGGACTGATTCTGAAATGCATGAACAATAGTGTCTCTACATACTACAGGCCTGATTCTGAGATGCATGCATAAGAGTGTCTCTACATACTACAGGATTGAGTCTGAGATGCATGCACAAGAGTGTCTCCACATACTACGGGGCTGATTCTGAGATGCAAACACAAGAGTGCCTCTACATACTACAGGACTGATTCTGAGATGCATGCACCATAGTGTCTCTACATACTACAGGACTGATTCTGAGATGCATGCACAAAAGTGTCTCTACATACTACAGGACTGATTCTGAGATGCATGCACCATAGTGTCTCTACATACAACAGGACTGATTCTGAGATGCATGCACCATAGTTTCTCTACATACTACAGAACTGATTCTGAGATGCATGCACAAGAGTGTCTCTACATACTATGGGGCTGATTCTGAGATGCATGCACCATAGTGTCTCTACATACTACAGGACTGATTCTGAGATGCATGCATCATAGTGTCTCTACATACTACAGGACTGATTCTGAGATGCATGCACAAAAGTGTCTCTATATACTACTGGACTGATTCTGAGATGCATGCACCATAGTTTCTCTACATACTACAGAACTGATTCTGAGATGCATGCAGAAGAGTGTCTCTACATACTATGGGGCTGATTCTGAGATGCATGCACCATAGTGTTTCTACATACTACGGGGCTGATTCTGAGATGAATGCACCATAGTATTTCTACATACTACAGGACTGATTCTGAGATGCATGCACAAGAGTGTCTCTACATACTATGGGGCTGATTCTGAGACGCATGCACCATAGTGTCTCTACATACTACAGGACTGATTCTGAGATGCACGCATAAAAGTGTCTCTACACACTACAGGACTGATTCTGAGATGCACGCGTAAAAGTGTTTCTACATACTACAGGACTGATTCTGAGATGCACGCACAAAAATGTCTCTACATACTACAGGACTGATTCTGAGATGCATGCACCATAGTGTCTCTACATACTACGAGGCTGATTCTGAGATGCATGCACAAGAGTGTCTCTACATACCACGAGACTGATTCTAAGATGCATGCACAAGAGTGTCTCTACATACTGCAGCACTGATTCTGAGATGCATGCACCATAATGTCTCTACATACTACGGGGCTGATTCTGAGATGCATGCACCATAGTGTCTATACATAACACAGGAATGATTCCGAGTTACATGCACCATACTGTCTCTACATACTACAGGACTGATTCTGAGATGCATGCACCATAGTGTCTCTACATACTACAGGACTGATTCTGAGATGCATGCACAAAAATGTCTCTACATACTACAGGACTGATTCGGAGATGCATGCACCATAGTGTCTCTACATACTATGAGGCTGATTCTGAGAAGCATGCACAAGAGTGTCTCTACATAGTAAGGGGCTGATTCTGAGATGCATGAACAAGAGTATCTCTACATACTACAGGCCTGATTCTGATATGCACATACAAAAGTGTCTCTACATACTACGGGGCTGATTCTGAGATGCATGAACAAGAGGGTCTCTACATACTACAGGCCTGATTCTGAGATGAATGAACAAGAGTGTCTCTATATACCACGAGGCTGATTCAGAGATGCATGCACAAGAGTATCTTTACATACTACGGGGCTGATTCTGAGATGCATGAACAAGAGTATCTCTACTTACTACAGGCGTGATCCTGAGATGCACGTACAAGAGTGTCTCTACATACAACGGGGCTGATTCTGAGATGCATGCACCATAGTGTCTCTACATACTACAGGCCTGATTCTGAGATCCACGTACAAGAGTGTCTCTACATACTACGGGGCTGATTCTGAGATGCATGAACAAGAGTATCTCTACATACTACAGACCTGATACTGAGATGCATGAACAAGAGTGTCTCTACATTCCACAAGACTGATTCTGAGATGCATGCACCATAGTGTCTCTACACACTACAGGACTGATTCTGAAATGCATGAACAATAGTGTCTCTACATACTACAGGCCTGATTCTGAGATGCATGCATAAGAGTGTCTCTACATACTACAGGATTGAGTCTGAGATGCATGCACAAAAGTGTCTCCACATACTACGGGGCTGATTCTGAGATGCAAACACAAGAGTGTCTCTACATACTACAGGACTGATTCTGAGATGCATGCACCATAGTGTCTCTGCATACTACAGGACTGATTCTGAGATGCATGCACAAAAGTGTCTCTACATACTACAGGACTGATTCTGAGATGCATGCACCATAGTGTCTCTACATACAACAGGACTGATTCTGAGATGCATGCACCATAGTTTCTCTACATACTACAGAACTGATTCTGAGATGCATGCACAAGAGTGTCTCTACATACTATGGGGCTGATTCTGAGATGCATGCACCATAGTGTCTCTACATACTACAGGACTGATTCTGAGATGCATGCATCATAGTGTCTCTACATACTACAGGACTGATTCTGAGATGCATGCACAAAAGTGTCTCTATATACTACTGGACTGATTCTGAGATGCATGCACCATAGTTTCTCTACATACTACAGAACTGATTCTGAGATGCATGCACAAGAGTGTCTCTACATACTATGGGGCTGATTCTGAGATGCATGCACCAAAGTGTTTCTACATACTACGGGGCTGATTCTGAGATGAATGCACCATAGTATCTCTACATACTACAGGACTGATTCTGAGATGCATGCACAAGAGTGTCTCTACATACTATGGGGCTGATTCTGAGATGCATGCACCATAGTGTCTCTACATACTACAGGACTGATTCTGAGATGCACGCATAAAAGTGTCTCTACATACTACAGGACGGATTCTGAGATGCACGCGTAAAAGTGTTTCTACATACTACAGGACTGATTCTGAGATGCACGCACAAAAATGTCTCTACATACTACAGGACTGATTCTGAGATGCATGCACCATAGTGTCTCTACATACTACGAGGCTGATTCTGAGATGCATGCACAAGAGTGTCTCTACATACCACGAGACTGAATCTAAGATGCATGCACAAGAGTGTCTCTACATACTGCAGGACTGATTCTGAGATGCATGCACCATAATGTCTCTACATACTACGGGGCTGATTCTGAGATGCATGCACCATAGTGTCTATACATAACACAGGAATGATTCCGAGTTACATGCACCATACTGTCTCTACATACTACAGGACTGATTCTGAGATGCATGCACCATAGTGTCTCTACATACTACAGGACTGATTCTGAGATGCATGCACAAAAATGTCTCTACATACTACAGGACTGATTCGGAGATGCATGCACCATAGTGTCTCTACATACTATGAGGCTGATTCTGAGAAGCATGCACAAGAGTGTCTCTACATAGTAAGGGGCTGATTCTGAGATGCATGAACAAGAGTATCTCTACATACTACAGGCCTGATTCTGATATGCACATACAAAAGTGTCTCTACATACTACGGGGCTGATTCTGAGATGCATGAACAAAAGGGTCTCTACATACTACAGGCCTGATTCTGAGATGAATGAACAAGAGTGTCTCTACATACCGCGAGACTGATTCTGAAATGCATGCAGAAGAGTGTCTCTACATAGTATGGGGCTGATTCTGAGATGCATGCACCATCGTGTCTCTACATACTACAGGCCTGATTCTGAGATGCATGAACAAGTGTCTCTACATACCACGAGACTGATTCTGAGAAGCATGCATAAGAGTATCTCTACATACTACAGGCCTGATTCTGAATTGCATGCACAAGAGTGTCTCTACATACTACAGGACTGAGTCTGAGATGCATGAACAAGAGTGTCTCTACATACTACGAGGCTGATTCTGAGATGCATGAACAAGAGTATCTCTACATACTACAGGCCTGATTCTGAGATCCACGTACAAGAGTGTCTCTACATACTACGGGGCTGATTCTGAGATGCATGAACAAGATTATCTCTACAAACTACAGACCTGATACTGAGATGCATGAACAAGAGTGTCTCTACATACCACGAGAGTGATTCTGAGATGCATGCACCATAGTGTCTCTACATACTACAGGACTGATTCTGAAATGCATGAACAATAGTGTCTCTACATACTACAGGCCAGATTCTGAGATGCATGCACAAGAGTGTCTCTTCATACTACAGGATTGAGTCTGAGATGCATGCACAAGAGTGTCTCTACGTACTACGGGGCTGATTCTGAGATGCAAACACAAGAGGGTTTCTACATACTACATGACTGATTCTGAGATGCACGCACCATGGTGTCTCTACATACTACAGGACTGATTCTGAGATGCATGCACAAAATTGTCTCTACATACTACAGGACTGATTCTGAGATGCATGCACCATAGTGTCTCTACATACAACTGGACTGATTCTGAGATGCATGCACCATAGTTTCTCTACATACTACAGGACTGATTCTGAGATGCATGCACAAGAGTGTCTCTACATACTATGAGGCTGATTCTGAGATGCATGCACCATAGTGTCTCTACATACTACAGGACTGATTCTGAGATGCATGCATCATAGTGTCTCTACATACTACAGGACTGATTCTGAGATGCATGCACAAAAGTGTCTCTATATACTACAGGACTGATTCTGAGATGCATGCAACATAGTGTTTCTACATACTTCGGGGCTGATTCTGAGATGAATGCACCATAGTGTCTCTACATACTACAGGACTGATTCTGAGATGCATGCACAAGAGTGTCTCTACATACTATGGGACTGATTCTGAGATGCATGCACCATTGTGTCTCTACATACTACAGGACTGATTCTGAGATGCACGCGTAAAAGTGTCTCTATATACTACTGGACTGATTCTGAGATGCATGCAACATAGTGTTTCTACATACTACGGGGCTGATTCTGAGATGAATGCACCATAGTATCTCTACATACTACAGGACTGATTCTGAGATGCATGCACAAGAGTGTCTCTACATACTATGGGGCTGATTCTGAGATGCATGCACCATAGTGTCTCTACATACTACAGGACTGATTCTGAGATGCATGCATAAAAGTGTCTCTACATACTACAGGACTGATTCTGAGATGCACGCGTAAAAGTGTTTCTACATACTACAGGACTGATTCTGAGATGCATGCACAAAAATGTCTCTACATACTACAGGACTGATTCTGAGGTGCATGCACCATAGTGTCTCTACATACTATGAGGCTCATTCTGAGATGCATGCACAAGAGTGTCTCTACATACCACGAGACTGATTCTAAGATGCATGCACAAGAGTGTCTCTACATACTGCAGGACTGATTCTGAGATGCATGCACCATAATGTCTCTACATACTACGGGGCTGATTCTGAGATGCATGCACCATAGTGTCTATACATAACACAGGAATGATTCTGAGTTACATGCACCATACTGTCTCTACATACTACAGGACTGATTCTGAGATGCATGCTCAAAAATGTCTCTAAATACTACAGGACTGATTCGGAGATGCATGCACCATAGTGTCTCTACATACTATGAGGCTGATTCTGAGAAGCATGCACAAGAGTGTCTCTACATAGTAAGGGGCTGATTCTGAGATGCATGAACAAGAGTATCTCTACATACTACAGGCCTGATTCTGATATGCACATACAAAAGTGTCTCTACATACTACGGGGCTGATTCTGAGATGCATGAACAAGAGGGTCTCTACATACTACAGGCCTGATTCTGAGATGAATGAACAAGAGTGTCTCTACATACCGCGAGACTGATTCTGAAATGCATGCAGAAGAGTGTCTCTACATAGTATGGGGCTGATTCTGAGATGCATGCACCATCGTGTCTCTACATACTACAGGCCTGATTCTGAGATGCATGAACAAGTGTCTCTACATACCACGAGACTGATTCTGAGAAGCATGCATAAGAGTATCTCTACATACTACAGGCCTGATTCTGAATTGCATGCACAAGAGTGTCTCTACATACTACAGGACTGAGTCTGAGATGCATGAACAAGAGTGTCTCTACATACTACGAGGCTGATTCTGAGATGCATGAACAAGAGTATCTCTACATACTACAGGCCTGATTCTGAGATCCACGTACAAGAGTGTCTCTACATACTACGGGGCTGATTCTGAGATGCATGAACAAGATTATCTCTACAAACTACAGACCTGATACTGAGATGCATGAACAAGAGTGTCTCTACATACCACGAGAGTGATTCTGAGATGCATGCACCATAGTGTCTCTACATACTACAGGACTGATTCTGAAATGCATGAACAATAGTGTCTCTACATACTACAGGCCAGATTCTGAGATGCATGCACAAGAGTGTCTCTTCATACTACAGGATTGAGTCTGAGATGCATGCACAAGAGTGTCTCTACGTACTACGGGGCTGATTCTGAGATGCAAACACAAGAGGGTTTCTACATACTACATGACTGATTCTGAGATGCACGCACCATGGTGTCTCTACATACTACAGGACTGATTCTGAGATGCATGCACAAAATTGTCTCTACATACTACAGGACTGATTCTGAGATGCATGCACCATAGTGTCTCTACATACAACTGGACTGATTCTGAGATGCATGCACCATAGTTTCTCTACATACTACAGGACTGATTCTGAGATGCATGCACAAGAGTGTCTCTACATACTATGAGGCTGATTCTGAGATGCATGCACCATAGTGTCTCTACATACTACAGGACTGATTCTGAGATGCATGCATCATAGTGTCTCTACATACTACAGGACTGATTCTGAGATGCATGCACAAAAGTGTCTCTATATACTACAGGACTGATTCTGAGATGCATGCAACATAGTGTTTCTACATACTTCGGGGCTGATTCTGAGATGAATGCACCATAGTGTCTCTACATACTACAGGACTGATTCTGAGATGCATGCACAAGAGTGTCTCTACATACTATGGGACTGATTCTGAGATGCATGCACCATTGTGTCTCTACATACTACAGGACTGATTCTGAGATGCACGCGTAAAAGTGTCTCTATATACTACTGGACTGATACTGAGATGCATGCAACATAGTGTTTCTACATACTACGGGGCTGATTCTGAGATGAATGCACCATAGTATCTCTACATACTACAGGACTGATTCTGAGATGCATGCACAAGAGTGTCTCTACATACTATGGGGCTGATTCTGAGATGCATGCACCATAGTGTCTCTACATACTACAGGACTGATTCTGAGATGCATGCATAAAAGTGTCTCTACATACTACAGGACTGATTCTGAGATGCACGCGTAAAAGTGTTTCTACATACTACAGGACTGATTCTGAGATGCATGCACAAAAATGTCTCTACATACTACAGCACTGATTCTGAGGTGCATGCACCATAGTGTCTCTACATACTATGAGGCTGATTCTGAGATGCATGCACAAGAGTGTCTCTACATACCACGAGACTGATTCTAAGATGCATGCACAAGAGTGTCTCTACATACTGCAGGACTGATTCTGAGATGCATGCACCATAATGTCTCTACATACTACGGGGCTGATTCTGAGATGCATGCACCATAGTGTCTATACATAACACAGGAATGATTCTGAGTTACATGCACCATACTGTCTCTACATACTACAGGACTGATTCTGAGATGCATGCTCAAAAATGTCTCTAAATACTACAGGACTGATTCGGAGATGCATGCACCATAGTGTCTCTACATACTATGAGGCTGATTCTGAGAAGCATGCACAAGAGTGTCTCTACATAGTAAGGGGCTGATTCTGAGATGCATGAACAAGAGTATCTCTACATACTACAGGCCTGATTCTGATATGCACATACAAAAGTGTCTCTACATACTACGGGGCTGATTCTGAGATGCATGAACAAGAGGGTCTCTACATACTACAGGCCTGATTCTGAGATGAATGAACAAGAGTGTCTCTACATACCACGAGACTGATTCTGAAATGCATGCAGAAGAGTGTCTCTACATAGTATGGGGCTGATTCTGAGATGCATGCACCATCGTGTCTCTACATACTACAGGCCTGATTCTGAGATGCATGAACAAGTGTCTCTACATACCACGAGACTGATTCTGAGATGCATGCATAAGAGTATCTCTACATACTACAGGCCTGATTCTGAATTGCATGCACAAGAGTGTCTCTACATACTACAGGACTGAGTCTGAGATGCATGAACAAGAGTGTCTCTACATACTACGAGGCTGATTCTGAGATGCATGAACAAGAGTATCTCTACATACTACAGGCCTGATTCTGAGATCCACGTACAAGAGTGTCTCTACATACTACGGGGCTGATTCTGAGATGCATGAACAAGATTATCTCTACAAACTACAGACCTGATACTGAGATGCATGAACAAGAGTGTCTCTACATACCACGAGAGTGATTCTGAGATGCATGCACCATAGTGTCTCTACATACTACAGGACTGATTCTGAAATGCATGAACAATAGTGTCTCTACATACTACAGGCCAGATTCTGAGATGCATGCACAAGAGTGTCTCTTCATACTACAGGATTGAGTCTGAGATGCATGCACAAGAGTGTCTCTACGTACTACGGGGCTGATTCTGAGATGCAAACACAAGAGGGTTTCTACATACTACATGACTGATTCTGAGATGCACGCACCATGGTGTCTCTACATACTACAGGACTGATTCTGAGATGCATGCACAAAATTGTCTCTACATACTACAGGACTGATTCTGAGATGCATGCACCATAGTGTCTCTACATACAACTGGACTGATTCTGAGATGCATGCACCATAGTTTCTCTACATACTACAGGACTGATTCTGAGATGCATGCACAAGAGTGTCTCTACATACTATGAGGCTGATTCTGAGATGCATGCACCATAGTGTCTCTACATACTACAGGACTGATTCTGAGATGCATGCATCATAGTGTCTCTACATACTACAGGACTGATTCTGAGATGCATGCACAAAAGTGTCTCTATATACTACAGGACTGATTCTGAGATGCATGCAACATAGTGTTTCTACATACTTCGGGGCTGATTCTGAGATGAATGCACCATAGTGTCTCTACATACTACAGGACTGATTCTGAGATGCATGCACAAGAGTGTCTCTACATACTATGGGACTGATTCTGAGATGCATGCACCATTGTGTCTCTACATACTACAGGACTGATTCTGAGATGCACGCGTAAAAGTGTCTCTATATACTACAGGACTGATTCTGAGATGCATGCAACATAGTGTTTCTACATACTACGGGGCTGATTCTGAGATGAATGCACCATAGTATCTCTACATACTACAGGACTGATTCTGAGATGCATGCACAAGAGTGTCTCTACATACTATGGGGCTGATTCTGAGATGCATGCACCATAGTGTCTCTACATACTACAGGACTGATTCTGAGATGCATGCATAAAAGTGTCTCTACATACTACAGGACTGATTCTGAGATGCACGCGTAAAAGTGTTTCTACATACTACAGGACTGATTCTGAGATGCATGCACAAAAATGTCTCTACATACTACAGGACTGAATCTGAGGTGCATGCACCATAGTGTCTCTACATACTATGAGGCTGATTCTGAGATGCATGCACAAGAGTGTCTCTACATACCACGAGACTGATTCTAAGATGCATGCACAAGAGTGTCTCTACATACTGCAGGACTGATTCTGAGATGCATGCACCATAATGTCTCTACATACTACGGGACTGATTCTGAGATGCATGCACCATAATGTCTCTACATACTACAGGACTGATTCTGAGATGCATGCATAAAAGTGTCTCTACATACTACAGGACTGATTCTGAGATGCACGCGTAAAAGTGTTTCTACATACTACAGGACTGATTCTGAGATGCATGCACAAGAGTGTCTCTACATACTACAGGACTGATTCTGAGAAGCATGCACCATAGTGTCTCTACGTACTACAGGACTGATTCTGAGATGCATGCTCAAAAATGTCTCTACATACTACAGGACTGATTCGGAGATGCATGCACCATAGTGTCCCTACATACTATGAGGCTGATTCTGAGAAGCATGCACAAGAGTGTCTCTACATAGTAAGGGGCTGATTCTGAGATGCATGAAAAAGAGTATCTCTACATACTACAGGCCTGATTCTGATATGCACATACAAAAGTGTCTCTACATACTACGGGGCTGATTCTGAGATGCATGAACAAGAGGGTCTCTACATACTACAGGCGTGATTCTGAGATGCATGAACAAGAGTGTCTCTACATACCGCGAGACTGATTCTGAAATGCATGCAGAAGAGTCTCTCTACATAGTATGGGGCTGATTCTGAGATGCATGCACCATCGTGTCTCTACATTCTACAGGCCTGATTCTGAGATGCATGAACAAGTGTCTCTACATACCACGAGACTGATTCTGAGATGCATGCATAAGAGTATCTCTACATACTACAGGCCTGATTCTGAATTGCATGCACAAGAGCGTCTCTACATACTACAGGACTGAGTCTGAGATGCATGAACAAGAGTGTCTCTACATACTATGAGGCTGATTCTGAGATGCATGAACAAGAGTATCTCTACATACTACAGGCCTGATTCTGTGATCCACGTACAAGAGTGTCTCTACATACTACGGGGCTGATTCTGAGATGCATGAACAAGAGTATCTCTACAAACTACAGACCTGATACTGAGATGCATGAACAAGAGTGTCTCTACATACCACGAGACTGATTCTGAGATGCATGCACCATAGTGTCTCTACATACTACAGGACTGATTCTGAAATGCATGAACAATAGTGTCTCTACATACTACAGGCCTGATTCTGAGATGCATGCACAAGAGTGTCTCTACATACTACAGGATTGAGTCTGAGATGCATGCACACGAGTGTCTCTACGTACTACGGGGCTGATTCTGAGATGAAAACACTAGATTGTCTCTACATACTACAGGACTGATTCTGAGATGCATGCACCATAGTGTGTCTACATACTACAGGACTGATTCTGAGATGCATGCACAAAATTGTCTCTACATACTACAGGACTGATTCTGAGATGCATGCACCATAGTGTCTCTACATACAACAGGACTGTTTCTGAGATGCATGCACCATAGTATCTCTACATACTACAGGACTGATTCTGAGATGCATGCACAAGAGTGTCTCTACATACTATGGGGCTGATTCTGAGATGCATACACCATAGTGCCTCTACATACTACAGGACTGATTCTGAGATGCATGCATCATAGTGTCTCTACATACTACAGGACTGATTCTGAGATGCATGCACAAAAGTGTCTCTATATACTACAGGACTGATTCTGAGATGCATGCAACATAGTGTTTCTACATACTTCGGGGCTGATTCTGAGATGAATGCACCATAGTGTCTCTACATACTACAGGACTGATTCTGAGATGCATGCACAAGAGTGTCTCTACATACTATGGGATTGATTCTGAGATGCATGCACCATTGTGTCTCTACATACTACAGGACTGATTCTGAGATGCACGCATAAAAGTGTCTCTACATACTACAGGACTGATTCTGAGATGCACGCATAAAAGTGTTTCTACATACTACAGGACTGATTCTGAGATGCACGCACAAAAATGTCTCTACATACTACAGGATTGATTCTGAGATGCATGCACCATAGTGTCTCTACATACTACGAGGCTGATTCTGAGATGCATGCACAAGAGTGTCTCTACATACCATGAGACTGATTCTAAGATGCATGCACAAGAGTGTCTCTACATACTGCAGGACTGATTCTGAGATGCATGCACCATAATGTCTCTACATACTACGGGGCTGATTATGAGATGCATGCATCATAGTGTCTCTACATACTACAGGACTGATTCTGAGATGCATGCACAAAAATGTCTCTACATACTACAGGACTGATTTAGAGATCCATGCAACATAGTGTCTCTACATACTATGAGGCTGATTCTGAGATGCATGCACAAGAGTGTCTCTACATAGTAAGGGGCTGATTCTGAGATGCATGAACAAGAGTATCTCTACATACTACAGGCCTGATTCTGAGATGCATGAACAAGAGTGTCTCTACATACCACGAGACTGATTCTGAGATGCATGCATAAGAGTATGTCTACATACTACTGGCCTGATTCTGAATTGCATGCACAAGAGACCTCTACATACTACAGGACTGAGTCTGAGATGCATGAACAAGAGTGTCTCTACATACTACAGGCCTGATTCTGATATGCACATACAATAGTGTCTCTACATACTATGGGGCTCATTCTGAGATGCATGCACTAGAGTGTCTCTACATACTACAGGACTGATTTTGAGATGCATGCACAAGAGTGTCTCTACATACTATGGAGCTGATTCTGAGATGCATGCACAAGAGTGTCTCTACATACTACAGGACTGATTCTGAGATGCATGCACAAGAGTGTCTCTACATACTACAGGACTGATTCTGAGATGCATGCACCATAGTGTCTCTACATACTACTGGACTGATTCTGAGATGCACGCACAAAAAGGTCTACTTACTACAGGACTGATTCTGAGATGCATGCACCATAGTGTCTCTACATACTACGAGGCTGATTCTGAGATGCATGTAGAAGAGTGTTTCTACATGCTAAGGGGCTGATTCTGAGACGCATGAAAAAGAGTATCTCTACATTCTACAGGCCTGATTCTGAGATGCATGAACAAGAGTGTCTCTACATACTTCAGGACTGATTCTGAGACGCATGCACAAAAGTGTATCTACATACTACAGGACTGATTCTGAGAAGCATGCACCGTAGTGTCTCTACATACTACCGGACTGATTCTGAGATGCACGCACAAAAAGGTCTACATACTATGGGACTGATTCTGAGATGCATGCACAAGAGTGTCTCTACATACTACGGTGCTGATTCTGAGATGCATGCACAAAAGTGTCTCTACATACTATGGTGCTGATTCTGAGATGCGTGAGCAAGAGTATCTCTACATACTGCAGGCCGGATTCTGAGATGCACGTACAAGAGTGTCTCTACATACTACGGGGCTGATTCTGAGATGCATGAAAAAGAGTATCTCTACATTCTACAGGCCTGATTCTGAGATGTTTGAACAAGAGTGTCTCTACATACCACGAGACTGATTCTGAGATGCATGCACAAGAGTGTCTCTACATACTACAGGACTGATTCTGAGTTGCATGTACAAGAGTGTCTCTACATACTACGGGGCTGATTCTGAGATGCATGAACAAGAGTATCTCTACATACTACAGGGCTGATTCTGAGATGCATTAACAGGAGTGTCTCTAAATACCACGAGACTGATTCTGAGATGCATGCACAAGAGTGCCTCTACATACTTCAGGACTGATTCTGAGATGCATGAACAAGAGTGTCTCTACATAATACAGGCCTGATTCTGAGATTCATGCACCATAGTGTCTCTACATACTACAGGACTGATTCTGAGATGCATGAAAAAGAGTATCTCTACATTCTACAGGCCTGATTCTGAGATGCATGAACAAGAGTGTCTCTACATACCACGAGACTGATTCTGAGATGCATGCCCAAGAGTATCTCTAATAACTACAGGCCTGATTCTGAGATGCACATACAAGAGTGTCTCTACATACTACGGGGCTGATTCTGAGATGCACGAACAAGAGTATCTCTACATACTACAGGCCTGATTCTGAGATGCATGACCAAGTGTGTCTCTACATAGTAAAGGACTGACTCTGAGATGCAAGCACAAGAGTGTCTCTTCATACTACGGGGCTGACTCTGAGATGCATGCACCATAGTGTCCCTTCATACTACGGGGCTGATTCTGAGATGCATGCACCATAGTGTCTCTACATACTACAGGACAGATTCTGAGATGCATGCATCATAGTGTCTCTACATACTACAGGACTGATTCTGAGATGCATGCACAAAAGTGTCTCTATATACTGCTGGACTGATTCTGAGATGCATGCACCATAGTATCTCTACATACTACAGAACTGATTCTGAGATGCATGCACAAGAGTGTCTCTACATACTATGGGGCTGATTCTGAGATGCATGTACCATAGTGTTTCTACATACTACGGGGCTGATTCTGAGATGAATGCACCATAGTATCTCTACATACTACAGGACTGATTCTGAGATGCATGCACAAGAGTGTCTCTACATACTATGGGGCTGATTCTGAGATGCATGCACCATAGTGTCTCTACATACTACAGGACTGATTCTGAGATGCACGCATAAAAGTGTCTCTGCATACTACAGGACTGATTCTGAGATGCACGCGTAAAAGTGTTTCTACATACTACAGGACTGATTCTGAGATGCACGCACAAAAATGTCTCTACATACTACAGGACTGATTCTGAGATGCATGCACCATAGTGTCGCTACATACTACGAGACTGATTCTGAGATGCATGCACAAGAGTGTCTCTACATACCATGAGACTGATTCTAAGATGCATGCACAAGAGTGTCTCTACATACTGCAGGACTGATTCTGAGATGCATGCACCATAATGTCTCTACATACTACGGGGCTGATTCTGAGATGCATGCACCATAGTGTCTATACATAACACAGGAATGATTCCGAGTTACATGCACCATACTGTCTCTACATACTACAGGACTGATTCTGAGATGCATGCACCATAGTGTCTCTACATACTACAAGACTGATTCTGAGATGCATGCACAAAAATGTCTCTACATACTACAGGACTGATTCGGAGATGCATGCACCATAGTGTCTCTACATACTATGAGGCTGATTCTGAGAAGCATGCACAAGAGTGTCTCTACATAGTAAGGGGCTGATTCTGAGATGCATGAACAAGAGTATCTCTACATACTACAGGCCTGATTCTGATATGCACATACAAAAGTGTCTCTACATACTACGGGGCTGATTCTGAGATGCATGAACAAGAGGGTCTCTACATACTACAGGCCTGATTCTGAGATGAATGAACAAGAGTGTCTCTACATACCGCGAGACTGATTCTGAAATGCATGCAGAAGAGTGTCTCTACATAGTATGGGGCTGATTCTGAGATGCATGCACCATAGTGTCTCTACATACTACAGGCCTGATTCTGAGATGCATGAACAAGTGTCTCTACATACCACGAGACTGATTCTGAGATGCATGCATAAGAGTATCTCTACATACTACAGGCCTGATTCTGAATTGCATGCACAAGAGCGTCTCTACATACTACAGGACTGAGTCTGAGATGCATGAACAAGAGTGTCTCTACATACTACGAGGCTGATTCTGAGATGCATGAACAAGAGTATCTCTACATACTACAGGCCTGATTCTGAGATCCACGTACAAGAGTGTCTCTACATACTACGGGGCTGATTCTGAGATGCATGAACAAGATTATCTCTACAAACTACAGACCTGATACTGAGATGCATGAACAAGAGTGTCTCTACATACCACGAGAGTGATTCTGAGATGCATGCACCATAGTGTCTCTACATACTACAGGACTGATTCTGAAATGCATGAACAATAGTGTCTCTACATACTACAGGCCTGATTCTGAGATGCATGCACAAGAGTGTCTCTACATACTACAGGATTGAGTCTGAGATGCATGCACCATGGTGTCTCTACATACTACAGGACTGATTCTGAGATGCATGCACAAAATTGTCTCTACAAACTACAGGACTGATTCTGAGATGCATGCAACATAGTGGCTCTACATACAACAGGACTGATTCTGAGATGCATGCACCATAGTTTCTCTACATACTACAGGACTGATTCTAAGATGCATGCACAAGAGTGTCTCTTCATACTATGGGGCTGATTCTGAGATGCATGCACTATAGTGTCTCTACATACTACAGGACTGATTCTAAGATGCATGCATCATAGTGTCTCTACATACTACAGGACTGATTCTGAGATGCATGCACAAAAGTGTCTCTATATACTACAGTACTGATTCTGAGATGCATGCAACATAGTGTTTCTACATACTACGGGGCTGATTCTGAGATGAATGCACCATAGTATCTCTACATACTACAGGACTGATTCTGAGATGCATGCACAAGAGTGTCTCTACATACTATGGGGCTGATTCTGAGATGCATGCACCATAGTGTCTCTACATACTACAGGACTGATTCTGAGATGCATGCATAAAAGTGTCTACATACTACAGGACTGATTCTGAGATGCACGCGTAAAAGTGTTTCTACATACTACAGGACTGATTCTGAGATGCACGCACAAAAATGTCTCTACATACTACAGGACTGATTCTGAGGTGCATGCACCATAGTGTCTCTACATACTACGAGGCTGATTCTGAGATGCATGCACAAGAGTGTCTCTACATACTGCAGGACTGATTCTGAGATGCATGCACCATAATGTCTCTACATACTACGGGGCTGATTCTGAGATGCATGCACCATAGTGTCTATACATAACACAGGAATGATTCCGAGTTACATGCACCATACTGTCTCTACATACTACAGGACTGATTCTGAGAAGAATGCACCATAGTGTCTCTACATACTACAGGACTGATTCTGAGATGCATGCACAAAAATGTCTCTACATACTACAGGACTGATTCGTAGATGCATGCACCTTAGTGTCTTTACATACAACAGGACTGATTCTGAGATGCATGCACCATAGTTTCTCTACATACTACAGGACTGATTCTGAGATGCATGCACAAGAGTGTCTCTACATACTATGGGGCTGATTCTGAGATGCATGCACCATAGTGTCTCTACATACTACTGGACTGATTCTGAGATGCATGCATCATAGTGTCTCTACATACTACAGGACTGATTCTGAGATGCATGCACAAAAGTGTCTCTATATACTACAGGACTGATTCTGAGATGCATGCAACATAGTGTTTCTACATACTACGGGGCTGATTCTGAGATGAATGCACCATAGTGTCTCTACATACTACAGGACTGATTCTGAGATGCATGCACAAGAGTGTCTCTACATACTATGGGACTGATTCTGAGATTCATGCACCATTGTGTCTCTACATACTACAGGACTGATTCTGAGATGCACGCATAAAAGTGTCTCTACATACTACAGGACTGATTCTGAGATGCATGCATCATAGTGTCTCTACATACTACAGGACTGATTCTGAGATGCATGCACAAAAGTGTCTCTATATACTACTGGACTGATTCTGAGATGCATGCAACATAGTGTTTCTACATACTACGGGGCTGATTCTGAGATGAATGCACTATTGTATCTCTACATACTACAGGACTGATTCTGAGATGCATGCACAAGAGTGTCTCTACATACTATGGGGCTGATTCTGAGATGCATGCACCATAGTGTCTCTACATACTACAGGACTGATTCTGAGATGCATGCATAAAAGTGTCTCTACATACTACAGGACTGATTCTGAGATGCACGCGTAAAAGTGTTTCTACATACTACAGGACTGATTCTGAGATGCACGCACAAAAATGTCTCTACATACTACAGGACTGATTCTGAGGTGCATGCACCATAGTGTTTCTACATACTACGAGGCTGATTCTGAGATGCATGCACAAGAGTGTCTCTACATACTGCAGGACTGATTCTGAGATGCATGCACCATAATGTCTCTACATACTACGGGGCTGATTCTGAGATGCATGCACCATAGTGTCTATACATAACACAGGAATGATTCCGAGTTACATGCACCATACTGTCTCTACATACTACAGGACTGATTCTGAGAAGAATGCACCATAGTGTCTCTACATACTACAGGACTGATTCTGAGATGCATGCACAAAAATGTCTCTACATACTACAGGACTGAGTCGTAGATGCATGCACCTTAGTGTCTTTACATACAACAGGACTGATTCTGAGATGCATGCACCATAATTTCTCTACATACTACAGGACTGATTCTGAGATGCATGCACAAGAGTGTCTCTACATACTATGGGGCTGATTCTGAGATGCATGCACCATAGTGTCTCTACATACTACTGGACTGATTCTGAGATGCATGCATCATAGTGTCTCTACATACTACAGGACTGATTCTGAGATGCATGCACAAAAGTGTCTCTATATACTACAGGACTGATTCTGAGATGCATGCAACATAGTGTTTCTACATACTACGGGGCTGATTCTGAGATGAATGCACCATAGTGTCTCTACATACTACAGGACTGATTCTGAGATGCATGCACAAGAGTGTCTCTACATACTATGGGACTGATTCTGAGATTCATGCACCATTGTGTCTCTACATACTACAGGACTGATTCTGAGATGCACGCATAAAAGTGTCTCTACATACTACAGGACTGATTCTGAGATGCATGCATCATAGTGTCTCTACATACTACAGGACTGATCCTGAGATGCATGCACAAAAGTGTCTCTATATACTACTGGACTGATTCTGAGATGCATGCAACATAGTGTTTCTACATACTACGGGGCTGATTCTGAGATGAATGCACTATTGTATCTCTACATACTACAGGACTGATTCTGAGATGCATGCACAAGAGTGTCTCTACATACTCTGGGGCTGATTCTGAGATGCATGCACCATAGTGTCTCTACATACTACAGGACTGATTCTGAGATGCATGCATAAAAGTGTCTCTACATACTACAGGACTGATTCTGAGATGCACGCGTAAAAGTGTTTCTACATACTACAGGACTGATTCTGAGATGCACGCACAAAAATGTCTCTACATACTACAGGACTGATTCTGAGGTGCAAGCACCATAGTGTCTCTACATACTACGAGGCTGATTCTGAGATCCATGCACAAGAGTGTCTCTACATACCACGAGACTGATTCTAAGATGCATGCACAAGAGTGTCTCTACATACTGCAGGACTGATTCTGAGATGCATGCACCATAATGTCTCTACATACTACGGGGCTGATTCTGAGATGCATGCACCATAGTGTCTATACATAACACAGGAATGATTCCGAGTTACATGCACCATACTGTCTCTACATACTACAGGACTGATTCTGAGATGCATGCACCATATTGTCTCTACATACTACAAGACTGATTCTGAGATGCATGCACAAAAATGTCTCTACATACTACAGGACTGATTCGGAGATGCATGCACCATAGTGTCTCTACATACTATGAGGCTGATTCTGAGAAGCATGCACAAGAGTGTCTCTACATAGTAAGGGGCTGATTCTGAGATGCATGAACAAGAGTATCTCTACATACTACAAGCCTGATTCTGATATGCACATACAAAAGTGTCTCTACATACTACGGGGCTGATTCTGATATGCATGAACAAGAGGGTCTCTACATACTACAGGCCTGATTCTGAGATGAATGAACAAGAGTGTCTCTACATACCGCGAGACTGATTCTGAAATGCATGCAGAAGAGTGTCTCTACATAGTATGGGGCTGATTCTGAGATGCATGCACCATCGTGTATCTACATACTACAGGTCTGATTCTGAGATGCATGAACAAGTGTCTCTACATACCACGAGACTGATTCTGAGATGCATGCATAAGAGTATCTCTACATACTACAGGCCTGATTCTGAATTGCATGCACAAAAGCGTCTCTACATACTACAGGACTGAGTCTGAGATTCATAAACAAGAGTGTCTCTACATACTACAGGCCTGATTCTGAGATCCACGTACAAGAGTGTCTCTACATACTATGGGGCTGATTCTGAGATGCATGAACAAGATTATCTCTACAAACTACAGACCTGATACTGAGATGCATGAACAAGAGTGTCTCTACAGACCACGAGACTGATTCTGAGATGCATGCACCACAGTGTCTCTACATACTACAGGACTGATTCTGAAATGCATGAACAATAGTGTCTCTACATACTACAGGCCTGATTCTGAGATGCATGCACAAGAGTGTCTCTACATACTACAGGATTGAGTCTGAGATGCATGCACCATGGTGTCTCTACATACTACAGGACTGATTCTGAGATGCATGCACAAAATTGTCTCTACAAACTACAGAACTGATTCTGAGATGCATGCAACATAGTGGCTCTACATACAACAGGACTGATTCTGAGATGCATGCACCATAGTTTCTCTACATACTACAGGACTGATTCTGAGATGCATGCACAAGAGTGTCTCTTCATACTATGGGGCTGATTCTAAGATGCATGCACCATAGTGTCTCTACATACTACAGGACTGATTCTGAGATGCATGCATCATAGTGTCTCTACATACTACAGGACTGATTCTGAGATGCATGCACAAAAGTGTCTCTATATACTACAGGACTGATTCTGAGATGCATGCAACATAGTGTTTCTACATACTACGGGGCTGATTCTGAGATGAATGCACCATAGTGTCTCTACATACTACAGAACTGATTCTGAGATGCATGCACAAGAGTGTCTCTACATACTATGGGACTGATTCTGAGATTCATGCACCATTGTGTCTCTACATACTACAGGACTGATTCTGAGATGCACGCATAAAAGTGTCTCTACATACTACAGGACTGATTCTGAGATGCATGCATCATAGTGTCTCTACATACTACAGGACTGATTCTGAGATGCATGCACAAAAGTGTCTCTATATACTACTGGACTGATTCTGAGATGCATGCAACATAGTGTTTCTACATACTACGGGGCTGATTCTGAGATGAATGCACCATAGTATCTCTACATACTGCCGGACTGATTCTGAGATGCATGCACAAGAGTGTCTCTACATACTATGGGGCTGATTCTGAGATGCATGCACCATAGTGTCTCTACATACTACAGGACTGATTCTGAGATGCATGCATAAAAGTGTCTCTACATACTACAGGACTGATTCTGAGATGCACGCGTAAAAGTGTTTCTACATACTACAGGACTGTTTCTGAGATGCACGCTCAAAAATGTCTCTACATACTACAGGACTGATTCTGAGGTGCATGCACCATAGTGTCTCTACATACTACGAGGATGATTCTGAGATGCATGCACAAGAGTGTCTCTACATACTGCAGGACTGATACTGAGATGCATGCACCATAATATCTCTACATACTACGGGGCTGATTCTGAGATGCATGCACCATAGTGTCTATACATAACACAGGAATGATTCCGAGTTACATGCACCATACTGTCTCTACATCCTACAGGACTGATTCTGAGAAGAATGCACCATAGTGTCTCTACATACTACAGGACTGATTCTGAGATGCATGCACAAAAATGTCTCTACATACTACAGGACTGATTCGTAGATGCATGCACCTTAGTGTCTTTACATACTATGAGGCTGATTCTGAGAAGCATGCACAAGAGTGTCTCTACATAGTAAGGGGCTGATTCTGAAATGCATGAACAAGAGTATCTCTACATACTACAGGCCTGATTCTGATATGCACATACAAAAGTGTCTCTACATACTACGGGGCTGATTCTGAGATGCATGAACAAGAGGGTCTCTACATACTACAGGCCTGATTCTGAGATGCATGAACAAGAGTGTCTCTACATACCGCGAGACTGATTCTGAAATGCATGCAGAAGAGTGTCTCTACATAGTATGGGGCTGATTCTGAGATGCATGAACAAGTGTCTCTACATACCACGAGACTGATTCTGAGATGCATGCATAAGAGTATCTCTACATACTACAGGCCTGATTCTGAATTGCATGCACAAGAGCGTCTCTACATACTACAGGACTGAGTCTGAGATGCATGAACAAGAGTGTCTCTACATACTACGAGGCTGATTCTGAGATGCATGAACAAGAGTATCTCTACATACTACAGGCCTGATTCTGTGATCCACGTACAAGAGTGTCTCTACATACTACGGGGCTGATTCTGAGATGCATGAACAAGTAGTATCTCTACATACCATGAGACTGATTCTGAGATGCATGCACCATAGTGTCTATACATACTACAGGACTGATTCTGAAATGCATGAACAATAGTGTCTCTACATACTACAGGCCAGATTCTGAGATGCATGCCCAAGAGCGTCTCTACATACTACAGGATTGAGTCTGAGATGCATGCACAAGAGTGTCTCTACGTACTACGGGGCTGATTCTGAGATGAAAACACAAGAGTGTCTCTACATACTACAGGACTGATTCTGAGATGCATGCACCATAGTGTCTCTACATACTACAGGACTGATTCTGAGATGCATGCACAAAATTGTCTCTACATACTACAGGACTGATTCTGAGATGCATGCACCATAGTGTCTCTACATACAACAGGACTGATTCTGAGATGCATGCACCATAGTTTCTCTACATACTACAGGACTGATTCTGAGATGCATGCACCAGAGTGTCTCTACATACTACAGGACTGATTCTGAGATGCATGCATCATAGTGTCTCTACATACTACAGGACTGATTCTGAGATGCATGCACAAAAGTGTCTCTATATACTACAGGACTGATTCTGAGATGCATGCAACATAGTGTTTCTACATACTACGGGGCTGATTCTGAGATGAATGCACCATAGTGTCTCTACATACTACAGGACTGATTCTGAGATGCATGCACAAGAGTGTCTCTACATACTATGGGACTGATTCAGAGATTCATGCACCATTGTGTCTCTACATACTACAGGACTGATTCTGAGATGCACGCATAAAAGTGTCTCTACATACTACAGGACTGATTCTGAGATGCATGCATCATAGTGTCTCTACATACTACAGGACTGATTCTGAGATGCATGCACAAAAGTGTCTCTATATACTACTGGACTGATTCTGAGATGCATGCAACATAGTGTTTCTACATACTACGGGGCTGATTCTGAGATGAATGCACCATTGTATCTCTACATACTACAGGACTGATTCTGAGATGCATGCACAAGAGTGTCTCTACATACTATGGGGCTGATTCTGAGATGCATGCACCATAGTGTCTCTCCATACTACAGGACTGATTCTGAGATGCACGCATAAAAGTGTCTCTACATACTACAGAACTGATTCTGAGATGCACGCGTAAAAGTGTTTCTACATACTACAGGACTGATTCTGAGATGCACGCACAAAAATGTCTCTACATACTACAGGACTGATTCTGAGGTGCATGCACCATAGTGTCTCTACATACAACGAGGCTGATTCTGAGATGCATGCACAAGAGTGTCTCTACATACCACGAGACTGATTCTAAGATGCATGCACAAGAGTGTCTCTACATACTGCAGGACTGATTCTGAGATGCATGCACCATAATGTCTCTACATACTACGGGGCTGATTCTGAGATGCATGCTCCATAGTGTCTATACATACTACAGGACTGATTCTGAGATGCATGCACCATAGTGTCTCTACATACTACAAGACTGATTCTGAGATGCATGCACAAAAATGTCTCTACATACTACAGGACTGATTCGGAGATGCATGCACCATAGTGTCTCTACATACTATGAGGCTGATTCTGAGAAGCATGCACAAGAGTGTCTCTACATAGTAAGGGGCTGATTCTGAGATGCATGAACAAGAGTATCTCTACATACTACAAGCCTGATTCTGATATGCACATACAAAAGTGTCTCTACATACTACGGGGCTGATTCTGATATGCATGAACAAGAGGGTCTCTACATACTACAGGCCTGATTCTGAGATGAATGAACAAGAGTGTCTCTACATACCGCGAGACTGATTCTGAAATGCATGCAGAAGAGTGTCTCTACATAGTATGGGGCTGATTCTGAGATGCATGCACCATCGTGTCTCTACATACTACAGGCCTGATTCTGAGATGCATGAACAAGTGTCTCTACATACCACGAGACTGATTCTGAGATGCATGCATAAGAGTATCTCTACATACTACAGGCCTGATTCTGAATTGCATGCACAAGAGCGTCTCTACATACTACAGGACTGAGTCTGAGATGCATGAACAAGAGTGTCTCTACATACTACGAGGCTGATTCTGAGATGCATGAACAAGAGTATCTCTACATACTACAGGCCTGATTCTGAGATCCACGTACAAGAGTGTCTCTACATACTACGGGGCTGATTCTGAGATGCATGAACAAGATTATCTCTACAAACTACAGACCTGATACTGAGATGCATGAACAAGAGTGTCTCTACATACCACGAGACTGATTCTGAGATGCATGCACCATAGTGTCTCTACATACTACAGTCCTGATTCTGAGATGCATGCACAACAGTGTCTCTACATACTACAGGATTGAGTCTGAGATGCATGCACCATGGTGTCTCTACATACTACAGGACTGATTCTGAGATGCATGCAACATAGTGGCTCTACATACAACAGGACTGATTCTGAGATGCATGCACCATAGTTTCTCTACATACTACAGGACTGATTCTGAGATCCACGTACAAGAGTGTCTCTACATACTACGGGGCTGATTTTGAGATGCATGAACAAGAGTATCTCTACATACTACAGACCTGATACTGAGATGCATGAACAAGAGTGTCTCTACATTCCACAAGACTGATTCTGAGATGCATGCACCATAGTGTCTCTACACACTACAGGACTGATTCTGAAATGCATGAACAATAGTGTCTCTACATACTACAGGCCTGATTCTGAGATGCATGCATAAGAGTGTCTCTACATACTACAGGATTGAGTCTGAGATGCATGCACAAAAGTGTCTCCACATACTACGGGGCTGATTCTGAGATGCAAACACAAGAGTGTCTCTACATACTACAGGACTGATTCTGAGATGCATGCACCATAGTGTCTCTGCATACTACAGGACTGATTCTGAGATGCATGCACAAAAGTGTCTCTACATACTACAGGACTGATTCTGAGATGCATGCACCATAGTATCTCTACATACAACAGGACTGATTCTGAGATGCATGCACCATAGTTTCTCTACATACTACAGAACTGATTCTGAGATGCATGCACAAGAGTGTCTCTACATACTATGGGGCTGATTCTGAGATGCATGCACCATAGTGTCTCTACATACTACAGGACTGATTCTGAGATGCATGCATCATAGTGTCTCTACATACTACAGGACTGATTCTGAGATGCATGCACAAAAGTGTCTCTATATACTACTGGACTGATTCTGAGATGCATGCACCATAGTTTCTCTACATACTACAGAACTGATTCTGAGATGCATGCACAAGAGTGTCTCTACATACTATGGGGCTGATTATGAGATGCATGCACCATAGTGTTTCTACATACTACGGGGCTGATTCTGAGATGAATGCACCATAGTATCTCTACATACTACAGGACTGATTCTGAGATGCATGCACGAGAGTGTCTCTACATACTATGGGGCTGATTCTGAGATGCATGCACCATAGTGTCTCTACATACTGCAGGACTGATTCTGAGATGCACGCATAAAAGTGTCTCTACATACTACAGGACAGATTCTGAGATGCACGCGTAAAAGTGTTTCTACATACTACAGGACTGATTCTGAGATGCACGCACAAAAATGTCTCTACATACTACAGGACTGATTCTGAGATGCATGCACCATAGTGTCTCTACATACTACGAGGCTGATTCTGAGATGCATGCACAAGAGTGTCTCTACATACCACGAGACTGAATCTAAGATGCATGCACAAGAGTGTCTCTACATACTGCAGGACTGATTCTGAGATGCATGCACCATAATGTCTCTACATACTACGGGGCTGATTCTGAGATGCATGCACCATAGTGTCTATACATAACACAGGAATGATTCCGAGTTACATGCACCATACTGTCTCTACATACTACAGGACTGATTCTGAGATGCATGAACCATAGTGTCTCTACATACTACAGGACTGATTCTGAGATGCATGCACAAAAATGTCTCTACATACTACAGGACTGATTCGGAGATGCATGCAACATAATGTCTCTACATACTATGAGGCTGATTCTGAGAAGCATGCACAAGAGTGTCTCTACATAGTAAGGGGCTGATTCTGAGATGCATGAACAAGAGTATCTCTACATACTACAGGCCTGATTCTGATATGCACATACAAAAGTGTCTCTACATACTACGGGGCTGATTCTGAGATGCATGAACAAGAGGGTCTCTACATACTACAGGCCTGATTCTGAGATGAATGAACAAGAGTGTCTCTACATACCGCGAGACTGATTCTGAAATGCATGCAGAAGAGTGTCTCTACATAGTATGGGGCTGATTCTGAGATGCATGCACCATCGTGTCTCTACATACTACAGGCCTGATTCTGAGATGCATGAACAAGTGTCTCTACATACCACGAGACTGATTCTGAGATGCATGCATAAGAGTATCTCTACATACTACAGGCCTGATTCTGAATTGCATGCACAAGAGTGTCTCTACATACTACAGGACTGAGTCTGAGATGCATGAACAAGAGTGTCTCTACATACTACGAGGCTGATTCTGAGATGCATGAACAAGAGTATCTCTACATACTACAGGCCTGATTCTGAGATCCACGTACAAGAGTGTCTCTACATACTACGGGGCTGATTCTGAGATGCATGAACAAGATTATCTCTACAAACTACAGACCTGATACTGAAATGCATGAACAAGAGTGTCTCTACATACCACGAGAGTGATTCTGGGATGCATGCACCATAGTGTCTCTACATACTACAGGACTGATTCTGAAATGCATGAACAATAGTGTCTCTACATACTACAGGCCTGATTCTGAGATGCATGCACAAGAGTGTCTCTTCATACTACAGGATTGAGTCTGAGATGCATGCACAAGAGTGTCTCTACGTACTACGGGGCTGATTCTGCGATGCAAACACAAGAGGGTCTCTACATACTACATGACTGATTCTGAGATGCACGCACCATGGTGTCTCTACATACTACAGGACTGATTCTGAGATGCATGCACAAAATTGTCTCTACATACTACAGGACTGATTCTGAGATGCATGCACCATAGTGTCTCTACATACAACTGGACTGATTCTGAGATGCATGCACCATAGTTTCTCTACATACTACAGGACTGATTCTGAGATGCATGCACAAGAGTGTCTCTACATACTATGGGGCTGATTCTGAGATGCATGCACCATAGTGTCTCTACATACTACAGGACTGATTCTGAGATGCATGCATCATAGTGTCTCTACATACTACAGGACTGATTCTGAGATGCATGCACAAAAGTGTCTCTATATACTACAGGACTGATTCTGAGATGCATGCAACATAGTGTTTCTACATACTTCGGGGCTGATTCTGAGATGAATGCACCATAGTGTCTCTACATACTACAGGACTGATTCTGAGATGCAAGCACAAGAGTGTCTCTACATACTATGGGACTGATTCTGAGATGCATGCACCATTGTGTCTCTACATACTACAGGACTGATTCTGAGATGCACGCATAAAAGTGTCTCTACATACTACAGGACTGATTCTGAGATGCATGCATCATAGTGTCTCTACATACTACAGGACTGATTCTGAGATGCATGCACAAAAGTGTCTCTATATACTACAGGACTGATTCTGAGATGCATGCAACATAGTGTTTCTACATACTACGGGGCTGATTCTGAGATGAATGCACCATAGTATCTCTACATACTACAGGACTGATTCTGAGATGCATGCACAAGAGTGTCTCTACATACTATGGGGCTGATTCTGAGATGCATGCACCATAGTGTCTCTACATACTACAGGACTGATTCTGAGATGCATGCATAAAAGTGTCTCTACATACTACAGGACTGATTCTGAGATGCACGCGTAAAAGTGTTTCTACATACTACAGGACTGATTCTGAGATGCATGCACAAAAATGTCTCTACATACTACAGGACTGATTCTGAGGTGCATGCACCATAGTGTCTCTACATACTATGAGGCTGATTCTGAGATGCATGCACAAGAGTGTCTCTACATACCACGAGTCTGATTCTAAGATGCATGCACAAGAGTGTCTCTACATACTGCAGGACTGATTCTGAGATGCATGCACCATAATGTCTCTACATACTACGGGGCTGATTCTGAGATGCATGCACCATAGTGTCTCTACGTACTACAGGACTGATTCTGAGATGCATGCTCAAAAATGTCTCTACATACTACAGGACTGATTCGGAGATGCATGCACCATAGTGTCTCTACATACTATGAGGCTGATTCTGAGAAGCATGCACAAGAGTGTCTCTACATAGTAAGGGGCTGATTCTCAGATGCATGAACAAGAGTATCTCTACATACTACAGGCCTGATTCTGATATGCACATACAAAAGTGTCTCTACATACTACGGGGCTGATTCTGAGATGCATGAACAAGAGGGTCTCTACATACTACAGGCGTGATTCTGAGATGCATGAACAAGAGTGTCTCTACATACCGCGAGACTGATTCTGAAATGCATGCAGAAGAGTGTCTCTACATAGTATGGGGCTGATTCTGAGATGCATGCACCATCGTGTCTCTACATACTACAGGCCTGATTCTGAGATGCATGAACAAGTGTCTCTACATACCACGAGACTGATTCTGAGATGCATGCATAAGAGTATCTCTACATACTACAGGCCTGATTCTGAATTGCATGCACAAGAGCGTCTCTACATACTACAGGACTGAGTCTGAGATGCATGAACAAGAGTGTCTCTACATACTATGAGGCTGATTCTGAGATGCATGAACAAGAGTATCTCTACATACTACAGGCCTGATTCTGTGATCCACGTACAAGAGTGTCTCTACATACTACGGGGCTGATTCTGAGATGCATGAACAAGAGTATCTCTACAAACTACAGACCTGATACTGAGATGCATGAACAAGAGTGTCTCTACATACCACGAGACTGATTCTGAGATGCATGCACCATAGTGTCTCTACATACTACAGGACTGATTCTGAAATGCATGAACAATAGTGTCTCTACATACTACAGGCCTGATTCTGAGATGCATGCACAAGAGTGTCTCTACATACTACAGGATTGAGTCTGAGATGCATGCACACGAGTGTCTCTACGTACTACGGGGCTGATTCTGAGATGAAAACACAAGAGTGTCTCTACATACTACAGGACTGATTCTGAGATGCATGCACCATAGTGTGTCTACATACTACAGGACTGATTCTGAGATGCATGCACAAATTGTCTCTACATACTACAGGACTGATTCTGAGATGCATGCACCATAGTGTCTCTACATACAACAGGACTGTTTCTGAGATGCATGCACCATAGTATCTCTACATACTACAGGACTGATTCTGAGATGCATGCACAAGAGTGTCTCTACATACTATGGGGCTGATTCTGAGATGCATACACCATATAGTGCCTCTACGTACTACAGGACTGATTCTGAGATGCATGCATCATAGTGTCTCTACATACTACAGGACTGATTCTGAGATGCATGCACAAAAGTGTCTCTATATACTACAGGACTGATTCTGAGATGCATGCAACATAGTGTTTCTACATACTTTGGGGCTGATTCTGAGATGAATGCACCATAGTGTCTCTACATACTACAGGACTGATTCTGAGATGCATGCACAAGAGTGTCTCTACATACTATGGGATTGATTCTGAGATGCATGCACCATTGTGTCTCTACATACTACAGGACTGATTCTGAGATGCACGCATAAAAGTGTCTCTACATACTACAGGACTGATTCTGAGATGCATGCATAAAAGTGTTTCTACATACTACAGGACTGATTCTGAGATGCACGCACAAAAATGTCTCTACATACTACAGGATTGATTCTGAGATGCATGCACCATAGTGTCTCTACATACTACGAGGCTGATTCTGAGATGCATGCACAAGAGTGTCTCTACATACCACGAGACTGATTCTAAGATGCATGCACAAGAGTGTCTCTACATACTGCAGGACTGATTCTGAGATGCATGCACCATAATGTCTCTACATACTACGGGGCTGATTATGAGATGCATGCATCATAGTGTCTCTACATACTACAGGACTGATTCTGAGATGCATGCACAAAAATGTCTCTACATACTACAGGACTGATTTAGAGATCCATGCACCATAGTGTCTCTACATACTATGAGGCTGATTCTGAGATGCATGCACAAGAGTGTCTCTACATAGTAAGGGGCTGATTCTGAGATGCATGAACAAGAGTATCTCTACATACTACAGGCCTGATTCTGAGATGCATGAACAAGAGTGCCTCTACATACCACGAGACTGATTCTGAGATGCATGCATAAGAGTATGTCTACATACTACTGCCTGATTCTGAATTGCATGCACAAGAGACCTCTACATACTACAGGACTGAGTCTGAGATGCATGAACAAGAGTGTCTCTACGTACTACAGGCCTGATTCTGATATGCAAATACAATAGTGTCTCTACATACTATGGGGCTCATTCTGAGATGCATGCACTAGAGTGTCTCTACATACTACAGGACTGATTTTGAGATGCATGCACAAGAGTGTCTCTACATACTATGGAGCTGATTCTGAGATGCATGCACAAGAGTGTCTCTACATACTACAGGACTGATTCTGAGATGCATGCACAAGAGTGTCTCTACATACTACAGGACTGATTCTGAGATGCATGCACCATAGTGTCTCTACATACTACGAGGCTGATTCTGAGATGCATGTAGAAGAGTGTTTCTACATGCTAAGGGGCTGATTCTGAGATGCATGAAAAAGAGTATCTCTACATTCTACAGGCCTGATTCTGAGATGCATGAACAAGAGTGTCTCTACATACTTCAGGACTGATTCTGAGACGCATGCACAAAAGTGTATCTACATACTACAGGACTGATTCTGAGAAGCATGCACCGTAGTGTCTCTACATACTACCGGACTGATTCTGAGATGCACGCACAAAAAGGTCTACATACTATGGGACTGATTCTGAGATGCATGCACAAGAGTGTCTCTACATACTACGGTGCTGATTCTGAGATGCATGCACAAAAGTGTCTCTACATACTATGGTGCTGATTCTGAGATGCGTGAGCAAGAGTATCTCTACATACTGCAGGCCGGATTCTGAGATGCACGTACAAGAGTGTCTCTACATACTACGGGGCTGATTCTGAGATGCATGAAAAAGAGTATCTCTACATTCTACAGGCCTGATTCTGAGATGTTTGAACAAGAGTGTCTCTACATACCACGAGACTGATTCTGAGATGCATGCACAAGAGTGTCTCTACATACTACAGGACTGATTCTGAGTTGCATGTACAAGAGTGTCTCTACATACTACGGGGCTGATTCTGAGATGCATGAACAAGAGTATCTCTACATACTACAGGGCTGATTCTGAGATGCATTAACAGGAGTGTCTCTAAATACCACGAGACTGATTCTGAGATGCATGCACAAGAGTGCCTCTACATACTTCAGGACTGATTCTGAGATGCATGAACAAGAGTGTCTCTACATAATACAGGCCTGATTCTGAGATGCATGAACAAGAGTGTCTCTACATACCACGAGACTGATTCTGAGATGCATGCCCAAGAGTATCTCTAATAACTACAGGCCTGATTCTGAGATGCACATACAAGAGTGTCTCTACATACTACGGGGCTGATTCTGAGATGCACGAACAAGAGTATCTCTACATACTACAGGCCTGATTCTGAGATGCATGACCAAGTGTGTCTCTACATATTAAAGGACTGACTCTGAGATGCAAGCACAAGAGTGTCTCTTCATACTACGGGGCTGACTCTGAGATGCATGCACCATAGTGTCCCTTCATACTACGGGGCTGATTCTGAGATGCATGCACCATAGTGTCTCTACATACTACAGGACTGATTCTGAGATGCATGCATCATAGTGTCTCTACATACTACAGGACTGATTCTGAGATGCATGCACAAAAGTGTCTCTATATACTACTGGACTGATTCTGAGATGCATGCACCATAGTTTCTCTACATACTACAGAACTGATTCTGAGATGCATGCACAAGAGTGTCTCTACATACTATGGGGCTGATTCTGAGATGCATGCACCATAGTGTTTCTACATACTACGGGGCTGATTCTGAGATGAATGCACCATAGTATCTCTACATACTACAGGACTGATTCTGAGATGCATGCACAAGAGTGTCTCTACATACTATGGGGCTGATTCTGAGATGCATGCACCATAGTGTCTCTACATACTACAGGACTGATTCTGAGATGCACGCATAAAAGTGTCTCTACATACTACAGGACTGATTCTGAGATGCACGCGTAAAAGTGTTTCTACATACTACAGGACTGATTCTGAGATGCACGCACAAAAATGTCTCTACATACTACAGGACTGATTCTGAGATGCATGCACCATAGTGTCGCTACATACTACGAGACTGATTCTGAGATGCATGCACAAGAGTGTCTCTACATACCACGAGACTGATTCTAAGATGCATGCACAAGAGTGTCTCTACATACTGCAGGACTGATTCTGAGATGCATGCACCATAATGTCTCTACATACTACGGGGCTGATTCTGAGATGCATGCACCATAGTGTCTATACATAACACAGGAATGATTCCGAGTTACATGCACCATACTGTCTCTACATACTACAGGACTGATTCTGAGATGCATGCACCATAGTGTCTCTACATACTACAAGACTGATTCTGAGATGCATGCACAAAAATGTCTCTACATACTACAGGACTGATTCGGAGATGCATGCACCATAGTGTCTCTACATACTATGAGGCTGATTCTGAGAAGCATGCACAAGAGTGTCTCTACATAGTAAGGGGCTGATTCTGGGATGCATGAACAAGAGTATCTCTACATACTACAGGCCTGATTCTGATATGCACATACAAAAGTGTCTCTACATACTACGGGGCTGATTCTGAGATGCATGAACAAGAGGGTCTCTACATACTACAGGCCTGATTCTGAGATGAATGAACAAGAGTGTCTCTACATACCGCGAGACTGATTCTGAAATGCATGCAGAAGAGTGTCTCTACATAGTATGGGGCTGATTCTGAGATGCATGCACCATAGTGTCTCTACATACTACAGGCCTGATTCTGAGATGCATGAACAAGTGTCTCTACATACCACGAGACTGATTCTGAGATGCATGCATAAGAGTATCTCTACATACTACAGGCCTGATTCTGAATTGCATGCACAAGAGCGTCTCTACATACTACAGGACTGAGTCTGAGATGCATGAACAAGAGTGTCTCTACATACTACGAGGCTGATTCTGAGATGCATGAACAAGAGTATCTCTACATACTATAGGCCTGATTCTGAGATCCACGTACAAGAGTGTCTCTACATACTACGGGGCTGATTCTGAGATGCATGAACAAGATTATCTCTACAAACTACAGACCTGATACTGAGATGCATGAACAAGAGTGTCTCTACATACCACGAGACTGATTCTGAGATGCATGCACCATAGTGTCTCTACATACTACAGGACTGATTCTGAAATGCATGAACAATAGTGTCTCTACATACTACAGGCCTGATTCTGAGATGCATGCACAAGAGTGTCTCTACATACTACAGGATTGAGTCTGAGATGCATGCACCATGGTGTCTCTACATACTACAGGCCTGATTCTGAGATGCATGCACAAAATTGTCTCTACAAACTACAGGACTGATTCTGAGATGCATGCAACATAGTGGCTCTACATACAACAGGACTGATTCTGAGATGCATGCACCATAGTTTCTCTACATACTACAGGACTGATTCTGAGATGCATGCACAAGAGTGTCTCTTCATACTGTGGGGCTGATTCTGAGATGCATGCACCATAGTGTCTCTACATACTACAGGACTGATTCTGAGATGCATGCATCATAGTGTCTCTACATACTACAGGACTGATTCTGAGATGCATGCACAAAAGTGTCTCTATATACTACAGTACTGATTCTGAGATGCATGCAACATAGTGTTTCTACATACTACGGGGCTGATTCTGAGATTAATGCACCATAGTGTCTCTACATACTACAGGACTGATTCTGAGATGCATGCACAAGAGTGTCTCTACATACTATGGGACTGATTCTGAGATTCATGCACCATTGTGTCTCTACATACTACAGGACTGATTCTGAGATGCACGCATAAAAGTGTCTCTACATACTACAGGACTGATTCTGAGATGCATGCATCATAGTGTCTCTACATACTACAGGACTGATTCTGAGATGCATGCACAAAAGTGTCTCTATATACTACTGGACTGATTCTGAGATGCATGCAACATAGTGTTTCTACATACTACGGGGCTGATTCTGAGATGAATGCACCATAGTATCTCTACATACTACAGGACTGATTCTGAGATGCATGCACAAGAGTGTCTCTACATACTATGGGGCTGATTCTGAGATGCATGCACCATAGTGTCTCTACATACTACAGGACTGATTCTGAGATGCATGCATAAAAGTTTCTACATACTACAGGACTGATTCTGAGATGCACGCGTAAAAGTGTTTCTACATACTACAGGACTGATTCTGAGATGCACGCACAAAAATGTCTCTACATACTAAAGGACTGATTCTGAGGTGCATGCACCATAGTGTCTCTACATACTACGAGGCTGATTCTGAGATGCATGCACAAGAGTGTCTCTACATACTGCAGGACTGATTCTGAGATGCATTCACCATAATGTCTCTACATACTACGGGGCTGATTCTGAGATGCATGCACCATAGTGTCTATACATAACACAGGAATGATTCCGAGTTACATGCACCATACTGTCTCTACATACTACAGGACTGATTCTGAGAAGAATGCACCATAGTGTCTCTACATACTACAGGACTGATTCTGAGATGCATGCACAAAAATGTCTCTATATACTACAGGACTGATTCGTAGATGCATGCACCTTAGTGTCTTTACATACAACAGGACTGAATCTGAGATGCATGCACCATAGTTTCTCTACATACTACAGGACTGATTCTGAGATGCATGCACAAGAGTGTCTCTACATACTATGGGGCTGATTCTGAGATGCATGCACCATAGTGTCTCTACATACTACTGGACTGATTCTGAGATGCATGCTTCATAGTGTCTCTACATACTACAGGACTGATTCTGAGATGCATGCACAAAAGTGTCTCTATATACTACAGGACTGATTCTGAGATGCATGCAACATAGTGTTTCTACATACTACGGGGCTGATTCTGAGATGAATGCACCATAGTGTCTCTACATACTACAGGACTGACTCTGAGATGCATGCACAAGAGTGTCTCTACATACTATGGGACTGATTCTGAGATTCATGCACCATTGTGTCTCTACATACTACAGGACTGATTCTGAGATGCACGCATAAAAGTGTCTCTACATACTACAGGACTGATTCTGAGATGCATGCATCATAGTGTCTCTACATACTACAGGACTGATTCTGAGATGCATGCACAAAAGTGTCTCTATATACTACTGGACTGATTCTGAGATGCATGCAACATAGTGTTTCTACATACTACGGGGCTGATTCTGAGATGAATGCACTATTGTATCTCTACATACTACAGGACTGATTCTGAGATGCATGCACAAGAGTGTCTCTACATACTATGGGGCTGATTCTGAGATGCATGCACCATAGTGTCTCTACATACTACAGGACTGATTCTGAGATGCATGCACAAAAATGTCTCTATATACTACAGGACTGATTCGTAGATGCATGCACCTTAGTGTCTTTACATACAACAGGACTGAATCTGAGATGCATGCACCATAGTTTCTCTACATACTACAGGACTGATTCTGAGATGCATGCACAAGAGTGTCTCTACATACTATGGGGCTGATTCTGAGATGCATGCACCATAGTGTCTCTACATACTACTGGACTGATTCTGAGATGCATGCTTCATAGTGTCTCTACATACTACAGGACTGATTCTGAGATGCATGCACAAAAGTGTCTCTATATACTACAGGACTGATTCTGAGATGCATGCAACATAGTGTTTCTACATACTACGGGGCTGATTCTGAGATGAATGCACCATAGTGTCTCTACATACTACAGGACTGACTCTGAGATGCATGCACAAGAGTGTCTCTACATACTATGGGACTGATTCTGAGATTCATGCACCATTGTGTCTCTACATACTACAGGACTGATTCTGAGATGCACGCATAAAAGTGTCTCTACATACTACAGGACTGATTCTGAGATGCATGCATCATAGTGTCTCTACATACTACAGGACTGATTCTGAGATGCATGCACAAAAGTGTCTCTATATACTACTGGACTGATTCTGAGATGCATGCAACATAGTGTTTCTACATACTACGGGGCTGATTCTGAGATGAATGCACTATTGTATCTCTACATACTACAGGACTGATTCTGAGATGCATGCACAAGAGTGTCTCTACATACTATGGGGCTGATTCTGAGATGCATGCACCATAGTGTCTCTACATACTACAGGACTGATTCTGAAATGCATGCATAAAAGTGTCTCTACATACTACAGGACTGATTCTGAGATGCACGCGTAAAAGTGTTTCTACATACTACAGGACTGATTCTGAGATGCACGCACAAAAATGTCTCTACATACTACAGGACTGATTCTGAGGTGCAAGCACCATAGTGTCTCTACATACTACGAGGCTGATTCTGAGATGCATGCACAAGAGTGTCTCTACATACCACGAGACTGATTCTAAGATGCATGCACAAGAGTGTCTCTACATACTGCAGAACTGATTCTGAGATGCATGCACCATAATGTCTCTACATACTACTGGGCTGATTCTGAGATGCATGCACCATAGTGTCTATACATAACACAGGAATGATTCCGAGTTACATGCACCATACTGTCTCTACATACTACAGGACTGATTCTGAGATGCATGCACCATAGTGTCTCTACATACTACAAGACTGATTCTGAGATGCATGCACAAAAATGTCTCTACATACTACAGGACTGATTCGGAGATGCATGCACCATAGTGTCTCTACATACTATGAGGCTGATTCTGAGAAGCATGCACAAGAGTGTCTCTACATAGTAAGGGGCTGATTCTGAGATGCATGAACAAGAGTATCTCTACATACTACAAGCCTGATTCTGATATGCACATACAAAAGTGTCTCTACATACTACGGGGCTGATTCTGATATGCATGAACAAGAGGGTCTCTACATACTACAGGCCTGATTCTGAGATGAATGAACAAGAGTGTCTCTACATACCGCGAGACTGATTCTGAAATGCATGCAGAAGAGTGTCTCTACATAGTATGGGGCTGATTCTGAGATGCATGCACCATCGTGTCTCTACATACTACAGGCCTGATTCTGAGATGCATGAACAAGTGTCTCTACATACCACGAGACTGATTCTGAGATGCATGCATAAGAGTATCTCTACATACTACTGGCCTGATTCTGAATTGCATGCACAAAAGCGTCTCTACATACTACAGGACTGAGTCTGAGATGCATGAACAAGAGTGTCTCTACATACTACGAGGCTGATTCTGAGATGCATGAACAAGAGTATCTCTACATACTACAGGCCTGATTCTGAGATCCACGTACAAGAGTGTCTCTACATACTACGGGGCTGATTCTGAGATGCATGAACAAGATTATCTCTACAAACTACAGACCTGATACTGAGATGCATGAACAAGAGTGTCTCTACATACCACGAGACTGATTCTGAGATGCATGCACCATAGTGTCTCTACATACTACAGGACTGATTCTGAAATGCATGAACAATAGTGTCTCTACATACTACAGGCCTGATTCTGAGATGCATGCACAAGAGTGTCTCTACATACTACAGGATTGAGTCTGAGATGCATGCACCATGGTGTCTCTACATACTACAGGACTGATTCTGAGATGCATGCACAAAATTGTCTCTACAAACTACAGAACTGATTCTGAGATGCATGCAACATAGTGGCTCTACATACAACAGGACTGATTCTGAGATGCATGCACCATAGTTTGTCTACATACTACAGGACTGATTCTGAGATGCATGCACAAGAGTGTCTCTTCATACTATGGGGCTGATTCTAAGATGCATGCACCATAGTGTCTCTACATACTACAGGACTGATTCTGAGATGCATGCATCATAGTGTCTCTACATACTACAGGACTGATTCTGAGATGCATGCACAAAAGTGTCTCTATATACTACAGGACTGATTCTGAGATGCATGCAACATAGTGTTTCTACATACTACGGGGCTGATTCTGAGATGAATACACCATAGTGTCTCTACATACTACAGGACTGATTCTGAGATGCATGCACAAGAGTGTCTCTACATACTATGGGACTGATTCTGAGATTCATGCACCATTGTGTCTCTACATACTACAGGACTGATTCTGAGATGCACGCATAAAAGTGTCTCTACATACTACAGGACTGAGTCTGAGATGCATGAACAAGAGTGTCTCTACATACTACGAGGCTGATTCTGAGATGCATGAACAAGAGTATCTCTACATACTACAGGCCTGATTCTGTGATCCACGTACAAGAGTGTCTCTACATACTACGGGGCTGATTCTGAGATGCATGAACAAGAGTATCTCTACATACCACGAGACTGATTCTGAGATGCATGCACCATAGTGTCTCTACATACTACAGGACTGATTCTGAAATGCATGAACAATAGTGTCTCTACATACTACAGGCCTGATTCTGAGATGCATGCACAAGAGTGTCTCTACATACTACAGGATTGAGTCTGAGATGCATGCACAAGAGTGTCTCTACGTACTACGGGGCTGATTCTGAGATGAAAACACAAGAGTGTCTCTACATACTACAGGACTGATTCTGAGATGCATGCACCATAGTGTCTCTACATACTACAGGACTGATTCTGAGATGCATGCACAAAATTGTCTCTACATACTACAGGACTGATTCTGAGATGCATGCACCATAGTGTCACTACATACAACAGGACTGATTCTGAGATGCATGCACCATAGTTTCTCTACATACTACAGGACTGATTCTGAGATGCATGCACCATAGTGTCTCTACATACTACAGGACTGATTCTGAGATGCATGCATCATAGTGTCTCTACATACTACAGGACTGATTCTGAGATGCATGCACAAAAGTGTCTCTATATACTACAGGACTGATTCTGAGATGCATGCAACATAGTGTTTCTACATACTTCGGGGCTGATTCTGAGATGAATGCACCATAGTGTCTCTACATACTACAGGACTGATTCTGAGATGCATGCACAAGAGTGTCTCTACATACTATGGGACTGATTCAGAGATGCATGCACCATTGTGTCTCTACATACTACAGGACTGATTCTGAAATGCACGCATAAAAGTGTCTCTACATACTACAGGACTGATTCTGAGATGCACGCATAAAAGTGTTTCTACATACTACAGGACTGATTCTGAGATGCACGCACAAAAATGTCTCTACATACTACAGGATTGATTCTGAGATGCATGCACCATAGTGTCTCTACATACTACGAGGCTGATTCTGAGATGCATGCACAAGAGTGTCTCTACATACCACGAGACTGATTCTAAGATGCATGCATAAGAGTGTCTCTACATACTGCAGGACTGATTCTGAGATGCATGCACCATAATGTCTCTACATACTACGGGGCTGATTCTGAGATGCATGCACCATAGTGTCTATACATAACACAGGAATGATTCCGAGTTGCATGCACCATAGTGTCTCTACATACTACAGGACTGATTATGAGATGCATGCACCATAGTGTCTCTACATACTACAGGACTGATTCTGAGATGCTTGCACAAAAATATCTCTACATACTACAGGACTGATTTAGAGATCCATGCACCATAGTGTCTCTACATACTATGAGGCTGATTCTGAGATGCATGCACAAGAGTGTCTCTACATAGTAAGGGGCTGATTCTGAGATGCATGAACAAGAGTATCTCTACATACTACAGGCCTGATTCTGAGATGCATGAACAAGAGTGTCTCTACATACTATGGGGCTGATTCTGAGATGCATGAACAAGATTATCTCTACAAACTACAGACCTGATACTGAGATGCATGAACAAGAGTGTCTCTACATACCACGAGACTGATTCTGAGATGCATGCACCATAGTGTCTCTACATACTACAGGACTGATTCTGAAATGCATGAACAATAGTGTCTCTACATACTACAGGCCTGATTCTGATATGCACATACAAAAGTGTCTCTACATACTACAGGGCTGATTCTGAGATGCATGAACAAGAGGGTCTCTACATACTACAGGCCTGATTCTGAGATGCATGAACAAGAGTGTCTCTACATACCGCGAGACTGATTCTGAAATGCATGCAGAAGAGTGTCTCTACATAGTATGGGGCTGATTCTGAGATGCATGCACCATCGTATCTCTACATACTACAGGCCTGATTCTGAGATGCATGAACAAGTGTCTCTACATACCACGAGACTGATTCTGAGATGCATGCATAAGAGTATCTCTACATACTACAGGCCTGATTCTGAATTGCATGCACAAGAGCGTCTCTACATACTACAGGACTGAGTCTGAGATGCATGAATAAGAGTGTCTCTACATACTACGAGGCTGATTCTGAGATGCATGAACAAGAGTATCTCTACATACTACAGGCCTGATTCTGTGATCCACGTACAAGAGTGTCTCTACATACTACGGGGCTGATTCTGAGATGCATGAACAAGAGTATCTCTACATACCACGAGACTGATTCTGATATGCATGCACCATAGTGTCTCTACATACTACAGGACTGATTCTGAAATGCATGAACAATAGTGTCTCTACATACTACAGGCCTGATTCTGAGATGCATGCACAAGAGTGTCTCTACATACTACAGGATTGAGTCTGAGATGCATGCACAAGAGTGTCTCTACGTACTACGGGGCTGATTCTGAGATGAAAACACAAGAGTGTCTCTACATACTACAGGACTGATTCTGAGATGCATGCACCATAGTGTCTCTACATACTACAGGACTGATTCTGAGATGCATGCACAAAATTGTCTCTACATACTACAGGACTGATTCTGAGATGCATGCACCATAGTGTCTCTACATACAACAGGACTGATTCTGAGATGCATGCACCATAGTTTCTCTACATACTACAGGACTGATTCTGAGATGCATGCACCATAGTGTCTCTACATACTACAGGACTGATTCTGAGATGCATGCATCATAGTGTCTCTACATACTACAGGACTGATTCTGAGATGCATGCACAAAAGTGTCTCTATATACTACAGGACTGATTCTGAGATGCATGCAACATAGTGTTTCTACATACTTCGGGGCTGATTCTGAGATGAATGCACCATAGTGTCTCTACATACTACAGGACTGATTCTGAGATGCATGCACAAGAGTGTCTCTACATACTATGGGACTGATTCAGAGATGCATGCACCATTGTGTCTCTACATACTACAGGACTGATTCTGAAATGCACGCATAAAAGTGTCTCTACATACTACAGGACTGATTCTGAGATGCACGCATAAAAGTGTTTCTACATACTACAGGACTGATTCTGAGATGCACGCACAAAAATGTCTCTACATACTACAGGATTCATTCTGAGATGCATGCACCATAGTGTCTCTACATACTACGAGGCTGATTCTGAGATGCATGCACAAGAGTGTCTCTACATACCACGAGACTGATTCTAAGATGCATGCATAAGAGTGTCTCTACATACTGCAGGACTGATTCTGAGATGCATGCACCATAATGTCTCTACATACTACGGGGCTGATTCTGAGATGCATGCACCATAGTGTCTATACATAACACAGGAATGATTCCGAGTTGCATGCACCATAGTGTCTCTACATACTACAGGACTGATTATGAGATGCATGCACCATAGTGTCTCTACATACTACAGGACTGATTCTGAGATGCATGCACAAAAATATCTCTACATACTACAGGACTGATTTAGAGATCCATGCACCATAGTGTCTCTACATACTATGAGGCTGATTCTGAGATGCATGCACAAGAGTGTCTCTACATAGTAAGGGGCTGATTCTGAGATGCATGAACAAGAGTATCTCTACATACTACAGGCCTGATTCTGAGATGCATGAACAAGAGTGTCTCTACATACCGCGAGACTGATTCTGAAATGCATGCAGAAGAGTGTCTCTACATAGTATGGGGCTGATTCTGAGATGCATGCACCATAGTGTCTCTACATACTACAGGCCTGATTCTGAGATGCATGAACAAGTGTCTCTACATACCACGAGACTGATTCTGAGATGCATGCATAAGAGTATGTCTACATACTACTGGCCTGATTCTGAATTGCATGCACAAGAGACCTCTACATACTACAGGACTGAGTCTGAGATGCATGAACAAGAGTGTCTCTACATACTACAGGCCTGATTCTGATATGCACATACAATACTGTCTCTACATACTATGGGGCTCATTCTGAGAAGCATGCACTAGAGTGTTTCTACATACTACAGGACTGATTTTGAGATTCATGCACAAGAGTGTCTCTACATACTATGGAGCTGATTCTGAGATGCATGCACAAGAGTGTCTCTACATACTACAGGACTGATTCTGAGATGCATGCACAAGAGTGTCTCTACATACTACAGGACTGATTCTGAGATGCATGCACAAGAGTGTCTCTACATACTACAGGACTGATTCTGAGATGCACGCACAAAAAGGTCTACTTACTACAGGACTGATTCTGAGATGCATGCACCATAGTGTCTCTACATACTACAGGACTGATTCTGAGATGCATGCACCATAGTGTCTCTACATACTACAGGACTGATTCTGAGATGCACGCACAAAAAGGTCTACTTACTACAGGACTGATTCTGAGATGCATGCACCATAGTGTCTCTACATACTACGAGGCTGATTCTGAGATGCATGTAGAAGAGTGTTTCTACATGCTAAGGGGCTGATTCTGAGATGCATCAAAAAGAGTATCTCTACATTCTACAGGCCTGATTCTGAGATGCATGAACAAGAGTGTCTCTACATACTTCAGGACTGATTCTGAGACGCATGCACAAAAGTGTATCTACATACTACAGGACTGATTCTGAGATGCATGCACCGTAGTGTCTCTACATACTACAGGTCTGATTCTGAGATGCACGCACAAAAAGGTCTACATACTATGGGACTGATTCTGAGATGCATGCACAAGAGTGTCTCTACATACTACGGTGCTGATTCTGAGATGCATGCACAAAAGTGTCTATACATACTATGGTGCTGATTCTGAGATGCGTGAGCAAGAGTATCTCTACATACTACAGGCCGGATTCTGAGATGCACGTACAAGAGTGTCTCTACATACTACGGGGCTGATTCTGAGATGCATGAAAAAGAGTATCTCTACATTCTACAGGCCTGATTCTGAGATGTTTGAACAAGAGTGTCTCTACATACCACGAGACTGATTCTGAGATGCATGCACAAGAGTGTCTCTACATACTACAGGACTGATTCTGAGTTGCACGTACAAGAGTGTATCTACATACTACGGGGTTGATTCTGAGATGCATGAACAAGAGTATCTCTACATACTACAGGGCTGATTCTGAGATGCATTAACAGGAGTGTCTCTAAATACCACGAGACTGATTCTGAGATGCATGCCCAAGAGTATCTCTAATAACTACAGGCCTGATTCTGAGATGCACATACAAGAGTGTCTCTACATACTACGGGGCTGATTCTGAGATGCACGAACAAGAGTATCTCTACATACTTCAGGCCTGATTCTGAGATGCATGACTAAGTGTGTCTCTACATATTAAAGGACTGACTCTGAGATGCAAGCACAAGAGTGTCTCTTCATACTACGGGGCTGATTCTGAGATGCATGCACCATAGTGTCCCTTCATACTACAGGGCTGATTCTGAGATGCATGCACCATAGTGTCTCTACATACTACAGGACTGATTCTGAGATGCATGCATCATAGTGTCTCTACATACTACAGGACTGATTCTGAGATGCATGCACAAAAGTGTCTCTATATATTACTGGACTGATTCTGAGATGCATGCACCATAGTTTCTCTTTATACTACAGAACTGATTCTGAGATGCATGCACAAGAGTGTCTCTACATACTATGGGGCTGATTCTGAGATGCATGCACCATAGTGTTTCTACATACTACGGGGCTGATTCTGAGATGAATGCACCATAGTATCTCTACATACTACAGGACTGGTTCTGAGATGCATGCACAATAGTGTCTCTACATACTATGGGGCTGATTCTGAGATGCATGCACCATAGTGTCTCTACATACTACAGGACTGATTCTGAGATGCACGCATAAAAGTGTCTCTACATACTACAGGACTGATTCTGAGATGCACGCGTAAAAGTGTTTCTACATACTACAGGACTGATTCTGAGATGCACGCACAAACATGTCTCTACATACTACAGGACTGATTCTGAGATGCATGCACCATAGTGTCTCTACATACTACAAGACTGATTCTGAGATGCATGAACAAGTGTCTCTACATACCACGAGACTGATTCTGAGATGCATGCATAAGAGTATCTCTACATACTACAGGCCTGATTCTGAATTGCATGCACAAGAGCGTCTCTACATACTACAGGACTGAGTCTGAGATGCATGAACAAGAGTGTCTCTACATACTACGAGGCTGATTCTGAGATGCATGAACAAGAGTATCTCTACATACTACAGGCCTGATTCTGAGATCCACGTACAAGAGTGTCTCTACATACTACGGGGCTGATTCTGAGATGCATGAACAAGATTATCTCTACAAACTACAGACCTGATACTGAGATGCATGAACAAGAGTGTCTCTACATACCACGAGACTGATTCTGAGATGCATGCACAAGAGTGTCTCTACATACCACGAGACTGATTCTAAGATGCATGCACAAGAGTGTCTCTACATACTGCAGGACTGATTCTGAGATGCATGCACCATAATGTCTCTACATACTACGGGGCTGATTCTGAGATGCATGCACCATAGTGTCTATACATAACACAGGAATGATTCCGATTTACATGCACCATACTGTCTCTACATACTACAGGACTGATTCTGAGATGCATGCACCATAGTGTCTCTACATACTACAAGACTGATTCTGAGATGCATGCACAAAAATGTCTCTACATACTACAGGACTGATTCGGAGATGCATGCACCATAGTGTCTCTACATACTATGAGGCTGATTCTGAGAAGCATGCACAAGAGTGTCTCTACATAGTAAGGGGCTGATTCTGAGATGCATGAACAAGAGTATCTCTACATACTACAGGCCTGATTCTGATATGCACATACAAAAGTGTCTCTACATACTACGGGGCTGATTCTGAGATGCATGAACAAGAGGGTCTCTACATACTACAGGCCTGATTCTGAGATGAATGAACAAGAGTGTCTCTACATACCGCGAGACTGATTCTGAAATGCATGCAGAAGAGTGTCTCTACATAGTATGGGGCTGATTCTGAGATGCATGCACCATCGTGTCTCTACATACTACAGGCCTGATTCTGAGATGCATGAACAAGTGTCTCTACATACCACGAGACTGATTCTGAGATGCATGCATAAGAGTATCTCTACATACTACAGGCCTGATTCTGAATTGCATGCACAAGAGCGTCTCTACATACTACAGGACTGAGTCTGAGATGCATGAACAAGAGTGTCTCTACATACTACGAGGCTGATTCTGAGATGCATGAACAAGAGTATCTCTACATACTACAGGCCTGATTCTGAGATCCACGTACAAGAGTGTCTCTACATACTATGGGGCTGATTCTGAGATGCATGAACAATATTATCTCTACAAACTACAGACCTGATACTGAGATGCATGAACAAGAGTGTCTCTACATACCACGAGACTGATTCTGAGATGCATGCACCATAGTGTCTCTACATACTACAGGACTGATTCTGAAATGCATGAACAATAGTGTCTCTACATACTACAGGCCTGATTCTGATATGCACATACAAAAGTGTCTCTACATACTACAGGGCTGATTCTGAGATGCATGAACAAGAGGGTCTCTACATACTACAGGCCTGATTCTGAGATGCATGAACAAGAGTGTCTCTACATACCGCGAGACTGATTCTGAAATGCATGCAGAAGAGTGTCTCTACATAGTATGGGGCTGATTCTGAGATGCATGCACCATCGTATCTCTACATACTACAGGCCTGATTCTGAGATGCATGAACAAGTGTCTCTACATACCACGAGACTGATTCTGAGATGCATGCATAAGAGTATCTCTACATACTACAGGCCTGATTCTGAATTGCATGCACAAGAGCGTCTCTACATACTACAGGACTGAGTCTGAGATGCATGAACAAGAGTGTCTCTACATACTACGAGGCTGATTCTGAGATGCATGAACAAGAGTATCTCTACATACTACAGGCCTGATTCTGTGATCCACGTACAAGAGTGTCTCTACATACTACGGGGCTGATTCTGAGATGCATGAACAAGAGTATCTCTACATACCACGAGACTGATTCTGAGATGCATGCACCATAGTGTCTCTACATACTACATTACTGATTCTGAAATGCATGAACAATAGTGTCTCTACATACTACAGGCCTGATTCTGAGATGCATGCACAAGAGTGTCTCTACATACTACAGGATTGAGTCTGAGATGCATGCACAAGAGTGTCTCTACGTACTACGGGGCTGATTCTGAGATGAAAACACAAGAGTGTCTCTACATACTACAGGACTGATTCTGAGATGCATGCACCATAGTGTCTCTACATACTACAGGACTGATTCTGAGATGCATGCACAAAATTGTCTCTACATACTACAGGACTGATTCTGAGATGCATGCACCATAGTGTCACTACATACAACAGGACTTATTCTGAGATGCATGCACCATAGTTTCTCTACATACTACAGGACTGATTCTGAGATGCATGCACCATAGTGTCTCTACATACTACAGGACTGATTCTGAGATGCATGCATCATAGTGTCTCTACATACTACAGGACTGATTCTGAGATGCATGCACAAAAGTGTCTCTATATACTACAGGACTGATTCTGAGATGCATGCAACATAGTGCTTCTACATACTTCGGGGCTGATTCTGAGATGAATGCACCATAGTGTCTCTACATACTACAGGACTGATTCTGAGATGCATGCACAAGAGTGTCTCTACATACTATGGGACTGATTCAGAGATGCATGCACCATTGTGTCTCTACATACTACAGGACTGATTCTGAAATGCACGCATAAAAGTGTCTCTACATACTACAGGACTGATTCTGAGATGCACGCATAAAAGTGTTTCTACATACTACAGGACTGATTCTGAGATGCACGCACAAAAATGTCTCTACATACTACAGGATTGATTCTGAGATGCATGCACCATAGTGTCTCTACATACTACGAGGCTGATTCTGAGATGCATGCACAAGAGTGTCTCTACATACCACGAGACTGATTCTAAGATGCATGCATAAGAGTGTCTCTACATACTGCAGGACTGATTCTGAGATGCATGCACCATAATGTCTCTACATACTACGGGGCTGATTCTGAGATGCATGCACCATAGTGTCTATACATAACACAGGAATGATTCCGAGTTGCATGCACCATAGTGTCTCTACATACTACAGGACTGATTATGAGATGCATGCACCATAGTGTCTCTACATACTACAGGACTGATTCTGAGATGCTTGCACAAAAATATCTCTACATACTACAGGACTGATTTAGAGATCCATGCACCATAGTGTCTCTACATACTATGAGGCTGATTCTGAGATGCATGCACAAGAGTGTCTCTACATAGTAAGGGGCTGATTCTGAGATGCATGAACAAGAGTATCTCTACATACTACAGGCCTGATTCTGAGATGCATGAACAAGAGTGTCTCTACATACTATGGGGCTGATTCTGAGATGCATGAACAAGATTATCTCTACAAACTACAGACCTGATACTGAGATGCATGAACAAGAGTGTCTCTACATACCACGAGACTGATTCTGAGATGCATGCACCATAGTGTCTCTACATACTACAGGACTGATTCTGAAATGCATGAACAATAGTGTCTCTACATACTACAGGCCTGATTCTGATATGCACATACAAAAGTGTCTCTACATACTACAGGGCTGATTCTGAGATGCATGAACAAGAGGGTCTCTACATACTACAGGCCTGATTCTGAGATGCATGAACAAGAGTGTCTCTACATACCGCGAGACTGATTCTGAAATGCATGCAGAAGAGTGTCTCTACATAGTATGGGGCTGATTCTGAGATGCATGCACCATCGTATCTCTACATACTACAGGCCTGATTCTGAGATGCATGAACAAGTGTCTCTACATACCACGAGACTGATTCTGAGATGCATGCATAAGAGTATCTCTACATACTACAGGCCTGATTCTGAATTGCATGCACAAGAGCGTCTCTACATACTACAGGACTGAGTCTGAGATGCATGAACAAGAGTGTCTCTACATACTACGAGGCTGATTCTGAGATGCATGAACAAGAGTATCTCTACATACTACAGGCCTGATTCTGTGATCCACGTACAAGAGTGTCTCTACATACTACGGGGCTGATTCTGAGATGCATGAACAAGAGTATCTCTACATACCACGAGACTGATTCTGATATGCATGCACCATAGTGTCTCTACATACTACAGGACTGATTCTGAAATGCATGAACAATAGTGTCTCTACATACTACAGGCCTGATTCTGAGATGCATGCACAAGAGTGTCTCTACATACTACAGGATTGAGTCTGAGATGCATGCACAAGAGTGTCTCTACGTACTACGGGGCTGATTCTGAGATGAAAACACAAGAGTGTCTCTACATACTACAGGACTGATTCTGAGATGCATGCACCATAGTGTCTCTACATACTACAGGACTGATTCTGAGATGCATGCACAAAATTGTCTCTACATACTACAGGACTGATTCTGAGATGCATGCACCATAGTGTCTCTACATACAACAGGACTGATTCTGAGATGCATGCACCATAGTTTCTCTACATACTACAGGACTGATTCTGAGATGCATGCACCATAGTGTCTCTACATACTACAGGACTGATTCTGAGATGCATGCATCATAGTGTCTCTACATACTACAGGACTGATTCTGAGATGCATGCACAAAAGTGTCTCTATATACTACAGGACTGATTCTGAGATGCATGCAACATAGTGTTTCTACATACTTCGGGGCTGATTCTGAGATGAATGCACCATAGTGTCTCTACATACTACATGACTGATTCTGAGATGCATGCACAAGAGTGTCTCTACATACTATGGGACTGATTCAGAGATGCATGCACCATTGTGTCTCTACATACTACAGGACTGATTCTGAAATGCACGCATAAAAGTGTCTCTACATACTACAGGACTGATTCTGAGATGCACGCATAAAAGTGTTTCTACATACTACAGGACTGATTCTGAGATGCACGCACAAAAATGTCTCTACATACTACAGGATTCATTCTGAGATGCATGCACCATAGTGTCTCTACATACTACGAGGCTGATTCTGAGATGCATGCACAAGAGTGTCTCTACATACCACGAGACTGATTCTAAGATGCATGCATAAGAGTGTCTCTACATACTGCAGGACTGATTCTGAGATGCATGCACCATAATGTCTCTACATACTACGGGGCTAATTCTGAGATGCATGCACCATAGTGTCTATACATAACACAGGAATGATTCCGAGTTGCATGCACCATAGTGTCTCTACATACTACAGGACTGATTATGAGATGCATGCACCATAGTGTCTCTACATACTACAGGACTGATTCTGAGATGCATGCACAAAAATATCTCTACATACTACAGGACTGATTTAGAGATCCATGCACCATAGTGTCTCTACATACTATGAGGCTGATTCTGAGATGCATGCACAAGAGTGTCTCTACATAGTAAGGGGCTGATTCTGAGATGCATGAACAAGAGTATCTCTACATACTACAGGCCTGATTCTGAGATGCATGAACAAGAGTGTCTCTACATACCGCGAGACTGATTCTGAAATGCATGCAGAAGAGTGTCTCTACATAGTATGGGGCTGATTCTGAGATGCATGCACCATAGTGTCTCTACATACTACAGGCCTGATTCTGAGATGCATGAACAAGTGTCTCTACATACCACGAGACTGATTCTGAGATGCATGCATAAGAGTATGTCTACATACTACTGGCCTGATTCTGAATTGCATGCACAAGAGACCTCTACATACTACAGGACTGAGTCTGAGATGCATGAACAAGAGTGTCTCTACATACTACAGGCCTGATTCTGATATGCACATACAATACTGTCTCTACATACTATGGGGCTCATTCTGAGAAGCATGCACTAGAGTGTTTCTACATACTACAGGACTGATTTTGAGATTCATGCACAAGAGTGTCTCTACATACTATGGAGCTGATTCTGAGATGCATGCACAAGAGTGTCTCTACATACTACAGGACTGATTCTGAGATGCATGCACAAGAGTGTCTCTACATACTACAGGACTGATTCTGAGATGCATGCACAAGAGTGTCTCTACATACTACAGGACTGATTCTGAGATGCACGCACAAAAAGGTTTACTTCCTACAGGACTGATTCTGAGATGCATGCACCATAGTGTCTCTACATACTACAGGACTGATTCTGAGATGCATGCACCATAGTGTCTCTACATACTACAGGACTGATTCTGAGATGCACGCACAAAAAGGTCTACTTACTACAGGACTGATTCTGAGATGCATGCACCATAGTGTCTCTACATACTACGAGGCTGATTCTGAGATGCATGTAGAAGAGTGTTTCTACATGCTAAGGGGCTGATTCTGAGATGCATCAAAAAGAGTATCTCTACATTCTACAGGCCTGATTCTGAGATGCATGAACAAGAGTGTCTCTACATACTTCAGGACTGATTCTGAGACGCATGCACAAAAGTGTATCTACATACTACAGGACTGATTCTGAGATGCATGCACCGTAGTGTCTCTACATACTACAGGTCTGATTCTGAGATGCACGCACAAAAAGGTCTACATACTATGGGACTGATTCTGAGATGCATGCACAAGAGTGTCTCTACATACTACGGTGCTGATTCTGAGATGCATGCACAAAAGTGTCTATACATACTATGGTGCTGATTCTGAGATGCGTGAGCAAGAGTATCTCTACATACTACAGGCCGGATTCTGAGATGCACGTACAAGAGTGTCTCTACATACTACGGGGCTGATTCTGAGATGCATGAAAAAGAGTATCTCTACATTCTACAGGCCTGATTCTGAGATGTTTGAACAAGAGTGTCTCTACATACCACGAGACTGATTCTGAGATGCATGCACAAGAGTGTCTCTACATACTACAGGACTGATTCTGAGTTGCACGTACAAGAGTGTATCTACATACTACGGGGTTGATTCTGAGATGCATGAACAAGAGTATCTCTACATACTACAGGGCTGATTCTGAGATGCATTAACAGGAGTGTCTCTAAATACCACGAGACTGATTCTGAGATGCATGCCCAAGAGTATCTCTAATAACTACAGGCCTGATTCTGAGATGCACATACAAGAGTGTCTCTACATACTACGGGGCTGATTCTGAGATGCACGAACAAGAGTATCTCTACATACTTCAGGCCTGATTCTGAGATGCATGACTAAGTGTGTCTCTACATATTAAAGGACTGACTCTGAGATGCAAGCACAAGAGTGTCTCTTCATACTACGGGGCTGATTCTGAGATGCATGCACCATAGTGTCCCTTCATACTACAGGGCTGATTCTGAGATGCATGCACCATAGTGTCTCTACATACTACAGGACTGATTCTGAGATGCATGCATCATAGTGTCTCTACATACTACAGGACTGATTCTGAGATGCATGCACAAAAGTGTCTCTATATATTACTGGACTGATTCTGAGATGCATGCACCATAGTTTCTCTACATACTACAGAACTGATTCTGAGATGCATGCACAAGAGTGTCTCTACATACTATGGGGCTGATTCTGAGATGCATGCACCATAGTGTTTCTACATACTACGGGGCTGATTCTGAGATGAATGCACCATAGTATCTCTACATACTACAGGACTGATTCTGAGATGCATGCACAAGAGTGTCTCTACATACTATGGTGCTGATTCTGAGATGCATGCACCATAGTGTCTCTACATACTACAGGACTGATTCTGAGATGCACGCATAAAAGTGTCTCTACATACTACAGGACTGATTCTGAGATGCACGCGTAAAAGTGTTTCTACATACTACAGGACTGATTCTGAGATGCACGCACAAACATGTCTCTACATACTACAGGACTGATTCTGAGATGCATGCACCATAGTGTCTCTACATACTACAAGACTGATTCTGAGATGCATGAACAAGTGTCTCTACATACCACGAGACTGATTCTGAGATGCATGCATAAGAGTATCTCTACATACTACAGGCCTGATTCTGAATTGCATGCACAAGAGCGTCTCTACATACTACAGGACTGAGTCTGAGATGCATGAACAAGAGTGTCTCTACATACTACGAGGCTGATTCTGAGATGCATGAACAAGAGTATCTCTACATACTACAGGCCTGATTCTGGGATCCACGTACAAGAGTGTCTCTACATACTACGGGGCTGATTCTGAGATGCATGAACAAGATTATCTCTACAAACTACAGACCTGATACTGAGATGCATGAACAAGAGTGTCTCTACATACCACGAGACTGATTCTGAGATGCATGCACAAGAGTGTCTCTACATACCACGAGACTGATTCTAAGATGCATGCACAAGAGTGTCTCTACATACTGCAGGATTGATTCTGAGATGCATGCACCATAATGTCTCTACATACTACGGGGCTGATTCTGAGATGCATGCACCATAGTGTCTATACATAACACAGGAATGATTCCGATTTACATGCACCATACTGTCTCTACATACTACAGGACTGATTCTGAGATGCATGCACCATAGTGTCTCTACATACTACAAGACTGATTCTGAGATGCATGCACAAAAATGTCTCTACATACTACAGGACTGATTCGGAGATGCATGCACCATAGTGTCTCTACATACTATGAGGCTGATTCTGAGAAGCATGCACAAGAGTGTCTCTACGTAGTAAGGGGCTGATTCTGAGATGCATGAACAAGAGTATCTCTACATACTACAGGCCTGATTCTGATATGCACATACAAAAGTGTCTCTACATACTACGGGGCTGATTCTGAGATGCATGAACAAGAGGGTCTCTACATACTACAGGCCTGATTCTGAGATGAATGAACAAGAGTGTCTCTACATACCGCGAGACTGATTCTGAAATGCATGCAGAAGAGTGTCTCTACATAGTATGGGGCTGATTCTGAGATGCATGCACCATCGTGTCTCTACATACTACAGGCCTGATTCTGAGATGCATGAACAAGTGTCTCTACATACCACGAGACTGATTCTGAGATGCATGCATAAGAGTATCTCTACATACTACAGGCCTGATTCTGAATTGCATGCACAAGAGCGTCTCTACATACTACAGGACTGAGTCTGAGATGCATGAACAAGAGTGTCTCTACATACTACGAGGCTGATTCTGAGATGCATGAACAAGAGTATCTCTACATACTACAGGCCTGATTCTGAGATCCACGTACAAGAGTGTCTCTACATACTACGGGGCTGATTCTGAGATGCATGAACAAGATTATCTCTACAAACTACAGACCTGATACTGAGATGCATGAACAAGAGTGTCTCTACATACCACGAGACTGATTCTGAGATGCATGCACCATAGTGTCTCTACATACTACAGGACTGATTCTGAAATGCATGAACAATAGTGTCTCTACATACTACAGGCCTGATTCTGAGATGCATGCACAAGAGTGTCTCTACATACTACAGGATTGAGTCTGAGATGCATGCACCATGGTGTCTCTACATACTACAGGACTGATTCTGAGATGCATGCACAAAATTGTCTCTACATACTACAGGACTGATTCTGAGATGCATGCAACATAATGTCTCTACATACAACAGGACTGATTCTGAGATGCATGCACCATAGTTTCTCTACATACTACAGGACTGATTCTGAGATGCATGCACAAGAGTGTCTCTACATACTATGGGGCTGATTCTGAGATGCATGCACCATAGTGTCTCTACATACTACAGGACTGATTCTGAGATGCATGCATCATAGTGTCTCTACATACTACAGGACTGATTCTGAGATGCATGCACAAAAGTTTCTCTATATACTACAGGACTGATTCTGAGATGCATGCAACATAGTGTTTCCACATACTACGGGGCTGATTCTGAGATGAATGCACCATAGTGTCTCTACATACTACAGGACTGATTCTGAGATGCATGCACAAGAGTGTCTCTACATACTATGGGACTGATTCTGAGATTCATGCACCATTGTGTCTCTACATACTACAGGACTGATTCTGAGATGCACGCATAAAAGTGTCTCTACATACTACAGGACTGATTCTGAGATGCATGCATCATAGTGTCTCTACATACTACAGGACTGATTCTGAGATGCATGCACAAAAGTGTCTCTATATACTACTGGACTGATTCTGAGATGCATGCAATATAGTGTTTCTACATACTACGGGGCTGATTCTGAGATGAATGCACCATTGTATCTCTACATACTACAGGACTGATTCTGAGATGCATGCACAAGAGTGTCTCTACATACTATGGGGCTGATTCTGAGATGCATGCACCATAGTGTCTCTACATACTACAGGACTGATTCTGAGATGCACGCATAAAAGTGTCTCTACATACTACAGGACTGATTCTGAGATGCACGCGTAAAAGTGTTTCTACATACTACAGGACTGATTCTGAGATGCACGCACAAAAATGTCTCTACATACTACAGGACTGATTCTGAGGTGCATGCACCATAGTGTCTCTACATACTACGAGGCTGATTCTGAGATGCATGCACAAGAGTGTCTCTACATACCACAAGACTGATTCTAAGATGCATGCACAAGAGTGTCTCTACATACTGCAGGACTGATTCTGAGATGCATGCACCATAATGTCTCTACATACTACGGGGCTGATTCTGAGATGCATGCACCATAGTGTCTATACATAACACAGGAATGATTCCGAGTTACATGCACCATACTGTATCTACATACTACAGGACTGATTCTGAGATGCATGCACCATAGTGTCTCTACATACTACAAGACTGATTCTGAGATGCATGCACAAAAATGTCTCTACATACTACAGGACTGATTCGGAGATGCATGCACCATAGTGTCTCTACATACTATGAGGCTGATTCTGAGAAGCATGCACAAGAGTGTCTCTACATAGTAAGGGGCTGATTCTGAGATGCATGAACAAGAGTATCTCTACATACTACAAGCCTGATTCTGATATGCACATACAAAAGTGTCTCTACATACTACGGGGCTGATTCTGAGATGCAAGAACAAGAGGGTCTCTACATACTACAGGCCTGATTCTGAGATGAATGAACAAGAGTGTCTCTACATACCGCGAGACTGATTCTGAAATGCATGCAGAAGAGTGTCTCTACATAGTATGGGGCTGATTCTGAGATGCATTCACCATCGTGTCTCTACATACTACAGGCCTGATTCTGAGATGCATGAACAAGTGTCTCTACATACCACGAGACTGATTCTGAGATGCATGCATAAGAGTATCTCTACATACTACAGGCCTGATTCTGAATTGCATGCACAAGAGCGTCTCTACATACTACAGGACTGAGTCTGAGATGCATGAACAAGAGTGTCTCTACATACTACGAGGCTGATTCTGAGATGCATGAACAAGAGTATCTCTACATACTACAGGCCTGATTCTGAGATCCACGTACAAGAGTGTCTCTACTACAGGGCTGATTCTGAGATGCATGAACAAGATTATCTCTACAAACTACAGACCTGATACTGAGATGCATGAACAAGAGTGTCTCTACATACCACGAGACTGATTCTGAGATGCATGCACCATAGTGTCTCTACATACTACAGGACTGATTCTGAAATGCATGAACAATGGTGTCTCTACATACTACAGGCCTGATTCTGAGATGCATGCACAAGAGTGTTTCTACATACTACAGGATTGAGTCTGAGATGCATGCACCATGGTGTCTCTACATACTACAGGACTGATTCTGAGATGCATGCACAAAATTGTCTCTACAAACTACAGGACTGATTCTGAGATGCATGCAACATAGTGTCTCTACATACAACAGGACTGATTCTGAGATGCATGCACCATAGTTTCTCTACATACTACAGGACTGATTCTGAGATGCATGCACAAGAGTGTCTCTACATACTATGGGGCTGATTCTGAGATGCATGCACCATAGAGTCTCTACATACTACAGGACTGATTCTGAGATGCATGCATCATAGTGTCTCTACATACTACAGGACTGATTCTGAGATGCATGCACAAAAGTGTCTCTATATACCACAGGACTGATTCTGAGATGCATGCAACATAGTGTTTCTACATACTACGGGGCTGATTCTGAGATGAATGCACCATAGTGTCTCTACATACTACAGGACTGATTCTGAGATGCATGCACAAGAGTGTCTCTACATACTATGGGACTGATTCTGAGATTCATGCACCATTGTGTCTCTACATACTACAGGACTGATTCTGAGATGCACGCATAAAAGTGTCTCTACATACTACAGGACTGATTCTGAGATGCATGCATCATAGTGTCTCTACATACTACAGGACTGATTCTGAGATGCATGCACAAAAGTGTCTCTATATACTACTGGACTGATTCTGAGATGCATGCAACATAGTGTTTCTACATACTACGGGGCTGATTCTGAGATGAATGCACCATTGTATCTCTACATACTACAGGACTGATTCTGAGATGCATGCACAAGAGTGTCTCTACATACTATGGGGCTGATTCTGAGATGCATGCACCATAGTGTCTCTACATACTACAGGACTGATTCTGAGATGCACGCATAAAATTGTCTCTACATACTACAGGACTGATTCTGAGATGCACGCGTAAAAGTGTTTCTACATACTACAGGACTGATTCTGAGATGCACGCACAAAAATGTCTCTACATACTACAGGACTGATTCTGAGGTGCATGCACCATAGTGTCTCTACATACTACGAGGCTGATTCTGAGATGCATGCACAAGAGTGTCTCTACATACCACGAGACTGATTCTAAGATGCATGCACAAGAGTGTCTCTACATACTGCAGGACAGATTCTGAGATGCATGCACCATAATGTCTCTACATACTACGGGGCTGATTCTGAGATGCATGCACCATAGTGTCTATACATAACACAGGAATGATTCCGAGTTACATGCAGCATACTGTCTCTACATACTACAGGACTGATTCTGAGAAGAATGCACCATAGTGTCTCTACATACTACAGGACTGATTCTGAGATGCATGCACAAAAATGTCTCTACATACTACAGGACTGATTCGGAGATGCATGCACCATAGTGTCTCTACATACTATGAGGCTGATTCTGAGAAGCATGCACAAGAGTGTCTCTACATAGTAAGGGGCTGATTCTGAAATGCATTAACAAGAGTATCTCTACATACTACAGGCCTGATTCTGATATGCACATACAAAAGTGTCTCTACATACTACGGGGCTGATTCTGAGACGCATGAACAAGAGGGTCTCTACATACTACAGGCCTGATTCTGAGATGCATGAACAAGAGTGTCTCTACATACCGCGAGACTGATTCTGAAATGCATGCAAAAGAGTGTCTCTACATAGTATGGGGCTGATTCTGAGATGCATGCACCATCGTGTCTCTACATACTACAGGCCTGATTCTGAGATGCATGAACAAGTGTCTCTACATACCACGAGACTGATTCTGAGATGCATGCATAAGAGTATCTCTACATACTACAGGCCTGATTCTGAATTGCATGCACAAGAGCGTCTCTACATACTACAGGACTGAGTCTGCGATGCATGAACAAGAGTGTCTCTACATACTACGAGGCTGATTCTGAGATGCATGAACAAGAGTATCTCTACATACTACAGGCCTGATTCTGTGATCCACGTACAAGAGTGTCTCTACATACTACGGGGCTGATTCTGAGATGCATGAACAAGAGTATCTCTACATACCACGAGACTGTTTCTGAGATGCATGCACCATAGTGTCTCTACATACTACAGGACTGATTCTGAAATGCATGAACAATAGTGTCTCTACATACTACAGGCCTGATTCTGAGATGCATGCACAAGAGTGTCTCTACATACTACAGGATTGAGTCTGACATGCATGCACAAGAGTGTCTCCACGTACTACGGGGCTGATTCTGAGATGAAAACACAAGAGTGTCTCTACATACTACAGGACTGATTCTGAGATGCATGCACCATAGTGTCTCTACATACTACAGGACTGATTCTGAGATGCATTCACAAAATTGTCTCTACATACTACAGGACTGATTCTGAGATGCATGCACCATAGTGTCTCTACATACAACAGGACTGATTCTAAGATGCATGCACCATAATTTCTCTACATACTACAGGACTGATTCTGAGATGCATGCACAAGAGTGTCTCTACATACTATGGGGCTGATTCTGAGATGCATGCACCATAGTGTCTCTACATACTACAGGACTGATTCTGAGATGCATGCACAAAAATGTCTCTACATACTACAGGACTGATTTAGAGATCCATGCACCATAGTGTCTCTACATACTATGAGGCTGATTCTGAGATGCATGCACAAGAGTGTCTCTACATAGTAAGGGGCTGATTCTGAGATGCATGAACAAGAGTATCTCTACATACTACAGGCCTGATTCTGAGATGCATGAACAAGAGTGTCTCTACATACCGCGAGACTGATTCTGAAATGCATGCAGAAGAGTGTCTCTACATAGTATGGGGCTGATTCTGAGATGCATGCACCATAGTGTTTCTACATACTACAGGCCTGATTCTGAGATGCATGAACAAGTGTCTCTACATACCACGAGACTGATTCTGAGATGCATGCATAAGAGTATGTCTACATACTACTGGCCTGATTCTGAATTGCATGCACAAGAGACCTCTACATACTACAGGACTGAGTCTGAGACGCATGAACAAGAGTGTCTCTACATACTACAGGCATGATTCTGATATGCACATACAATAGTGTCTCTACATACTATGGGGCTCATTCTGAGAAGCATGCACTAGAGTGTCTCTACATACTACAGGACTGATTTTGAGATGCATGCACAAGAGTGTCTCTACATACTATGGAGCTGATTCTGAGATGCATGCACAAGAGTGTCTCTACATACTACATGACTGATTCTGAGATGCATACACCATAGTGTCTCTACATACTACAGGATTGATTCTGAGATGCACACACAAAAAGGTCTACATACTACAGGACTGATTCTGAGATGCATGCACCATAGTGTCTCTACATACTACGAGGCGGTTTCTGAGATGCCCGCACAAGAGTGTCTCTACAAACTACGGGGCTGATTCTGAGATGCATGAAAAAGAGTATCTCTACATTCTACAGGCCTGATTCTGAGATGCATGAACAAGAGTGTCTCTACATACCACGACACTGATTCTGAGATGCATGCACTAGAGTGTCTCTACATACTACGGGGCTGATTTTGAGATGCAAGAACAAGAGTATCTCTAATAACTACAGTCCTGATTCTGAGCTGCACATACAAGAGTGTCTCTACATACTACGGGGCTGATTCTGAAATGCATGAACAAGAGTATCTCTACATACTACAGGCCTGATTCTGAGACGCATGAACAAGAGTGTCTCTATATACCACGAGGCTGATTCTGAGATGCATGCACAAGAGTGTCTCTACATACTACGGGGTTGATTCTGAGATGCATGAACAAGAGTATCTCTACTTACTACAGGAGTGTTTCTGAGATGCACGTATAAGAGTGTCTCTACATACTACGGGGCTGATTCTGAGATGCATGCACCATAGTGTCTCTACATACTACAGTACTGATTCTGAGATGCATGAACAAGAGTGTCTCTACCTACCACGAGACTGATTCTGAGATGCATGCACAAGAGTGTCTCTACATACTACAGGACTGATACTGAAATGCATGAACAATAGTGTCTCTACATACTACGTGCCTGATTCTGAGATGCATGCACAAGAGTGTATCTACATATTACAGGATTGAGTCTGAGATGCATGCACAAGAGTGTCTCTACATACTACGGGGCTGATTCTGAGATGCAAACACAACAGTGTCTCTACATACTGCAGGACTGATTCTGAGATGCATGCACCATAGTGTCTCTACATACTACAGGACTGATTCTGAGATGCATGCACAAAAGTGTCTCTACATACTACAAGACTGATTCTGAGATGCATGCACCATAGTGTCTCTACTTACAACAGGACTGATTCTGAGATGCATGCAATATAGTTTCTCTACATACTACAGGACTGATTCTGAGATGCATGCACAAGAGTGTCTCTACATACTATGTTGCTGATTCTGAGATGCATGCACCATAGTGTCTCTACATACTACAGGACTGATTCTGAGATGCATGCACCATAGTGTCTCTACATACTACAGGACTGATTCTGAGATGCATGCACAAAAGTGTCTCTATATACTACAGGACAGATTCTGAGATGCATGCACCATAGTGTCTCTACATACTACGGGGCTGATTCTGAGAAGAATGCACCATAGTGTCTCTACATACTACAGGACTGATTCTGTGATGCATGCACAAGAGTGTCTCTACATGCTATGGGGCTGATTCTGAGATGCATGCACAAGAGTGTCTCTACATACCACGAGACTGATTCTAAGATGCATGCACAAGAGTGTCTCTACATACTGCAGGACAGATTCTGAGATGCATGCACCATAATGTCTCTACATACTACGGGGCTGATTCTGAGATGCATGCACCATAGTGTCTATACATAACACAGGAATGATTCCGAGTTACATGCAGCATACTGTCTCTACATACTACAGGACTGATTCTGAGAAGAATGCACCATAGTGTCTCTACATACTACAGGACTGATTCTGAGATGCATGCACAAAAATGTCTCTACATACTACAGGACTGATTCGGAGATGCATGCACCATAGTGTCTCTACATACTATGAGGCTGATTCTGAGAAGCATGCACAAGAGTGTCTCTACATAGTAAGGGGCTGATTCTGAAATGCATTAACAAGAGTATCTCTACATACTACAGGCCTGATTCTGATATGCACATACAAAAGTGTCTCTACATACTACGGGGCTGATTCTGAGACGCATGAACAAGAGGGTCTCTACATACTACAGGCCTGATTCTGAGATGCATGAACAAGAGTGTCTCTACATACCGCGAGACTGATTCTGAAATGCATGCAAAAGAGTGTCTCTACATAGTATGGGGCTGATTCTGAGATGCATGCACCATCGTGTCTCTACATACTACAGGCCTGATTCTGAGATGCATGAACAAGTGTCTCTACATACCACGAGACTGATTCTGAGATGCATGCATAAGAGAATCTCTACATACTACAGGCCTGATTCTGAATTGCATGCACAAGAGCGTCTCTACATACTACAGGACTGAGTCTGAGATGCATGAACAAGAGTGTCTCTACATACTACGAGGCTGATTCTGAGATGCATGAACAAGAGTATCTCTACATACTACAGGCCTGATTCTGTGATCCACGTACAAGAGTGTCTCTACATACTACGGGGCTGATTCTGAGATGCATGAACAAGAGTATCTCTACATACCACGAGACTGTTTCTGAGATGCATGCACCATAGTGTCTCTACATACTACAGGACTGATTCTGAAATGCATGAACAATAGTGTCTCTACATACTACAGGCCTGATTCTGAGATGCATGCACAAGAGTGTCTCTACATACTACAGGATTGAGTCTGAGATGCATGCACAAGAGTGTCTCCACGTACTACGGGGCTGATTCTGAGATGAAAACACAAGAGTGTCTCTACATACTACAGGACTGATTCTGAGATGCATGCACCATAGTGTCTCTACATACTACAGGACTGATTCTGAGATGCATTCACAAAATTGTCTCTACATACTACAGGACTGATTCTGAGATGCATGCACCATAGTGTCTCTACATACAACAGGACTGATTCTAAGATGCATGCACCATAATTTCTCTACATACTACAGGACTGATTCTGAGATGCATGCACAAGAGTGTCTCTACATACTATGGGGCTGATTCTGAGATGCATGCACCATAGTGCCTCTACATACTACAGGACTGATTCTGAGATGCATGCATCATAGTGTCTCTACATACTACAGAACTGATTCTGAGATGCATGCACAAAAGTGTCTCTATATACTACAGGCCTGATTCTGAGACGCATGAACAAGAGTGTCTCTATATACCACGAGGCTGATTCTGAGATGCATGCACAAGAGTGTCTCTACATACTACGGGGTTGATTCTGAGATGCATGAACAAGAGTATCTCTACTTACTACAGGAGTGTTTCTGAGATGCACGTATAAGAGTGTCTCTACATACTACGGGGCTGATTCTGAGATGCATGCACCATAGTGTCTCTACATACTACAGTACTGATTCTGAGATGCATGAACAAGAGTGTCTCTACCTACCACGAGACTGATTCTGAGATGCATGCACAAGAGTGTCTCTACATACTACAGGACTGATACTGAAATGCATGAACAATAGTGTCTCTACATACTACGTGCCTGATTCTGAGATGCATGCACAAGAGTGTATCTACATATTACAGGATTGAGTCTGAGATGCATGCACAAGAGTGTCTCTACATACTACGGGGCTGATTCTGAGATGCAAACACAACAGTGTCTCTACATACTGCAGGACTGATTCTGAGATGCATGCACCATAGTGTCTCTACATACTACAGGACTGATTCTGAGATGCATGCACAAAAGTGTCTCTACATACTACAGGACTGATTCTGAGATGCATGCACCATAGTGTCTCTACTTACAACAGGACTGATTCTGAGATGCATGCAATATAGTTTCTCTACATACTACAGGACTGATTCTGAGATGCATGCACAAGAGTGTCTCTACATACTATGTTGCTGATTCTGAGATGCATGCACCATAGTGTCTCTACATACTACAGGACTGATTCTGAGATGCATGCACCATAGTGTCTCTACATACTACAGGACTGATTCTGAGATGCATGCACAAAAGTGTCTCTATATACTACAGGACAGATTCTGAGATGCATGCACCATAGTGTCTCTACATACTACGGGGCTGATTCTGAGAAGAATGCACCATAGTGTCTCTACATACTACAGGACTGATTCTGTGATGCATGCACAAGAGTGTCTCTACATGCTATGGGGCTGATTCTGAGATGCATGCACAAGAGTGTCTCTACATACCACGAGACTGATTCTAAGATGCATGCACAAGAGTGTCTCTACATACTGCAGGACAGATTCTGAGATGCATGCACCATAATGTCTCTACATACTACGGGGCTGATTCTGAGATGCATGCACCATAGTGTCTATACATAACACAGGAATGATTCCGAGTTACATGCAGCATACTGTCTCTACATACTACAGGACTGATTCTGAGAAGAATGCACCATAGTGTCTCTACATACTACAGGACTGATTCTGAGATGCATGCACAAAAATGTCTCTACATACTACAGGACTGATTCGGAGATGCATGCACCATAGTGTCTCTACATACTATGAGGCTGATTCTGAGAAGCATGCACAAGAGTGTCTCTACATAGTAAGGGGCTGATTCTGAAATGCATTAACAAGAGTATCTCTACATACTACAGGCCTGATTCTGATATGCACATACAAAAGTGTCTCTACATACTACGGGGCTGATTCTGAGACGCATGAACAAGAGGGTCTCTACATACTACAGGCCTGATTCTGAGATGCATGAACAAGAGTGTCTCTACATACCGCGAGACTGATTCTGAAATGCATGCAAAAGAGTGTCTCTACATAGTATGGGGCTGATTCTGAGATGCATGCACCATCGTGTCTCTACATACTACAGGCCTGATTCTGAGATGCATGAACAAGTGTCTCTACATACCACGAGACTGATTCTGAGATGCATGCATAAGAGAATCTCTACATACTACAGGCCTGATTCTGAATTGCATGCACAAGAGCGTCTCTACATACTACAGGACTGAGTCTGAGATGCATGAACAAGAGTGTCTCTACATACTACGAGGCTGATTCTGAGATGCATGAACAAGAGTATCTCTACATACTACAGGCCTGATTCTGTGATCCACGTACAAGAGTGTCTCTACATACTACGGGGCTGATTCTGAGATGCATGAACAAGAGTATCTCTACATACCACGAGACTGTTTCTGAGATGCATGCACCATAGTGTCTCTACATACTACAGGACTGATTCTGAAATGCATGAACAATAGTGTCTCTACATACTACAGGCCTGATTCTGAGATGCATGCACAAGAGTGTCTCTACATACTACAGGATTGAGTCTGAGATGCATGCACAAGAGTGTCTCCACGTACTACGGGGCTGATTCTGAGATGAAAACACAAGAGTGTCTCTACATACTACAGGACTGATTCTGAGATGCATGCACCATAGTGTCTCTACATACTACAGGACTGATTCTGAGATGCATTCACAAAATTGTCTCTACATACTACAGGACTGATTCTGAGATGCATGCACCATAGTGTCTCTACATACAACAGGACTGATTCTAAGATGCATGCACCATAATTTCTCTACATACTACAGGACTGATTCTGAGATGCATGCACAAGAGTGTCTCTACATACTATGGGGCTGATTCTGAGATGCATGCACCATAGTGCCTCTACATACTACAGGACTGATTCTGAGATGCATGCATCATAGTGTCTCTACATACTACAGAACTGATTCTGAGATGCATGCACAAAAGTGTCTCTATATACTACAGGACTGATTCTGAGATGCATGCAACATAGTGTTTCTACATACTTCGGGGCTGATTCTGAGATGAATGCAACATAGTGTCTCTACATACTACAGGACTGATTCTGAGATGCATGCACAAGAGTGTCTCTACATACTATGGGACTGATTCAGAGATGCATGCACCATTGTGTCTCTACATACTACAGGACTGATTCTGAAATGCACGCATAAAAGTGTCTCTACATACTACAGGAGTGATTCTGAGATGCACGCATAAAAGTGTTTCTACATACTACAAGACTGATTCTGAGATGCACGCACAAAAATGTCTCTACATGCTACAGGATTGATTCTGAGATGCATGCACCATAGTGTCTCTACATACTACGAGGCTGATTCTGAGATGCATGCACAAGAGTGTCTCTACATACCACGAGACTGATTCTAAGATGCATGCACAAGAGTGTCTCTACATACTGCAGGACTGATTCTGAGATGCATGCACCATAATGTCTCTACATACTACGGGGCTGATTCTGAGATGCATGCACCATAGTGTCTATACATAACACAGGAATGATTCCGAGTTGCATGCACCATAGCGTCTCTACATACTACAGGACTGATTATGAGATGCATGCACCATAGTGTCTCTACATACTACAGGACTGATTCTGAGATGCATGCACAAAAATGTCTCTACATACTACAGGACTGATTTAGAGATCCATGCACCATAGTGTCTCTACATACTATGAGGCTGATTCTGAGATGCATGCACAAGAGTGTCTCTACATAGTAAGGGGCTGATTCTGAGATGCATGAACAAGAGTATCTCTACATACTACAGGCCTGATTCTGAGATGCATGAACAAGAGTGTCTCTACATACCGCGAGACTGATTCTGAAATGCATGCAGAAGAGTGTCTCTACATAGTATGGGGCTGATTCTGAGATGCATGCACCATAGTGTTTCTACATACTACAGGCCTGATTCTGAGATGCATGAACAAGTGTCTCTACATACCACGAGACTGATTCTGAGATGCATGCATAAGAGTATGTCTACATACTACTGGCCTGATTCTGAATTGCATGCACAAGAGACCTCTACATACTACAGGACTGAGTCTGAGACGCATGAACAAGAGTGTCTCTACATACTACAGGCATGATTCTGATATGCACATACAATAGTGTCTCTACATACTATGGGGCTCATTCTGAGAAGCATGCACTAGAGTGTCTCTACATACTACAGGACTGATTTTGAGATGCATGCACAAGAGTGTCTCTACATACTATGGAGCTGATTCTGAGATGCATGCACAAGAGTGTCTCTACATACTACATGACTGATTCTGAGATGCATACACCATAGTGTCTCTACATACTACAGGATTGATTCTGAGATGCACACACAAAAAGGTCTACATACTACAGGACTGATTCTGAGATGCATGCACCATAGTGTCTCTACATACTACGAGGCGGTTTCTGAGATGCCCGCACAAGAGTGTCTCTACAAACTACGGGGCTGATTCTGAGATGCATGAAAAAGAGTATCTCTACATTCTACAGGCCTGATTCTGAGATGCATGAACAAGAGTGTCTCTACATACCACGACACTGATTCTGAGATGCATGCACTAGAGTGTCTCTACATACTACGGGGCTGATTTTGAGATGCAAGAACAAGAGTATCTCTAATAACTACAGTCCTGATTCTGAGCTGCACATACAAGAGTGTCTCTACATACTACGGGGCTGATTCTGAAATGCATGAACAAGAGTATCTCTACATACTACAGGCCTGATTCTGAGACGCATGAACAAGAGTGTCTCTATATACCACGAGGCTGATTCTGAGATGCATGCACAAGAGTGTCTCTACATACTACGGGGTTGATTCTGAGATGCATGAACAAGAGTATCTCTACTTACTACAGGAGTGTTTCTGAGATGCACGTATAAGAGTGTCTCTACATACTACGGGGCTGATTCTGAGATGCATGCACCATAGTGTCTCTACATACTACAGTACTGATTCTGAGATGCATGAACAAGAGTGTCTCTACCTACCACGAGACTGATTCTGAGATGCATGCACAAGAGTGTCTCTACATACTACAGGACTGATACTGAAATGCATGAACAATAGTGTCTCTACATACTACGTGCCTGATTCTGAGATGCATGCACAAGAGTGTATCTACATATTACAGGATTGAGTCTGAGATGCATGCACAAGAGTGTCTCTACATACTACGGGGCTGATTCTGAGATGCAAACACAACAGTGTCTCTACATACTGCAGGACTGATTCTGAGATGCATGCACCATAGTGTCTCTACATACTACAGGACTGATTCTGAGATGCATGCACAAAAGTGTCTCTACATACTACAGGACTGATTCTGAGATGCATGCACCATAGTGTCTCTACTTACAACAGGACTGATTCTGAGATGCATGCACCATAGTTTCTCTACATACTACAGGACTGATTCTGAGATGCATGCACAAGAGTGTCTCTACATACTATGTTGCTGATTCTGAGATGCATGCACCATAGTGTCTCTACATACTACAGGACTGATTCTGAGATGCATGCACCATAGTGTCTCTACATACTACAGGACTGATTCTGAGATGCATGCACAAAAGTGTCTCTATATACTACAGGACAGATTCTGAGATGCATGCACCATAGTGTCTCTACATACTACGGGGCTGATTCTGAGAAGAATGCACCATAGTGTCTCTACATACTACAGGACTGATTCTGTGATGCATGCACAAGAGTGTCTCTACATGCTATGGGGCTGATTCTGAGATGCATGCACCATAGTGTCTCTACATACTACAGGACTAATTCTGAGATGCACACATAAAAGTGTCTCAACATACTACAGGACTCATTCTGAGATGCACGCATAAAAGTGTTTCTACATACTACAGGACTGATTCTGAGATGCACGCACAAAAATGTCTCTACATACTACAGGACTGATTCTGAGATGCATGCACCATAGTGTCTCTACATACTACGAGGCTGATTCTGAGATGAATGCACCATAGTGTCTCTACATACCACGAGACTGATTCTAAGATGCATGCACAAGAGTGTCTCTACATACTACAGGACTGATTCTGAGATGCATACACCATAATGTCTATACATAACACAGGAAAGATTCCGAGTTGCATGCACAAGAGTGTCTCTACATACTACAGGACGGATTCTGAGATGCATGCACTATAGTGTCTCTACATACTACAGGACTGATTCTGAGACGCATGCACAATAGTGTCTCTACATACAACAGGACTGATTCTGAGATGCATACACCATAGTATCTCTACATACTACAGGACTGATTCTGAGATGCATGCACAAGAGTGTCTCTACATCCACGAGACTGATTCTGAGATGCACGTACAAGAGTGTCTCTACATACTACGGGGCTGATTCTGAGATGCCTGAACAAGAGAATCTCTAAATACTACAGGCCTGATTCTGAGATGCATGAACAAGAGTGTCCCTGCATCCACAAGTCTGATTCTGAGATGCATGCACAAGAGTGTCTCTACATACTACAGGACTGATTCTGAGATGCATGAACAATAGTGTCTCTACATACTATAGGCCTGATTCTGAGATGCATGCACAAGAGTGTCACTACATACTACAAGACTGAGTCTGAGATGCATAAACAAGAGTGTCTCTACATAATACGGGGTAGATTCAGAGATGCACACAAAAGAGTGTCTCTACATACTACGGGGCTGATTCTGAGATGCATGCACTAGAGTGTCTCTACATACTACAGTACTGATTCTGAGATGCATGTACCCTAGTGTCTCTACATACTACAGGACTGATTCTGAGATGCATGCAAAAGATTGTCTCTACATACTACAGGACTGATTCTGAGATGCATGCACCGTAGTGTCTCTACATGCTACAGGACTAACTCTGAAATGCATGCACCATAGTGTCTCTACATACTACAGGACTGATTCTGAGATTCACGCACAAAAATGTCTCTATATACTACAGGACCGATTCTGAGATGCATGCACCATAGTGTCTCTACATACTATGAGGCTGATTCTGAGATGCATGCACAATAGTGTCTCTACATACTAAGGGGCTGATTCTGAGATGCATGAACAAGAGTATCTCTACATACTACAGGCCTGATTCTGATATGCACATACAAGAGTGTCTCTACATACTACGGGGCTGATTCTGAGAAGCATGAACAAGAGGGTCTCTACATACTACAGGCCTGATTCTGAGATGCATGAACAAGAGTGTCTCTACATACCATGAGACTGATTCTGAGATGCATGCACAAGAGCGTCTCTACAGACTACGGGGCTGATTCTGAGATGCAAGAACAAGAGTATCTCTGCACACTACAGGCCTGATTCTGAGATGCATGAACAAGTGTCTCTACATACCACGAGACTGATACTGAGATGCATGCGTAAGAGTATCTCTACATACTACAGGCCTGTTTCTGAACTGCATGCACAAGAGCGTCTCTACATACTACAGGACCGAGTCTGAGATGCATGAACAAGAGTGGCTCTACATACTACAGGCCTGATTCTGATATGCACATACAAGAGTGTCTCTACATACTATGGGGCTGATTCTGAGATGCATGCACAAGAGTTTCTCTACATACTACAGGACTGATTCTGAGATGCATACACAAGAGTGTCTCTACATACTATGGGGCTGAATTTGAGATGCATGCACAAGAGTGTCTCTACATACTACAGGACTGATTCTGAGATGCATGCACAAGAGTGTCTCTACATACTAAAGGACTGATTCTGAGATGCATGCACAAGAGTGTCTCTACATACTACAGGACTGATTCTGAGATGCATGCACCATAGTGTCTCTACATACTACAGGACAGATTCCGAGATGCATGCACAAATGTGTATCTACATACTACAGGATTGATTCTCAGATGCATGCACCATAGTGTCTCTACATACTACAGGACTGATTCTGAGATGCACGCACAAAAAGGTCTACATACTGTGGGACTGATTCTGAAATGAATGCACCACAGTGTCTCTACATACTACGAGGCTGATTATGAGATGCATGCATAAGAGTGTCTCTACATACTATGGGGCTGAATCTGAGATGCATGAACAAGAAAATCTCTACTTACTACAGGCCGATTTCTGAGATGCACGTACAAGAGTGTCTCTACATACTACAGGGCTGATTCTGAGATGCATGAAAAAGAGTATCTCTACATTTTACAGGCCTGATTCTGAGATGCATGCACAACAGTGTCTCTACATACTACAGGACTGATTCTGAGATGTACGTACAAGAGTGTCTCTACATACTACGGGGCTGATTCTGAGATGCATGAACAAGGGTATCTCTACATACTACAGGGCGGATTCTGAGATGGATGTACAAGAGTGTCTCTACATACTACGGGGCTAATTCTGAGATGCATGCACCATAGTGTCTCTACATACTACTGGACTGATTCTGAGATGCATGCTCAAGAGTTTCTCTACATACTATGGGGCTGATTCTGAGATGCATGAAAAAGAGTATCTCTACATTCTACAAGCCTGATTCTGAGATGTTTGAACAAGAGTGTCTCTACATACCACGAGTCTGATTCTGAGATGCATGCACAAGAGTGTCTCTACATACTACAGGACTGATTCTGAGTTGCACGTACAAGAGTGTCTCTACATACTACGGGGCTGATTCTGAGATGCATGAACAAGAGTATCTCTACATACTACAGGGCTGATTCTGAGATGCATTAACAGGAGTGTCTCTAAATACCACCAGACTGATTCTGAGATGCATGCACAAGAGTGTCTCTACATACTTCAGGACTGATTCTGAGATGCATGAACAAGAGTGTCTCTACATAATACAGGCCTGATTCTGAGATGCATGCCCCATAGTGTTATTACATACTACAAGACAGATTCTGAGATGCATGAAAAAGAGTATCTCTACATTCTACAGGCCTGATTCTGAGATGCATGAACAAGAGTGTCTCTACTTACCACGAGACTGATTCTGAGATCCATGCCCAAGAGTATCTCTAATAACTACAGGCCTGATTCTGAGATGCACATACAAGAGTGTCTCTACATACTACGGGGCTGATTCTGAGATGCACGAACAAGAGTATCTCTACATACTACAGGCCTGATTCTGAGATTCATGACCAAGTGTGTCTCTACATATTAAAGGACTGACTCTGAGATGCAAGCACAAGAGTGTCTCTTCATACTACGGGGCTGATTCTGAGATGCATGCACCATAGTGTCCCTTCATACTACGGGGCTGATTCTGAGATGCATGCACCATAGTGTCTCTACATACTACAGGACTTATTCTGAGATGCATGCACCATAGTGTCTCTACATACTACAGGATTGATTCTGAGATGCACACACAAAAAGGTCTACATACTACAGGACTGATTCTGAGATGCATGCACCATAGTGTCTCTACATACTACGAGGCAGTTTCTGAGATGCCCGCACAAGAGTGTCTCTACAAACTACGGGGCTGATTCTGAGATGCATGAAAAAGAGTATCTCTACATTCTACAGGCCTGATTCTGAGATGCATGAACAAGAGTGTCTCTACATACCACGACACTGATTCTGAGATGCATGCACTAGAGTGTCTCTACATACTACGGGGCTGATTTTGAGATGCAAGAACAAGAGTATCTCTAATAACTACAGTCCTGATTCTGAGCTGCACATACAAGAGTGTCTCTACATACTACGGGGCTGATTCTGAAATGCATGAACAAGAGTATCTCTACATACTACAGGCCTGATTCTGAGACGCATGAACAAGAGTGTCTCTATATACCACGAGGCTGATTCTGAGATGCATGCACAAGAGTGTCTCTACATACTACGGGGTTGATTCTGAGATGCATGAACAAGAGTATCTCTACTTACTACAGGCGTGTTTCTGAGATGCACATATAAGAGTCTCTCTACATACTACGGGGCTGATTCTGAGATGCATGCACCATAGTGTCTCTACATACTACAGTACTGATTCTGAGATGCATGAACAAGAGTGTCTCTACCTACCACGAGACTGATTCTGAGATACATGCACAAGAGTGTCTCTACATACTACGGGGCTGATTCTGGGATGCATGAACAATAGTATCTCTACATACTACAGGCCTGATTCTGAGATCCATGTACAAGAGTGTCTCTACATACTACAGGACTGATACTGAAATGCATGAACAATAGTGTCTCTACATACTACATGCCTGATTCTGAGATGCATGCACAAGAGTGTATCTACATATTACAGGATTGAGTCTGAGATGCATGCACAAGAGTGTCTCTACATACTACGGGGCTGATTCTGAGATGCAAACACAACAGTGTCTCTACATACTGCAGGACTGATTCTGAGATGCATGCACCATAGTGTCTCTACATACTACAGGACTGATTCTGAGATGCATGCACAAAAGTGTCTCTACATACTACAGGACTGATTCTGAGATGCATGCACCATAGTGTCTCTACTTACAACAGGACTGATTCTGAGATGCATGCACCATAGTTTCTCTACATACTACAGGACTGATTCTGAGATGCATGCACAAGAGTGTCTCTACATACTATGTTGCTGATTCTGAGATGCATGCACCATAGTGTCTCTACATACTACAGGACTGATTCTGAGATGCATGCACCATAGTGTCTCTACATACTACAGGACTGATTCTGAGATGCATGCACAAAAGTGTCTCTATATACTACAGGACAGATTCTGAGATGCATGTACCATAGTGTCTCTACATACTACGGGGCTGATTCTGAGAAGAATGCACCATAGTGTCTCTACATACTACAGGACTGATTCTGTGATGCATGCACAAGAGTGTCTCTACATGCTATGGGGCTGATTCTGAGATGCATGCACCATAGTGTCTCTACATACTACAGGACTAATTCTGAGATGCACACATAAAAGTGTCTCTACATACTACAGGACTCATTCTGAGATGCACGCATAAAAGTGTTTCTACATACTACAGGACTGATTCTGAGATGCACGCACAAAAATGTCTCTACATACTACAGGACTGATTCTGAGATGCATGCACCATAGTGTCTCTACATACTACGAGGCTGATTCTGAGATGAATGCACCATAGTGTCTCTACATACCACGAGACTGATTCTAAGATGCATGCACAAGAGTGTCTCTACATACTACAGGACTGATTCTGAGATGCATACACCATAATGTCTATACATAACACAGGAAAGATTCCGAGTTGCATGCACAAGAGTGTCTCTACATACTACAGGACGGATTCTGAGATGCATGCACCATAGTGTCTCTACATACTACAGGACTGATTCTGAGATGCATGCACAAAAATGTCTCTACATACTACAGGACTGATTCGGAGATGCATGCACCATAGTGTCTCTACATACTATGAGGCTGATTCTGAGATGCATGAACAAGAGTATCTCTACATACTACAGGCCTGATTCTGATATGCACATACAAGAGTGTCTCTACATACTACTTGGCTGATTCTTAGATGCATGAACAAGAGGGTCTCTACATACTACAGGCCTGATTCTGAGATGCATGAACAAGAGTGTCTCTACATACCACGAGACTGTTTCTGAGATGCATGCACAAGAGTGTCTCTACATAGTATGGGGCTGATTCTGAGATGCATGCACCATAGTGTCTCTACATACTACAGACCGGATTCTGAGATGCATGAACTAGTGTCTCTACATACCACGAGACAGATTCTGAGATGCATGCATAAGAGTATCTCTACGTACTACAGGCCTGATTCTGAATTGCATGCACAAGAGCGTCTCTACATACTACAGGACTGAGACTGAGATGCATGAACAAGAGTGTCTCTACAATCTACAGGCCTGATTCTGATATGCACATAAAATAGTGTCTCTACATACTATGGTCCTCATTCTGAGATGCATGCTCTAGAGTGTCTCTACATACTACAGGACTGATTCTGAGATGCATGCACAATAGTGTCTCTACATGCTACGGGGCTGATTCTGAGATGCAAACACAAGAGTGTCTCTACATACTACAGGACTGATTCTGAGATGCATGCGCTATAGTGTCTCTACATACTACAGGACTGATTCTGAGATGCATGCACTATAGTGTCTCTACATACTACAGGACTGATTCTGAGACGCATGCACAATAGTGTCTCTACATACAACAGGACTGATTCTGAGATGCATACACCATAGTATCTCTACATACTACAGGACTGATTCTGAGATGCATGCACAAGAGTGTCTCTACATCCACGAGACTGATTCTGAGATGCACGTACAAGAGTGTCTCTACATACTACGGGGCTGATTCTGAGATGCCTGAACAAGAGAATCTCTAAATACTACAGGCCTGATTCTGAGATGCATGAACAAGAGTGTCTCTGCATCCACAAGTCTGATTCTGAGATGCATGCACAAGAGTGTCTCTACATACTACAGGACTGATTCTGAGATGCATGAACAATAGTGTCTCTACATACTATAGGCCTGATTCTGAGATGCATGCACAAGAGTGTCACTACATACTACAAGACTGAGTCTGAGATGCATAAACAAGAGTGTCTCTACATAATACGGGGTAGATTCAGAGATGCACACAAAAGAGTGTCTCTACATACTACGGGGCTGATTCTGAGATGCATGCACTAGAGTGTCTCTACATACTACAGTACTGATTCTGAGATGCATGTACCCTAGTGTCTCTTCATACTACAGGACTGATTCTGAGATGCATGCAAAAGATTGTCTCTACATACTACAGGACTGATTCTGAGATGCATGCACCGTAGTGTCTCTACATGCTACAGGACTAATTCTGAAATGCATGCACCATAGTGTCTCTACATACTACAGGACTGATTCTGAGATTCACGCACAAAAATGTCTCTATGTACTACAGGACCGATTCTGAGATGCATGCACCATAGTGTCTCTACATACTATGAGGCTGATTCTGAGATGCATGCACAATAGTGTCTCTACATACTAAGGGGCTGATTCTGAGATGCATGAACAAGAGTATCTCTACATACTACAGGCCTGATTCTGATATGCACATACAAGAGTGTCTCTACATACTACGGGGCTGATTCTGAGAAGCATGAACAAGAGGGTCTCTACATACTACAGGCCTGATTCTGAGATGCATGAACAAGAGTGTCTCTACATACCATGAGACTGATTCTGAGATGCATGCACAAGAGCGTCTCTACAGACTACGGGGCTGATTCTGAGATGCAAGAACAAGAGTATCTCTGCACACTACAGGCCTGATTCTGAGATGCATGAACAAGTGTCTCTACATACCACGAGACTGATACTGAGATGCATGCGTAAGAGTATCTCTACATACTACAGGCCTGTTTCTGAACTGCATGCACAAGAGCGTCTCTACATACTACAGGACCGAGTCTGAGATGCATGAACAAGAGTGGCTCTACATACTACAGGCCTGATTCTGATATGCACATACAAGAGTGTCTCTACATACTATGGGGCTGATTCTGAGATGCATGCACAAGAGTGTCTCTACATACTACAGGACTGATTCTGAGATGCATACACAAGAGTGTCTCTACATACTATGGGGCTGAATTTGAGATGCATGCACAAGAGTGTCTCTACATACTACAGGACTGATTCTGAGATGCATGCACAAGAGTGTCTCTACATACTAAAGGACTGATTCTGAGATGCATGCACAAGAGTGTCTCTACATACTACAGGACTGATTCTGAGATGCATGCACCATAGTGTCTCTACATACTACAGGACAGATTCCGAGATGCATGCACAAATGTGTATCTACATACTACAGGATTGATTCTCAGATGCATGCACCATAGTGTCTCTACATACTACAGGACTGATTCTGAGATGCACGCACAAAAAGGTCTACATACTGTGGGACTGATTCTGAAATGAATGCACCACAGTGTCTCTACATACTACGAGGCTGATTATGAGATGCATGCATAAGAGTGTCTCTACATACTATGGGGCTGAATCTGAGATGCATGAACAAGAATATCTCTACTTACTACAGGCCGATTTCTGAGATGCACGTACAAGAGTGTCTCTACATACTACAGGGCTGATTCTGAGATGCATGAAAAAGAGTATCTCTACATTTTACAGGCCTGATTCTGAGATGCATGCACAACAGTGTCTCTACATACTACAGGACTGATTCTGAGATGCACGTACAAGAGTGTCTCTACATACTACGGGGCTGATTCTGAAGTGCATGAACAAGGGTATCTCTACATACTACAGGGCGGATTCTGAGATGGATGTACAAGAGTGTCTCTACATACTACGAGGCTGATTCTGAGATGCATGCACCATAGTGTCTCTACATACTACTGGACTGATTCTGAGATGCATGCTCAAGAGTTTCTCTACATACTATGGGGCTGATTCTGAGATGCATGCACAAGAGTGTCTCTACATACTACAGGACTGATTCTGAGATGCATGCACAAGAGTGTCTCTACATACCACGAGACTGATTCTGAGATGTATGCAGAAGAGTGTCTCTAAATACTACAGCACTGATTCTGAGATGCATGCACCATAATGTCTCTATATACTACGGGGCTGATTCTGAGATGCATCCACCATAGTGTCTATACATACTACAGGAATGATTCCGAGATGCATGCACAATAGTGTCTCTACATACTACAGGACTAATTCTGAGATGCATGCACCATAGTGTCTCTTCATACTACAGGACTGATTCTGAGATTCATGCACCATAGTGTCTCTACATACTATGAGGCTGATTCTGAGATGCATGCACAATAGTGTCTCTACATACTAAGGGGCTGATTCTGAGATGCATGAACAAGAGTATCTCTACATACTACAGGCCTGATTCTGACATGCACATACAAGAGTTTCTCTACATACTACGGGGCTGATTCTGAGATGCATGAACAAGAGGGTCTCTACATACAATAGGCCTGATTCTGAGATGCATGAACAAGAGTGTCTCTACATACCACGAGACTGATTCTGAGATGCATGCACTAGAGTGTCTACATACTGTGGGACTGATTCTGAAAAGCATGCTCCACAGTGTCTCTACATACTATGGGGCTGATTCTGAGATGCATGAACAAGTGTATCTCTACTTACTACACGCCGATTTCTGAGATGCACGTACAAGAGTGTCTCTACATACTACAGTACTGATTCTGAGATGCATGAAAAAGAGTATCTCTACATTCTACAGGCCTGATTCTGAGAAGCATGCACAAGAGTGTCTCTACATACTACAGGACTATTTCTGAGATTCACGTACAAGAGTGTCTCTACATACTACTGGGCTGATTCTGAGATGCATGAACAAGAGTATCTCTACATACTACAGGGCTGATTCTGAGATGGATGTACAAGAGTGTCTCTACATACTACAGTCCTGATTCAGAGATGCATGAACAAGAGTGTCTCTACATCCACGAGACTGATTCTGAGATGCACGTACAAGAGTGTCTCTACATACTACGGGGCTGATTCTGAGATGCCTGAACAAGAGAATCTCTACATACTACAGGCCTGATTCTGAGATGCATGAACAAGAGTGTCTCTGCATCCACAAGTCTGATTCTGAGATGCATGCACAAGAGTGTCTCTACATACTACAGGACTGATTCTGAGATGCATGAACAAGAGTGTCTCTACATACTATAGGCCTGATTCTGAGATGCATGCACAAGAGTGTCTCTACATACTACAAGACTGAGTCTGAGATGCATAAACAAGAGTGTCTCTACATAATATGGGTTAGATTCAGAGATGCACACAAAAGAGTGTCTCTACATACTACGGGGCTGATTCTGAGATGCATGCACAAGAGTGTCTCTACTCTTGTGCATGCATACTGGCCTACATACTACAGTACTGATTCTGAGATGCATGTACCCTAGTGTCTCTACATACTACAGGACTGATTCTGAGATGCATGCAAAAGATTGTCTCTACATACTACAGGACTGATTCTGAGATGCATGCACCGTAGTGTCTCTACATACTACAGGACTTATTCTGAGATGCATGCACCATAGTGTCTCTATATACTACAGGACTGATTCAGAGATGCTTGCGCAAAAGTGTCTCTATATATTACAGGACTGATTCTGAGATGCATGCACCATAGTGTCTCTACATACTACAGGGCTGATTCTGAGATGCATGCACCATAGTGTCTCTACATACTACAGGACTGATTCTAAGATTCACGCACAAATATGTCTCTACATACTACAGGACTGATTCTGAGATGCATGCACCATAGTGTCTCTACATACTATGAGGCTGATTCTGAGATGCATGCACAAGAGTGTCTCTACATACTAAGGGGCTGATTCTGAGATGCATGAACAAGAGTATCTCTACATACTACAGGCCTGATTCTGATATGCACATACAAGAGTTTCTCTACATACTACGGGGCTGATTCTGAGATGCATGAACAAGAGGGTCTCTACATACTACAGGACTGATTCAGAGATGCATGCACCATAGTGTCTCTACATACTACAGGACTGATTCTGAGAAGCATGCATCATAGTTTCTCTACATACTACAGGACTGATTCTGAGATGCATGCACAAGAGTGTCTCTACATACTTTGAGGCTGAGTCTGAGATGCATGCACAAGAGTGTCTCTACATACTACAGGGCTGATTCTGAGATGCATGCACCAGAGTGTCTCTACATACTACAGGACTGATTCTGAGATGTATGCACGGTAGTGCCTCTACATACTACAGCACTGATTCTGAGATGCATGCACCATAGTGCCTCTACATACTACAGGACTGATTCTGAAATGCACGCACAAGAGTGTCTCTGCTATCGAAGCCGGATGATTGGCTGAGACCAAATCTTAAATGAATATCTGGCGACGCCATTTTGTGTCGCCCCTGACGACGCCATCTTGAGTCGTCAGCACGAAACCATTGTGTGCGATGCTTTATTTGATTATTAGGATCGTGCATCCGCTTTGCTACCGCATATTGTTGAAAGTCCTACCATAACCTATATGCACATTACATAATGCATCTAAAATATACAAGACGCACATTTCACAGTTGCACTGTTCATCAAAGCACAGATAAGCAATAAACACATAGACGCACAACGCATACTAGCGACTTTACGCAATATTCTCACTTTCACACATGAAATCACTTATAAAAAGGTTCCCAAGCATTAAGCTTAATATTAGAGGTTTTATTAACTAATACTTAGGTTGTGAAATGTAAAGTATATGATGTTTAAGGTATAGAGATTAGGAGACAAGTCATGTTTGGTACCATTCTAAATCTCTGTTTATTTGCAGATCTCCGGTTCTGTCGGCAAGTAGATCGCATCATGCGTCTGCAAGATGTGAATTGTAGGAAATTAGTGGTTAGAATGTATTTCTGTATGTAGTGTCTTTTATTAGTTTAAACATGTTCTTCGGCGGGAAAACCACACAATCAACATCTGAGGAACTGGGACATACCCCTAGTGACCCTGTATGAACTGTCCAATTACCTTCATCGTACCTGAATGTCCAGAAGCAAGACCAAATGGAAATCTGTTAACTAGTCTCTTTGTTCTGTAAGGTATATAGCCTGGGTGCTGGTTATTGTATACAGCCATTCTTCTGACCACAGGCTTCTGGAGAGACGACTGTATACTGGGACCAGTGCGCACGCATATCTATCGGTTTGTACCTTTTGTATTTACTTGCTTTTTGCGCAAATTGTATAGATCACAGCGTGTTATACTTTTCATTGAATAATATAACTTTTTGTGCTTTGGAACCACAATTGGATTGGAAAGCAATTATTTCTTATGCGACTTGTAGAGCTAAACAGCGACATTTTGGGTATACAAATGTAGGGGTATCAATACTACATACTACAGGACTGGTTCTGAGATGCACGCACAAGAGTGTCTCTTCATACTACGGGGCGGATTCTGAGATGCATGCACCATAGTGTCTCTACATACTACAGGACTGATTCTGAGATCCATGCACCATAGTGTCTTTACATACTACAGGACTGATTCTGAGATGCATGCACAAAAAGGTCTCTACATACTACAGGACTGATTCTGAGATGCATGCACAAGAGTGTCTCTACATACTATGGGGCTGATTCTGAGATGCATGCACCATAGTGTCTCTACATACTACAGGACTGATTCTGAGATGCATGAACAAGAGTGTCTCTACATACTACAGGCCTCATTCTGAGATGCATGCACAAGAGTGTCTCTACAAACTATGGGGATGATTCTGAGATGCATGCACCATAGTGTCTCTACATACTACAGGACTGATTCTGAGATGCATGCATAATAGTGTCTCTACATGCAACAGGACTGATTTTGAGATGCATGCACCATAGTATCTCTACATACTACAGGATTGATTCTGAGATGCATGCACAAGAGTGTCTCTACATACTAGGGGCTGATTCTGAGATGCATGCACCATAGTGTCTCTACATACTACAGGACTGATTCTGAGATGCATGAACAAGAGTGTCTCTACATACTATAGGCCTGATTCTGAGATGCATGCACAAGAGTGTCTCTACATACTATGGGGATGATTCTGAGATGCATGCACCATAGTGTCTCTACATACTACCGGACTGATTCTGAGATGCATGCATAATAGTGTCTCTACATACAACAGGACTGATTCTGAGATGCATGCACAAGAGTGTCTCTACATACTATGGGGCTTATTCTGAGATGTATGCACAAGAGTGTCTCTACATACTACAGGTCTGATTCTGAGATGCATGCACCATAGTGCCTCTACATACTACAGCACTGATTCTGAGATGCATGCACCATAGTGCCTCTACATACTACAGGACTGATTCTGAGATGCACGCACAAGAGTGTCTCTGCTGTCGAAGCCAGATGATTGGCTGAGACCAAATCTTAAATTAATATCTGGCGACGCCATCTTGAGTCATCAGCACAAAACCATTGTGTGCGATGCTATATTTGATTATTAGCGTTGTGCGTCCGCTTTGCTACCGCATATTGTTGACAGTCTTACCATAACCTATATGCACATTAAATAATACACATAAAATATACAAGACGCACATTTCACAGTTGCGCTGTTCATCAAAGCACAGATAAGCACTTAACAAATAGACGCACAACGCATACTAGCGACTTTACGCAACATTCTCACTTTCACACATGAAATCACTTATGAAAAGGTTCCCAAGCATTAAGCTTAATATTAGAGGTTTTATTAGCTAATACTTAGGTTGTGAAATGTAAAGTATATGATGTTTAAGGTATAGAGACTAGGAGACAAGTCATGTTTGGTACCATTCTAAATCACTGTTTATTTGCAGATCTCCGGTTCTGTCGGCAAGTAGATCGCATCATGCGTCTGCAAGATGTGAATTGTAGGAAATTAGTGGTTAGAATGTATTTCTGTATGTAGTGTCTTTTATTAGTTTAAACATGTTCTTCGGCGGGAAAACCACACAATCAACATCTGAGGAACTGGGACATACCCCTAGTGACCCTGTATGAACTGTCCAATTACCTTCATCGTACCTGAATGTCCAGGAGCAAGACACAATGGAAATCTGTTAACTAGTCTCTTTGTTCTGTAAGGTATATAGCCTGGGTGCTGGTTATAGTATACAGCCATTCTTCTGACCACAGGCTTCTGGAGAGACGACTGTATACTGGGACCAGTGCGCACGCGTATGTACCGGCTTGTACCTTTTGTATTTACGTGCTTTTTGCGCTAAATGTATACATCACAGCGTGTTATACTTTTCATTGAATAATATAACTTTTTAAGCTTTGGAACCACAATTAGATTGGAAAGCAATTATTTCTTATGCGACTTTCTAGAGCTAAACAGCGAAATTTTGGGTATATAAATGTATGGGTATCAATACTACATACTACAGGACTGATTCTGACATGCACGCACAAGAGTGTCTCTTCATAGGACGGGGCTGATTCTGAGATGCATGCACCATAGTGTCTCTACATACTACAGGACTGATTCTGAGATGCATGCATAAAAGTGTCTCTACATACTACAAGACTGATGCTGAGATGCACGCATGAAAGTGTCTCTACATACTACAGGAGTGATTCTGAGATGCACGCACAAAAATGTCTCTACATTCTACAGAATTGATTCTGAGATGCATGCACCATCGTGTCTCTACATACTATGGGGCTGATTTTGAGTTGCATGAACAAGAGTATCTCTACATACTACAGGCCTGATTCTGAGATGCATGAACAAGAGTGTCTCTACATACTACAGGCCTGATTTTGAGATGCATGAACAAGAGTATCTCTACATACTACAGGACTGATTATGAGAGGCATGAAAAAGAGTGTCTCTACCTAACACGAGGCTGATTCTGAGATGCATGCACAAGAGTGTTTCTACATACTACAGGACTGATTCTGAAATGCTTGAACAAGAGTGTCTCTACATACTATGGGGTTGATTCTGAGATGCATGAGCAAGAGTATCTCTACATACTACAGACCTGATTCTGAGATGCATGAGCAAGAGTGTATCTACATTACACGAGACTGATTCTGAGATGCATGCACAAGAGTGTCTTTACATACTACAGGACTGATTCTGAAATGCATGAACAAGAGTGTCTCTACATACTACAGGCCTGATTCTGAGATGCATGCACAAGAGTGTCTCTACATACTACAGGACTGATTCTGAGATGCACGCACAAGAGTGTCTCTTCTTACTACGGGGCTGATTCTGAGATGCATGCACCATAGTATCTCTACATACTACAGGACTGATTCTGAGATGCATGCACAAGAGTGTATCTACATACTATGGGGCTGATTCTGAGATGCATGCAACATAGTGTCTCTACATACTACAGGACTGATTCTGAGATGCATGCACAAGAGTGTCTCTACATACTACAGGACTGATTCTGAGATGCATGCACAAGAGTGTCTCTACATACTACAGGACTGATTCTGAGATGCATGCCCCATAGTATCTCTACATACTACAGGACTGATTCTGAGATGCATGCACAAGAGTGTCTCTACATACTATGGGGCTGATTCTGAGATGCATGCAACATAGTGTCTCTACATACTACAGGACTGATTCTGAGATGCATGCACCATAGTGTCTCTACATACTACAGGACTGATTCTGAAATGCATGCAACATAGTGTCTACATACTACAGGACTGATTCTGAGATGCATGCACCATAGTGTCTCTACATACTACAGGACTGATTCTGAGATGCATGAACAAAAGTCTCTCTATATACTACAGGACTGATTCTGAGATGCATGCACCATAGTGTCTCTACATACTACGGGGCTCATTTTGAGATGCATGAACAAGAGTATCTCTACATACTACGGGCCTGATTCTGAGATGCACGTACAAGAGTGTCTCTACATACCACGAGGCTGATTCTGAGATGCATGAACAAGAGTGTCTCTACATACTGCGGGGCTAATTCTGAGATGCATGAACAAGAGTATCTCTACATACTACAGGCCTGATTCTGAGATGCACGTACAAGAGTGTCTCTACATACTACGGGGCTGATTCTGAGATGCATGCACCATAGTGTCTCTACCTACTACAGAACTGATTCTGAGAGGCATGAAAAAGAGTGTCTCTACCTACCACGAGGCTGATTCTGAGATGCATGCACAAGAGTGTTTCTATATACTACAGGACTGATTCTGAAATGCATGAACAAGAGTGTCTCTACATACTACGGGGCTGATTCTGAGATGCATGAACAAGAGTGTCTTTACATTACACAAGACTGATTCTGAGATGTATGCACAAGAGTGTCTTTACATACTACAGGACTGATTCTGAAATGCATGAACAAGAGTGTCATACTACAGGCCTGATTCTGAGATGCATGCACATGAGTGTCTCTACATACTACAGGAATGAGTCTGAGATGCATGCACAAGAGTGTCTCTACAAACTACGGGGCTGATTCTGAGATGCAAACACAAGATTGTCTCTACATACTACTGGACTGATTCTGAGATGCATGCACTATAGTGTCTCTGCATGCAACAGGACTGATTCTGAGATGCATGCACAAAAGTGTCTCTACATTCTACAGGACTGATTCTGAGACGCATGCTCCATAGTGTCTCTACATAGAACAGGACTGATTCTGAGATGCATGCACCATAGTATCTCTACATACTACAGGACTGATTCTGAGATGCATGCACAAGAGTGTCTCTACATACAATGGGGCTGATTCTGAGATGCATGCAACATAGTGTCTCTACATACTACAGGACTGATTCTGAGATGCATGCACCATAATGTCTCTACATACTACAGGACTGATTCTGAGATGCATGCACAAAAGTGACTCTATATACTACAGGACTGATTCTGAGATGCAAGCACTTTAGTGTCTCTACATACTATGGGGCTGATTCTGAGATGCAAGCACCATGGTGTCTCTACATACTACAGGACTGATTCTGAGATGCATGCACAAGAGTGTCTCTACATACTATGGGGCTGATTCTGAGATGCATGCACCATAGTGTCTCTACATACTACAGGACTGATTCTGAGATGCACGCATAAAAGTGTCTCTACATACTACAGGACTGATTCTGAGATGCATGCACAAGAGTGTCTCTACATACGATGGGGCTGATTCTGAGATGCATGCACCATAGTGTCTCTATATACTACAGGACTGATTCTGAGATGCATGAATAAAAGTGTCTCTACATACTACAGGACTGATTCTGAGATGCACGCATAAAAGTGTCTCTACATAATACAGGACTGATTCTGAGATGCACGCACAAAAATGTCTCTACATACTACAGGACTGATTCTGAGATGCATGCACCATAGTGTCTCTACATACTACAAGGCTGATTCTGAGATGCATGCACAAGATTGTCTCTACATTCCTCGAGACTGATTCTGAGATGCATGCACAAGAGTGTATCTACATACTACAGCACTGATTCTGAGATGCATGCACCATAATGTCTCTACATACTACGGGGCTGATTCTGAGATGCATGCACCATAGTGTCTATACATACTACAGGAATGCTTCTGAGATCAATGCACCATAGTGTCTCTACATACTACAGGACTGATTCTGAGATGCTTGCACCATAGTGTCTCTACATACTACAGGACTGATTCTGAGATTCACGCACAAAAATGTGTCTACATTCTACAGGACTGATTCTGAGATGCAAGCACCATAGTGTCTCTACATACTATGAGGCTGATTCTGAGATGAACGCATAAGAGTGTCTCTACATACTGAGGGGCTGTTTCTGAGATGCATGAACAAGAGTATCTCTACATACTACAGGCCTGATTCTGATATGCACATATAAGAGTGTCTCTACATACTACGGGCTGATTCTGAGATCCATGAATAAAAGGGTCTCTACATACAACAGGCCTGATTCTGAGATGCATGAACAAGAGTGTCTCTATATGCTACAGGACTGATTCTGAGATGCATGCACCATAGTGTCTCTACATACTACGAGGCTGATTCTGAGATGCATGAACAATAGTATCTCTACATACTACAGGCCTGATTCTGAGATCCACGTACAAGAGTGTCTCTACATACTACAAGACTGATACTGAAATGCATGAACAATAGTGTCTCTACATACTACATGCCTGATTCTGAGATGCATGCACAAGAGTGTATCTACATATTACAGGATTGAGTCTGAGATGCATGCACAAGAGTGTCTCTACATACTACGGGGCTGATTCTGAGATGCAAACACAAGAGTGTCTCTACATACTACAGGACTGATTCTGAGATGCATGCACCATAGTGTCTCTACATACTACAGGACTGATTCTGAGATGCATGCACAAAAGTGTCTCTACATACTACAGGACTGATTCTGAGATGCATGCACCATAGTGTCTCTACATAATACAGGACTGATTCTGAGATGCATGCACAAAAGTGTCTCTATATACTACAGGACAGATTCTGAGATGCATGCACCATAGTGTCTCTACATACTACGGGGCTGATTCTGAGATGAATGCACCATTGTGTCTCTACATACTACAGGACTGATTCTGAGATGCATGCACAAGAGTGTCTCTACATACTATGGGGCTGATTCTGAGATGCATGCACCATAGTGTCTCTACATACTACAGGACTGATTCTGAGAAGCACGCATAAAAGTGTCTCTACATACCACAGGACTGATTCTGAGATGCACGCATAAAAGTGTTTCTACATACTACAGGACTGATTCTGAGATGCACGCACAAAATTGTCTCTACATACTACAGGACTGATTCTGAGATGCATGCATCATAGTGTCTCTACATACTACGAGGCTGATTCTGAGATGAATGCACCATAGTGTCTCTACATACCACGAGACTGATTCTAAGATGCATGCACAAGAGTGTCTCTACATACTACAGGACTGATTCTGAGATGCATACTCCATAATGTCTATACATAACACAGGAAAGATTCCGAGTTGCATGCACCATAGTGTCTCTACATACTACAGAACGGATTCTGAGATGCATGCACCATAGTGTCTCTACATACTACAGGACTGATTCTGAGATGCATGCACAAAAATGTCTCTACATACTACAGGACTGGTTCGGAGATGCATGCACCATAGTGTCTCTACATACTATGAGGCTGATTCTGAGATGCATGAACAAGAGTATCTCTACATACTACAGGCCTGATTCTGATATGCACATACAAGAGTGTCTCTACATACTACTGGGCTGATTCTTAGATGCATGAACAAGAGGGTCTCTACATACTACAGGCCTGATTCTGAGATGCATGAACAAGAGTGTCTCTACATACCACGAGACTGTTTCTGAGATGCATGCACAAGAGTGTCTCTACATAGTATGGGGCTGATTCTGAGATGCATGCACCATAGTGTCTCTACATACTACAGACCGGATTCTGAGATGCATGAACAAGTGTCTCTACATACCACGAGACTGATTCTGAGATGCTTGCATAAGAGTATCTCTACATACTACAGGCCTGATTCTGAATTGCTTGCACAAGAGCGTCTCTACATACTACAGGACTGAGTCTGAGATGCATGAACAAGAGTGTCTCTACAAACTACAGGCCTGATTCTGATATGCACATAAAATAGTGTCTCTACATACTATGGGGCTCATTCTGAGATGCATGCTCTAGAGTGTCTCTACATACTACATTACTGATTCTGAGATGCATGCACAAAAGTGTCTCTACATACTACGGGGCTGATTCTGAGATGCAAACACAAGAGTGTCTCTACATACTACAGGACTGATTCTGAGATGCATGCACTATAGTGTCTCTACATACTACAGGACTGATTCTGAGATGCATGCACTATAGTGTCTCTACATACTACAGGACTGATTCTGAGACGCATGCACAATAGTGTCTCTACTTACAACAGGACTGATTCTGAGATGCATACACCATAGTATCTCTACATACTACAGGACTGATTCTGAGATGCATGCACAAGAGTGTCTCTACATCCACGAGACTGATTCTGAGATGCACGTACAAGAGTGTCTCTACATACTACGGGGCTGATTCTGAGATGCCTGAACAAGAGAATCTCTACATACTACAGGCCTGATTCTGAGATGCATGAACAAGAGTGTCTCTGCATCCACAAGTCTGATTCTGAGATGCATGCACAAGAGTGTCTCTACATACTACAGGACTGATTCTGAGATGCATGAACAATAGTGTCTCTACATACTATAAGCCTGATTCTGAGATGCATGCACAAGAGTGTCTCTACATACTACAAGACTGAGTCTGAGATGCATAAACAAGAGTGTCTCTACATAATTCGGGGTAGATTCAGAGATGCACACAAAAGAGTGTCTCTACATACTACGGGGCTGATTCTGAGATGCATGCACTAGAGTGTCTCTACATACTACAGTACTGATTCTGAGATGCATGTACCCTAGTGTCTCTACATACTACAGGACTGATTCTGAGATGCATGCAAAAGTTTGTCTCTACATACTACAGGACTGATTCTGAGATGCATGCACCGTAGTGTCTCTACATGCTACAGAACTAATTCTGAGATGCATGCACCATAGTGTCTCTACATACTACAGGACTGATTCTGAGATTCACGCACAAAAATGTCTCTATATACTACAGGACCGATTCTGAGATGCATGCACCATAGTGTCTCTACATACTATGAGGCTGATTCTGAGATGCATGCACAATAGTGTCTCTACATACTAAGGGGCTGATTCTGAGATGCATGAACAAGAGTATCTCTAAATACTACAGGCCTGATTCTGATATGCACATACAAGAGTGTCTCTACATACTACGGGGCTGATTCTGAGATGCAAGAACAAGAGTATCTCTACATACTACAGGCCTGTTTCTGAACTGCATGCACAAGAGCGTCTCTACTTACTACAGGACCGAGTCTGAGATGCATGAACAAGAGTGGCTCTACATACTACAGGCCTGATTCTGCAATGCACATACAAGAGTGTCTCTACATACTATGGGGCTGATTCTGAGATGCATGCACAAGAGTGTCTCTACATACTATGGGGCTGAATATGAGATGCATGCACAAGAGTGTCTCTACATACTACAGGACTGATTCTGAGATGCATGCACAAGAGTGTCTCTACATACTATGGGGCTGAATATGAGATGCATGCACAAGAGTGTCTACATACTACAGGACTGATTCTGAGATGCATGCACAAGAGTGTCTCTACATACTAAAGGACTGATTCTGAGATGCATGCACAAGAGTGCCTCTACATACTACAGGACTGATTCTGAGATGCATGCACCATAGTGTCTCTACATACTACAGGACTGATTCTGAGTTGCATGCACAAATGTGTATCTACATACTACAGGATTGATTCACAGATGCATGCACCATAGTGTCTCTACATACTACAGGACTGATTCTGAGATGCACGCACAAAAAGGTATACATACTGTGGGACTGATTCTGAAATGAATGCACCACAGTGTCTCTACATACTACGAGGCTGATTATGAGATGCATGCATAAGCGTGTCTCTACATACTATGGGGCTGATTCTGAGATGTATGAACAAGAATATCTCTACTTACTACAGGCCGATTTCTGAGATGCACGTACAAGAGTGTCTCTACATACTACAGGGCTGATTCTGAGATGCATGAAAAAGAGTATCTCTACACTCTACAGGCCTGATTCTGAGATGCATGCACAAGAGTGTCTCTACATACTACAGGACTGATTCTGAGATGCACGTACAAGAGTGTCTCTACATACTACGGGGCTGATTCTGAGATGCATGAACAAGGGTATCTCTACATACTACAGGGCGGATTCTGAGATGGATGTCCAAGAGTGTCTCTACATACTACAGGCCTGATTCTGAGATGCATGAACAAGAGTGTCTCTACATCCACGAGACTGATTCTTAGATGCACGCTCAAGAGAGTCTCTACATACTACGGGGCTGATTCTGAGATGCCTGAACAAGAGAATCTGTACATACTACAGGACTGATTCTGCGATGCATGAACAAGACTGTCTCTACATACTATAGGCCTGATTCTGAGATGCATGCACAAGAGTGTCTCTACATACTACAAGACTGAGTCTGAGATGCATAAACAAGAGTGTCTCTACATAATACGGGGCAGATTCAGAGATGCACACAAAAGAGTGTTTCTACATACTACCGTACTGATTCTGAGATGCATGCACCATAGTGTCTCTACATACTACTGGACTGATTCTGAGATGCATGCACAAGAGTTTCTCTACATACTATGGGGCTGATTCTGAGATGCATGCACAAGAGTGTCTCTTCATACTACAGGACTGATTCTGAGATGCATGCACAAGAGTGTCTCTACATACTATGGGGCTGATTCTGAGATGCATGCACCACAGTGTCTCTGCATACTAATGGACTGATTCTGAGATGCACGCATAAAGTGTCTCTACATACCACGAGTCTGATTCTGAGATGTATGCAGAAGAGTGTCTCTACATACTACAGCACTGATTCTGAGATGCATGCACCATAATGTCTCTATATACTACGGGGCTGATTCTGAGATGCATCCACCATAGTGTCTATACATACTACAGGAATGATTCCGAGATGCATGCACAATAGTGTCTCTACATACTACAGGACTAATTCTGAGATGCATGCACCATAGTGTCTCTTCATACTACAGGACTGATTCTGAGATTCATGCTCAAAAATGTCTCTATATACTACAGGACCGATTCTGAGATGCATGCACCATAGTGTCTCTACATACTACGAGGCTGATTCTGAGATGCATGCACAATAGTGTCTCTACATACTAAGGGGCTGATTCTGAGATGCATGAACAAGAGTATCTCTACATACTACAGGCCTGATTCTGACATGCACATACAGGAGTTTCTCTACATACTACGGGCTGATTCTGAGATGCATGAACAAGAGGGTCTCTACATACAATAGGCCTGATTCTGAGATGCATGAACAAGAGTGTCTCTACATACCACGAGACTGATTCTGAGATGTATGCACAAGAGTGTCTCTACATAATACAGGACTTTGTCTGAGATGCATGCACCATAGTGTCTCTACATACTTTGAGGCTGATTCTGAGATGCATGCACAAGAGTGTCTCTACATACTACAGGGCTGATTCTGAGATGCATGCACCAGAGTGTCTCTACATACTACAGGACTGATTCTGAGATGCATGCGTAAGAGTATCTCTACATACTACAGGCCTGATTCTGAATTACATGCACAAGAGCGTCTCTACATACTACAGGACTGATTCTGAGATGCATGCACCATAGTGTCTCTACATACTATGAGGCTGATTCTGAGATGTATGCACAAGAGTGTCTCTACATAATACAGGACTTTGTCTGAGATGCATGAACAAGTGTCTCTACATACCACGAGACTGATACTGAGATGCATGCGTAAGAGTATCTCTACATACTACAGGCCTGATTCTGAATTACATGCACAAGAGCGTCTCTACATAATACAGGACTGAGTCTGAGATGCATGAACAAGAGTGTCTCTACATACTACAGGACTGATTCTGAGATGCATGCACCGTAGTGTGTCTACATACTACAGGACTTATTCTGAGATGCATGCACCATAGTGTCTCTATATACTACAGGACTGATCCAGAGATGCATGTGCAAAAGTGTCTCTATATACTACAGGACTGATTCTGAGATGCATGCACCATAGTGTCTCCACATACTACAGGGCTGATTCTGAGATGCATGCATCATAGTGTCTCTACATACTACAGGACTGATTCTAAGATTCACGCACAAATATGTCTCTACATACTACAGGACTGATTCTGAGATGCATGCACCATAGTGTCTCTACATACTATGAGGCTGATTCTGAGATGCATGCACAAGAGTGTCTCTACATACTAAGGGGCTGATTCTGAGATGCATGAACAAGAGTATCTCTACATACTACAGACCTGATTCTGATATGCACATACAAGAGTTTCTCTACATACTACGGGGCTGATTCTGAGATGCATGAACAAGAGGGTCTCTACATACTACAGGACTGATTCTGAGATGCTTGCACCATAGTGTCTCTACATACTACAGGACTGATTCTGAGAAGCATGCATCATAGTTTCTCTACATACTACAGGACTGATTCTGAGATGCATGCACCATAGTGTCTCTACATACTTTGAGGCTGATTCTGAGATGCATGCACAAGAGTGTCTCTACATACTACAGGGCTGATTCTGAGATGCATGCACCAGAGTGTCTCTACATACTACAGGACTGATTCTGAGATGCATGCACGGTAGTGCCTCTACATACTACAGCACTGATTCTGAGATGCATGCACCATAGTGCCTCTACATACTACAGGACTGATTCTGAGATGCACGCACAAGAGTGTCTCTGCTGTCGAAGCCAGATGATTGGCTGAGACCAAATCTTAAATGAATATCTGGCGACGCCATTTTGTGTCGCCCCTGACGACGCCATCTTGAGTCGTCAGCACGAAACCATTGTGTGCGATGCTTTATTTGATTATTAGCATCGTGCATCCGCTTTGCTACCGCATATTGTTGAAAGTCCTACCATAACCTATATGCACATTAAATAATGCATCTAAAATATCCAAGATGCACATTTCAAAGTTGCGCTGTTCATCAAAGCACAGATAAGCAATAAACACATAGATGCACAACGCATACTAGCGACTTTACGCAATATTCTCACTTTCACACATGAAATCACTTATAAAAAGGTTCCCAAGCATTAAGCTTAATATTAGAGGTTTTATTAGCTAATACTTAGGTTGTGAAATGTAAAGTATATGATGTTTAAGGTATAGAGACTAGGAGACAAGTCATGTTTGGTACCATTCTAAATCACTGTTTATTTGCAGATCTCCGGTTCTGTCGGCAAATAGATCGCATCATGCGTCTGCAAGATGTGAATTGTAGGAAATTAGTGGTAAGAATGTATTTCTGTATGTAGTGTCTTTTATTAGTTTAAACATGTTCTTCGGCGGGAAAACCACACAATCAACATCTGAGGAACTGGGACATACCCCTAGTGACCCTGTATGAACTGTCCAATTACCTTCATCGTACCAGAATGTCCAGGAGCAAGACCCAATGGAAATCTGTTAACTGGTCTCTTTGTTCTGTAAGGTATATAGCCTGGGTGCTGGTTATTGTATACAGCCATTCTTCTGACCACAGGCTTCTGGAGAGACGACTGTATACTGGGACCAGTGCGCACGCGTATGTACCGGCTTGTACCTTTTGCATTTACTTGCTTTTTGCGCTAATTGTATAGATCACAGCGTGTTATACTTTTCATTGAATAATATAACTTTTTAAGCTTTGGAACCACAATTAGATTGGAAAGCAATTATTTCTTATGCGACTTTCTAGAGCTAAACAGCGAAATTTTGGGTATATAAATGTATGGGTATCAATACTACATACTACAGGACTGATTCTGACATGCACGCACAAGAGTGTCTCTTCATACGACGGGGCTGATTCTGAGATGCATGCACCATAGTGTCTCTACATACTACAGGACTGATTCTGAGATGCACGCATGAAAGTATCTCTACATACTACAGGAGTGATTCTGAGATGTACGCACAAAAATGTCTCTACATTCTACAGAATTGATTCTGAGAAGCATGCACCATCGTGTCTCTACATACTACAGGACTGATTCTGAGATGCATGCACAAGAGTGTCTCTACATCCACGAGACTGATTCTGAGATGCACGTACAAGAGTGTCTCTACATACTACGGGGCTGATTCTGAGATGCCTGAACAAGAGAATCTCTACATACTACAGGCCTGATTCTGAGATGCATGAACAAGAGTGTCTCTGCATCCACAAGTCTGATTCTGAGATGCATGCACAAGAGTGTCTCTACATACTACAGGACTGATTCTGAGATGCATGAACAATAGTGTCTCTACATACTATAAGCCTGATTCTGAGATGCATGCACAAGAGTGTCTCTACATACTACAAGACTGAGTCTGAGATGCATAAACAAGAGTGTCTCTACATAATTCGGGGTAGATTCAGAGATGCACACAAAAGAGTGTCTCTACATACTACGGGGCTGATTCTGAGATGCATGCACTAGAGTGTCTCTACATACTACAGTACTGATTCTGAGATGCATGTACCCTAGTGTCTCTACATACTACAGGACTGATTCTGAGATGCATGCAAAAGTTTGTCTCTACATACTACAGGACTGATTCTGAGATGCATGCACCGTAGTGTCTCTACATGCTACAGAACTAATTCTGAGATGCATGCACCATAGTGTCTCTACATACTACAGGACTGATTCTGAGATTCACGCACAAAAATGTCTCTATATACTACAGGACCGATTCTGAGATGCATGCACCATAGTGTCTCTACATACTATGAGGCTGATTCTGAGATGCATGCACAATAGTGTCTCTACATACTAAGGGGCTGATTCTGAGATGCATGAACAAGAGTATCTCTAAATACTACAGGCCTGATTCTGATATGCACATACAAGAGTGTCTCTACATACTACGGGGCTGATTCTGAGATGCAAGAACAAGAGTATCTCTACATACTACAGGCCTGTTTCTGAACTGCATGCACAAGAGCGTCTCTACTTACTACAGGACCGAGTCTGAGATGCATGAACAAGAGTGGCTCTACATACTACAGGCCTGATTCTGCAATGCACATACAAGAGTGTCTCTACATACTATGGGGCTGATTCTGAGATGCATGCACAAGAGTGTCTCTACATACTATGGGGCTGAATATGAGATGCATGCACAAGAGTGTCTCTACATACTACAGGACTGATTCTGAGATGCATGCACAAGAGTGTCTCTACATACTATGGGGCTGAATATGAGATGCATGCACAAGAGTGTCTACATACTACAGGACTGATTCTGAGATGCATGCACAAGAGTGTCTCTACATACTAAAGGACTGATTCTGAGATGCATGCACAAGAGTGCCTCTACATACTACAGGACTGATTCTGAGATGCATGCACCATAGTGTCTCTACATACTACAGGACTGATTCTGAGTTGCATGCACAAATGTGTATCTACATACTACAGGATTGATTCACAGATGCATGCACCATAGTGTCTCTACATACTACAGGACTGATTCTGAGATGCACGCACAAAAAGGTATACATACTGTGGGACTGATTCTGAAATGAATGCACCACAGTGTCTCTACATACTACGAGGCTGATTATGAGATGCATGCATAAGCGTGTCTCTACATACTATGGGGCTGATTCTGAGATGTATGAACAAGAATATCTCTACTTACTACAGGCCGATTTCTGAGATGCACGTACAAGAGTGTCTCTACATACTACAGGGCTGATTCTGAGATGCATGAAAAAGAGTATCTCTACACTCTACAGGCCTGATTCTGAGATGCATGCACAAGAGTGTCTCTACATACTACAGGACTGATTCTGAGATGCACGTACAAGAGTGTCTCTACATACTACGGGGCTGATTCTGAGATGCATGAACAAGGGTATCTCTACATACTACAGGGCGGATTCTGAGATGGATGTCCAAGAGTGTCTCTACATACTACAGGCCTGATTCTGAGATGCATGAACAAGAGTGTCTCTACATCCACGAGACTGATTCTTAGATGCACGCTCAAGAGAGTCTCTACATACTACGGGGCTGATTCTGAGATGCCTGAACAAGAGAATCTGTACATACTACAGGACTGATTCTGCGATGCATGAACAAGAGTGTCTCTACATACTATAGGCCTGATTCTGAGATGCATGCACAAGAGTGTCTCTACATACTACAAGACTGAGTCTGAGATGCATAAACAAGAGTGTCTCTACATAATACGGGGCAGATTCAGAGATGCACACAAAAGAGTGTTTCTACATACTACCGTACTGATTCTGAGATGCATGCACCATAGTGTCTCTACATACTACTGGACTGATTCTGAGATGCATGCACAAGAGTTTCTCTACATACTATGGGGCTGATTCTGAGATGCATGCACAAGAGTGTCTCTTCATACTACAGGACTGATTCTGAGATGCATGCACAAGAGTGTCTCTACATACTATGGGGCTGATTCTGAGATGCATGCACCACAGTGTCTCTGCATACTAATGGACTGATTCTGAGATGCACGCATAAAGTGTCTCTACATACCACGAGTCTGATTCTGAGATGTATGCAGAAGAGTGTCTCTACATACTACAGCACTGATTCTGAGATGCATGCACCATAATGTCTCTATATACTACGGGGCTGATTCTGAGATGCATCCACCATAGTGTCTATACATACTACAGGAATGATTCCGAGATGCATGCACAATAGTGTCTCTACATACTACAGGACTAATTCTGAGATGCATGCACCATAGTGTCTCTTCATACTACAGGACTGATTCTGAGATTCATGCTCAAAAATGTCTCTATATACTACAGGACCGATTCTGAGATGCATGCACCATAGTGTCTCTACATACTACGAGGCTGATTCTGAGATGCATGCACAATAGTGTCTCTACATACTAAGGGGCTGATTCTGAGATGCATGAACAAGAGTATCTCTACATACTACAGGCCTGATTCTGACATGCACATACAGGAGTTTCTCTACATACTACGGGCTGATTCTGAGATGCATGAACAAGAGGGTCTCTACATACAATAGGCCTGATTCTGAGATGCATGAACAAGAGTGTCTCTACATACCACGAGACTGATTCTGAGATGTATGCACAAGAGTGTCTCTACATAATACAGGACTTTGTCTGAGATGCATGCACCATAGTGTCTCTACATACTTTGAGGCTGATTCTGAGATGCATGCACAAGAGTGTCTCTACATACTACAGGGCTGATTCTGAGATGCATGCACCAGAGTGTCTCTACATACTACAGGACTGATTCTGAGATGCATGCGTAAGAGTATCTCTACATACTACAGGCCTGATTCTGAATTACATGCACAAGAGCGTCTCTACATACTACAGGACTGATTCTGAGATGCATGCACCATAGTGTCTCTACATACTATGAGGCTGATTCTGAGATGTATGCACAAGAGTGTCTCTACATAATACAGGACTTTGTCTGAGATGCATGAACAAGTGTCTCTACATACCACGAGACTGATACTGAGATGCATGCGTAAGAGTATCTCTACATACTACAGGCCTGATTCTGAATTACATGCACAAGAGCGTCTCTACATAATACAGGACTGAGTCTGAGATGCATGAACAAGAGTGTCTCTACATACTACAGGACTGATTCTGAGATGCATGCACCGTAGTGTGTCTACATACTACAGGACTTATTCTGAGATGCATGCACCATAGTGTCTCTATATACTACAGGACTGATCCAGAGATGCATGTGCAAAAGTGTCTCTATATACTACAGGACTGATTCTGAGATGCATGCACCATAGTGTCTCCACATACTACAGGGCTGATTCTGAGATGCATGCATCATAGTGTCTCTACATACTACAGGACTGATTCTAAGATTCACGCACAAATATGTCTCTACATACTACAGGACTGATTCTGAGATGCATGCACCATAGTGTCTCTACATACTATGAGGCTGATTCTGAGATGCATGCACAAGAGTGTCTCTACATACTAAGGGGCTGATTCTGAGATGCATGAACAAGAGTATCTCTACATACTACAGACCTGATTCTGATATGCACATACAAGAGTTTCTCTACATACTACGGGGCTGATTCTGAGATGCATGAACAAGAGGGTCTCTACATACTACAGGACTGATTCTGAGATGCTTGCACCATAGTGTCTCTACATACTACAGGACTGATTCTGAGAAGCATGCATCATAGTTTCTCTACATACTACAGGACTGATTCTGAGATGCATGCACCATAGTGTCTCTACATACTTTGAGGCTGATTCTGAGATGCATGCACAAGAGTGTCTCTACATACTACAGGGCTGATTCTGAGATGCATGCACCAGAGTGTCTCTACATACTACAGGACTGATTCTGAGATGCATGCACGGTAGTGCCTCTACATACTACAGCACTGATTCTGAGATGCATGCACCATAGTGCCTCTACATACTACAGGACTGATTCTGAGATGCACGCACAAGAGTGTCTCTGCTGTCGAAGCCAGATGATTGGCTGAGACCAAATCTTAAATGAATATCTGGCGACGCCATTTTGTGTCGCCCCTGACGACGCCATCTTGAGTCGTCAGCACGAAACCATTGTGTGCGATGCTTTATTTGATTATTAGCATCGTGCATCCGCTTTGCTACCGCATATTGTTGAAAGTCCTACCATAACCTATATGCACATTAAATAATGCATCTAAAATATCCAAGATGCACATTTCAAAGTTGCGCTGTTCATCAAAGCACAGATAAGCAATAAACACATAGATGCACAACGCATACTAGCGACTTTACGCAATATTCTCACTTTCACACATGAAATCACTTATAAAAAGGTTCCCAAGCATTAAGCTTAATATTAGAGGTTTTATTAGCTAATACTTAGGTTGTGAAATGTAAAGTATATGATGTTTAAGGTATAGAGACTAGGAGACAAGTCATGTTTGGTACCATTCTAAATCACTGTTTATTTGCAGATCTCCGGTTCTGTCGGCAAATAGATCGCATCATGCGTCTGCAAGATGTGAATTGTAGGAAATTAGTGGTAAGAATGTATTTCTGTATGTAGTGTCTTTTATTAGTTTAAACATGTTCTTCGGCGGGAAAACCACACAATCAACATCTGAGGAACTGGGACATACCCCTAGTGACCCTGTATGAACTGTCCAATTACCTTCATCGTACCAGAATGTCCAGGAGCAAGACCCAATGGAAATCTGTTAACTGGTCTCTTTGTTCTGTAAGGTATATAGCCTGGGTGCTGGTTATTGTATACAGCCATTCTTCTGACCACAGGCTTCTGGAGAGACGACTGTATACTGGGACCAGTGCGCACGCGTATGTACCGGCTTGTACCTTTTGCATTTACTTGCTTTTTGCGCTAATTGTATAGATCACAGCGTGTTATACTTTTCATTGAATAATATAACTTTTTAAGCTTTGGAACCACAATTAGATTGGAAAGCAATTATTTCTTATGCGACTTTCTAGAGCTAAACAGCGAAATTTTGGGTATATAAATGTATGGGTATCAATACTACATACTACAGGACTGATTCTGACATGCACGCACAAGAGTGTCTCTTCATACGACGGGGCTGATTCTGAGATGCATGCACCATAGTGTCTCTACATACTACAGGACTGATTCTGAGATGCACGCATGAAAGTATCTCTACATACTACAGGAGTGATTCTGAGATGTACGCACAAAAATGTCTCTACATTCTACAGAATTGATTCTGAGAAGCATGCACCATCGTGTCTCTACATACTACGGGGCTGATTTTGAGTTGCATGAACAAGAGTATCTCTACATACTACAGGCCTGATTCTGAGATGCATGAACAAGAGTGTCTCTACATACTACGGGCCTGATTTTGAGATGCATGAACAAGAGTATCTCTACATACTACAGGACTGATTATGAGAGGCATGAAAAAGAGTGTCTCTACCTAACACGAGGCTGATTCTGAGATGCATGCACAAGAGTGTTTCTACATACTACAGGACTGATTCTGAAATGCATGAACAAGAGTGTCTCTACATACTATGGGGCTGATTCTGAGATGCATGAGCAAGAGTATCTCTACATACTACAGACCTGATTCTGAGATGCATGAGCAAGAGTGTATCTACATTACACGAGACTGATTCTGAGATGCATGCACAAGAGTGTCTTTACATACTACAGGACTGATTCTGAAATGCATGAACAAGAGTGTCTCTACATACTACAGGCCTGATTCTGAGATGCATGCACAAGAGTGTCTCTACATACTACAGGACTGATTCTGAGATGCACGCACAAGAGTGTCTCTTCTTACTACGGGGCTGATTCTGAGATGCATGCACCATAGTGTCTCTACATACTACAGGACTGATTCTGAGATGCATGCATAAAAGTGTCTCTACATACTACAGGACTGCTTATGAGATGCATGCACAAAAGTGTCTCTACATACTACAGGACTGATTCTGAGATGCATGCCCCATAGTATCTCTACATACTACAGGACTGATTCTGAGATGCATGCACAAGAGTGTCTCTACATACTATGGGGCTGATTCTGAGATGCATGCAACATAGTGTCTCTACATACTACAGGACTGATTCTGAGATGCATGCACCATAGTGTCTCTACATACTACAGGACTGATTCTGAGATGCATGCACAAGAGTGTCTCTACATACTACAGGACTGATTCTGAGATGCATGCCCCATAGTATCTCTACATACTACAGGACTGATTCTGAGATGCATGCACAAGAGTGTCTCTACATACTATGGGGCTGATTCTGAGATGCATGCAACATAGTGTCTCTACATACTACAGGTCTGATTCTGAGATGCATGCACCATAGTGTCTCTACATACTACAGGACTGATTCTGAAATGCATGCAACATAGTGTCTCTACATACTACAGGACTGATTCTGAGATGCATGCACCATAGTGTCTCTACATACTACAGGACTGATTCTGAGATGCATGAACAAAAGTCTCTCTATATACTACAGGACTGATTCTGAGATGCATGCACCATAGTGTCTCTACATACTACGGGGCTGATTTTGAGATGCATGAACAAGAGTATCTCTACATACTACAGGCCTGATTCTGAGATGCACGTACAAGAGTGTCTCTACATACCACGAGGCTGATTCTGAGATGCATGCACAAGAGTGTCTCTACATACTGTGGGGCTAATTCTGAGATGCATGAACAAGAGTATCTCTACATACTTCAGGCCTGATTCTGAGATGCACGTACAAGAGTGTCTCTACATACTACGGGGCTGATTCTGAGATGCATGCACCATAGTGTCTCTACATACTACAGAACTGATTCTGAGAGGCATGAAAAAGAGTGTCTCTACCTACCACGAGGCTGATTCTGAGATGCATGAACAAGAGTGTCTTTACATTACACAGGACTGATTCTGAGATGTATGCACAAGAGTGTCTTTACATACTACAGGACTGATTCTGAAATGCATGAACAAGAGTGTCATACTACAGGCCTGATTCTGAGATGCATGCACATGAGTGTCTCTACATACTACAGGAATGAGTCTGAGATGCATGCACAAGAGTGTCTCTACATACTACGGGGCTGATTCTGAGATGCAAACTAAAGATTGTCTCTACATACTACAGGACTGATTCTGATATGCATGCACTATAGTGTCTCTGCATACAACAGGACTGATTCTGAGATGCATGCACAAAAGTGTCTCTACATACTACAGGACTGATTCTGAGACGCATGCTCCATAGTGTCTCTACATAGAACAGGACTGATTCTGAGATGCATGCACCATAGTATCTCTACATACTACAGGACTGATTCTGAGATGCATGCACAAGAGTGTCTCTACATACTATGGGGCTGATTCTGAGATGCATGCAACATAGTGTCTCTACATACTACAGGGCTGATTCTGAGATGCATGCACCATAGTGTCTCTACATAATACAGGACTGATTCTGAAATGCATGCACAAGAGTGTCTCTACATACTATGGGGCTTATTCTGAGATGCATGCACCATAGTGCCTCTACATACTACAGGACTGATTCTGAGATGCACGCATAAAAGAGTCTCTACATACTACAGGACTGATTCTGAGATGCACGCACAAAAATGTCTCTACATACTACAGGACTGATTCTGAGATGTATGAACCATAGTGTCTCTACATACTACGAGGCTGATTCTGAGATGCATGCACAAGAGTGTCTATACATACCACGAGACTGATTCTGAGATGCATGCACAAGACTGTCTCTACATACTACAGGACTGATTCTGAGATGCACTCACAAAAGTGTCTCTACATACTATAGGGCTGATTCTGAGATGCATGCACCATAGTGTTTCTATATAATACGAGGCTCATTTTGAGATGCATGCACAAGAGTGTCTCTACATACCACGAGACTGATTCTGAGATGCATGCACAAGAGTATCTTTACATACTACAGGCCTGATTCAGAGATGCATGAACAAGAGTGTCTCTACATACCACGAGGCTGATTCTGAGATGCATGCACAAGAGTGTCTCTACATACTACAGGCCTGATTCTGTGATGCATGAAAATGGGTGTCTCTACATACTACAGGACTGAATCTGAGAAGCATGCACGGTAGTGCCTCTACATACTACAGCACTTATTCTGAGATGCATGCACCATAGTGCCTCTACATACTACAGCACTGATTCTGAGATGCATGCACCATAGTGTCTCTACATACTACAGGACTGATTCTGAGATGCATGCACCATAGTGTCTCTACATACTACAGGGCTGATTCAGAGATGCATGCACCATAGTGTCTCTACATATTACAGGACTGATTCTGAAATGCACGCATAAAAGTGTCTCTACATACTACAGCACAGATTCTGAGATGCATGCACCGTTGTGCCTCTACATACTACAGGACTGATTCTGAGATGCACGCATAAAAGTGTCTCTACATACTACAGGACTGATTCTGAGATGCACGCACAAAAATATCTCTACATACTACAGGACTGATTCTGAGATGCATGAACCATAGTGTCTCTACATACTACGAGGCTGATTCTGAGATGCATGCACAAGAGTGTCTATACATACCACGAGACTGATTCTGAGATGCATGCACAAGACTGTCTCTACATACTACAGGACTGATTCTGAGATGCACTCACAAAAGTGTCTCTACATACTATAGGGCTGATTCTGAGATGCATGCACCATAGTGTCCCTACATAATACGAGGCTCATTTTGAGATGCATGCACAAGAGTGTCTCTACATACCACAAGACTGATTCTGAGATGCATGCACAAGAGTATCTCTACTTACTACAGACCTGATTCAGAGATGCATGAACAAGAGTGTCTCTACATACCACGAGGCTGATTCTGAGATGCATGCACCATAGTGTCTCTACATACTACAGGACTGATTCTGAGATGCATGCACCATAGTGTCTCTACATACTACAGGGCTGATTCTGAGATGCATGCACCATAGTGTCTCTACATACTACAGGACTGATTCTGAGATGCATGCACGATAGTGCCTCTACATACTACAGCACAGATTCTGAGATGCATGCACGGTTGTGCCTCTACATACTACAGGACTGATTCTGAGATGCACGCACAAGAGTGTCTCTGCTGTCGAAGCCGGATGATTGGCTGAGTCCAAATCTTAAATTAATATCTGGCGACGCCATTTTGTGTCGCCCCTGACGACGCTGTCTTGAGTCGTCAGCACGAAAACCATTGTGTGCGATGCTATATTTGATTATTAGCGTTGTGCGTCCACTGTGCTACCGCATATTGTTGAAAGTTCTACCTTAACCTATATGCACATTAAATAATACATATAAAATATACAAGACGCACAACTCACAGTTGCACTGTTCGTCAAAGCACAGATAAGCACTAAACACATAGACGCACAATGCATACTAGCGACTTTACGCAATATTCTCACTTTCACACATGAAATCACTTATATAAAGGTTGCCAAGCATTAAGCTTAATATTAGAGGTTTTATTAGCTAATACTTAGGTTGTGAAATGTAAAGTATATGATGTTTAAGGTATAGAGACTAGGACACAAGTCATATTTGGTACCATTCTAAATCACTGTTTATTTGCAGATCTCCGGTTCTGTCGGCAAGGAGATCGCATCATGCGTATGCAAGATGTGAATTATAGGAAATTAGTGGTTAGAATGTATCTCTGTATGTAGTGTCTTTTATTAGTTTAAAAAACCAGTTCTTCGGCGGGAAAACCACACAATCAACATCTGAGGAACTGGGACATACCCCTAGTGACACTGTATGAACTGTCCAATTACCTTCATCGTACCAGAATGTCCAGGAGCAAGACCCAATGGAAATCTGTTAACTAGTCTCTTTGTTCTGTAAGGTATATAGCCTTGGTGCTGGTTATAGTATACAGCCATTCTTCTGACCACAGGCTTCTGGAGAGACGACTGTATACTGGGACCAGTGCGCACGCGTATGTATCGGCTTGTACCTTTTGTATTTACTTGCTTTTTGCGCTAATTGTATAGATCACAGCGTGTTATACTTTTCATTGAATAATATAACTTTTTGTGCTTTGGAACCACAATTGGATTGGAAAGCAATTATTTCTTATGCGACTTGTAGAGCTAAACAGCGACATTTTGGGTATATAAATGTATGGGTATCAATACTACATACTACAGGACTGATTCTGAGATGCACGCACAAGAGTGTCTCTTCATACTACGGGGCTGATTCTGAGATGCATGCACCATAGTGTCTCTACATACTACAGGACTGATTCTGAGATGCACACATAAAAGTGTCTCTACATACTACAGGACTGATTCTGAGATGCATGCATAAAAGTGTCTCTACATAGTACAGGACTTATTCTGAGATGCACGCATAAAAGTGTCTCTACATACTACAGGACTGATTCTGAGATGCACGCACAAGAGTGTCTCTTCATACTACGGGGCTGATTCTGAGATGCATGCACCATAGTGTCTCTACATACTACAGGACTGATTCTGAGATGCACGCATAAAAGTGTCTCTACATACTACAAGACTGATTCTGAGATGCACGCATAAAAGTGTCTCTACATACTACAGGAGTGATTCTGAGATGCACGCACAAAAATGTCTCTACATACTACAGAATTGATTCTGAGATGCATGCACCATAGTGTCTCTACATATTATGAGGCTGATTCTGAGATGCACGTACAAGAGTGTCTCTATATACTACGGGGCTGATTTTGAGATGCATGAACAAGAGTATCTCTACATACTACAGGCCTGATTCTGAGATGCATGAACAAGAGTGTCTCTACATACTGGGACCAGCGCGCACGAGTATGTATCGGCTTGTACCTTTTGTATTTACTTGCTTTTTGCGCTGATTGTATAGATCACAGCGTGTTTTACTTTTCATTGAATAATATAACTTTTTGTGCTTTGGAATAACAATTGGATTGGAAAGCAATTATTTCTTATGCGACTTGTAGCGCTAAACAGCTACATTTTGGGTATATAAATTTAGGGGTATCAATACTACATACTACAGGACTGATTCTGAGATGTATGCACAAGTGTCTCTACATACTACGGGGCTGATTCTGAGATGCATGCACCATAGTGTCTCTACATACTACGGGGCTCATTCTGAGATGTATGCACCATAGTGTCTCTACATACTACGGGGCTGATTCTGAGATGCATGCACCATAGTGTCTCTACATACTACGGGGCTGATTCTGAGATGCATGCACCATAATGTCTCTATATACAGTACTACGGGGCTGATTCTGAGATGCAAGCACAAGAGTGTCTATACATACTACAGGACTGATTCTGAGCAGGGTTGCCGACATTTAACTCCCTCCTTCCGGGAGGGAGCTGTCAGGCAATCACAGGGGAAAGTTTATCGGCAAAAAGGGGGCGTGTCGTGGGAGAAAAGGGGGCGTGGCTATGAGGATGACACGTCATTGGGGGCCGGGCATGGGCGTGACAGCGCGATTGCGTCATCGTAGCCCCGCCCCCTGCATAACAATGCCTTTAATATCGGCATTGTAATGCAGGGGGCGGGACTACGATGACGCTATTCAGCGCAAATCGCGTCATCGGCACCCCCCGCTGCGGGCGTTTATGCAGGTGGGTCGCTGGGGCCGGGAGACTTGCCTACCTTTCCGGGGTGCCGGGAGCGGCACCCGATTTTCGGTAGGCTCCCGGCCGAATCGGGAGGGTAGGCAAGTATGATTCTGAGATGCATGCAAAGTGCGAGCTTCCTTGGAAGACTGTTTACTACTTTATACTAATGCAAGTATTTATTCAAATAGAGCAGGGGTTCATGAACGTACAAGTGGAAGCCATTGATGCCCATTGATTTTACACAAGAAAATGCACCGTCATCATTAGTATGTGCACTTTTTATAAACAGAACGAGATAAGGAAGAGATTTGTCTTATAGTGATGCACATTCATAAATTCAACTTTTATTTAATCCATTATTTAAAATGATTTTTACAGACAGACAGGAAAATATTAACAGTGATAGATATTAGAAAGTGTTAAACAAAGAATAGAAACTGTGTTTAAAAAGATAGTGGTGTAAGACCGCAGTGAGCATGGCGGACAGTCACATGACAGGAGGGCAGGATCCACATATCAGTCTTGTAGCTGCTGGCAGCAGTCATGATGACGATGCAAGGCCATCAACATCATCTATGAGGGCGATGTACCAAGGCTTAAGTCAGGTCAAAAAGTCAGGCTATAAAAATCAACTTTTACCATGTTAAAGAAAAAAAAATCTAAAGCTAAGTCAGCTTTAGAGAAACAAAAAATTTGCAATATGCCATTCACTACACGAAGTGGCAAGGAAAAGATAAGGCCTTGGCCTTTACTATTTATGACTGGCGGTTCTCGTGATGATTTAAGCCTCTCTGCTTGTAGGAGAGGTCCAAAAAAAAAAAAATTGTTAAGACAAGTAATACACCGGAACTAACTGTGTGCTCCAAAAAAAATCACAAATCCCTGAGGAGAGTCCAAGTGTGTCCGTGGTTGCCATGTGGGAGCTTGACCTTTCTGATACTGTACTTGAAGAGGATCCTCCCTCCACCATTTGTGCGCCCTCTGCAAATGTGGGGATGAGCAGCATAAGTCAACATGCTGACATAGAAATCGAGGATGCTTCTGTGGAATTGCACGAGGAGGATGAGGAGGATATTTATGTAGTTGGCGATAACAACAAGGATGTTGATGATGATGATGAGGATGTTGATGGCGAGGATGTTTGTGTAAAAACTGTAAATAAGGCAATAGATGTTGCCCATGGTGGGAAAAATCCCATTGTTGGCATGCGTGGGCAAAGGACCAAAAAATCCACATCTCATGTGTGGAATAATTTCCACCCAAATCCGGACAACTTTTGCCAAGCCATTTGACCTCTTAGGGCCCTAACCAAGATACAGCTTTTTGGCCCCCCTCCCTCAAACAATCCATAGCACTATGTTTTAATTCTTGATTCATGTCCATGTACAGCACCCTGAAGAAAAGGTTCACCGCGGTGTTGAAACATTGGCTATGTATGTATAATACATTTTTTGCTATCTTTAGTTAAGCTTTCCCAAATTTGGCCCCGCCGATTGCCCCCAAGTTGAAGAAAGGACCTCTGATGTCACAACTACATGACCACTATGGCAGGACCAGTGTTACTATCCACGTGGGCATAGAGAGGGAATATAAACCTGTGACGAGCAACGTGAGCCACTGTGTCCTAAGCATGGGAAGCTAAATAAACCCAGTAGAGGACACTTTTGGCCCCCCATTGTAAACTTTGCCCCTCCCCTTTGGTCGTGGGTCACATGGTTATGACATCAAAGATCCTATAAAGCATCTCCTTCTAGACGTAACTGTCCCCTCACAGCACCACATACTACCCTCTTCAATGCCTGTCTCATAGCACAGCATCCCTCTCCCCCTCACAGCACAGAACACATCTCCTCTCATAGCGCAGACCCCTTCCCCTTACAGCATAGACCCCCCTTCCCTCACAGCACAGACCCCCCTCCCCTCACAGCACAGAACCCCCTCCCCTCACAGCACAGACCTCTTTCCCCTCACAGCACAGAACCCCTTCCCCTCAGAACAGACCCCCCTCCCCTCACAGCACAGACCCCTCTCCCCTCACAGCACAGAACCCCTTCCCCTCACAGCACAGACCGCCCTCACCTCACAGCATAGACCCCTCAGCACAGAACCCTCTCCCCTCATAGCAAAGATCCCCCTCACAGTAAAGACCCTCCTCTCCTCATGGCACAGTCCCCACAGCACAAGCCCCCCTTATTTCACAGCACAGACCCCATGTAACACAGACCCCCCTCCCCTCACTCCATAGACCCCCTCTTCCATCCCCTCACAGCACCTTTCGCCCTTACATCTGCTGGTATTAGCAGCACAATCATTGAATACAGTGTCTGTAGCCCCAGGAAGGGCTGCTGCTTACCTGCTGCGGACGAGTGGACCTGCATAACAGCATGGCTCCTCAAGTGGCTCTTCCTTCCTCAGCCTCCCTCACTCTCAGTCAGTGTTATTGCAGGGGGGGTGGCCAAGTAAGTGACTTCCATGTGATTTTCTAGTCATACCCTGCCCTGGCCTGTAACTTCACCCTCTCCTCCCTGCCTCCTTCCTCCTCCTCCCTTCTGCTGCTGCTATTATACTGCCTGCTTGTATGTGTGTGTGTGCTGTGCAAAACACAATGCAGCCATCATAGCAAGTTCTCCCCAGGGCCAAATTTCAGGGGGCCCCGGCTACAGGACCCAACGGGCCCTAGGCAGCCGCTTATGTTGCCTAGCACTAAATACGGGGCTGTGCCAATAGCAGAGGGACTTCCCGGCCCATCTCCTGCAGCCTCCCCCAGTGTCTGTTCTGCTGCCAATCACTGCTGATCAGTCAGCGTGGCATTACCCCCCACCTGCTGGCTGCAGAGAAAAGCAGCCACCGGGGATATGTAAATAAACCAACCCTTAGGGGCATATGCAATTGGGTGCGAGAATAGCAATAGCTATTCAATCAGGTGCATGGTTTTTTTTGTGCGCACCAGGACGATTTTTTTCACGCACCTCCAGAGCAAGCGTGATTTTTTCTAAAAACATTAATTTTAGGAAATATCTGTGGGACTTGCTCTGGCACTCCAGCGGCACCCCGGCTTAGGACTAATTAAGGTAATTACTTACCTTCGGCAGCACTGTCTTCTTCATCCAGCGTTTGGAGCCGGCTCTTCTGCAGCAGGCTATGTCAGTGAGTGTGGTGTTTGTAAGTGTATATAAGTGAGTGTGTGTGTGTGTGACCCCCACTGCCAGTGTGTCCCTTTAGTGTCCGTGTGGCCCCCGGATGGGTGCTGGGAGAACTACATCTCCCAGGAGCCCTTGCTCCTCCCACCAGCCACTGGAGCCTCCCAGGAGCCCACGGGACTCCTAGCAGCCCCCTCTCCAGTAAGAAGATAGAGGGGAGGCCACTGGGAGTCGCGGAGAACACCGGAGACCCCCGAGCAGTAAGTGAAGAAATCATTATTTTTTTTATGCGGCACTGGGTTTTCAGAGCTGAAAACCCCGTGGCCACTATTTTTTTTATTGGATACCACAGGTATCGGGAGCGCACATATACCTGCGGTATTCCTAAATTGAGCGCTAGGGGCGCAAGATTTTTTCCTCGCTAAACATCGCGCCCAATTGTATATGCCCCTTAGTCTCCCAATGTATACCCGGTGACTGCAGAGAGAAGCAGCCGCTGGGGGAATGGTAAATAAACTAACCCTTAGCCTCCCAGTGTATACCCGGTGACTGCAGAGAGGAGCAGCCGATGGGGAAATGTAAAGCTGTGATGTCGCGATGGTTGATATTCTGATATATCACCAGTCAATGTTTTAAAACTTGATATTAATGTTATGTGTTTAAAAAAAAAAGTGGTTATTTTCAGAGCTCTGCTTTGTTTTGTAATTACTTTGCACTCTGCCAGTCAGCATTGTTACTGGAGAATAATGGTCCAGCAAACTCTCACAAATTAAAGCCCACCAGCTGAACATTAGTAATAGAAAAACTTAGCAACTAGGCTATATTATTAATCGATCATGACCTTGCTTTTCAGATCAATTTCTGAGATGCAATAAAAGAATGTGTTTCGTCCAATAACAGAAGATTATGGTAGCCTGATTTAGAGGTGGATGCAGTGTCGATACTGCATGCAAGTGGACAATGGGCCTGATTCAGAGCCGTTCGCTATTTGCGGTCGTTCGTTCAAAAACAAGGGGTGGCTATTCAAATGATCCGTTCGCAAATTGCAGTCTGTTCACACCTCTAAGTCTGAACGAGCGAGCAAAACATACGCTCGTTTATTTGATAAAAACGCCCCCTGGCCGCTCGCACCATACGTCATGTCCGCTATTTATTAGATTAATCGAGTACATCGTACAGCGTATGAACTGCTCGCTATTCTTGTGGTTGGTTTTTTCAACCGCTATTTTGCGAGCAGTTCTGAGTTAAAAAAAACCAAGTGACGTGGTCAATGACGCTGCTGTATTAATTATGCACTCCCTTAAAACGCCCGTTTTGACCTTTAAGCACGCCTGCGTTCGAATTCCACTCCCCCGTTTTCAAACACCTTCCCCTGTTACCACCCACATACGCCTCATTCTGTCACTCAAAATAGCAGGCACTCGCTATATAGCGTACAAACGATTTTCGGCCGCACTGACTGGTTCGCGCATGCGTACTAAAAACCGTACGCATGCGCAGATGTGCGAACATCGCTCGGAACGAGCGTACGGCCGCTAGCGAGCGGCTCTGAATGAGGGCCAATGTTTTCAGTCAGTGTATGCGTCTGAGGGCCTGTTTCAGCTTGGATCGCTATTGTGATCGCAGCGGCAATTACGCACGCAGTTCAACTGCGATATGATGCTAATTCATTGCGATCGCTGTGCCACTGTACTACATAAGGACGCCCACTTTACGTTTCACACATCTGTAATGTTTAGCAAGACTGTGAAAACATCGGTACAATCGAGCACCATCGCAGCCTCACCCACACTTGCACAAGCTGCCTTTACTCAGAAATTGCTAACTTGATCGCACGCTATGAGGCCACAGGCTGCGTATGGCATCGCTGTGGATAATTTATGCAGGCCCCTGCAACGGCGTCCAAACGCACTGGCACGCCTGCATTTTCCCGACCACCCACCATCACCACCCACAAACGGCACTTCCTGGCAATCACTCTGCGTACTAGTCACTATGATCACAGTACCGATCACGCACTGCGATGCATACACATGCTCAATACACAACAATCATCCAAATGCTTGCGTATTAGCAACTGTGATCCAAGCTGAATCAGGGCCTGAGATCGCTCTGCGCAGTGGCGTAACTACAGGGGGTGCAGGAGGTGCGGCTGGTATTGGGCCCGGGCTGCTTCCAGAACATGCAGCTCCCATGCACCCAGTCATGCATGGATTTGGCAGCTGTGAGTCACATGACAGTGCCGGCCTCCCTGTTACAAGAGGTACATGGCCACACAGAACGCAGGAGCTGCAGCCGCCAATCCCTCACTGTATAGGAGCCACACTAAAGATGGCTGTGCCACCACCAATCCTCTGCTGCCACCACCACCGCCATTTCCCCGCTGTACAGGAGCCACACTAAATGATGGCTGTGCCACCACCAATAGCCCCCTGCCACAGCCAATTACCTTGTGCAGGAGCTGGCAGGTATGTTTGCTATTGCTGGTGGGAAGAGGAGGGGGGCCTGTGTTTTGAAGGGGGGAAGCGGTGTTGTGAGGGGCTGTCATGAGTGGGCTGTGATGTAAGGGAGGCTGTGATGTGAGGAGGCTGTGATGTGAGGGAGGCTGTGATGTGAGGCGGGCTGTGATGTGAGGCGGGCTTTGATGTGAGGGGGGCTGTGATGTGAGGGGGGCTGTGATGCAAGGAAGGCTGCAATGTGAGGCGGGCTGTGATGTGAGGAAGGCTGCGCTGTGAGGCATGCTGTGATGTGAGGCGAGCTGTGATGTGAGGAAGGCTGTGATGTGAGGCAGGCTGTGAGGGAGGCTGTGATGTGAGGAGGCTGTGATGTGAGGGAGTCTGTGATGTGAGGGGTCTGTGATGTGAGGGGGGCTGTAATGTGAGCGAGGCTGTGATGTGAGGGAGGCTGTGATGTGAGGCGGGCTGTGATGTGAGGAAGGCTGTGATGTGAGGAGGGCTGTGATGTGAGGCAGGCTGTGACGTGAGGGGGGCTGTGATCTGAGGAGGGCCTTGATGTGAGGGGGCAGTGATGCGAGGGGACTGTGATGTAAGGCGGCTGTAATGTAAAGGAGGCTGTGATGTGAGGAGGACTGTGATGTGTAGGGGGCTGTGATGTGAGGGGTCTGTGATGTGAGGGGGGCTGTGATATGAGGCGGGCTGTGATGTGAGGCGGGCTGTGATGTGAGATGGGCTGTGATGTGATGGGGGCTGTGATGTGAGGAGGGCTGTGATGTGAGGCAGGCTGTGACGTGAGGGGGGCTGTGATCTGAGGAGGGCCTTGGTGTGAGGGGGGCAGTGATGTGAGGGGACTGTGATGTAAGGCGGCTGTAATGTAAAGGAGGCTGTGATGTGAGGAGGACTGTGATGTGTAGGGGGCTGTGATGTGAGGGGTCTGTGACGTGAGGGGGGCTGTGATCTGAGGAGGGCCTTGATGTGAGGGGGGCAGTGATGTGAGGGGACTGCGATGTGAGGCGGGCTGTAATGTGAGGCGGGCTGTGATGTGAGGGGGGCTGTGATGTGAGGGAGGCTGTGATGTGAGGAAGGCTGCGATGTGAGGAGGCTGTGATGTGAGGAAGGCTGTGATGTGAGGCGGGCTGTGATGTGAGGAAGGCTGTGATGTGAGGAAGGCTGTGATGTGAGGCAGGCTGTGATTAGAGGAGGCTGTGATGTGAGGAGGCTGTGATGTGAGGTGGGCTGTGATGTGAGGAAGGCTGCAATGTGAGGCGGGCTGTGATGTGAGGTGGGCTGTGATGTGAGGCAGGCTGTGATTAGAGGAGGGCTGTGTTGTGAGGAGGGCTGTGATGTGAGGAGGGCCTTGATGTGAGGGGTCTGTGATGTGAGGGGGGGCTGTGATGTGAGGAGGGCTGTGATGTGAGGCAGGCTGTGATTAGAGGAGGGCTGTGATGTGAGGAGGGCTGTGATGTGAGGCAGGCTGTGATTAGAGGAGGGCTGTGATGTGAGGAGGGCTGTGATGTGAGGAAGGCTGTGATGTGAGGCAGGCTGTGACGTGAGGGGAACTGTGATCTGCGGAGGGCCTTAATGTGAGGGGGGCAGTGATGTGAGGGGACTGTGATGTATAAGGGGCTGTGATGTGAGGAGGACTGTGATGTGTAAGGGGCTGTGATGTGAGGAGGCTGTGATGTGAGGAGGCCGTGATGTGAGGGAGGCTGTGATGTGAGGCGGGCTGTGATGTGAGGCAGGCTTTGATGTGAGGGGGGCTGTGATGTGAGGGGGGCTGTGATGCAAGGAAGGCTGCAATGTGAGGCGGGCTGTGATGTGAGGAAGGCTGCGCTGTGAGGCATGCTGTGATGTGAGGCGAGCTGTGATGTGAGGAAGGCTGTGATGTGAGGCAGGCTGTGAGGGAGGCTGTGATGTGAGGAGGCTGTGATGTGAGGGAGTCTGTGATGTGAGGGGTCTGTGATGTGAGGGGGGCTGTAATGTGAGGGAGGCTGTGATGTGAGGGAGGCTGTGATGTGAGGAGGGCTGTGATGTGAGGGAGGCTGTGATGTGAGGCAGGCTGTGATGTGAGGAAGGCTGTGATGTGAGGAGGGCTGTGATGTGAGGCAGGCTGTGACGTGAGGGGGGCTGTGATCTGAGGAGGGCCTTGATGTGAGGGGGCAGTGATGCGAGGGGACTGTGATGTAAGGCGGCTGTAATGTAAAGGAGGCTGTGATGTGAGGAGGACTGTGATGTGTAGGGGGCTGTGATGTGAGGGGTCTGTGATGTGAGGGGGGCTGTGATATGAGGGAGGCTGTGATGTGAGGGAGGCTGTGATGTGAGGCGGGCTGTGATGTGAGGCGGGCTGTGATGTGAGACGGGCTGTGATGTGATGGGGGCTGTGATGTGAGGAGGGCTGTGATGTGAGGCAGGCTGTGACGTGAGGGGGGCTGTGATCTGAGGAGGGCCTTGGTGTGAGGGGGGCAGTGATGTGAGGGGACTGTGATGTAAGGCGGCTGTAATGTAAAGGAGGCTGTGATGTGAGGAGAACTGTGATGTGTAGGGGGCTGTGATGTGAGGGGTCTGTGACGTGAGGGGGGCTGTGATCTGAGGAGGGCCTTGATGTGAAGGGGGCAGTGATGTGAGGGGACTGCGATGTGAGGCGGGCTGTAATGTGAGGCGGGCTGTGATGTGAGGGGGGCTGTGATGTGAGGGAGGCTGTGATGTGAGGAAGGCTGCGATGTGAGGAGGCTGTGATGTGAGGAAGGCTGTGATGTGAGGCGGGCTGTGATGTGAGGAAGGCTGTGATGTGAGGAAGGCTGTGATGTGAGGCAGGCTGTGATTAGAGGAGGCTGTGATGTGAGGAGGCTGTGATGTGAGGCGGGCTGTGATGTGAGGAAGGCTGCAATGTGAGGCGGGCTGTGATGTGAGGTGGGCTGTGATGTGAGGCAGGCTGTGATTAGAGGAGGGCTGTGTTGTGAGGAGGGCTGTGATGTGAGGAGGGCCTTGATGTGAGGGGTCTGTGATGTGAGGGGGGCTGTGATGTGAGGAGGGCTGTGATGTGAGGCAGGCTGTGATTAGAGGAGGGCTGTGATGTGAGGAGGGCTGTGATGTGAGGCAGGCTGTGATTAGAGGAGGGCTGTGATGTGAGGAGGGCTGTGATGTGAGGAAGGCTGTGATGTGAGGCAGGCTGTGACGTGAGGGGAACTGTGATCTGCGGAGGGCCTTAATGTGAGGGGGGCAGTGATGTGAGGGGACTGTGATGTATAAGGGGCTGTGATGTGAGGAGGACTGTGATGTGTAAGGGGCTGTGATGTGAGGGGTCTGTGATGTGAGGAAGGCTGTGATGTGAGGAAGGCTGTGATGTGAGGCAGGCTGTGATGTGAGGAGGGCTGTGATGTGAGAAGGCTGTGATGTGAGGTGGGCTGTGATGTGAGGTGGGCTGTGATGTGAGGAAGGCTGCGATGTGAGGTGGGCTGTGATGTGAGGCGGGCTGTGATGTGAGACAGGCTGTGTTGTGGGGAGGGCTGTGATGTGAGGAGGGCCTTGATGTGAGGGGTCTGTGATGTGAGGGGGGCTGTGATGTGAGGCGGGCTGTGACGTGAGGGGGGCTGTGATCTGAGGAGGGCCTTGATGTGAGGAGGGCTGTGATGTGAGGGGTCTGTGATGTGAGGGGGGCTCACATCACATCACTGTGATGTGTAGGAGGCTGTGATGTGAGGGGTCTGTGATGTGAGGGGGGCTGTGATGTGAGGGAGGCTGTGATGTGAGGAGGGCTGTGATGTGAGGCAGGCTGTGATGTGAGGGGGGCTGTGATCTGAGGAGGACCTTAATGTGAGGGGGGCAGTGATGTGAGGGGACTGTGATGTAAGGCGGCTTTAATGTAAAGGAGGCTGTGATGTGAGGAGGACTGTGATGTGTAGGGGGCTGTGATGTGAGGGGTCTGTGATGTGAGGGGGGCTGTGATGTGAGAGAGGCTGTGATGTGAGGAAGGCTGCGAAGTGAGGTGGGCTGTGATGTGAGGAAGGCTGTGATGTGAGGCAGGCTGTGACGAGAGGGGGACTGTGATCTGAGGAGGGCCTTAATGTGAGGGGGGCAGTGATGTGAGGGTACTGTGATGTATAAGGGGCTGTGATGTGAGGAGGACTGTGATGTGTAAGGGGCTGTGATGTGAGGGGTCTGTGATGTGAGGAAGGCTGTGATGTGAGGAAGGCTGTGATGTGAGGCAGGCTGTGATTAGAGGAGGGCTGTGATGTGAGGAGGCTATGATGTGAGGCGGGCTGTGATGTGAGGAAGGCTGCGATGTGAGGTGGGCTGTGATGTGAGGCGGGCTGTGATGTGAGACAGGCTGTGTTGTGAGGAGGGCTGTGATGTGAGGAGGGCCTTGATGTGAGGGGTCTGTGATGTGAGGGGGGCTGTGATGTGAGGAGGGCTGTGATGTGAGGCAGGCTGTGACGTGAGGGGGGGTTTGATCTGAGGAGGGCCTTGATGTGAGGGGGGCAGTGATGTGAGGGGACTGTGATGTAAGGAAGGCTGTAATGTAAAGGAGGCTGTGATGTGAGGAGGACTGTGATGTGAGGAGGGCTGTGATGTGAGGGGTCTGTGATGTGAGGGGGGCTCACATCACATCACAGTGATGTGTAGGAGGCTGTGATGTGAGGGGTCTGTGATGTGAGGAGGGCTGTGATGTGAGGGAGGCTGTGATGTGAGGAGGGCTGCGATGTGAGGCAGGCTGTGATGTGAGGGGGGCTGTGATCTGAGGAGGACCTTGATGTGAGGGGGGCAGTGATGTGAGGGGACTGTGATGTAAGGCAGCTTTAATGTAAAGGAGGCTGTGATGTGAGGAGGACTGTGATGTGTAGGGGGCTGTGATGTGAGGGGTCTGGGATGTGAGGGGGGCTGTGATGTGAGGGAGGCTGTGATGTGAGGAAGGCTGCAAAGTGAGGTGGGCTGTGACGGGCTGTGATGTGAGGCGAGCTGTGATGTGAGGTGGGCTGTGATGTGAGGGAGGCTGTGATGTGAGGAAGGCTGCGATGAGAGGAGGCTGTGATCTGAGGAAGGCTGTGATGTGAGGCGGGCTGTGATGTGAGGAAGGCTGTGATGTGAGGGAGGCTGTGATGTGAGGCATGCTGTGATTAGAGGAGGGCTGTGATGTGAGGAGGCTGTGATGTGAGGTGGGCTGTGATGTGAGGAAGGCTGCGATGTGAGGCGGGCTATGATGTGAGGAGGGCTGTGATGGGAGGAGGGCTGTGATGTGAGGAGGGCCTTGATGTGAGGGGTCTGTGATGTGAGGAGGGCTGTGATGTGAGGCAGGCTGTGACGTGAGGGGGGCTATCTGAGGAGGGCCTTGACGTGAATGGACTGTGATGTAAGGCGGCTGTAATGTAAAGGAGGCTGTGATGTGAGGAGGACTGTGATTAGAGGAGGGCTGTGATGTGAGGAGGCTGTGATGTGAGGTGGGCTGTGATGTGAGGAAGGCTGCGATGTGAGGCGGGCTGTGATGTGAGGTGGGCTGTGATGTGAGGCAGGCTGTGATTAGAGGAGGGCTGTGATGTGAGGCAGGCTGTAACATGAGGAGGGCTGTGATCTGAGGAGGGCCTTGACGTGAGGGGACTGTGATGTAAGGCGGCTGTAATGTAAAGGAGGCTGTGATGTGAGGAGGACTGTGATGTGTAGGGGGCTGTGTTGTGAGGAGGGCTGTGATGTGAGGGCCGTGATGTGAGGAGGGCCATCGACCCGCTTGCGAGCGCTATGCGCTTGCGAGCGGGTCTGAATCAGGCCCTTAGTTCCTGCAATCTTTTGCTTGTTTATTGGATATCACTTGGAGTATTGGTTTTCTGGGAATTCCGTGTAATAGCTCCCAAGTGGCTCTCAAGACCCACTTATTTTTCAAAGCCATCCAGCTCTCACCCTAACCCACTGCTCCTTGCACACAGTCTCGCCCTTCTGTGTCATCCCTGTCTGTTTGCCCCTCCCTTTAGAATGTAAGCTCTCACAAGTGGGGCCCTCTTCCCTCATATGCTCTTCCTACCCTTGCTTATACAATCATCTACTCCATACTGTCTTTGTGAAATGTGTGGGCTGTAGCTGCACCTGCATCCTTAAAGCAGCAGCGACAAGCGTGCGTCTGTCTGTTAAAGGGTGGTGTAACCCTCAAAGTGCGCTCCATAAGCAATAAAAAAAATCTTTTTTTTTCTGTCTTTGTGAAATGTGTGGGCTGTAGCCGCACCTGCATCCTTAAAGCAGCAGTGACAAGCGTGCGTCTGTCTGTTAAAGGGTGGTGTAACCCTCAAAGTGCGCTCCACAAACAATAAAAAAATTCTTCTTTTTTTTCTGTCTTAGTGAAATGTGTGGGCTGTAGCCGCACCTGCTTCCTTAAAGCAGCAGCGACAAGCGTGCGTCTGTCTGTTACAGGGTGGTGTAACCCTAAAATTGCGCTCCACAAACAATAAAAAAATTCAGCTTTTTTTTCTGTCTTTGTGAAATGTGTGGGCTGTAGCCGCACCTGCATCCTTAAAGCAGCAGCGACAAGCGTGCGTCTGTCTGTTAAAGGGTGGTGTAACCCTCAAAGTGCGCTCCACAAACAATAAAAAAATTCATCTTTTTTTTCTGTCTTTGTGAAATGTGTGGGCTGTAGCCGCACCTGCATCCTTAAAGCAGCAGCGACAAGCGTGCGTCTGTCTTTTAAAGGGTGGTGTAACCCTCAAAGTGCACTCCACAAACAATAAAAAAATTCTTCTTTTTTTTCTGTCTTTGTGAAATGTGTGGGCTGTAGCCGCACCTGCATCCTCAAAGCAGCAGCGACAAGCGTGCGTCTGTCTGTTAAAGGATTACATCGGTGACAGCATCCAAGTAGGCATGTCAGACAGTCCGTACATGTACTGGCAGGAAAAAGAGGCAACTTGGAGGCCCCTGTACAAACTGGCTCTATTTTACCTGAGTTGCCCCCCCTCCAGTGTGCACTCCGAAAGAGTGTTTATTTAGTGCAGCCGGGAACCTTGTCAGCAAAGGCGTAGGAGGTTGCTTCCACAAAATGTGGAGAAGATGATGTTCATAAAAATGAATTATCATCTCTTCCAGGGAGACCAGCCTCCAGAACGTACAGAGGGACCTGTGGTGGTGGATTCCAGTGGGGACGAATTAATACTCTGTGAGCATGAGGATGTACACAACACTGAAGAGGGTGAGGAATCGGTGAATGAGGAGGATGAGGACGACATCTTGCCTCTGCAGAGCCAGTTTGTGCAGGGCCAGATTAATTGCCAGCTTGTTTTGTGGGGGCCCAAACGAACCAATCATTTCAGCCACAGTCGTGTGGCAGACCCTGGCGCTGAAATGATTGGTTTGTTAAAGTGTGCATGTCCTGTTTATACAACATAAGGGTGGGTGGGAGGGCCCAAGGACAATGCCGCACCTCTTTTTTTTTCTTTGCATTATGTACTGTTTGGGGCCTAGTTTTTCAAACTGCCATCCTGTCTGCCACTGCAGTGTCACGCCTAGATGGGCCACGTGTTTGTGCCGCCCACTCGTGTTGCTTAGCATAGTCATCCATCTACCTCGGTGCAACCTTTTGGACATAAAAACACTATTGTGAGGTGTGAGGTGTTCAGAATAGACTGGAAATGAGTGGAAATTAATGTTTTTGAGGTTAATAATAGCATAGGAGCAGAAAAATCAACACATTCTGTGATTTTAGCTGTTTTTATGCTTTTTTAAAAAAAAATACAGATCCAAAACACAAAACCCAGATCCAAAACACGAAGAAAGATCCAGATATAAAACCAAAACACAAAACACGAAAAGTGGCCGGTGCACACCCCTAATTTATACTAGAAGTTGTTTTTTCTCTCTCTACTTCCTACTGTCTCTTTCCTCCTCTTTCTTTTTAGCCCTCCCATCCCACCTTTTGTTTCTCACTGACACTTCTTTTTCTCTCCCCACTTACTTTTTAGTAACCTCTTTCTTTCTGTCTGTATACACCCATCTCTATCTTTTCATCCTGACTGGCTGTTTATCTCCATCCCCCTCCTGTCCCTCTCTGTCTTACTATACCTGTCACTCTTTCCGGTCTCTCGCAATTCTCTCCCCTCTGTGTCTTAGGGCTCCATTTAACAACGATGCCAAATACCGATGGTATATTTTGCTTAGTATCACTGTGATACTTATAAATATGCTGGAAGAGTATATATGAAATGACCCTTGGCGCTGGGATGAGAGAAGCACACCATCTATATCAGAACAGAAACTCAGGAAAAAAATACACAGCAGCGCTTAGCATTCAACTATAAAATAATTACTCACAAATGGACAATTGATGTGAATAATAACCACAGGTATGTATAAAAAGTAAATCAAACACAATTTAATAAAAATACACATAAGCAAGCACATATAAAAATTACATATGAAAAAATGTATATCGGAACAGTGGTATCAAATGGTTAAATCTTGGTGCAAATATTGCTCCTATATTAAGAATCTTCTGTTTACACAGTGAAGATAGTGAATCCTGAAATATGCAATAGTATAAACTTGTAATGATTGTTCCAAGTTCCTTCAATTGGTTGCGGCTTATTTTGTATCTTTAAACCGCTCTATTGGAAACAGCACTTGTTGCAATCATATATAAAAAGCCAACATATGCAAATTTTTGTAGAGAAATCCTCAGACCATCATTACTGCAGTCTCAGATGTTATAGTTATGTGCTTATTATCAGCTGTGTTAATGCCAACTTGCAATACAATGAGAAGCAGAGGGAATTCACATAAAAATCAGTACTGCTGATTCTTTTGAACTCACCCGCTGATCCAGGGGCAGAACTATGGGAGATAATGGAGGCACCTGCCGCCGGGCTCCAGCTCTGAAGGGGCACCTCCTCCATTGTCCACAACATATTCACCCCACTTAGGGCTGTAACTATGCACCCAGAGTGTACCGTCACGGCCGCCCAATACATGGCACCCCTTCCCGGCACCTGAGAAGCCACCATACACTAGTGGAGAGCTCCATGTCAGACCATCAGCTGCTGCCTATCTATAGCCTGTCTGCATGCAAATTGCTACATTACAGTGTCAGCGGCTGTGACGGGGGGCACCAAATTAGAACTTGCCTCCAGGCGTCTGGGATGAACTTACGCCACCGTGCTGATCCATCCCATCGAGGGCTCCTAATCTTAGCTGCCCTTGTGGAGCTGGAATGGACCTGGAGACTCTCAGCAGCTATTCCGAAGCGGTGTCCGGGCGGCGGCTGCACGTGATTCACACCGGCCGGTTGTGATCACGGCAAGTGGGCCTGCCTCAGGGAGGACCAAGTTCCTTTGGAGGAAAAATTGGTTGTTTTTGAGAGGGTCATTCTCAGCAGCGGGGAGTGTCTTTCCGCATAGAGCTACGGGCCGCTCCAAAGTGCAGCGGCTGCAAGGGTGTATGATCTCTATTGCCACAGCCACAAAACAATTGATGTCACAGGATACCACTGGACTTCTTGGGACACTCCTAATGTGTTTCTTCGTACCTGGTGATTTTGTCTTACAAATATGCTGCCTGTATTTAACATAACTTACCTGTATAGCGAGGTCCAGCACTGCCTTCCCCCAACGGAGTGTCATCTGCTGAATAACCAGCAGTCTAACACTGCCAGCAGGACCAGCTCTTGGGGTGTTCGACCAGTGTGGTCAAACAGGGGCACCACCCCATAGAGGGCACACCCCTCCCAACACCCCAATTTCAGCGGGACAGCATTGTCCCACTGTTCCACCCGTGGGCCGAAGTGCTCAGCGGGTGTTCTGGTCAGGAGGTTGGGCACCCCCACCGAGCGAACATCCATTCAGTGCCGGGAGAGGGCTGAGGGAAGCCCAGCTAGTGAGGGAGTCCTGGGCTCGATCCCCAGCCTGACGTTACACGGGAGGCATGACATACTGGCACGCCCCAAAATAACATAATTTAGGGGGCGTGGTCTATGGTATTTAGACCACGCCCATTGTATAGAGTCATAAACAGCGGTACTGATGCTTGCTAAAATCTGAACAGATTTCATGGCCCCTTTAGCAAGTGCTACATGGAAGATGACTTGTTCTGAATGAATATCTGTGGGAGAAATTGAGACTCATTTTTGTCAGATTTTAGAGTGGATATTAGTGGGTGTGGTATGCAGCCAGGGAGTGGTGATGGCTAAAAAGGATCTCAGTAGGTAGGTATGTACAGGCTCGCCAAGAACAACTTCGGACCCGAGCCGGGGCATGGCCTAATCGTGAGAGGCGTGGCCATACCCCCTCAGGTAAATTAAAAAAACAATAAAAGTTTTGCAGCGCCACGAAGCAGAGTGAGCCCCCCCAGCCCAGCGCATAACCAGTGGGGGCCGAGCTCAGCTTGATCGCTCTCCCAACAGGTATAGGAGACTGCTGTGGCTGCTTCTTAGCAGCCGCGAGCAGTCTCCCAGTTCAGCCCAGCAAACAGCAGTGTGTGCTGGGCTGCTATGAAGTAAGAGGGCTGGGGAGCGGTGCCAGACCCGGGCCCCCACCGGGCCCCTCCAGCGAGCCCGGGCCCGCGTAATTAGTGCCACCCCCTCATGACACCTTTGGGTATGTATAGTGTCATGGGGTAGTAATGTTTAAAGGCTATTTCAGTGGGTGAGGGATGGTGTCTCTGTGTAATAGTGTAATAGTGGGAAAGAGGTATTACATACTTAGTATTTTGTAGCAAAGTAATTGGTATAGATGAACCATAACATTGCATGGCACTAATTTTGCTCTCACTTTTGCGTCTTAGTTTGCTTAATGTGTACTAGGTACTTATGATTAGTGTTTTGGTGCTGCTAAGATGCAAAGTCTGTGGGGCACTAAACCAGGCAATCTGGCATGATTTTGAGAATATAGAATGCAGTGGGTCTTGATAACATACAGTAGACACCAATACATCATACATACTGATTGGTCATGCGCTTTCAGTTTGCCTTTTATGTCCCAGTCCAACATTGCCTCTGAATCAGCCCCTGGATGTCTGTTTCTGCATCTTCTATTGCATCTGTACTTTGAAAAGCTGAAAAGGCAGGATTTACACTGATCACCTGAAATATCACTTGAGAATAAATAAATGAATGTTTGTGTAGCCAGCAATAAGAATACGCAGGGCTAGAATGTGGGGATGGAACTAAGAGGTTTGAATAGATTACAGTTATCATGGTGCACATGAGACTGATACAGTATCTGAGCTACCGTATCACTGAATACATGTCTGTAATGGAATAACAGACTCCAAGGGGTAAATTTACAAAGATTCGTGTTTTGCTGATTAGCAACTCGATTTGCATTGCTGAAACTTGGGTGATTTTAGGCTTCTGAAAAACACTCAAATTTACCAAGAGCATTGTTTAGCTGAGATCAAGTTTCCTGATGGTGTATGTGATCGAGATTTCTCCCCCCGAGTTGCAAGTGTCTGACCGCAGACAAACACTCCCGAACAAGCAGCCTGTACATACAGTATCAGTGAGATATGTGAAGGCCGCTTGTGTGTTTTTAATCTCAAATAATGGTTATATGTGAAAAAAAATACGTAGTACCCCACCACAAAAAGCATAACCAGCCTCGGGCGCCCCAGCCATTCCTAAAAATACGGGGAAAAAACGTGTAGGGTTCCCCCATATTTTACGAACCAGCACTGGGCTGCTGAGCTAGTACTGGTTTTAAAAATAGGGGGGATACGTAGTGTTCCCCCTATTTATAAAACCAGCACTGGGCTCAAATCCGACTGGGGTGTAATGCCACAGCCAGGGGACCCTTTCACCGGGTCATCCCAGCCAAAGCATTATCACCCCAAGCCTGTCAGCCCAAGCCAGGGATCTCAGGGGAGGTGAGGACCCCTCAAAATAAAGGGTTCAACCCTCTCCCAAGCACCTCAGGCTTAAGATAAAGCCCGGGGCTCTTCCCCGCACGGCCCTGGACATTGGGTGCAGGGGTAATAGTGTTGAAAATAGTTTTAAACTATTGTTTTTTATAGTGGAATTACAGGTGCCAGAATGCCTGCCCTTTGGCCCTTGTGGAATTACAAGTGCCAGCAGGCCGCACGTACCCCCGCTGTAAAAAAAAATAGTTAAAAAACCACAAGACACACACCATAGTAAGTAAAATTTTATTACATACCTACCACACATACTTACCTGCTGCCAGATGTTCGATCCCCTTCTCCAAGTAGAATTCCAATGGTTTACCTGTGAAATAAAAATCCTATACTCTCTTAAATCCTTGTGCTGATCTCTGTAGCATCCACGGGTCTTGGCAAAATGACAAAACGACACACGGACCAGTTCGTACTGTAGTGATGTATGTGTGACCACATACATCGCTACCCGGCTACTGACTGTATCCATCAAATTGTAATGGGTTTCAAATTAAAAAAAAATAACAATTTTGTTTGTAGTCAGTTTGTAGTGCGCACAGCATGTAAGGTAAACTATGGTCTAAAATGTGTGATCTCATCATATCTCTCTCCCATACAGATGTGTCCTCATTTACCTACAGGTTTTGTGCCACATGGCGGTAGATCAGGGGTGTCAAACTCACGGCTCTCCAGCTGTTGTGGGACTACATATCCCAGCACAGTTTTAGCATACCCTAAAAGCAAAAAGGTGGCAGTGCATGCTGGGATGTGTAGTTCCACTGTAGCTGGAGGACTGCAAGTTTGACACCCCTGCGCTAGATGCTTAATGTGACTCAGATGATCTGCCATGGGTAGCTCCTGATTGGCTGCCGTTCTGCAAGGTAATCACAGCTCGCTCCTGGCTCCGGTTCATGGTTGATATGTCACAGGGCTGATGATCTTTCTCCCTGCCTGCCGCCGCCCAGTGCATTCCTCATCGCTGCCAGCCAGGCCCCCTGCTCTCAGGACAGAAGAACAGGTAAGCAGTATGCTGATCCTGCCCTGTGCCCCCCTCTCTTGTCCTGCCAGCCTTCCCTGCTCCCCCCTAGTCCAGCCAGCCTTCCCTACGCCCCCCAGTCCAGCCAGCCTGCCTTCCCTGCCATGCCCCTCCCTCAGTCCAGCCAGTCTTCCCTGCACCCTCTCATAGTCCAGCCAGCCTTGCCTACACCCCCCCATGTCCAGCATGCCTGTCTATCTTCTCTGCCCCTCCTCTACTGCCCTTTGCCCCCCTAGTCCAACCAACCTTCCCTGCCCTTTGCTAACCCAGTCCACCAGCTGGTTTACGTACCAATTTAGGCAGCACACCTGATATAGCTTCACCCACGTTATCCACAAATCCAACCAACTCTGCCCTATACCCAGGGGGGCGGGGCCTTGCCTATTTTGTTAGTACTGGGCCCCAGAATTTCTGATGGCAGCCCTGCACACAGAAGCACATGAAATGCCAGCGTCAGTATTTATTGTACTTGTGGTGCATTAGTCATGTGAATAAGATGAATATACTGTAGTAATAAAAAGTTTCTGGCAAGCCTGGCACGTCACTAAGTCCATGGCGCGCCAGGCTTTTTTAAGTAATTTGGGAAAAAGGTGTATGTGGCCACATCTGTACATTGCACATACTGTACATTCCATATCATTCCATCTTGATCTCATATTGTTCCATCTGCTTCTATCTCATGAAATTTCCTCCCTTTTCACTGCTGCATACACCAGGGACATGTGCATGCGTCACCCATGCATATCTATATAATAAGCAAGAAAGCGTGTCTGTCTTTCCGTCTTTTTGTCCTTTATGCATGGCCAGAATTTTGGGCCTAGCTCCACCAAATTTGGCATGGTGGTGTAGTTTGACCAGGATTAGATTTTTACCTAGGTTTGACCTTTGTCATGGCCACACACTGTCACGCAATCACTAAAAATGGGAACACTCTTAAATTACACAGGTTCAAGGGCTGGTTCCAGTGGAAATTGGCAGTCTGCTAAAACCTGTGAGAAAGCTACAAAGTATAATTTTAACCTCAGTCTGAGCAAACTTGATGACTCATGCAAGTTTATATTAAATCCAGAGCCTCTGTGTTTGCATACAAGAGTTTAACTATAACTTTGTGGGGCACATGCAAAATCTTAAAAGCCCCCTAGAAGTAAAAAAAACATACATTCTCCCCCACACAGAGCCCATTCAGGTTATGCCACACAGTAATACCCCTTATACTAATTATGCCAGACAGTAGTAGTGTCCCTTTTACATTATGTGTAACAGTAATGCCCCTTATACTACACAGTAATGCCCCTTACACATTATACCACACTGTAATGCCCTTTACAGATTATGCCACATAGTAGTAGTGCCCCATATAACACATTATTTCACACAATAGAAATGCCCCTTACACATTATGCCCCCCCAGCAATTCACCTCCCCATGCCCTTCCAGCAGCCTCTCACCTCCCCCTGTGTGCCACCTGCCAGCAGGTGTGCATTAGGGGCCGGGTCACCAACTAATTACAACTGATGCACTGGCAGGCAGAAGCAGACATGGACAAACAGCACCGTCACATTTCGAATCTGGCACTGGTCACGAGCCAATCAGAGCTCAAGGACCGGCAGCCAATCAGGAGCCTCCATTGCTGATTGGCTTTCAGTCTGCAAGCTCTGATTGCCTCGCAACCTGCTGCGCTGTCTCACCATGACTTCCTGTCAGTGTGCCAGCTGTAATCAACTAGTGGGCTGGCACCAAATCAACATAGCTGACACCCAGGCCCCCCTCGATGGCCCTGACTGGACCGGCTCACATTGTGTGTGTGAGACTGGGTGCAGGGGAAGTAGCAGGACACAGAAGCAGCTCGGGCACCATAGCAGCCACTCCCTTTGCACCCACAGTAGTTATGCCACTGTTTGCATGGATGTTAGCAAACAGTGGGGTCCATTTCAGGATCAATAGAATGGGGTTAAAGGCATGGACAATGCAAACAAATAAAGGCTGCAGGTGTACTTCAGGGTTCAGTCTTCAACCCGGGCACTGCCGGGTATCCCAGCTAATCTCAAATAAAAGGCACTTTTTAAATTCTATGATAAAAGTAAATATATTTGCATCTAAGAATGAAAATAAAAAATTTACACTATACTGAAATGCATTAACTGAAATTGATAAAGTAACAAATGGCAGGATTATATGTGATAATGATAGTTATTATATATTCAAAACTTTCTGAGTAATAGCAAACTAAGTACAAATACTTAAATGTGACTTTTAGTAATTTCTGCTAATTTAATATTAAGTTATTCTTCAAAAAAGTATTCAAATTACTGTTAGAGATAGTATATAGAACTAAGCAGACTTGCTCCATATTTTGTGTAAATGCCATATTCAGTAATTAAACCGTAGCCTATTAAATGACAGAAATGATTGTCATCCAATATAGAATTATTACTACACATAAAAGTATAAAACAATGTTATAGATTGTAGAATAGCAATGGCAACTCACCTATTCATTGCAGTTAGTGTTAGTAGTTAGAATGAGGAAACTAGAAGACGCTCATAGAAATGGTCACTTGAAAGTGCTCTCACATTCCAGTGCTGATTATGAGGTAAAAAAGAAAACAACAGGCAATTAAATATGCTTCTTGGCAAGGGCTTGCTTGCAAAAAAGTAGACACTTATTTTTAGACAGATTTTAAGATTTACTGTGGATTGCAAAAACCATGTTTTTAATTGCAGACGTATTACACAAAATAATTTGTTCTGCTATTTGTTTTTATGTGTTTGCTTACAGTTTACTTGTGCAAATGACAGGGGTGCAAATGACATGTTTAGTTCAGTAAAAAGTATAGTACTGTAAAAATGCACTTTAGTCCAATTATAAAATTTGTACTTTATTGTTTAAACATCCCTGCAATAATATCAAACTACTGTCACTAACCCATTTTCTTCAGTAAGAAATGTGCACATACATTGTTGCCAGTAAGTACTGCAATTACTTTTCTCAAAACACAAGATAATGGGGCAAGATTGTGCAAACACATATGAACTCTTGGGGTTAAATTTCCTAAAGTGAGAGTTTTTAGAAGTGAGTTTTAGTTACCCTTAGCAACCAATCAGATTGTTCTTATTATTATTATTATCCTTTATTTATATGGCGCCACAAAGGTTCCACAGCGCCTTACACAGTACATAAATGAGCACACAAGAGAAACAGTTATTAGCAGTACAAAACAGATCAGGACAAGGACATGGTTTCTAAACATAGCTGCATAACACAAGCAGCAGGACATGAGCAACCAAGTGTTAGGTGCCATTGTGGGGAGTTAGGAGTAAATGATAGTATAAGAAGGGGAAGGAGAAGCACGTGAGGGATGAGGGCCCTGCTCGCGAGAGCTTACATTCTAAAGGGGAGGGGCAGACAGACAGGGGTGACACAAATGGGCCAGATAGTGAGGAAGGAGCATGAAGCAGTGCGTTAGGATATATGCTGCGGAATGTGTGATGTTATGTCAAGATATAGTCCTTCGTTCATCTATCGCTATGACAAAAAATAGATTTTGTTTGTGTTATCTAAATGAGAGATGTACAAAATAAAGTTTTTGCACTTAATTTTTGTCTGTTACATTATAGCATCTAAATACATTCAGCTAAAAATGCAGCTATTATAGGACTGTCCTGCCATCCTAATAGTGAATACTTTAGTCCCAGCAGTTGGTTGCTATGCCATGCTCCTGCAAGTGGGTGCTTCTCACATGCTAGACCCACCCACAAATGGGTGCAGCCATGCTATTATCTTCTAGAAGCACTGACGGTTCGAAGGGCGGGCTAACAGGGCCAACGCCTGGAGCGCCGGCCCCTAGAGGGCGCCACTGAGTCCCAAAAGAAAAAAAAACCCGGATAAAAAAAAACTGCTCTGGTACCCCCCCTGCTAGCCGCTGCAAGGAGGCTCCATTTGCCAGCCGCCTGCTGAGATTTGTTACCAGCAGACACCTGGCTCCCTCCCTGCAGCGGCAGCCGAAAGCCGGAGCTCACTCCTGAGCTCCGGCTTCGGCAGAGAGCACTATGGGAGGGATGTCATGATGTCTATCCCACAGATCTGTGTAGCTGCAGTCGGACCAGATGGCAGCGGAAGCAGGAGCGGGGCTTAAGGTAAGTATTGTGCTTGTATTTTTTTTTCAGAAGCACCAGCACTGGGGGCACAACTATAGGGGCATTACTACTGGGGGGATTACTATAGGGGGCATTTCTACTGGGGGCACGACTATAGGGGCATTACTACTGGAGGGATTACTATAGAGGGCACTACTATAGGGGGCATTACTACTGGGGGCATGACTATATGGGGCATTACTACTGGGGGGCACGACTATAGGGGGCATTACTAACAGGGGTACTACTAATGGGGGCATTACTAATGGGGGCACTAGTAAGGGGGGCATTACTACTGTGGGCACTACAGTAGGGGGCATTACTACTGTGGGCACTACTATAGGGGGCATTACTAATGGGGGCATTACTACTGCGGAGCAATACTACTGGGGGCACTACTATAGGGAGCATTACTACTGTGGGCACTACTATAGGGGGCATTACCACAGGGGACACTACTATTGGGGGCATTACCAATGGGGGCAATACAATAGGGGGCACTAATACTGGGGGCATCACTACTATAGATGGCATTACCACTGTGGGGATTACTATAGGGGGCATTACTACCGGGGGCATTACTAATGGGGTCATTACTACTGTGGGCATTACCAATGGGGGCATTACCACTGGGGGCACTACTAATGGGGGCACTGCATGGGGGACACCACTACTGGGGCCATTATGTAAGGGGCACCACTGCTGTGGGCATTGTATCAGGGACACTACTACTGTGGGGCACTACTACTGTGGGACTACTGTGTGGTGTAATTTGAATTGGGGATAATGTATTATAAAGGTAATTACTGCGTGTTGCATAATGTATTATACAGGACATTACTGCGTGTGGCATAATGTATTATACAGGTCATTACTGCATGTGGCATAATGTGATATAAAGGGCATAACTAAGTGTGGCATAATGTGTTATAAAGCCCATTACTGTGTAAGACATACTGTGTAAGGCACTTTACTGCGCATGGAAATTATTCGCCATGAGGGGAGAGCTTGGGGGAAGCCCAGCACCTCCGTAAGTGCTGGGCACGCCCCACAGTGTGATGAATTGGGAGTGATCTGCAAGGACACACCCCCTTTCCAGAAGGGCGCACAGAGGAACACCATCTAAAAAAGTTATTTCTTTATTATTATTTTTTGGGGGGGAGGGGGAGGGGGGGCGCAACTGGGAACTTTCGCCCTGAGCTCCACAATGTCTAGAATCGGCCCTGTCTAGAAGGTGCAAGTTAAATGTTAAGTAGAATCTGATTGGTTGCTATGAGCAACAATTCTTTTAAAACTCACCTATAAAAACTCTCACTATAATAAATGTACCCCTTGGAATCATTCAAGAACCAGCATTGTGATATAACAGATCACAATGAAGTATTCAGGGCTGCAATGGCCATCAGTCTTTTTTGCAAATGTCAGATTGGCCATCCCCGCCATACTTCATTTTCTCAGCTATCCCCTTGAGGCAGCTTTACCCCATCAGATATATGTTCACTTTTATCAATAACAACTTTTATTTAAATGCCCCTGTATTTAAAACACAAAAGGCACAGCATGCAGTGCATGTGACTTCATCTCCCAACCTCAAGTACTACATTCAGACACTTAACACATGAGCTACAGTGTCAGAGTTCAGCCAGGGATCGGCCGTCCCTTACCATCCCGCTGGCTTCCTCTGACTTCCCGGGCAGTCGGCTGGTGTCTCGGGCGGCCTGGTGCGCGGGGATCGGAGTTCCTGTCATGGGTGCCGCCATGACACTTCCTTCTCTGACTATCCTTCCTTCCCTGACTGGCCGGTCAGCTGATGCTGTGGACCAATCAGTGGGCTTCCAGGGGTATATATCCGGCTCCTGTGTATCAGGTAGTTGCCTGAACAACCATTGTCGCTGCTAGTGTTACTAGTGGTCTCTCGTTCCAGGTTCCCTTGCTTCCAGTGATCTATTCCTGTGTGCAGCTATACCATTCATCTCATCAGTCCTTTACCATCTCAGCCTGTGAGCAGCTATATCATTCATCTCGTCAGTGCTTTACCATCTCAGCCTGTGTGCAGCTATACCATTCATCTCATCAGTGCTTTACCATCTCAGCCTGTGTGCAGTATACTATCCATTTCACCAGTCCTTTACCATCACAGCCTGAGTGTAGTTATACGTACCCACCTCTCCAGAGTCATAATCTCTGGCTGGCTCCAGTACCACTACCCACCTCGTTACTGGACTCTGTGGTCCCTACCTACGTGTTACAGTATTGCACCGTGGTGCACTCTTTCTAACCGGCAACACGGTAGAGTGTGTCCGCAGTGCACACTTCCTTGTACCTCAAGAACAGTGTCTCTACGTGCTCCTTCCTGGCACAGACCCTTTGGGCCACAAGTGTTCGTCTCTCCTTTTTCCCGCAGGCTTTGGTCACCTAGTCAAAGGACCTCGACCTGCTTACGAGGTGCAGCTCAAGCCCATATCCCGATTGGTGGGGTCACTGGCGAACACCATCTTGTGGGTTAGATTCCGCACCTTTGACTAGGTCTCGCCAACGACCAAGACCTGTGGATGCGGAGGTCGTACATTCAGGCCCCTCACCTCCGTTTCCTCCCGCAGCCTCAGGCCTCAGCTTCCAGAAAACCGCCTCCCAGCATGACAGTTTGTTCAGGCCAAATGGAAGCTACAGGTTCCCCAGGTACTGGGAATCTCCAGGAGCTAACGACTCGCATGGATAACCAAGAGGCGGCACAGCAGCATGTGGCCCAGTACCTACAGGAATGATCTGGTCAGCTCCTGTATATTCAGAACACTCTGGCAGCTATGTCTCATGCTCCACCTTCTGTAGCTCCTACGGTTTCTCCTGTATTACCTTCGGGGGTCGTTCCTCAAAAATCCCATTTGCACTTGGCTACTCCCGAGAGGTTCGATGGTACTCCTCAACAATGTCGTGGTTTCATAAACCAGTGTGAGATCCAGTTCGAATGCCTACCCCAGAATTTCCCTACCTCCCGGTCTAAGGTGTCCTATGTAATTTCATTACTAACCGGGGCAGCTCTGGATTGGGTCTCCCCCTTGTGGGAACGAGCAGATCCGCTCGTATCTAGAAATGAAGAGTTTGTGGCAGCTTTCAAAAGGATCTTCGATGAACCCGGGAGATGTCTCTGCTTCGTTTTGGGAGATTTGCTTCGTGTCCGTCAGGGTACCCGGTCCGTCGGGCAATATGTAGTGCAATTTCAAACCCTGGCGTCCAAACTAAAATGGAACGAGGAAGCACTTAAGGCAGCCTTCCTACATGGCTTATCTGAGAGGATGAAGGATGAATTGGCATCTAGGGATTTACCTCCCACCTTCTCGGATGTTATATCCCTCTGTATAAAAATTGACCTTCGCCATAGAGAGCGGTGGGGAAATAGAGGGCGTGCAAATTAACAGAACCCGGTTAAGTACCGCCGAATGGAACCGGCGTTTTCAAAATAAATTGTGCTTGTATTGTGCTGTTCCGGAGCACACACTAAGGAATTGTCCTGTGTTGTCGGGAAACGTGAAACCCTAATTGATGTTGGGAGCATGCAATTGGGGGTTATTTCTGACTCCTCCCAAATAAATGACAGTTTATTGCCTGTGTCGCTCTCCTACCAGTCCAGGACAAGGATGGTTAAAGCCCTTGTGGATTCTGGGGCTGCCGGCAGTTTTATTTCTAAGTCACTGGTTCAGACCCTAAGCATTCCGGTGGTTCCATTGCCAAACAGATTACTGCTCTCTGGTGTAGATGGCAAGACCTTGCTAGGGAGATCCATTTCCTCAAAAACCCTGCCAGTGTTCCTCCGGATTGATGTCTGCACCAGGAGACTATTGAATTTTTCGTTCTTCCCGACTCAGCCTATTAACTAGTTTTAGGCCTCCCCTGGCTACAAAAGCACAATCCTATGTTTGAGTGGTCCAGTATGCAGATTTTATCATGGGGTCCAAGTTGTTTCCATGGATGTCTCATCCAAGTACTCCCTGTCCGCACTAACGTGGTGTCCTCCAGTGGAAATATAAGCTTCCCCCCGTCTGACAAGCCCAAGTGTTCCTCTGTTCCCGGTCTACCAGCAGCTTATCAAGATTTTCCGATGTATTTTGCGAACAGGCTGCAGATAAACTTCCACCTCATCGTTCCTGGGACTGTGGTATTGAGCTCCTGCCAGGGAAGAACCCTCCTCCGGGTCAAACCTACCCATTATCAGTTCCTGAAACAGCCGCTATGGAGGAATATATAAAGGAGAATCTAGCTAAGGGGTTTATCCGGCCCTCCACTTCTCCAGCAGGGGCGGGGGTTTTTTTGTTAGCAAGAAGGACGGCGGGCTTCGGCCTTGTATTGACTACCAGGGTCTCAACCAGATTACTGTAAAGAATCGATATCCTCTGCCTCTGATTCCGGAGCTTTTTGATAAAGTTTGCGGGGCCTCTTTGTTCACCAAACTTGATCTGCGGGGTGCGTATAATTTAATACGTATTAAAGCTGGAGATGAGTGGAAGACCGCTTTTAACACCAGAGACGGCCACTTCGAATATCTCGTAATGCCCTTGGGACTCTGCAACGCCCCAGCGATATTTCAGGTTATGTGAATGAGATCTTCCGGGATGTCCTCTACAGTTTTGTTATAGTCTATTTGGATGATATTCTAATTTTTACCAAAAATTTGCAAGATCATCGCCAGCATGTCCGCGAAGTCTTGGCACGCCTCCGGAAGCATCATCTTTATGGAAAAATATCCAAGTGCATTTTCGAACAAACCTCGGTACCCTTCCTAGGGCACATAATTTCTGGAAAGACCCTCCGGATGGATCCGGAGAAGTTAAAAGCCATTTCTGACTGGCCGTTACCAAAATCCTTGAAGGCTACTCAACGCTTCTTGGGTTTTTCAAATTATTACCGGCGGTTTATACCAAATTTCTCCACACTGGTGTCTCCTATCACAAATCTCACAAAGAAGGGTGCCAATCCCATTCGCTGGCCAGATACTGCCATCCAAGCCTTCCAAAAATTAAAAGAAGCCTTCTCCACTGCACCTATCCTGTGCCAACCCGAATTGGACAAACCGTTCACAGTTGAGGTAGATGCTTCTTCAGTAGGGGTAGGGGCAGTACTGTCTCAAATCTCAAGTGATGGAAAGTACCATCCCTGTGGGTATTTTTCTCGTAAGTTTTCCATTGCCGAAAAGAACTACGGAATTGGTGACCAGGAACTACTAGCAATGCGGTTAGCTTTAATGGAATGGCGGCATTTGTTGGAAAGAGCCAACTTTCCAGTTGCCGTGATCACAGATCATAAAAACTTAATTTACCTCCAAACGGCTCACCGTCTAAATGCTAGACAGGTCCGTTGGTCCTTGTTCTTTTCAAGATTTAATTTAAAACTTAAATTTCGTCCTGGCAGTCTAAACAGAAAAGCTGACGCCCTCTCACGGTCTTTCTTGTCCAGCACTCAGGAAGAGGATCATCAACGTTCCCGACCAATTTTAGATCCTGTAGTCTTCGCCTCTACTCAAATGTTGACTCCTCCCCCAGGGAAAATTTTTGTGACCACAGAACTACGGGGAAAATTACAAACTTGGGCTCATAGCTCTCTGTTTGCTGGCCATTCTGGTATCCTCAAGACTTACAAGTTCCTTCAGCGTTCCTATTGGTGGCCCACAATGAAATGGGATATTCGAGAATTTATTCTTTCATGTGTAAAATGCGCTCAGCATAATACTCCCCGCAAGAAGGCAGCAGGTCTCCTGCGACCCCAGTCCATTCCTAATATTCTTTGGACCCATATATCCATGGATTTCATCTCTGAACTACCATGCTCCCAAGGATACAATACCATATGGGTAGTGGTGGATCGCTTTTCTAAGATGGCACACTTTATTCCATTGATGGGTCTCCCTTCTGCTCCTCAGTTGGCAAGAGTCTTTGTTAAGGAAGTATTCAGGTTGCATGGACTTCCTAAAGAGATCATTTCTGACCGCGGAGTTCAATTCGTAGCTACATTTTGGAGAGCCTTATGTAGCACTTGTGAAACCAAGTTAAAATTTTCTTCAGTCTACCATCCTCAAACTAATGGGCAAACCGAAAGAGTTAACCAAGAGCTGGAGACTTTCATAAGACTCTTCGTTTCCTCCTCACAAGATAACTGGCTGGATCTATTACCTAGGGCAGAATTTTCAATACAACTTCAAATATCACACTTCCTCCAAAGCCACTCCTTTTTTTACGGTGTGGGAGACAACCTTGAGTCCCAGATTTTAAAAATTTGCCTACAGTAGAGGTCCCTGCAGTTTCTGAATTGGTGGAGTCTTTCGCAACCGTTTGGAAGAGGGTTCATTCCTCTCTGAAGCAGTCGTCCAAGAACTACAAAAAATTTACGGATAGACGACGTGTCGCTGTTCCACTGCTGAGTGTTGGAGATAAAGTCTGGGTATCCTCCAGGAACATCCGATTGAAAGTACCCAGTATGAAGCTAGCCCCACGCTTCATTGGTCCTTACCGTGTTCGCAAGGTCATCAACCCAGTCGCGTATAAGTTGGAACTCCTTCCTCAACTAAGAATATCCAATACCTTTCATATTTCTTTGCTGCGTCCTCTAGTGCTGAATCGTTTTCAAACTTCTGCTCCCAAGTTACCACAAGCGCAAACTTCTCAAGGTACAGAGTTCGAGGTAGGGAGGATTTTGGACTCTCGATTTACCAAATCTAACAACCTCAAATATCTAAATGACTGGAAAGGGTACGGTCCAGAAGAAAGGGCATGGATCAGAGCCACAGACGTTCACGCGCCTCAAATGGTTCGAGCCTTCCATATTAGATTTCCTGGTAAACCTGGTGGGTGTCCGGTGTCCACCCTGAAAGGGGGGGGTACTGTCAGAGTTCAGCCGGGGATCGGCCGTCCCTTACCATCCCGCCGGCTTCCTCTGACTTCCCGGGCAGTCGGGCGGCTGGTGCGGCGACATGGGAGGTGCTGAGCATTCTCCCTGATGCCTGTGTCTCGGGCGGCCTGGTGCACGGGGATCGGAGTTCCTGTCATGACACTTCCTTCTCTGACTATCCTTCCTTCCCTGACAGTCTGGCCAGTCAGCTGATGCTGTGGACCAATCAGTGGGCTTCCAGGGGTATATATCCGGCTCCTGTGTATCAGGTAGTTGCCTGAACAACCATTGTCGCTGCTAGTGTTACTAGTGGTCTCTCGTTCCAGGTTCCCTTGCTTCCAGTGATCTATTCCTGTGTGCAGCTATATCATCCATCTCACCAGTGCTTTACCATCTCAGCCTGTGTGCAGCTATATCATTCATCTCGTCAGTGCTTTACCATCTCAGCCTGTGTGAAGCTACTGTATACCATTCATCTCATCAGTCCTTTACCATCTCAGCCTGTGAGCAGCTATATCATTCATCTCATCAGTGCTTTACCATCTCAGCCTGTGTACAGCTATATCATTCATCTCACCAGTGCTTTACCACCTCAGCCTGTGTGCAGCTATATCATTCATCTCATCAGTGCATTACCACCTCGCCTGTGTGCAGTATACCTCCATTCCACCAGTGCGTTACCACCGCTGCCTGTGTGCAGTATACTATCCATTTCACCAGTCCTTTACCATCACAGCCTGAGTGTAGTTATACGTACCCACCTCTCCAGAGTCAAAATCTCTGGCTGGCTCCAGTACCACTACCCACCTCGTTACTGGACTCTGTGGTCCCTACCTACGTGTTACAGTATTGCACCGTGGTGCACTCTTTCTAACCGGCAACACGGTAGAGTGTGTCCGCAGTGCACACTTCCTTGTACCTCAAGAACAGTGTCTCTATGTGGCCCTTCCTGGCACAGACCCTTTGGGCCATGAGTGTTTGTCTCTCCTTTTTCCCGCAGGCTTTGGTCACCTAGTCAAAGGACTGTGACCTGCTTACGAGGTGCAGCTCAAGCCCATATCCCGATTGGTGGGGTCACTGGCGAACACCATCATGTGGGTTAGATTCCGCACCTTTGACTAGGTCTTGCCAACGACCAAGACCTGTGGATGCGGAGGTCATACATTCAGGCCCCTCACCTCCATTTCCTCCCGCAGCCTCAGGCCTCAGCTTCCAGAAAACCGCCTCCCAGCATGACAGTTTGTTCAGGCCAAATGGAAGCTACAGGTTCCCCAGGTACTGGGAATCTCCAGGAGCTAACGACTCGCATGGATAACCAAGAGGCGGCACAGCAGCATGTGGCCCAGTACCTACAGGAATGATCTGATCAGCTCCTGTATATTCAGAACACTCTGGCAGCTATGTCTCATGCTCCACCTTCTGTAGCTCCTACGTTTTCTCCTGTATTACCTTCGGGGGTCGTTCTTCAAAAATCCCATTTGCACTTGGCTACTCCCGAGAGGTTCGGTGGTTCTCCTCAACAATGTATTTGCTCCTGTTTAACAAGCCAAGTAATTTGAACTAAGTATGATAGTTGTAATTCCTAGCTCAGACCACTGCAGTAAAGCAGATCTGTGTAGTGTGGCAATAGAGGCTAGTAGGAGGAGGTACTCAGTATGTGCATGCTCCCCTCCCTCTCCCCCCTACTAGCCTTCAGCAACACAATAGATACATCTGCTTTACTGCAGTGGTCTAAGCTATGAATTACAGCTACTGTAGTTTACATATACAGGTAGTTAGAGTTACAAGGTTTGTTACATCATAGCAAATAGCTCATGTGTTAAGTGTTGGACTGTTCTATATGAGGTTGCGAGTTCAAGTTCTCTATATGGCATGTTCAGTCCTGTGTGTTTTAAAAACAGGTGATTTACATGAGTTATTATTGACTTTGTGAACATATATTACACTCATAGACACCAGAACTGGGGACCAGGAAGGGCAGCTTGCCTCCCCCCTCCACCAAGATTTGAGAGAGGCACCAGGGGTACACTGAGTGCATTACTGGATTATGTTTTAAGTCCCATGAGACACCAAAAAAGGTCAGAGAGACATGTATTGAGCTCTAATTGGTGGAGCTCATCACATGATTCTCTGACCCATGGAGGAGATCAGCACAGCCTCGTGGGAGGGATGTATCAGAGCCAGGCAGTATCTGGAGACCCCTGTAATGAACAGAAGCAGTGAGGTAATTACTATTATGGATACACATACACAGCTGTATGTAGCATGTCTGAGAAATTAGAGGATACAGTTTAGGGACACTGCATATTTGTTTATTTTGGACCCTATTGGCAACACACAATACATACTATTGACATATCATATAGTATTGGGACTATCCTACTAAAATCTGTTTTTTTGTACTTTTTTTTAATAAGAATGTTTTTGTTGTTGTTGGTATTTAGTCATTATAAGGTAAGGTTTGAGCATGTCTTTCTCCTCTGTGGGTAATAATTTCCATCTGTAGCATGAATGATTGTAATGTGTACTGCACCTTTTGTGTTAAATTGAGGGGTAAAGTCAATTGGGGGCAAGTTCTTTTCCCCAAAAAATCATGCGGGCCTCACGCCCAATTGTGGAATACCATGGGTATGCGCACTTCCGATAGCCACAATATTCAATTTAAATGAAACACACGCTGGGTTTTCAGCACCGTGGTCTCCACGGCTCCCAGTCACCTCTCCTCCATGTGTGCACTGGGGAGGGGGCTGCTGGGAGTCAAGGGAGCTGTTGGGAGGTCAGGGATGCTGCTGGGAGGGGAGGTGGCCGCTAGGAGATGTAGTAATCCCTGCTGCTGCCTCTGGGGGGAGGACTCACACACACACAGGGGTCACACAGACACACACACACACAATCATTCACACACAATACTTACACATGCTGACACACTCGCACAACATACTGACACAATGCTCCAGCAGAAGAATGGGTCCCGACGCTGGAGGGAGAAGATAACACTTTGAAAAGTGAGTATATACTGACTAATTAAGCTAACTGGAAATTCCAATTGCTTAATTAGTCATTAGGAGGGGTTCCGCCGGTATACAATTGGGAAACCGGCTGCCTTAAAACTGGCTGCCGGCTTCCCGACTGTCATATCCCGGCAAGGGTGAAATGCCGGGTGTCCATATCTAGACGCCTGTCATTTCCCCGACGCCGGAAGACAGGCACCCGGCATCCCGATCGAAGGGATGCTGGGCGCTGCGAGCGGACAGCCGCGGGGGGGAGGGTTAGGTTTAGGGCACCCGGGGGGCAGTTAGGGTTAGTCACCCCCCCGAAGGGGTAGGGTTAGGCTAGGGGGTTAGACACCCCTGGGGGGGAACTTAGGGTTAGGCACCCCCCGGGGGACTTAGGTTTAGGCATCGGGGAAGGGGGGGGTTAGGGTTAGGCACTTAGAGGGGGGATTAGGGTTAGACACTTGGGGGGGGTTAAGGTTAGGCACCCCTAAGGAGGGTTAGGGGGTTAGGTTAGTTTATACTTACCTTAGGGATGATCGGGATTTCCAGCGCTGTCGGGCTTCTGCTGCCGGGCTCTGCTGATCTGTCGGGCTGCCGCTGCCGAGAATCAAACTGCCGGTCATGCAGCAGCCAGGATTCCATACTGATTCCGTTCCGCCAGGGTCCTGGAGCATTTTTCGACCATTTTTCCTAAAAAATATGGATTTTAGGAAAGAATGGTCGTGTTTTGGAGATGCGCAAAAAAAAAAATCCCGGCACTCAAAAAATGCTTGCACCTAATTGAATAGAAAATATCCTGCACCTGCAGGAAACCCCCGCAGGTGCAGGATTTTTGATATTCTCGCACCTAATTGAATACCTCCTTGAATGCATTATTAGTTGTTGCATGAATTGCTGAAGTGGAGGGATTGGGAGTCCCTATGTACAGGGCTGCATGTGTTACTGGAGCTGCGCAAATAATTTTGCTGCTTATCCATTAGGATTTTAAATGATCTAATATTTGCACTTTCTACTTGCTTAATTAACATATAGAATTAAATGAATGGTGATTAGCATATAGTAAGTATTATAAATGAAAAAATATATATTTTTAAAATGCTATAGTCTCCTTAATCCTAGTGTGTATGGTATAACGTGGCCAATATACAATACTGCTCCTAATTTCTAACCAACCCATTCTCCCTTCCACTCACTTAGCTCCAACTTAATCCCCTCCAGTATTCCCTATGGGTTTCCAATTTCTTATAATACGTTCTTGCCACAATATACCCTCATCCATATATTTACTATATCTTCCTCCTACTAACCCTGACACTTCTCCTTGTTGCTGGTAATCATGCCACATCTCCCACTTCTATATCCCCCATTCTTGTACATTTTCTGGAATGCGAAATCTGTGGCAACAAACTTGCCTCCATTCATAATCTTTTCATCTCTCATTTTCATAAAGCTCTTTGGCCACACCTCTCCATTTGATGACTACACCTACCCAATGACTATGCATGCCCTTTCAGTGGGTCCCTTTCATTGCATAACCTTGTCGCTCCTTCATGCCCCAGTCCGACACTGTTCTGACGAAATTGCCAGTCTGTGTGCTGAAATGCATCATACTTGCCATCTGAAAAGGTTGAACTTTCTTCAAATTGCTCCTACAGGTTATATATATATATATATATATATATATATATATGTACTGTACCAAAAGAATGATACCAGAGAGAACCAGCACTCCAAAAATATAATGCCAGAAAATATATTTATGAACAATGCATGTTATCACAATGTCGACTCCAGTACAGTGATTCAATGGTTCAGTCACAAATCAAAAGTGCAATGTGCCAAGCATAGCAGCAAGAAAAAGAGATACTTGTGAACTGCCAAGGTCTGGAGTCAATGCAGCAGAACATTGAGCCTGATTCAGACCCGCTCGCAAGCGGGTCGATAGTCCCCCACTGCGCACGCTGGCTCCGGCGTGCGCATGCGCGAGCCCCGGAGCGAGAGAGAAATTCTCTTGCTCCGGGACTCACTACAAAAGGGGCATCTGTCGATGTTGATAGACAGCTCGCCCCATTTTGTAGGCGGGGCGAGGGGTGGCTACACAAACAGAGGCGTTCCCGAACGAACGCCTGCCATTTGTGGGCGGCCCTACTGCCACCACTCGTGATGTCAGTAGGTGACCTTCCTGCTCTATTAGAGCAGGAAGTCCACTGGGGCTTGCAGCCATGAGACCCTACCACAAGGGTCTCGTCGCAAGCCCGATGGTCGCGATGGTCTTGACCATCACCTGGCCGCTCGCATAAGCTGTGGGTGGTCACCCACAGCTATGCGAGCGTCCAGGAGGCAGTCTTTAGTAAAAAAAAGGGACGCCCTGATTCAGAGCAAGCGCTCCTTCAGAGCGTCTGGCTCTGAATCAGGCCCTTTGTGTCAACACAGCCCAATGGCCGTTTCGGTGCTAAACAGCACCTTCATCACGGGGCAAACCACAGTCAAATGAATGAACTAGCTACACATTTAAATAGGGCAAACTTCGCGCTCAAATGAGCTCACCTTATCACTCACCTGTATGTAGAGTTACTCAGTGGCCCGGTGCGTGCATCCCAGCGATTCCACCGGAAACCGGATGTGACACGCACAACACTCAATGCCACTGGGATGTCGGTGTGCGTTCCATATACCGGAACTACACTGGAACAAAAATCCAGAAGTGACACGTGCGGTGCATCGCACAGACACCAAGAGGTGTTCAGGAACAAAGGTTCCGTCACCGTAATAAATATGGATAATGGTTAAATATACAGGTGAGAAAAGGTAGCCCATAGAGTGCTTACAATGAATATAACAAACATGCATCAAACATCAATAAGAAAAACAAAACAAAAAAATATGCAAAACACCAAATAGTGTACATATAGAAAAAAACAAAGAAATAAAATAAATCATAAATAAATTACAGTTCTCTAGTAAATACCACAAATTAAATGAATTACAAAAAGCAGGATAAATTAATTCTTCATTTAACCCTGTTGGCGCCATACTTTTTAAATCATAAATCCATCTTGCTTCTTTTTGGACAAGCATTTTTCACGATTGCCACCTCTTTTTAACGGAGCTATGTGATCAATAGGCATCACTTTAAAATCCAAAATTTTATGCTTGATTTCTATGAAGTGTTTTGCAACTGGAGGCGTGTTCGAATCGACAACGGTTAAGGCTTTTTTAATTGACGATCTGTGCAAAGCTTCTCTCTCTTTCTTTTAGCATCCGAATAGTCTTGCCAATGTAGAGCCGTTTACAAGGACAAATTATAGCATAAATCACAAATCTGCTTACGCAGTTCAATCAATGTCTAATTTTGAAAGACCAGTTGGATGATGGATCATAGAACTTGTCTCCTGTCATCATAAAACAACAATTTATTCACCCTGTGCAACGAAATGACCCCATGGATAGGGATAACCAGTTCTTTTGTATACGTGATCCAATATTGGAAGACGTAATCTCGTCCTTGATGTTATTGCCTTGCTTGAAACAGAATAATGGTAATTCATGGCTCAATTTACCCAAAACTGGGTCCATCTGGATTAAATGCCAATGCTTTTTGAAGGCACGCTTAATGATTTGTGACCCAATTGAAAAAGTAGATGAAAAAATGAAACGTTCAGCTACTGTATCCTTTTCACGCTCCACTAATAATTCATCTCTGTCCATCGTCAAACATTTGTTAATAGTCTCATCAATGTCTTTCCTTTCAAATCCCCATTGCAGAAATTTTTTGCCCATATCAGACAATGCTTGTGGTAAAGTGGCATGATCTGAAGTAATTCTGGTGAACCGTACCATTTGCGAGTATGGCAACCCTCTCTTAAGTGGAGCAGGGTGAAAGCTGTCGGCTGCCTACAGGGTGTTCCTGTCAGTCATTTTGGTATAAACACTAGACACATAAGAACCTTTAGAAATATCTATCAGAACATCTAAATAGCTGATAGTTTTCTCACTAAAATTCAATGTCAATTTTAATTTCTGCACTGATGCTGTTAGGTCATCAAAAATATGTAATAATTGCTCTTGTCCACCTGTCCATATCAAAAACACATCATCTATGTATCGGACATAAAAAGCAATATGATTAGCCAATGGGTGTTGCATGATATTCAGTTCCTCAAAAACATGCATGTATAGGTTGGCGTGTGATGGGACCATATTAGACCCCATTGCAGTACCATGGTGTTGCAAAAAAAAGGTATTATCAAATAAAAAATCATTTTTATGTAAGACGGGATCTATTATTAGGAGCAGGTAGTCTACTGGTGGTCCAACATAATGTCTGCTAGTGGTGACCATCTGCCTAATAGCTTCCATACCTATTAAATGTGGAATACTGGGGGGCGTAGCCTGACTGTCAATGGAGGAAGCTGTGTCTCATCGGAGCTCCGGGCCAGCATAGAGAAAAACTAGCCTCTATAGCCCCATCCCGGTCAGCAGAGACCTCCAGACCACTACTTACTTCACCGTGGCTTGTCACTGGCCCAGCGGGTGAGAGCTGCGGAATCAGGAAGCGCAATAGGTGCTTTCATGGGTTGTAGCTGGCCTGCTGCCCTTTGAGCCGGGGACTGGAGCGCACAGACTGGCGGCCGCAGACTTCCGGTGGCATCATCTCTATGGCGGGCGCCCGACGGCGTCCTCCCTGCCGCACATTGCGTGACCTCTCTCCGGCCCTCTCGTCTTGGCTGCCCCACTGCTGTGTCAGGGCTGGTGTTCCTGCTCCTGGGGACTCCCGGGAGACAACTCTGGGCGGAAGCCTCAGCGTCCTGAAGCCTCCGGCGGCCATCTTTGAATTTTCCCACACGCTGCTGCTGCTGGTTATTTCAGCTGGGCTGTTAGCTGTGAAGCCCCGCTTGCTGACAGGAACATCTGCTGCATGTGACTCCCTGGAGTAAGGGGAGGGTGGTGAGTCCCTGAGGGGAGATTATATTGCATCTCCACATACCACTGCTTTACCTGCTCCACTGTCACGTGACCTGTTGGCCCTTTTCTCTGTGTCTGGAGTTCCTGTATAACTATCTGCACATACCCAGTTTATTTTTCACTAGTCTATCAGGTTTAATCTATCTCAGCTATTTTGCTTGCTCTTGCCCTGACATTTTTTACATTTGTGCTGGTGGATATTTGCCATTTACTCTACACTGGCCCCCTCTTGTGGTCTTTTGTGATAATTACATCAAGTACTAATTGCAGCCACAATTAGTGAATCTCCATTTGCTATTATATTTTTGGCCAGCCTCTCACATTTTTTTTTTGGAGGCATATAAGATTCTCCTGGATGGTGCATCTCTGGAGTTAAAGATGTTCGCTTAATATTATCACCCAGTTTGCCTGGATTATTATTGTAGAGCCCAGTGTCTCACTTTTTATACCGTAGTATTTTTATTTTTATTATTTCACTATGTCGCAGAGAGGTAAGAATCCTCCACCATCCTCTGCAAATTTCTTCGGATCTAAATCCAAGGGTTCTCAGAGTTCGTCATTACTCTCAGAATACCCCTCCTCCCCTTGCTCATCCGAAGCTGGCATTGATCCCCAAATTCAAGCGGTTATGACTGGTTTGTTGGAGGGAGTTCAATCCGCATTCAAGCAAGAACTGTCAAAAGCTATAACAGAATTTAAATCAGAATTGACATCTCTCAGCAACAGAACGGACGCGCTGGAATCTAAATCTAATAAACTTATGCCATTCCCAAAATCGTCTTGATAAAGAACTCTCTAGACTTCATGACGAGGTGGAGGCACTCAAAGAAAGACAAGAGGACCAAGAGAATCGTTCTCATCGCAACAACTTACATATCCGTAATATAGCAGAATCAGTCCTTAGTTCCTCCTTACCGTCATTTCTAAAACACTTTTTTCAACACTTAGTTCCAGCTCTTACAAATGAAGATTGTTTATGTGATAGAACCCATAGAGCACTCCGATCGAAGCCCTCTCCTACTCAACCTCCTAGGGACGTTATAGTTTGCCTGCACTATTTTCGTTTAAAGGAACGGATCTTGTTAGCTACTCGAGACTCTCCAGTGATACCTTTCCAAGATATGCAGTTACAAATCTTCCAGGACCTGGCCCCCTCTACTATTCAGAAACAGCGGGCTCTTCAGCCAGCATCAAATCCGATATCGCTGGGGATTCCCCTTTATGCTTCAGGTTTCAGCAAATAATATTGTGCATAGTGTCAAGACCCTCACTCAAGGTCAAGATTTATTAGCCAAGCTTAATCTTCTTCTGACGCCGACTTCTGATCCGGTGACTGCTGCACCCTCTCCCAAACCTCAACGCTCCCAACCTCCTTCACCGGACTGGACCAGGGTGTCCCGTCACCATACTAAGGACTGTGACCCCACTTGAACTGTTCGGTCACTTCCTGGTGTTTATTCTCTTTATAATAGGGTTTAAGCTCCCTACAATGTTCTTTTTGAAGTTTGCTAGGAGGAACAGTCCTCCCCTCTTGGTTCTCTGCGACATACGTAGTTATTATTTTTATGAATATTACGATGTTTAGATAATGTTTCTCTCTTTCCCTCGTCTTTCCTATTCTCCTCCCTCCCCCCCTTTTTTTTGTTTTGTTTCTATATATTGACACAGGTTTATGATCCCTGTACTACAGGGATTTTTGTTTGATTTGGTTATAGCCGATCTTACATTTAAGGGTCCAGGCAGTCCTGATTCTATTGGACGGTCCTTCCACTACTCCCCATGCTCCCTTTAATATTTTTGATTAATGTTATGTTGATTGATATTATTGCGGTCCTTGTTTGGGACCCAATTTACCAGGGTTGTTACCCAAATGGGTTCTCTGTTTCTTTCTTTTTTTCGTGTGCCTTTCTTTCTCTGTGGCTCTCTTATGTTTTTCTTCCCCATTTTTTTCCTTTCTGTCCCCAAGGGTGGCTCTACTTGGGCCAAATTTTTGACTTATTATATCTGTGTGTTATGTCTGTAGCACTTCTTTATATATTTTTCCATGTCTCTTAAATTGCTATCCATTAATGTAAACGGTCTTAACTCTCCTAAGAAACGTACCGTTTTCTTGGGGGCTTGCAGGAGGGAGAAAGCCGATGTTGCATTTCTACAAGAGACGCATCTTACGGGCCCACATTCCCAGCTTCGAGGTAGGTGGTTTGCCCAGACCTTCTTTGCTTCAGCGAATTGTAAAAAACGTGGAGTAGCCATTTTAATTAGGCGTAATATCCCTTTTGTCCACATTAAAACTGTGACAGACCCAGAGGGTCGATTTCTTAAAGTGATCGGTACCCTCCGTACTGAGATTTTCACTCTGGTGTCAGTGTACGCTCCTAATCAAGACCAGCCCCAATTCTTTGATTCTCTGTTCAGGCATATTAGCAGAGTTGTGCAGGGCCATATTATTTTCAATACCATTATTGACCCCCTGTTAGATAGATCTAACCCATCTTCAAACTCCTCCGGGATGTCTCTTCCTAGAGCTTCTCGTACTCTCCTGGCTTCCCTTAAACACTATGGCCTTTGTGATTCCTGGCGTCTTAAACATCCTCACATCAAGGACTATACTCATTTTTCAGCTCCACACCAACATTATTCCAGGATAGATATGATCCATATTTCCTCCACTATTTCCTCTCTGGTTACGGAAGCAGGTATTTCCCCCTTTACATGGACAGACCATGCAGGTGTCTATATTCTTTTAGATGTACATCGTTCTCCTTGTGGGAAGCGTAACTGGCGTCTTGATGACTCCCTTTTACAACATCCCCCCGCTCTGCTAGAAATAAAATTGGAGGTGACCCGCTACTTTGAGGAGAATACCTCTCCTGATATTACCTCTAGTATCCTCTGGGAAGCCCATAAGGCTACTATATGGGGTTTTCTCATTTCTAAAACCTCAGCGGTTAGGAAAGCGGCTGCACAGGAAATTCATTCCCTTGAGTCAAAAATTTTAGTACTATTGATTCAACATAAGACATCCCCTAGCACCTCCGTGCTAACCCAAATTGAGAAACTACGAGGTCAGCTTAATGCCCTTCTGTCTCGCCGCACTGCGCTTATCTTGCAAAAACTTCGTATGGGGGAGAAGAAGAAAACTCTCTTGTTGGGGGCACTCGAATGTAAAGGTTATAATAAGAATAATATATAAAAAATAACTTTTATTAGATATATTTTAAAATACCAAAAACAAGTCTGAGCCTGTTACTTATTGGCATTACTGTTGGAATAACAGCTATAAATTATCACAAGCAGAACACGAACATACATAGAACATAAGACAACATATAATACAATACTTATCACAATTATGTGAAGCTAAGTGAAATATTACAAATAGGTCTATAATTCTCTGTCTCATACAATATTGAGACCTATATAAAACATATACTAGTTCAATGACCTCATAATGTCGTCATAGCACAATGGCTAATCAGAATTACGGCAGAAGCATACAAGGAAATCTTCTAGAAAAGAATGTGATAATAACCATACAATATTCAATATAGGTTACGTGAGATATCACAGCACAATAACACTGAACAGTAATCAGAGAAATACAATGATAAGGGGGTCAGATGAAATAATAGCTGACCCTGCAAATATCAAAATGAATATAAGTAAATCACAGGTTGTAATGAGAGGCAGATCACACGTAGGTCGCCTGTGATGCCACCCAGGTACTTGTAGACAGTAAGGTTATAGGAAAAAGTAAAGCTACTCCTTTATGTGGAGTTTACAAAATAGCAGCTGCTGCATGCCATTGTATAACCATTGAATGGCATGTGAGCGTACTATAAAGGTACTCCCAGGGTAGGGAATAAGTACAATGAGTATCTGCTGTTGGACTGCGTTAAAAAGAAGGTCCTGGTGTAAACATTGCAGGAACCTCTAATAGGCGCACCCCAATGAGAGTACTCATAGAGACAATAGTTATCGTAATGAAATAACACAGCATAGGTTTGCGATCTGTGCTGCTGCCAGTCATATACCAAAGGTAGTGGTGAGTGGTGGGAAACCCAGATCGCATATGCAGTGATAGGAAGAAAGAGTATGACTGAGGAAGCGACAGTGAAACGCGCGTCTCAGACCCGCGAATCCGGCTGTGTACAGGCGGGATTCATCATGGCAGCATACTGACAGGCTCTTCTAGTGGCAAATTTTCTATACTACACACCGGCTCCCTGGAGGTGAGCGCTCAGGTACTTTTCATACTACACTTTCTTTAGCGCACTGAGTGGCTTTATTTAGCAGAGACAAGTTTGTGACCCTGCAATACCTTTAGGGCAACAGAGCTCCACTTGTCCTGTACTAGCCATAGTGCAGCTACACTCATACTCTTTCTTCCTATCACTGCATATGCGATCTGGGTTTCCCACCACTCACCACTACCTTTGGTATATGACTGGCAGCAGCACAGATCGCAAACCTATGCTGTTATTTCATTACGATAACTATTGTCTCTATGAGTACTCTCATTGGGGTGCGCCTATTAGAGGTTCCTGCAATGTTTACACCAGGACCTTCTTTTTAACGCAGTCCAACAGCAGATACTCATTGTACTTATTCCCTACCCTGGGAGTACCTTTATAGTACGCTCACATGCCATTCAATGGTTATACAATGGCATGCAGCAGCTGCTATTTTGTAAACTCCACATAAAGGAGTAGCTTTACTTTTTCCTATAACCTTACTGTCTACAAGTACCTGGGTGGCATCACAGGCGACCTACGTGTGATCTGCCTCTCATTACAACCTGTGATTTACTTATATTCATTTTGATATTTGCAGGGTCAGCTATTATTTCATCTGACCCCTTTATCATTGTATTTCTCTGATTACTGTTCAGTGTTATTGTGCTGTGATATCTCACGTAACCTATATTGAATATTGTATGGTTATTATCACATTCTTTTCTAGAAGATTTCCTTGTATGCTTCTGCCATAATTCTGATTAGCCATTGTGCTATGACGACATTATGAGGTCATTGAACTAGTATATGTTTTATATAGGTCTCAATATTGTATGAGACAGAGAATTATAGACCTATTTGTAATATTTCACTTAGCTTAATAAGTTATTTTTTATATATTATTCTTATTATAACCTTTACATTCGAGTGCCCCCAACAAGAGAGTTTTGTTCTTCTCCCCCATACTACGTTTATCTATACTCTCATGGGGAGCACCTCCACACTTTACAATATTTTTGCTTGACACCTATACTAGGGTTTGATATTTATAATTGTGGATTTTCATTATTCTTTTGACTAATTATATCCAATATATTATATCCTGTGCTCAAACTATATCCCCCTATTCCCCCCTTCCCTGGTCATTTATATTTAAACTTGCAAAAACTTCGTCAACGCTTTTATGATAAATCTGACAAAATCGATTCTTTATTAGCCAATAAACTGCGTCACAGACAAGCATTAGGTGCGATAGACAAATTACACTCTCCGTCTTCTGGTTCTCTTACCTATGACCCTGAAGTTATGGCTGAGGAATTTCGGACCTTTTATAGTTCCCTTTATAATTTATCAGATTCTTCCTATCCCACTTTCGCTGGAGCCAAGGGGGTGCGCTCATATTTGTCCTCTACTCCCTACCCAGTCTCTCAGAATCCCAATTATCTACTCTCAATGACCGTATTTCAGATGAAGAGACAATAGCTGCTATTAGATCAATGCGTTCCTCTGCCGCCCCAGGCCCCGATGGGTTTACAGCCCAATATTATAAACTGTTTACAAAGGAACTTGCCCCACATCTTACATCTTTATTTAATGATATCTTGGAGGGCGCTTCTTTTGCTCCTGATACAACTCGGGCCGACATTGTAGTGATCCCTAAACCTGATCGTGATCCTACTCATTGTATTAACTATAGACCGATTTCATTATTAAACGTCGACCTGAAAATTAATGCTAAAATCCTAGCGACTCGGTTAGCTCCTTTGCTTTCTTATTTGATACATCCGGATCAGGTCGGGTTTATACCTGGACGTCAGGCATCGGACAACACCAGATGGGCCATTGATCTGATACATTCTATTCAAAAAAGGAAACTTCCTTCCCTGATTTTAGCTCTAGACGCGGAGAAGTCCTTCGACCGCATTTCCTGGCCCTTCGTATTTGCTGTCCTAGACAAAATGGGATTTTCAGGCAAATTTTTAGATGGCGTTGTGGCACTTTACCGTTCCCACTCAGCACGGGTTTCTGTTAATGGTGTTTACTCCTCCAGTTTTGGGATCACTAACGGTACTCGGCAGGGTTGTCCCCTCTCCCCCTTAATATTTGCTCTTATTATGGAACCACTGGCAGCAAGGATCCGTTATAATAGAGCTATCTCGGGAGTATCCACTGGCCCCTCTGAATATAAAATCGCATTATATGCCGACAATATTTTAGTTTCTCTCACTGACCCAGCCCAATCCCTAAATTCACTTTTAGAGGAAATAAATTCATATTCCCAACACTCGGGTTATAAAATTAATGTTACCAAGACTGAAGTTCTCGATTTCTATATCCCTGCTACCCTAAAGCAAACCCTAGAGGCCATGCTCCCTTGTACCTGGCATAAAAAAAAGATTAAATATCTTGGTGTTTTCTTAACTCATCATCATCATCAGCTGTTTCAGGCAAATTTTCCCCGCCTTCTAGATTGTATTAAGTCTGATTTGCATGACTGGTCCAATTATTGTATTTCTTGGATAGGTAGAATACATTCAGTTAAGATGAGCGTTCTCCCTTGGCTCTTGTATCTATTTCAGACCCTTCCGATCTACATCCCTCCATACGTGTTCAAATTCCTTCAGTACCAAACCTCATATTTCATATGGAATCGGAAACACCCGCGGATCAGACTAAAGTTGCTTCAGCAGCCTTCCAGGGTTGGGGGTTTGGGTATTCCTGATTTTAAGAAATATTATTATGCTGCGCAGCTCTCTCATTGTACTCAGTGGTGCAACTTCAATGCAAGGAAGGTCTGGGTTGCTATCGAGGCCGAGGAGCTGGGACTGGCTACTGTATCCCCCCTCTTATGGCTACCTAAGATTCATCGCCCCCGGACAGTTTCTTCCCACCCTGTAATTTCCCGTTCTTTAGCAATTTGGGATTTAACCAATAGATGTTTTAAGTTAGCTCCAGTCCCATCCCCTTTGATACCATTACTTCACAATCCATATTTTCCTCCTGGTTTATGCAAATCATCTCTTATTGCCTGGTCATCGGGTAATATTTATTATGTAAATGATATCACTATAGATACTAATTTCACACAATTTTCTGAAATCCGGGATAGAGTAGCAATTCCATCCAAAGATTTTTTCCGGTTCTTACAAATTAGACACTTCCACTCCAAAATTAGCTTGATTCTGATTAGCAGACCTTTGACTTCTTTTGAGTCCATATGTTGGAGATGACCCTCCACTAGGGGTCTTATTTCTACTATTTATTCCTTACTAGGGGAAGAAGTAAGCTCCAATCGGGATTCTCATGAGTTGGCGTGGGAACAAGATTTGGGGCACTCTATAGATGCTGAGGATTAGACGGAGATCTGGGACAATGCTGCCGCCAGTTCTATTTGCGTCAAAATCAAGGAAAATATTTATAAATTGCTATATCGATGGTATTATGTACCATCGCGGCTACAAGTAATGTTTCCCGATGCTTCAGATAGATGTTGGAGGGGTTGTGGTGGCGAGGGCAATTTCTTGCAAATCTGGTGGACTTGTCCCAAACTAGCTAGTATATGGCAGGAGGTTATCGATTTCCTCTCGCGCCTCTTCGAGATCATGATTCCCTCTGATCCTCAGCATTTTCTACTTCCCTTAAATCTACCCTCTCTATCCCGATTTCAGAATAGGTTATTCCGACATATAGTATCGCTATGAACTGCCAAATTGCAGCGGATTGGAAAAACCCTCATCCCTCTCCAATGCAGGCAACATTATCACGTATCTGGTATATATACAGGATGGAATACATGACCGCTTTATTACATAATACATCCAAAACTTTTGATAAAATATGGTCCCCTTGGCTGACATACCAAAATATTTCTTCTCCATTCAACAATTACATTTTCCTATTATATATTTTTTTTCTCTATTATATTTAGATTGAAAGAGAGTGATCCTATATAGAGTCCACCCATCCTTTTCTCCTCTTATTCTCCTTTGTCTTTCTTGAAGTTTTTCTTTTCCTTTTTTCTCTTTATTTTTTTTCTATTTTTAAACGGATTGTCACACCATTGCTGCAAGATAATTCTCTTGCTTCTATATTCCCTATTTTCTTATACTGAGAAAATTTACTATTATATTATTGTTCTGAAATAGTACAGTTCCTATTATAAAAGTATGTTATGTGCTTTACCTTATTTTTGAATGTTGGAATGTACTGTTTTTATGTGATTTGCTCAATAAAAAGAGTTTAAAATAAATAAATAAATGTGGAATACTTGTGTATAGATTAACTATATCTAAAGTGACTAGAATGTGGTCAGTGGTAGGTGGTGCAAGTAACTTTAATTTATTCAAAAAATCGGAAGTATCCTTTAAATAATATTTAGTATTCTGGACCACTGGTTGTAATAGAAAATCCACATACTGGGAAAGCGTTTGACACAAGGAGCCCCTGGAGATTATTGTCCGGCCGAGAGGATTATGCAGGGTTTTATGTATTTTAGGTAATATATAAATACATGGAACAATCGGATGTGTTTGGGTTAAGAATTGTGCTGTAGGTTCATCAATCCATGTATTATTCAATACCAATTGTATTGTGTTATCAATTTCTTTTTTAAATCCAATAGTGGGATCATATGTTAATTTTTGATAACATTGAACATCAGATAATTGTCTATTGATTTCATTGATGTAAGCAATTCTATCCAAAATCACTACACCCCCGCCTTTATCGGCGGGGCGGATTACGATAACTATTTTTTAACCCCTTAACAGCTTCGACTAGTTCACGTGTGAGATTAGAATAGGAGGTTTTTTGATTTTTCAAACAGGGAATGGTGTCTCTCTTAACCAATTGTATAAAGGTGTCAATTAAATTGTTATTGACAATAGGTGTAAACGTGCTTTTAGGTCTAAAGGTATTAACCTGTTTTTTCCCCTCTGTTCTAGATCCAAAGTGGTGTTTCAATTTTAGCTGTCTTTCAAATTTAAATAAATCAACCTCAAAGTCAAAAGTTTTTTGTTTATATGTTTTGACACAAGTAAGACCTTTGGATAAAACAGATATCTCTGCAACCGATGGTTGATAAGAAGATAAATTAAACACCACTACTTCCTCCTGCCCCTGTTTTTGTACTTGTTTCCTCCTCATTTAATGTATTGCTTTGGCCCCTCTCCTTCTGCAGGGTTTTCTCTGGTTGGATTGAATTTGCTGCAAGTGGCCAAAGGGTCCTTTAAAAAAGGACGTCTAGTAGGAGAACTATCAGAATCACTATGAGAAGTTTGTGAGTCTAAGTCCGTATATGATCTGTTAATCTTGTTCTTTTTAAAGCCCTGCGTAATTTTCCAGGGTCTCCTTGTGTCATTACCTAGAACCCACTGGTATACCCTATGTTCTTTATAGTCATCACAAACACGTTTATATTTATTCTTTTTAAAAGCTAATAAATCAGCTCTAAAAGAATTAAAAGTAGCTTAAATTTTTTTGAGCCAATCAGAATCAGTGTTAAAAGGTAATATCTGTAATCTTGTAATTTCACATAACTTAATTTCTTTCTCTAATATAGCTATATCAGCATTGACCTGTTGAATAACTAAAACCATTAAATCAAAGGAACATTGATTTAAAATCATGCACCATTCTCTACAAAATTTTTTGTTGCTGCGTCTGACAGAGGGTTGGTTTTTGATCCTAAAGCCTCGAGGGATCAGGTTTTCTTTATGAAACTGTGATTATGTCAAACCATGTAAGGTCAATTCAACATGTAGTTTTTTCATTTTGATCAAATCATTAAATACCTCCCTAGGACTGTTGACGTCAAATTCAAGTATATCAGTATTAGAGAATTATATGGCATTAATGTCTTTCTCACAGAATCTTTTGGTGCCGGTCAAATCACCAATCTCAGGTGATGTAGTTTCCATAATTCACTGTGCTATGAACTTATAAATCATGAAAATTCCAACTAATTGTCCAATCTTGAGATCAGAGACAGAAGGAGGAATAAACTGAGGTGCAAAAATTTCATAAAGGATTATGTGAACAATGTATATTTATGAACAATGCATGTTATCACAATGTCGACTCCAGTACAGTGATTCAATGGTTCAGTCACAAATGAAAAGTGCATAGCAGCAAGAAAAGAGATACTTGCGAACTGCCAAGGTCTGGAGTCAATACAGCAGGACATTGTGTCAACACAGCCCGACGGGCGTTTCGGTGCTAACCAGCACCTTCATCATGGGGCAAACCACAGTCAAATGAATGAACTAGCTACAAATTTAAATAGGGCAAACTTCGCGCTCGAATGAGCTCACCTTATTACTCACCTGTATGAAGAGTTACTCAGTGGTCCGATGCGCGTGTCCCAGCGATTCCACCGGAAACCGGATATGACACGCACAACACTCAATGCCACTGGAGTCGACATTGTGATAACATGCATTGTTCATAAATATATTTTCTTGGCATTATATTTTTGGAGTGCTGGTTTTCTCTAGTATCATCATTTCGGTACAGTACTTGTATTAACTCATTATAACCAAGCACGCTCTATTCAACTATTTTTGTGAGTGTGCAAGATTTGCCCACATTTTTGTATATATATTATTTAATGTGTCTTTATTTAGAATTTTATAATCCTAGTCCTACCAACTCTCTCTTATACAAGCAATATGCACTTTACAGCTGTATGATCCTGCAATTCTAACCCAATCATTCAACTTCTTTGGAAAAAGAGTTCTACTTACAAAAGTGAGTTGATTAAGACATTCAATAACTACCAAGAACATAGTTGTGAGCAAAGATAATTGTCATTTTGTTACATTATACAGGCACATAATAAAGATAGGGAAGGACAACTGAATAATGACTTATAATCATCCAGTTGCTTACTACTTTTATGGTTTTAAAAATATAATAAAGAAAAAAGAAAATGAAGAACATGTACAATAAACTAAGATATGCATGCTTTTAGTGCATTAGGCAACATGTGTTATTTATATTATATTGTGACCTTTGAAATGTTACCATGGTAATGAAATCATGCAATAAACTAAATGGTTGGGGAGTTTTGAGCAATTTCTAAATACACTGGATACTGGATTATATGTATATTACAGATAAGGATATCTTAAACTTGAAATTTAACACATGAAGGAAAAATGTTGAGTTCTGGAAACTGTGGTGGAAGGACTTTTTTTATATATAACTACTAGATAACTAAATCTATAATTCATGTCTGATATAAAATTGCTACTAATAGCATTCATATTTACTGCATATATCTAAATACATAGTGGTTAACAAAACAGAATATACAGTATTTGAATGAAGGATATCATAATCAAACTTCCAAATATCAACCGGTATGTGAACCTGTCTCCATTTACTTTCCAGCTACACAGAGGTGTACAGTCATACCACATGACTGTCCTCTAGGAAATAACTAGGTTAACTCAATGTGTACATAATGTATCTGCCAGCTTGGATGAGCTCCTATAAAAGTAGTAGCCATGGTAAAAATTTAGGAACCATACATTTTTTAAGGACATATTTGTCATGTGCAGTGAACACAAGAAACAATAAAGAGGAGATTTACTGGAGTATATATTTGGCAAACTGCTACACATCACGTGGTTTTCAGAGCCAAACTGACAGATTACTATTCCGTGGCTTGGAGGCTGACAAATTTGCATCCAATGTGTGGTGGCTTTTAAAGTACATAACCATGTGTGGATGATCACAAAGTTAATGAGGTTTACAATAGGGATGCTGTCAATATCCCAGCATGCAGGTTACCGTTGCTTAGAATACCAGGGCCAAAATCCCAACACCTGTCAGAATCCCGACGCCAGCATCCCGAAGGTAAGCAGTGGGTTTAGGGGGAGGGTTAGGGCTAGGGGTTAGGGTTAGGCACTAGAGAAAAGAGTTAGCTTTAGGGTGCAGGAAGGCAAGGTTAGTTTTAGGCACTCGGGTTGGAGGTTCGGTTTAGGCATCGGGGGGGGGTTAAGATAACGACCGTCGGATGACGATATCTTAACCCTGTTGGAATGCCAGTGATGGAATTTTGACCGCCGGGATCCTGAACGCCGGCATCCCGTGCCCAACCCTTACAATAAACAGCCCAATTCTCATAATTGTTTAAAACATGCCTCTTAAATGTATGGATTTGAAATGGCTCTACATATGCATGCATGGAACTAAAAAAACATTGGTACTTCCTCATAATCTTTGATAGGGCCTGATTCAGCGTTGTTTACTATAGCGATTTTCACTATATCAAGCTATTTTTGGCTGATTGCGCATGTGTCACAGTCGCAATACGCACGGTGATTAAATGGCAAATATGCTAGCCCAGATGATTTATTCACAAGTGATTAACAGGCAGAGGCTGTATGGTGATAGCACACAGGGAGTGGTGAGAATAAAGTGGGCATGTTGTGACCATTTATGGGGCGTGTGCTAGCCGCTAACAGCAATTCTGTACATAGGAAACATTGCTCCAGCATCTATAACAGCATCCATTCTGAATGACCATAGACTGACTCAGGAAGTCGATGTTTGCATGATCTGCATCTGATGCTGCGTATATGTGTATGCAGTTGCTGACAGCTGCGATGGCTCAGGAAGATGTCTCAGTACATGTCCCAAATGCTGTTGCATTAGAAAATGTATGCACATTCACGGCTGTGAAAATCACTTAGCAGCATAAGCATACAACTATGAATCAGGCCCATACAGAGTAAATTAAGAAAGTAAATGATAGTTGCACAGGAGTTATCAAGGTACTTGTTTGTTACCTGTGTCAGAGTAGAGCATGAGGGCCCACCAGGAGAATGCAATAGTAGGGGCCTAATGATATGGCATGACCATCTACAAAAGTGGGTGTAGCACATGAACACAGAGGTATAGCCAACCATTAGAGGGGCATGTTTAATCCACAGAGTATATGGAACATAACAGCAGTTGGCCCTCATTTAGATACAACAATATGGACAAGTTGCAAAATAGAAAGGGGTTGTAACTGCTTAATAAAAAGACTCCATAGATTTGAAGTAAATAAAAATAAGGTGCGTACAGGCTGGTGCCAATCCATAGTTTAATTTTATGAGGATGATATAAATTGAACTACGTACTAGAAAGAACATTTAGCTGTTGAGACTGAGTTGAATACTATTTTGAATATATGTTATTTTAGGATTGTTATTTACTAGCTGACATTGCCCGGGTTTAAATCTTCAAGTTATTAAGTTTTATTATGTGATGTCATCCAAATCCTTCTAATGGAAGGCCCAGAACAGGCTCCCTGGGTCTATGTCCTGCCCGGCACACTCAGCCATGTGGGGCGACCAGGATCCCAACCACTCCGTTAAGCATCCCAGACCAATTTCCGCCCCTCTGAATTTGTTTGTCAAATCTATCTAGTGGAAGGCCCTAGTAGGATAGCCTGTAACTGCAGCAGTATGTAGGCTATCTAGAGCAGACTGCAATTACACTGGAACTGGGTTGCGGAAACACTAGAACTGAGTGCTAGAGCACAGCTGAAGCAGGCTGCAAATATGTAATGGAACTAGAGCAGACTGCAGGAAGCGCTGGAAACACTAATAGAGCTGGCTACTGTGATATATACTGTTACACAATACTGGAGCAGGTGTGCTGTATTATACACGAGCAGAATGCTGTGAAGCAAATACTGGAGCAGGTGTGCTGAAACACACTGAGGCTGAATGCTATGAAGCAAATACTGAAGCAGGCTTGCTTGTACACACTGATGCAGAATGATGTGAAGCAAACCTGGAAAAGGTTCTGAACCAGGAGCCAGGGTACTAATCATCTGAGTGCTGCTGTGCTGGCAAGGTACTGTTAGCAGTAACTGGTTTAAATAAGGTGCTCTATGTGCAGATAGGCTGGGTGTTACTTGTAACTGAAGTTGCTGGAAGCTTGTAGAGAGAGAGGGTCATGTGATCCAATCCACGATGGCAGCATCAATGGTGTAGAATGCTGAGAAATGCTGGGAGGAGAACACCAGCCACAATAACAGATAAGTGTCTAAACACTTTGAAGGTACTGCAGATGGTCAGCGAGGACAGCCCTGGACCATGGACACAGTAATAGACTCCAGCATGTGACAATACCCCTTCTTTGGAGCGGCCACCGGACAATTAGCTCGAGGCTTTGAAGGGAACTAAATATAAAAATTTTTAACCAATTCTGGTGCATACCTACTGGAGGTTTAAAATTAAGAAAAAATATAAGGGCGTCCATCTCTGTGTGGCTGGATTATGGCCGGTAGCCTTCCTAAGGGTCTACCAACACCCTAAAATTCAAGGTAAAAATGTATAGTAAAAGTGCCAATAGGCCTATCCCGGACCCAAAAGACATGTCACTTCTGGATAAATATAAATAACAATTTATTGCATTATAAAAGTCAGCTGTAGATAGAAATCTAGATGAGCAATCAATAACCAAAATTGGAGTATATAAATATATATAAATAATATGCATGTAAACAATTTACCAATATAAAAACAAACTAGAGGTAATGAATGAGATTTCTCGAATAAACAATATACGGTCTTGTCCAGGATTGTATATAAGGAGCACCAGCTGTGTAGTCCAATAATATACAATTGAAGGTATTATTATCAGTCAATCTTTTAGTGTAAAAAATACAAAAGTTGCATATGCATATAATAATGTATCATGTATCAATTTCACTGGTGTGATATTGCCAGCTCTGACCCACTTATAATAGTTCCTTCTAGGATTCCAATTATTGATGTGATATTTATGAATCAGCTGCTGCTTCACAAAGAGTTAAAGCTAATGCAAGTGTATAAGAGATAAGCTGACTAGTAGATCTCAATTCTCTGTGCACTAAATAAAAGGGGAGAGGGACACAAAAACCAGACTTGTAGGTCACCATCATGACTGCTTGTATTACAATGTAATACAATGACCAGGGAGTATGTGCAGTTTTACTGCTCACCTGGTGTCAGTCCTCGTCCCTCCAGAGTTATGACTCGCCACTTCTCCTGCGTGTGTGGAGATAACAAGATATAGCCGTACAATGTAGCAGTCCTCTTGTTCAGGGTGGCAGGCAGTTAATGCCGGGTCCTGGCCATAAATGATAGTCACACTGCTCAAGGCACTCATCCAGGCAAGCAGCTTCAGAGAGCTGGCAGCAGCAACAAAAAGTTCCGTCTCCCCTATGTGGATGCAAAAATGAAGCAGGTGCAGCTGCAATTTGCACGGGTTCTCACAAGGATATAAAGGTCAAGAGTGCAGGCTAAATGCAGGGACACCCTTAACGCATTTCTTTCTCATTTGAGAATTTCTTCAGATAATCTAATTTTTGTATTTTTGTAGGAATCTTGGCAAAGAGACTCAGTTGCCGGATCAGGAGCTGAAGGCATTGGGGAGAATGACGGAACATGACTGCATCTACTCCAATCCATACATACACTGTATGGATTGGAGTAGATGCAGAAGACTTATGATAGTTGCTGTTGTGGGTGTATTCTCCCATGGAAGAAGATTGGACCAAAAGTCTTGCAATGATGAGATATACAGGCGTACAAAAGTCTCCAGATCTTGGTTGACCCGATCTGTCTGGCCATTCGTGTGTGGATGGGACACATAGGAGAAGTGTATTGTCACTTGCATGGCTTTGCACAGAGACCACCAAAATTTAGACAGAAATTATACTCTGTGGTCAGAGGCTATTTAGACAGGACAAAAGATAAATAAACAACCTCCTGTGATCCAAACACTAAAAAATGCAGCTGGTATAAATCTGGTGACCTACACACGTCACCCGGTATACAATATAAAAAGCAAATGAAAATGCCAGCACTCCCTTTAGGAGATATAGGGAATATGGTTCCCGTAGCGAAAAAAAACTTTAAATAGAAAGTCACATAGATATCATATAAATGTCAATTTCCTAAAAACAGTGAAAACTGGTTTCTTTAAAATTCCTTAGTAAACAGTGTAAACTGGTTTCTTAGATCCTTCAGTTTGAACTTTTCCTAGTTATCGGGATAACTTCTTAAAAAATTCCTTCAGCATATAACAGCACAATAAAAGCAAATATAAAGTGCTTATCTGAAACTCAATCCAATGACAAGAAGCCAATCCGCTGATCTTCCCAACGCGTTTTGATAGATATGCAGGCTTCTACAGGAGGAGACCCAATGCGACCCTGAAGTGGAGAGGAGAGGGGACACTACCAAACACTATCAAAAGTGAAGTGTGTTGAGCTAGGCCATTGAGTCATCTGATGAAGTTATAGATACGCTAATACAGCATATCTATCAAAACGTGTTGGGAGACTGGAAGATCAGCGGATTGGCTTCTTGTCATTGGATTGAGTCAATGCAGTGTTTGTCTGTGTACAATACCCAGCAAGTTTGGGGAAAGCAAGTTGTTTGTGTTTAGGAAGCTTCTATTTTGTGCAAGAACTTAGAAGGTGTTAAGACTCTGAAAGCCAAAACTGGTTTGATCATAGACATGTGAAAAGACGAATGCAATAGAAATTTGCATTATATTTACCTTTTCAGAAACAGTATATGCTAACTCAGTTTGTGCTTAGGAAAACCAACTGTTTTTGGGTGGTATCGAGTTAATTGATTTAAATTCTGTGAAATGTAATATGTGTTTATTTATGTTTTGTGACATAGCCTAATTGGTTAAGAGGAACCCAGGGCAGACTTACCCCCTGTGGTAATGTGTAATGGAGTAGCATAAAAGAAGGCTTCGTGCCTGGTAAAATTGTACATCTTTGAAAATCCTTTGTGGAGAAGAACTACTGATTGATAAGATTTCTTGTATGCTGATTATTCCCCTTCAATTCCGACGGGAGGGTCTTTTTTAAGACTTTGAGCAATAAACACCTTTTGCCTTTACTTCGACTGCATCTGTACCCTGCGACCAACAGAATTGCGCCAAACGCTATTCCATTCTCCTACTGTCCTGGGTTGAATCAGGTGTCTCTGAAACTCAAACCCTCTGCCCACTACTGTGCAGACCTGGTCCATTGCGAGGGATCAGGTGGGAACAGCCGACACCAAACAGGAGGTGTGTCCACAGTTAGTTGATGCGTACCATGGCCCATCGGTAGGAGCCTGAGTGTACCTAAGAAGCGGTTCCAAACACCGATGGTAGAGTTTGGTGGTAGCAGCATTGTTACGCCCATGGCGCAGTGGGTGGAGTCAGTGAAAGACGGTCACTGACGGTAAGCGGGAATCCTTGATACCTCAAGGTCAAAGGGGGATCAAAACCCCAACTTGTGATCGGGAGTCCAGGCTGTAAGCCATCCGGTCACAGAAATTGGTGGCATAGCGGTGGGATATTCCCAGGTGGCTTTTCGGTCACCCGTCGAGAGAAGCCGTATTCCTCAGGAGAGGAGTAACTGCAGTCAGGAGAACGCGCAGGATGACTGATTACAGCGGAATGGAATTGCATCAGACAGAGGTGTAAAGTGCGGCCGGCATAACAACGGACACCACTCAGAACGTGGTGAGAGCAACAAGTCCCGGACCCTCTTGCAGCTGTTATGTTTCTCAGCGTTCCCAAGCATGGCAGCGATCCCAACGTCCCAGGGGGAGCAAGATGGATACCCTAGCAGATCATCTAGCAGAATTGGGAGAAAGGGCAATGGGGCAAGAACGTATGCTAATCATTCAGATGTGGCATGATGAGCGGGCATCACTGGTCGTGGTATGCCGAGCACCGTTGCGGACTGCTGTTCCCGGGATCAGATCGTATACAGTTTGCCAAGTTTGCAGACAGCAATGGGGACTTTGATGGACATTTGAAAGTGTTCAAAAGAACTTGTAAACTACATGATTTACCCAATCAGGAGTGGGTCAGACACCTAGTGCCCACACTGCATGGAGAGGCCCTGGAGGCCTATCGAGGAGTGGCCACCGAGGACTGCAGTGACTATGATGAAGTCATAAGGAACCTCCTACAGCGATACTTTGTCACTCCTGAGTCCTACAGGAAAAAGTTCCGGGACTTGCCCAAGAACCCTACCAGCACCCATGAGCAGTTTGCCACCCAGCAGAGGCAGTACGTGGTGAAGTGGGTGAAGGGATCTGGTGCCACTACCTGGGACTCACTGATTGATCTGCTATGTCAAGAGCAGTTCTACTGCAGGTGCGCCCTAGAGGTGAAGGAATGGGTGCTAGACCGGGAGCCACCCAGCTTGAAGATGGCAGCCCAGTTAGCAGACAAGTATGTGGCAATTCAGCCACAAGGGCAGAAGTGCCCAACTAGCAGCTGACCCCAATGGACAGTACAACCAGGGGAACACAACTCTTCTGCTCATCACCCCCAAAGCGGGCATGCTCCAACCTGGGTGCTCTTGCCCAGCAACCACCCTGTCCTGTCCCTGCAAATCTTCAGAGACCACCGGGGCCCTGACTGGACAAGAAGTGCTACAGCTGTGGGAAAATTGGACATCTGAGGATGAACTATCCCACACCCCAAGCACCCCAGACTCATGCCCCTAATCCGAGTGCTGGAGCCCGGCTTGCCTGTCTAACCTGGGGAGGTGAGCCCAAAGAGACTGTTCCTAATCCAGTCAGTCCAATGGAGTGTGGGGAGAATCAGGTGAACTCTATGGAGAGAGTCACCTGCATGGCCATGGGGCCACCCCAAAATATGTGGTGGCATCTGCAGACAGTCCAAGTGGGGCCCCTGCAGGGACAAGGATAAGAGACTCTGGGGCTTCAATCACTGTCATGAACCCCAACTAATTGATCCTGTTGCAGTACTGCCCGGTTGCATTGCCAAAGTGACCGTGGCAGGCGGAATGGAGTGAGAGGTCTTTTTTTTGGCGAGAGTCTACCTGGACTGGGGAACTGGCCCAGAGTTAAGGGATGTTGCCATCATGGATGGCCTTCCAGCCGATGTGGTCCTGGGGAATGACCTTGGTGGTGGTATCATTACCACATTTGCTGACGCCATCATCTGGAGTCAAGTTTCCAGATCACAGTTTACAGAATCTATACCAGAGCAGCCCAGCCCAGAGGAAAAGACCACAGTGGCTAGACTACTGCCAGCACAGCCTACCACAGCATCAACCAGCAGATAGGAAAAGATTACAGTGGCTAGAACAGCACATCTACACAGCATGCCTTTTGCCTCTTGTATGTCTACGTCCCCTAGCAATGCAGAGGATGTTGGTTTTGGCTCGTTGGATCCTGTGGGGGTGCCAAGTGATGCTCCTGTCCCTAGTGGTTTGCCAACTCCGGTGGTATGAGTGACCACACTGACTTCCCTTTGACTGACCTCAACCAGTCTGACCCTAGTGATCCCAACCCATACCCCCATGTAGAATGTCCCTACTTAGAAGGAAGTCAGGGCCACAGACAGGAGTTTAGGGAAGCTCAGCTTGCTGACCTGTCTCTGGAAGGCATATCGCGCCATGCTGGCAGTGGCCTTTCAGGAATGGCGGCAGTGAGTGTGGCCTGGTGGGGAGGGTTAAGGTACAGGGTAGCCAGGAAGGTAGAAGGGGATAGGCCAGTTAGGGAGCAAGGTCCCCTGCTTGTGCCAAGTAGATCGGGGAAGACATGCAGCCTATCCATAGTGGATGCCTCACAGGGTTCAGAAGCTGTTGATCTGTCCGCCATCACTGTGGAACTGGTAGTGGAAAAGGTGGTGAGAGAAGACCTAGGTGATAGGGTAGGTTCCCCTAGTCATAGGTCATTGGAAGAGGATGGTAGGGCAGGTCTGACAGGTAGTGCAGAGATGCCAGGATGCCAGGTGGAGATGATAGAGGTGCAGTGCCTGGGGTATAGAGTGGGGGGAGACAGGGGTAGGCCCAGACCAGTGGAGGTAAAGGCAACCAGAAACTGTCCCAAGCCCACAACCCCAAGACAGGTACTGACCTTAGAAACTGTAAGGCCCTACACTTTAGTGCTGTAGTGACATCCCTTACAGAGTTGACTAGGGAGGGACTTCCCAAGTCAGTGTACTGGATACCCACTTGTGAGTTGGCATTCCAGCCTTTGAAGGAGGCTCTGGTACTAGCTCCAGTGCAGATGGTGCAAATTCAGGACCAGGACATTGTGGTACGAACTAATGCGTCATTACACGGACTGGGCGCAGTACGGAGCAAGGAGGGGCCATATGGGCAGGAGCACCCTGTGACCTGTTTCAGCAGAATTCTACTATGGTGGGAGGTGGGGTGTGATACAATTGGAACCCAGTGGTTGGCAATTGCTTGGACATTGGATCACCTTCAGCATGCAACTGGGCCCCCACAGGGCAAACGGACAGACTGTTGCGGTGGAGCCTTGGACTTCGATGTGACTATTTGGACATTGTGCACCGACAAGGAGAGGTCCACTGCAATATGTATGAACTGTCTAGGCCAGAGCCAAAGTCCCCCAGGTAGCTTCCCTTAACCCCCCAAGAGAGACTGTCGGACCAGGAGCCAAATTGTTGGGACATGGCACTCTGGTGGGCCGCTTGAGGGGGGGGGGAAGTGTGGCCGGAGGCTGACCACACATGATTAAAATGGGGAAAGCAAGTTGTTTGTGTTTAGGAAGCTTCTATTTTGTGCAAGAACTTAGAAGATGTTAAGACTCCGAAAGCCAATACTCTTTTAGTCATAGACAAGTGAAAAGATGAATGCAATAGAAATTTGCATTATATTTACCTTTTCAGAAACAGTATATGCTAACTCAGTTTGTGCTTAGGAAAACCAACTGTTTTTGGGTGGTATCGAGTTAATTGACTTAAATTCTGTGAAATGTAAGATGTGTTTATTTATGTTTTGTGAGATAGCCTAATTGGTTAAGAGGAACCCAGGGCAGACTTACCCCCTGTGGTAATGTGTAATGGAGTAGCATAAAAGAAGGTTTCGTGCCTGGTAAAATTGTACATCTTTGAAAATCCTTTGTGGAGAAGAACTACTGATTGATAAGATTTCTTGTATGCTGATTATTCCCCTTCAATTCCGACGGGAGGGTCTTTTTAAGACTTTGAGCAATAAACACCTTTTGCCTTTACTTCGACTGCATCTGTACCCTGCGACCAACAGAATTGCGCCAAACGCTATTCCATTCTCCTACTGTCCTGGGTTGAATCACGTGTCTCTGAAACTCAAGCCCTCTGCCCACTACTGTGCAGACCTGGTCCATTGCGAGGGATCAGGTGGGAACAGCCGACACCAAACAGGAGGTGTGTCCACAGTTAGTTGATGCGTATGCAGCAGTGCGGTACCATGGCCCATCGGTAGGAGCCTGAGTGTACCTAAGAAGCGGTTCCAAACACCGATGGTAGAGTTTGGTGGTGGCAGCATTGTTACGCCCATGGTGCAGTGGGTGGAGTCAGTGAAAGACGGTCACTGACGGTAAGCGGGAATCCTTGATACCTCAAGGTCAAAGGGGGATCAAAACCCCAACTTGTGATCGGGAGTCCGGGCTGTAAGCCATCTGGTCACAGAAATTGGTGGCATAGCGGTGGGATATTCCCAGGTGGCTTTTCGGTCACCCATCGAGAGAAGCCGTATTCCTCAGGAGAGGAGTAACTGCAGTCAGGAGAACGCGCAGGATGACTGATTACAGTGGAATGGAGTTGCATCAGACAGAGGTGTTAAGTGCGGCCGGCATAACAACGGACACCACTCAGAACGTGGTGAGAGCAACAAGTCCCGGACCCTCTTGCAGCTGTTATGTTTCTCAGCGTTCCCAAGCATGGCAGCGATCCCAACGTCCCAGGGGGAGCAAGATGGATACCCTAGCAGATCAGCTAGCAGAATTGGGAGAAAGGGCAATGGGGCAAGAACGTATGTTAATCATTCAGATGTGGCATGACGAGCGGGCACCACTGGTCGTGGTATGCCGAGCACCGTTGCGGACTGCTGTTCCTGGGATCAGATCGTATACAGTTTGCCAAGTTTGCAGACAGCAATGGGGACTTTGATGGACATTTGAAAGTGTTCAAAAGAACTTGTAAACTACATGATTTACCCAAGCAGGAGTGGGTCAGACACCTAGTGCCCACACTGCATGGAGAGGCCCTGGAGGCCTATCGAGGAGTGGCCACCGAGGACTGCAGTGACTATGATGAAGTCATAAGGAACCTCCTACAGCGATACTTTGTCACTCCTGAGTCCTACATGAAAAAGTTCCGGGACTTGCCCAAGAACCCTACCAGCACCCAAGAGCAGTTCGCCACCCAGCTGAGGCAGTACGTGGTGAAGTGGGTGAAGGGATCTGGTGCCACTACCTGGGACTCACTGATTGATCTGCTGTGTCAAGAGCAGTTCTACTGCAGGTGCGCCCTAGAGGTGAAGGAATGGGTGCTAGACCGGGAGCCACCCAGCTTGAAGATGGCAGCCCAGTTAGCAGACAAGTATGTGGCAATTCAGCCACAAGGGCAGAAGCGCCCAACTAGCAGCTGACCCCAATGGACTGTACAACCAGGGGAACACCCGTCTTCTGCTCATCACCCCCAAAGCGGGCATGCTCCAACCTGGGTACTCTTGCCCAGCAACCACCCTGTCCTGTCCCTGCAAATCTTCAGAGACCACCGGGGCCCTGACTGGACAAGAAGTGCTACAGCTGTGGGAAAATTGGACATCTGAGGATGAACTATCCCACACCCCAAGCACCCCAGACTCATGCCCCTAATCCGAGTGCTGGAGCCCGGCTTGCATGTCTAACCTGGGGAGGTGAGCCCAAAGAGACTGTTCCTAATCCAGTCAGTCCAATGGAGTGTGGGGAGAATCAGGTGAACTCTATGGAGAGAGTCACCTGCATGGCCATGGGGCCACCCCAAAATATGTGGTGGCATCTGCAGACAGTCCAAGTGGGGCCCCTGCAGGGACAAGGATAAGAGACTCTGGGGCTTCAATCACTGTCATGAACCCCAACTAATTGATCCTGTTGCAGTACTGCCCGGTTGCATTGCCAAAGTGACCGTGGCAGGCAGAATGGAGCGAGAGGTCTTTGTGGCGAGAGTCTACCTGGACTGGGGAACTGGCCCAGAGTTAAGGGATGTTGCCATCATGGATGGCCTTCCAGCCGATGTGGTCCTGGGGAATGACCTTGGTGGTGGTATCATTACCACATTTGCTGACGCCATCATCTGGAGTCAAGTTTCCAGATCACAGTTTACAGAATCTATACCAGAGCAGCCCACCCCAGAGGAAAAGACCACAGTGGCTAGACTACTGCCAGCACAGCCTACCACAGCATCAACCAGCAGATAGGAAAAGATTACAGTGGCTAGAACAGCACATCTACACAGCATGCCTTTTGCCTCTTGTATGTCTACGTCCCCTAGCAATGCAGAGGATGTTGGTTTTGGCTCGTTGGATCCTGTGGGGGTGCCAAGTGATGCTCCTGTCCCTAGTGGTTTGCCAACTCCGGTGGTATGAGTGACCACACTGACTTCCCTTTGACTGACCTCAACCAGTCTGACCCTAGTGATCCCAACCCATACCCCCATGTAGAATGTCCCTACTTAGAAGGAAGTCAGGGCCACAGACAGGAGTTTAGGGAAGCTCAGCTTGCTGACCTGTCTCTGGAAGGCATATCGCGCCATGCTGGCAGTGGCCTTTCAGGAATGGCGGCAGTGAGTGTGGCCTGGTGGGGAGGGTTAAGGTACAGGGTAGCCAGGAAGGTAGAAGGGGATAGGCCAGTTAGGGAGCAAGGTCCCCTGCTTGTGCCAAGTAGATCGGGGAAGACATGCAGCCTATCCATAGTGGATGCCTCACAGGGTTCAGAAGCTGTTGATCTGTCCACCATCACTGTGGAACTGGTAGTGGAAAAGGTGGTGAGAGAAGACCTAGGTGATAGGGTAGGTTCCCCTAGTCATAGGTCATTGGAAGAGGATGGTAGGGCAGGTCTGACAGGTAGTGCAGAGATGCCAGGATGCCAGGTGGAGATGATAGAGGTGCAGTGCCTGGGGTATAGAGTGGGGGGAGACAGGGGTAGGCCCTGACCAGTGGAGGTAAAGGCAACCAGAAACTGTCCCAAGCCCACAACCCCAAGACAGGTACTGACCTTAGAAACTGTAAGGCCCTACACTTTAGTGCTGTAGTGACATCCCTTACAGAGTTGACTAGGGAGGGACTTCCCAAGTCAGTGTACTGGATACCCACTTGTGAGTTGGCATTCCAGCCTTTGAAGGAGGCTCTGGTACTAGCTCCAGTGCAGATGGTGCAAATTCAGGACCAGGACATTGTGGTACGAACTAATGCGTCATTACACGGACTGGGCGCAGTACGGAGCAAGGAGGGGCCATATGGGCAGGAGCACCCTGTGACCTGTTTCAGCAGAATTCTGCTATGGTGGGAGGTGGGGTGTGATACAATTGGAACCCAGTGGTTGCCAATTGCTTGGGCATTGGATCACCTTCAGCATGCAACTGGGCCCCCACAGGGCAAACGGACAGACTGTTGCGGTGGAGCCTTGGACTTCGATGTGACTATTTGGACATTGTGCACCGACAAGGAGAGGCCCACTGCAATATGTATGAACTGTCTAGGCCAGAGCCAAAGTCCCCCAGGTAGCTTCCCTTAACCCCCCAAGAGAGACTGTCGGACCAGGAGCCAAATTGTTGGGACATGGCACTCTGGTGGCCCGCTTGAGGGGGGGGGGAAGTGTGGCCGGAGGCTGACCACACATGATTAAAATGGGGAAAGCAAGTTGTTTGTGTTTAGGAAGCTTCTATTTTGTGCAAGAACTTAGAAGATGTTAAGACTCCGAAAGCCAATACTCTTTTAGTCATAGACAAGTGAAAAGATGAATGCAATAGAAATTTGCATTATATTTACCTTTTCAGAAACAGTATATGCTAACTCAGTTTGTGCTTAGGAAAACCAACTGTTTTTGGGTGGTATCGAGTTAATTGACTTAAATTCTGTGAAATGTAAGATGTGTTTATTTATGTTTTGTGAGATAGCCTAATTGGTTAAGAGGAACCCAGGGCAGACTTACCCCCTGTGGTAATGTGTAATGGAGTAGCATAAAAGAAGGTTTCGTGCCTGGTAAAATTGTACATCTTTGAAAATCCTTTGTGGAGAAGAACTACTGATTGATAAGATTTCTTGTATGCTGATTATTCCCCTTCAATTCCGACGGGAGGGTCTTTTTAAGACTTTGAGCAATAAACACCTTTTGCCTTTACTTCGACTGCATCTGTACCCTGCGACCAACAGAATTGCGCCAAACGCTATTCCATTCTCCTACTGTCCTGGGTTGAATCAGGTGTCTCTGAAACTCAAGCCCTCTGCCCACTACTGTGCAGACCTGGTCCATTGCGAGGGATCAGGTGGGAACAGCCGACACCAAACAGGAGGTGTGTCCACAGTTAGTTGATGCGTATGCAGCAGTGCGGTACCATGGCCCATCGGTAGGAGCCTGAGTGTACCTAAGAAGCGGTTCCAAACACCGATGGTAGAGTTTGGTGGTGGCAGCATTGTTATGCCCATGGTGCAGTGGGTGGAGTCAGTGAAAGACGGTCACTGACGGTAAGCGGGAATCCTTGATACCTCAAGGTCAAAGGGGGATCAAAACCCCAACTTGTGATCGGGAGTCCGGGCTGTAAGCCATCTGGTCACAGAAATTGGTGGCATAGCGGTGGGATATTCCCAGGTGGCTTTTCGGTCACCCATCGAGAGAAGCCGTATTCCTCAGGAGAGGAGTAACTGCAGTCAGGAGAACGCGCAGGATGACTGATTACAGTGGAATGGAGTTGCATCAGACAGAGGTGTAAAGTGCGGCCGGCATAACAACGGACACCACTCAGAACGTGGTGAGAGCAACAAGTCCCGGACCCTCTTGCAGCTGTTATGTTTCTCAGCGTTCCCAAGCATGGCAGCGATCCCAACGTCCCAGGGGGAGCAAGATGGATACCCTAGCAGATCAGCTAGCAGAATTGGGAGAAAGGGCAATGGGGCAAGAACGTATGCTAATCATTCAGATGTGGCATGACGAGCGGGCACCACTGGTCGTGGTATGCCGAGCACCGTTGCGGACTGCTGTTCCCGGGATCAGATCGTATACAGTTTGCCAAGTTTGCAGACAGCAATGGGGACTTTGATGGACATTTGAAAGTGTTCAAAAGAACTTGTAAACTACATGATTTACCCAAGCAGGAGTGGGTCAGACACCTAGTGCCCACACTGCATGGAGAGGCCCTGGAGGCCTATCGAGGAGTGGCCACCGAGGACTGCAGTGACTATGATGAAGTCATAAGGAACCTCCTACAGTGATACTTTGTCACTCCTGAGTCCTACAGGAAAAAGTTCCGGGACTTGCCCAAGAACCCTACCAGCACCCAAGAGCAGTTCGCCACCCAGCTGAGGCAGTACGTGGTGAAGTGGGTGAAGGGATCTGGTGCCACTACCTGGGACTCACTGATTGATCTGCTGTGTCAAGAGCAGTTCTACTGCAGGTGCGCCCTAGAGGTGAAGGAATGGGTGCTAGACCGGGAGCCACCCAGCTTGAAGATGGCAGCCCAGTTAGCAGACAAGTATGTGGCAATTCAGCCACAAGGGCAGAAGCGCCCAACTAGCAGCTGACCCCAATGGACTGTACAACCAGGGGAACACCCCTCTTCTGCTCATCACCCCCAAAGCGGGCATGCTCCAACCTGGGTACTCTTGCCCAGCAACCACCCTGTCCTGTCCCTGCAAATCTTCAGAGACCACCGGGGCCCTGACTGGACAAGAAGTGCTACAGCTGTGGGAAAATTGGACATCTGAGGATGAACTATCCCACACCCCAAGCACCCCAGACTCATGCCCCTAATCCGAGTGCTGGAGCCCGGCTTGCCTGTCTAACCTGGGGAGGTGAGCCCAAAGAGACTGTTCCTAATCCAGTCAGTCCAATGGAGTGTGGGGAGAATCAGGTGAACTCTATGGAGAGAGTCACCTGCATGGCCATGGGGCCACCCCAAAATATGTGGTGGCATCTGCAGACAGTCCAAGTGGGGCCCCTGCAGGGACAAGGATAAGAGACTCTGGGGCTTCAACCACTATCATGAACCCCAACTAATTGATCCTGTTGCAGTACTGCCCGGTTGCATTGCCAAAGTGACCGTGGCAGGCGGAATGGAGCGAGAGGTCTTTGTGGCGAGAGTCTACCTGGACTGGGGAACTGGCCCAGAGTTAAGGGATGTTGCCATCATGGATGGCCTTCCAGCCGATGTGGTCCTGGGGAATGACCTTGGTGGTGGTATCATTACCACATTTGCTGACGCCATCATCTGGAGTCAAGTTTCCAGATCACAGTTTACAGAATCTATACCAGAGCAGCCCAGCCCAGAGGAAAAGACCACAGTGGCTAGACTACTGCCAGCACAGCCTACCACAGCATCAACCAGCAGATAGGAAAAGATTACAGTGGCTAGAACAGCACATCTACACAGCATGCCTTTTGCCTCTTGTATGTCTACGTCCCCTAGCAATGCAGAGGATGTTGGTTTTGGCTCGTTGGATCCTGTGGGGGTGCCAAGTGATGCTCCTGTCCCTAGTGGTTTGCCAACTCCGGTGGTATGAGTGACCACACTGACTTCCCTTTGACTGACCTCAACCAGTCTGACCCTAGTGATCCCAACCCATACCCCCATGTAGAATGTCCCTACTTAGAAGGAAGTCAGGGCCACAGACAGGAGTTTAGGGAAGCTCAGCTTGCTGACCTGTCTCTGGAAGGCATATCGCGCCATGCTGGCAGTGGCCTTTCTGGAATGGCGGCAGTGAGTGTGGCCTGGTGGGGAGGGTTAAGGTACAGGGTAGCCAGGAAGGTAGAAGGGGATAGGCCAGTTAGGGAGCAAGGTCCCCTGCTTGTGCCAAGTAGATCGGGGAAGACATGCAGCCTATCCATAGTGGATGCCTCACAGGGTTCAGAAGCTGTTGATCTGTCTGCCATCACTGTGGAACTGGTAGTGGAAAAGGTGGTGAGAGAAGACCTAGGTGATAGGGTAGGTTCCCCTAGTCATAGGTCATTGGAAGAGGATGGTAGGGCAGGTCTGACAGGTAGTGCAGAGATGCCAGGATGCCAGGTGGAGATGATAGAGGTGCAGTGCCTGGGGTATAGAGTGGGGGGAGACAGGGGTAGGCCCAGACCAGTGGAGGTAAAGGCAACCAGAAACTGTCCCAAGCCCACAACCCCAAGACAGGTACTGACCTTAGAAACTGTAAGGCCCTACACTTTAGTGCTGTAGTGACATCCCTTACAGAGTTGACTAGGGAGGGACTTCCCAAGTCAGTGTACTGGATACCCACTTGTGAGTTGGCATTCCAGCCTTTGAAGGAGGCTCTGGTACTAGCTCCAGTGCAGATGGTGCAAATTCAGGACCAGGACATTGTGGTACGAACTAATGCGTCATTACACGGACTGGGCGCAGTACGGAGCAAGGAGGGGCCATATGGGCAGGAGCACCCTGTGACCTGTTTCAGCAGAATTCTGCTATGGTGGGAGGTGGGGTGTGATACAATTGGAACCCAGTGGTTGCCAATTGCTTGGGCATTGGATCACCTTCAGCATGCAACTGGGCCCCCACAGGGCAAATGGACAGACTGTTGCGGTGGAGCCTTGGACTTCGATGTGACTATTTGGACATTGTGCACCGACAAGGAGAGGCCCACTGCAATATGTATGAACTGTCTAGGCCAGAGCCAAAGTCCCCCAGGTAGCTTCCCTTAACCCCCCAAGAGAGATTGTCGGACCAGGAGCCAAATTGTTGGGACATGGCACTCTGGTGGCCCGCTTGAGGGGGGGGGGGAAGTGTGGCCGGAGGCTGACCACACATGATTAAAATGGGGAAAGCAAGTTGTTTGTGTTTAGGAAGCTTCTATTTTGTGCAAGAACTTAGAAGATGTTAAGACTCCGAAAGCCAATACTCTTTTAGTCATAGACAAGTGAAAAGATGAATGCAATAGAAATTTGCATTATATTTACCTTTTCAGAAACAGTATATGCTAACTCAGTTTGTGCTTAGGAAAACCAACTGTTTTTGGGTGGTATCGAGTTAATTGACTTAAATTCTGTGAAATGTAAGATGTGTTTATTTATGTTTTGTGAGATAGCCTAATTGGTTAAGAGGAACCCAGGGCAGACTTACCCCCTGTGGTAATGTGTAATGGAGTAGCATAAAAGAAGGTTTCGTGCCTGGTAAAATTGTACATCTTTGAAAATCCTTTGTGGAGAAGAACTACTGATTGATAAGATTTCTTGTATGCTGATTATTCCCCTTCAATTCCGACGGGAGGGTCTTTTTAAGACTTTGAGCAATAAACACCTTTTGCCTTTACTTTGACTGCATCTGTACCCTGCGACCAACAGAATTGCGCCAAATGCTATTCCATTCTCCTACTGTCCTGGGTTGAATCAGGTGTCTCTGAAACTCAAGCCCTCTGCCCACTACTGTGCAGACCTGGTCCATTGCGAGGGATCAGGTGGGAACAGCCGACACCAAACAGGAGGTGTGTCCACAGTTAGTTGATGCGTATGCAGCAGTGCGGTACCATGGCCCATCGGTAGGAGCCTGAGTGTACCTAAGAAGCGGTTCCAAACACCGATGGTAGAGTTTGGTGGTGGCAGCATTGTTACGCCCATGGTGCAGTGGGTGGAGTCAGTGAAAGACGGTCACTGACGGTAAGCGGGAATCCTTGATACCTCAAGGTCAAAGGGGGATCAAAACCCCAACTTGTGATCGGGAGTCCGGGCTGTAAGCCATCTGGTCACAGAAATTGGTGGCATAGCGGTGGGATATTCCCAGGTGGCTTTTCGGTCACCCATCGAGAGAAGCCGTATTCCTCAGGAGAGGAGTAACTGCAGTCAGGAGAACGCGCAGGATGACTGATTACAGTGGAATGGAGTTGCATCAGACAGAGGTGTAAAGTGCGGCCGGCATAACAACGGACACCACTCAGAACGTGGTGAGAGCAACAAGTCCCGGACCCTCTTGCAGCTGTTATGTTTCTCAGCGTTCCCAAGCATGGCAGCGATCCCAACGTCCCAGGGGGAGCAAGATGGATACCCTAGCAGATCAGCTAGCAGAATTGGGAGAAAGGGCAATGGGGCAAGAACGTATGCTAATCATTCAGATGTGGCATGACGAGCGGGCACCACTGGTCGTGGTATGCCGAGCACCGTTGCGGACTGCTGTTCCCGGGATCAGATCGTATACAGTTTGCCAAGTTTGCAGACAGCAATGGGGACTTTGATGGACATTTGAAAGTGTTCAAAAGAACTTGTAAACTACATGATTTACCCAAGCAGGAGTGGGTCAGACACCTAGTGCCCACACTGCATGGAGAGGCCCTGGAGGCCTATCGAGGAGTGGCCACCGAGGACTGCAGTGACTATGATGAAGTCATAAGGAACCTCCTACAGTGATACTTTGTCACTCCTGAGTCCTACAGGAAAAAGTTCCGGGACTTGCCCAAGAACCCTACCAGCACCCAAGAGCAGTTCGCCACCCAGCTGAGGCAGTACGTGGTGAAGTGGGTGAAGGGATCTGGTGCCACTACCTGGGACTCACTGATTGATCTGCTGTGTCAAGAGCAGTTCTACTGCAGGTGCGCCCTAGAGGTGAAGGAATGGGTGCTAGACCGGGAGCCACCCAGCTTGAAGATGGCAGCCCAGTTAGCAGACAAGTATGTGGCAATTCAGCCACAAGGGCAGAAGCGCCCAACTAGCAGCTGACCCCAATGGACTGTACAACCAGGGGAACACCCCTCTTCTGCTCATCACCCCCAAAGCGGGCATGCTCCAACCTGGGTACTCTTGCCCAGCAACCACCCTGTCCTGTCCCTGCAAATCTTCAGAGACCACCGGGGCCCTGACTGGACAAGAAGTGCTACAGCTGTGGGAAAATTGGACATCTGAGGATGAACTATCCCACACCCCAAGCACCCCAGACTCATGCCCCTAATCCGAGTGCTGGAGCCCGGCTTGCCTGTCTAACCTGGGGAGGTGAGCCCAAAGAGACTGTTCCTAATCCAGTCAGTCCAATGGAGTGTGGGGAGAATCAGGTGAACTCTATGGAGAGAGTCACCTGCATGGCCATGGGGCCACCCCAAAATATGTGGTGGCATCTGCAGACAGTCCAAGTGGGGCCCCTGCAGGGACAAGGATAAGAGACTCTGGGGCTTCAACCACTGTCATGAACCCCAACTAATTGATCCTGTTGCAGTACTGCCCGGTTGCATTGCCAAAGTGACCGTGGCAGGCGGAATGGAGCGAGAGGTCTTTGTGGCGAGAGTCTACCTGGACTGGGGAACTGGCCCAGAGTTAAGGGATGTTGCCATCATGGATGGCCTTCCAGCCGATGTGGTCCTGGGGAATGACCTTGGTGGTGGTATCATTACCACATTTGCTGACGCCATCATCTGGAGTCAAGTTTCCAGATCACAGTTTACAGAATCTATACCAGAGCAGCCCAGCCCAGAGGAAAAGACCACAGTGGCTAGACTACTGCCAGCACAGCCTACCACAGCATCAACCAGCAGATAGGAAAAGATTACAGTGGCTAGAACAGCACATCTACACAGCATGCCTTTTGCCTCTTGTATGTCTACGTCCCCTAGCAATGCAGAGGATGTTGGTTTTGGCTCGTTGGATCCTGTGGGGGTGCCAAGTGATGCTCCTGTCCCTAGTGGTTTGCCAACTCCGGTGGTATGAGTGACCACACTGACTTCCCTTTGACTGACCTCAACCAGTCTGACCCTAGTGATCCCAACCCATACCCCCATGTAGAATGTCCCTACTTAGAAGGAAGTCAGGGCCACAGACAGGAGTTTAGGGAAGCTCAGCTTGCTGACCTGTCTCTGGAAGGCATATCGCGCCATGCTGGCAGTGGCCTTTCTGGAATGGCGGCAGTGAGTGTGGCCTGGTGGGGAGGGTTAAGGTACAGGGTAGCCAGGAAGGTAGAAGGGGATAGGCCAGTTAGGGAGCAAGGTCCCCTGCTTGTGCCAAGTAGATCGGGGAAGACATGCAGCCTATCCATAGTGGATGCCTCACAGGGTTCAGAAGCTGTTGATCTGTCTGCCATCACTGTGGAACTGGTAGTGGAAAAGGTGGTGAGAGAAGACCTAGGTGATAGGGTAGGTTCCCCTAGTCATAGGTCATTGGAAGAGGATGGTAGGGCAGGTCTGACAGGTAGTGCAGAGATGCCAGGATGCCAGGTGGAGATGATAGAGGTGCAGTGCCTGGGGTATAGAGTGGGGGGAGACAGGGGTAGGCCCAGACCAGTGGAGGTAAAGGCAACCAGAAACTGTCCCAAGCCCACAACCCCAAGACAGGTACTGACCTTAGAAACTGTAAGGCCCTACACTTTAGTGCTGTAGTGACATCCCTTACAGAGTTGACTAGGGAGGGACTTCCCAAGTCAGTGTACTGGATACCCACTTGTGAGTTGGCATTCCAGCCTTTGAAGGAGGCTCTGGTACTAGCTCCAGTGCAGATGGTGCAAATTCAGGACCAGGACATTGTGGTACGAACTAATGCGTCATTACACGGACTGGGCGCAGTACGGAGCAAGGAGGGGCCATATGGGCAGGAGCACCCTGTGACCTGTTTCAGCAGAATTCTACTATGGTGGGAGGTGGGGTGTGATACAATTGGAACCCAGTGGTTGGCAATTGCTTGGACATTGGATCACCTTCAGCATGCAACTGGGCCCCCACAGGGCAAACGGACAGACTGTTGCGGTGGAGCCTTGGACTTCGATGTGACTATTTGGATATTGTGCACCGACAAGGAGAGTTCCACTGCAATATGTATGAACTGTCTAGGCCAGAGCCAAAGTCCCCCAGGTAGCTTCCCTTAACCCCCCAAGAGAGACTGTCGGACCAGGAGCCAAATTGTTGGGACATGGCACTCTGGTGGCCCGCTTGAGGGGGGGGGGAAGTGTGGCCGGAGGCTGACCACACATGATTAAAATGGGGAAAGCAAGTTGTTTGTGTTTAGGAAGCTTCTATTTTGTGCAAGAACTTAGAAGATGTTAAGACTCCGAAAGCCAATACTCTTTTAGTCATAGACAAGTGAAAAGATGAATGCAATAGAAATTTGCATTATATTTACCTTTTCAGAAACAGTATATGCTAACTCAGTTTGTGCTTAGGAAAACCAACTGTTTTTGGGTGGTATCGAGTTAATTGACTTAAATTCTGTGAAATGTAAGATGTGTTTATTTATGTTTTGTGAGATAGCCTAATTGGTTAAGAGGAACCCAGGGCAGACTTACCCCCTGTGGTAATGTGTAATGGAGTAGCATAAAAGAAGGTTTCGTGCCTGGTAAAATTGTACATCTTTGAAAATCCTTTGTGGAGAAGAACTACTGATTGATAAGATTTCTTGTATGCTGATTATTCCCCTTCAATTCCGACGGGAGGGTCTTGTTAAGACTTTGAGCAATAAACACCTTTTGCCTTTACTTCGACTGCATCTGTACCCTGCGACCAACAGAATTGCGCCAAACGCTATTCCATTCTCCTACTGTCCTGGGTTGAATCAGGTGTCTCTGAAACTCAAGCCCTCTGCCCACTACTGTGCAGACCTGGTCCATTGCGAGGGATCAGGTGGGAACAGCCGACACCAAACAGGAGGTGTGTCCACAGTTAGTTGATGCGTATGCAGCAGTGCGGTACCATGGCCCATCGGTAGGAGCCTGAGTGTACCTAAGAAGCGGTTCCAAACACCGATGGTAGAGTTTGGTGGTGGCAGCATTGTTACGCCCATGGTGCAGTGGGTGGAGTCAGTGAAAGACGGTCACTGATGGTAAGCGGGAATCCTTGATACCTCAAGGTCAAAGGGGGATCAAAACCCCAACTTGTGATCGGGAGTCCGGGCTGTAAGCCATCTGGTCACAGAAATTGGTGGCATAGCGGTGGGATATTCCCAGGTGGCTTTTCGGTCACCCATCGAGAGAAGCCGTATTCCTCAGGAGAGGAGTAACTGCAGTCAGGAGAACGCGCAGGATGACTGATTACAGTGGAATGGAGTTGCATCAGACAGAGGTGTTAAGTGCGGCCGGCATAACAATGGACACCACTCAGAACGTGGTGAGAGCAACAAGTCCCGGACCCTCTTGCAGCTGTTATGTTTCTCAGCGTTCCCAAGCATGGCAGCGATCCCAACGTCCCAGGGGGAGCAAGATGGATACCCTAGCAGATCAGCTAGCAGAATTGGGAGAAAGGGCAATGGGGCAAGAACGTATGTTAATCATTCAGATGTGGCATGACGAGCGGGCACCACTGGTCGTGGTATGCCGAGCACCGTTGCGGACTGCTGTTCCTGGGATCAGATCGTATACAGTTTGCCAAGTTTGCAGACAGCAATGGGGACTTTGATGGACATTTGAAAGTGTTCAAAAGAACTTGTAAACTACATGATTTACCCAAGCAGGAGTGGGTCAGACACCTAGTGCCCACACTGCATGGAGAGGCCCTGGAGGCCTATCGAGGAGTGGCCACCGAGGACTGCAGTGACTATGATGAAGTCATAAGGAACCTCCTACAGCGATACTTTGTCACTCCTGAGTCCTACAGGAAAAAGTTCCGGGACTTGCCCAAGAACCCTACCAGCACCCAAGAGCAGTTCGCCACCCAGCTGAGGCAGTACGTGGTGAAGTGGGTGAAGGGATCTGGTGCCACTACCTGGGACTCACTGATTGATCTGCTGTGTCAAGAGCAGTTCTACTGCAGGTGCGCCCTAGAGGTGAAGGAATGGGTGCTAGACCGGGAGCCACCCAGCTTGAAGATGGCAGCCCAGTTAGCAGACAAGTATGTGGCAATTCAGCCACAAGGGCAGAAGCGCCCAACTAGCAGCTGACCCCAATGGACTGTACAACCAGGGGAACACCCCTCTTCTGCTCATCACCCCCAAAGCGGGCATGCTCCAACCTGGGTACTCTTGCCCAGCAACCACCCTGTCCTGTCCCTGCAAATCTTCAGAGACCACCGGGGCCCTGACTGGACAAGAAGTGCTACAGCTGTGGGAAAATTGGACATCTGAGGATGAACTATCCCACACCCCAAGCACCCCAGACTCATGCCCCTAATCCGAGTGCTGGAGCCCGGCTTGCATGTCTAACCTGGGGAGGTGAGCCCAAAGAGACTGTTCCTAATCCAGTCAGTCCAATGGAGTGTGGGGAGAATCAGGTGAACTCTATGGAGAGAGTCACCTGCATGGCCATGGGGCCACCCCAAAATATGTGGTGGCATCTGCAGACAGTCCAAGTGGGGCCCCTGCAGGGACAAGGATAAGAGACTCTGGGGCTTCAATCACTGTCATGAACCCCAACTAATTGATCCTGTTGCAGTACTGCCCGGTTGCATTGCCAAAGTGACCGTGGCAGGCGGAATGGAGCGAGAGGTCTTTGTGGCGAGAGTCTACCTGGACTGGGGAACTGGCCCAGAGTTAAGGGATGTTGCCATCATGGATGGCCTTCCAGCCGATGTGGTCCTGGGGAATGACCTTGGTGGTGGTATCATTACCACATTTGCTGACGCCATCATCTGGAGTCAAGTTTCCAGATCACAGTTTACAGAATCTATACCAGAGCAGCCCAGCCCAGAGGAAAAGACCACAGTGGCTAGACTACTGCCAGCACAGCCTACCACAGCATCAACCAGCAGATAGGAAAAGATTACAGTGGCTAGAACAGCACATCTACACAGCATGCCTTTTGCCTCTTGTATGTCTACGTCCCCTAGCAATGCAGAGGATGTTGGTTTTGGCTCGTTGGATCCTGTGGGGGTGCCAAGTGATGCTCCTGTCCCTAGTGGTTTGCCAACTCCGGTGGTATGAGTGACCACACTGACTTCCCTTTGACTGACCTCAACCAGTCTGACCCTAGTGATCCCAACCCATACCCCCATGTAGAATGTCCCTACTTAGAAGGAAGTCAGGGCCACAGACAGGAGTTTAGGGAAGCTCAGCTTGCTGACCTGTCTCTGGAAGGCATATCGCGCCATGCTGGCAGTGGCCTTTCAGGAATGGCGGCAGTGAGTGTGGCCTGGTGGGGAGGGTTAAGGTACAGGGTAGCCAGGAAGGTAGAAGGGGATAGGCCAGTTAGGGAGCAAGGTCCCCTGCTTGTGCCAAGTAGATCGGGGAAGACATGCAGCCTATCCATAGTGGATGCCTCACAGGGTTCAGAAGCTGTTGATCTGTCCACCATCATTGTGGAACTGGTAGTGGAAAAGGTGGTGAGAGAAGACCTAGGTGATAGGGTAGGTTCCCCTAGTCATAGGTCATTGGAAGAGGATGGTAGGGCAGGTCTGACAGGTAGTGCAGAGATGCCAGGATGCCAGGTGGAGATGATAGAGGTGCAGTGCCTGGGTTATAGAGTGGGGGGAGACAGGGGTAGGCCCTGACCAGTGGAGGTAAAGGCAACCAGAAACTGTCCCAAGCCCACAACCCCAAGACAGGTACTGACCTTAGAAACTGTAAGGCCCTACACTTTAGTGCTGTAGTGACATCCCTTACAGAGTTGACTAGGGAGGGACTTCCCAAGTCAGTGTACTGGATACCCACTTGTGAGTTGGCATTCCAGCCTTTGAAGGAGGCTCTGGTACTAGCTCCAGTGCAGATGGTGCAAATTCAGGACCAGGACATTGTGGTACGAACTAATGCGTCATTACACGGACTGGGCGCAGTACGGAGCAAGGAGGGGCCATATGGGCAGGAGCACCCTGTGACCTGTTTCAGCAGAATTCTGCTATGGTGGGAGGTGGGGTGTGATACAATTGGAACCCAGTGGTTGCCAATTGCTTGGGCATTGGATCACCTTCAGCATGCAACTGGGCCCCCACAGGGCAAATGGACAGACTGTTGCGGTGGAGCCTTGGACTTCGATGTGACTATTTGGACATTGTGCACCGACAAGGAGAGGCCCACTGCAATATGTATGAACTGTCTAGGCCAGAGCCAAAGTCCCCCAGGTAGCTTCCCTTAACCCCCCAAGAGAGACTGTCGGACCAGGAGCCAAATTGTTGGGACATGGCACTCTGGTGGCCCGCTTGAGGGGGGGGGGGAAGTGTGGCCGGAGGCTGACCACACATGATTAAAATGGGGAAAGCAAGTTGTTTGTGTTTAGGAAGCTTCTATTTTGTGCAAGAACTTAGAAGATGTTAAGACTCCGAAAGCCAATACTCTTTTAGTCATAGACAAGTGAAAAGATGAATGCAATAGAAATTTGCATTATATTTACCTTTTCAGAAACAGTATATGCTAACTCAGTTTGTGCTTAGGAAAACCAACTGTTTTTGGGTGGTATCGAGTTAATTGACTTAAATTCTGTGAAATGTAAGATGTGTTTATTTATGTTTTGTGAGATAGCCTAATTGGTTAAGAGGAACCCAGGGCAGACTTACCCCCTGTGGTAATGTGTAATGGAGTAGCATAAAAGAAGGTTTCGTGCCTGGTAAAATTGTACATCTTTGAAAATCCTTTGTGGAGAAGAACTACTGATTGATAAGATTTCTTGTATGCTGATTATTCCCCTTCAATTCCGACGGGAGGGTCTTTTTAAGACTTTGAGCAATAAACACCTTTTGCCTTTACTTCGACTGCATCTGTACCCTGCGACCAACAGAATTGCGCCAAACGCTATTCCATTCTCCTACTGTCCTGGGTTGAATCAGGTGTCTCTGAAACTCAAGCCCTCTGCCCACTACTGTGCAGACCTGGTCCATTGCGAGGGATCAGGTGGGAACAGCCGACACCAAACAGGAGGTGTGTCCACAGTTAGTTGATGCGTATGCAGCAGTGCGGTACCATGGCCCATCGGTAGGAGCCTGAGTGTACCTAAGAAGCGGTTCCAAACACCGATGGTAGAGTTTGGTGGTGGCAGCATTGTTACGCGCATGGTGCAGTGGGTGGAGTCAGTGAAAGACGGTCACTGACGGTAAGCGGGAATCCTTGATACCTCAAGGTCAAAGGGGGATCAAAACCCCAACTTGTGATCGGGAGTCCGGGCTGTAAGCCATCTGGTCACAGAAATTGGTGGCATAGCGGTGGGATATTCCCAGGTGGCTTTTCGGTCACCCATCGAGAGAAGCCGTATTCCTCAGGAGAGGAGTAACTGCAGTCAGGAGAACGCGCAGGATGACTGATTACAGTGGAATGGAGTTGCATCAGACAGAGGTGTAAAGTGCGGCCGGCATAACAACGGACACCACTCAGAACGTGGTGAGAGCAACAAGTCCTGGACCCTCTTGCAGCTGTTATGTTTCTCAGCGTTCCCAAGCATGGCAGCGATCCCAACGTCCCAGGGGGAGCAAGATGGATACCCTAGCAGATCAGCTAGCAGAATTGGGAGAAAGGGCAATGGGGCAAGAACGTATGCTAATCATTCAGATGTGGCATGACGAGCGGGCACCACTGGTCGTGGTATGCCGAGCACCGTTGCGGACTGCTGTTCCCGGGATCAGATCGTATACAGTTTGCCAAGTTTGCAGACAGCAATGGGGACTTTGATGGACATTTGAAAGTGTTCAAAAGAACTTGTAAACTACATGATTTACCCAAGCAGGAGTGGGTCAGACACCTAGTGCCCACACTGCATGGAGAGGCCCTGGAGGCCTATCGAGGAGTGGCCACCGAGGACTGCAGTGACTATGATGAAGTCATAAGGAACCTCCTACAGCGATACTTTGTCACTCCTGAGTCCTACAGGAAAAAGTTCCGGGACTTGCCCAAGAACCCTACCAGCACCCAAGAGCAGTTCGCCACCCAGCTGAGGCAGTACGTGGTGAAGTGGGTGAAGGGATCTGGTGCCACTACCTGGGACTCACTGATTGATCTGCTGTGTCAAGAGCAGTTCTACTGCAGGTGCGCCCTAGAGGTGAAGGAATGGGTGCTAGACCGGAAGCCACCCAGCTTGAAGATGGCAGCCCAGTTAGCAGACAAGTATGTGGCAATTCAGCCACAAGGGCAGAAGCGCCCAACTAGCAGCTGACCCCAATGGACTGTACAACCAGGGGAACACCCCTCTTCTGCTCATCACCCCCAAAGCGGGCATGCTCCAACCTGGGTACTCTTGCCCAGCAACCACCCTGTCCTGTCCCTGCAAATCTTCAGAGACCACCGGGGCCCTGACTGGACAAGAAGTGCTACAGCTGTGGGAAAATTGGACATCTGAGGATGAACTATCCCACACCCCAAGCACCCCAGACTCATGCCCCTAATCCGAGTGCTGGAGCCCGGCTTGCCTGTCTAACCTGGGGAGGTGAGCCCAAAGAGACTGTTCCTAATCCAGTCAGTCCAATGGAGTGTGGGGAGAATCAGGTGAACTCTATGGAGAGAGTCACCTGCATGGCCATGGGGCCACCCCAAAATATGTGGTGGCATCTGCAGACAGTCCAAGTGGGGCCCCTGCAGGGACAAGGATAAGAGACTCTGGGGCTTCAATCACTGTCATGAATCCCAACTAATTGATCCTGTTGCAGTACTGCCCGGTTGCATTGCCAAAGTGACCGTGGCAGGCGGAATGGAGCGAGAGGTCTTTGTGGCGAGAGTCTACCTGGACTGGGGAACTGGCCCAGAGTTAAGGGATGTTGCCATCATGGATGGCCTTCCAGCCGATGTGGTCCTGGGGAATGACCTTGGTGGTGGTATCATTACCACATTTGCTGACGCCATCATCTGGAGTCAAGTTTCCAGATCACAGTTTACAGAATCTATACCAGAGCAGCCCAGCCCAGAGGAAAAGACCACAGTGGCTAGACTACTGCCAGCACAGCCTACCACAGCATCAACCAGCAGATAGGAAAAGATTACAGTGGCTAGAACAGCACATCTACACAGCATGCCTTTTGCCTCTTGTATGTCTACGTCCCCTAGCAATGCAGAGGATGTTGGTTTTGGCTCGTTGGATCCTGTGGGGGTGCCAAGTGATGCTCCTGTCCCTAGTGGTTTGCCAACTCCGGTGGTATGAGTGACCACACTGACTTCCCTTTGACTGACCTCAAACAAGTCTGACCCTAGTGATCCCAACCCATACCCCCATGTAGAATGTCCCTACTTAGAAGGAAGTCAGGGCCACAGACAGGAGTTTAGGGAAGCTCAGCTTGCTGACCTGTCTCTGGAAGGCATATCGCGCCATGCTGGCAGTGGCCTTTCAGGAATGGCGGCAGTGAGTGTGGCCTGGTGGGGAGGGTTAAGGTACAGGGTAGCCAGGAAGGTAGAAGGGGATAGGCCAGTTAGGGAGCAAGGTCCCCTGCTTGTGCCAAGTAGATCGGGGAAGACATGCAGCCTATCCATAGTGGATGCCTCACAGGGTTCAGAAGCTGTTGATCTGTCTGCCATCACTGTGGAACTGGTAGTGGAAAAGGTGGTGAGAGAAGACCTAGGTGATAGGGTAGGTTCCCCTAGTCATAGGTCATTGGAAGAGGATGGTAGGGCAGGTCTGACAGGTAGTGCAGAGATGCCAGGTGGAGATGATAGAGGTGCAGTGCCTGGGGTATAGAGTGGGGGGAGACAGGGGTAGGCCCAGACCAGTGGAGGTAAAGGCAACCAGAAACTGTCCCAAGCCCACAACCCCAAGACAGGTACTGACCTTAGAAACTGTAAGGCCCTACACTTTAGTGCTGTAGTGACATCCCTTACAGAGTTGACTAGGGAGGGACTTCCCAAGTCAGTGTACTGGATACCCACTTGTGAGTTGGCATTCCAGCCTTTGAAGGAGGCTCTGGTACTAGCTCCAGTGCAGATGGTGCAAATTCAGGACCAGGACATTGTGGTACGAACTAATGCGTCATTACACGGACTGGGCGCAGTACGGAGCAAGGAGGGGCCATATGGGCAGGAGCACCCTGTGACCTGTTTCAGCAGAATTCTGCTATGGTGGGAGGTGGGGTGTGATACAATTGGAACCCAGTGGTTGGCAATTGCTTGGGCATTGGATCACCTTCAGCATGCAACTGGGCCCCCACAGGGCAAACGGACAGACTGTTGCGGTGGAGCCTTGGACTTCGATGTGACTATTTGGACATTGTGCACCGACAAGGAGAGGCCCACTGCAATATGTATGAACTGTCTAGGCCAGAGCCAAAGTCCCCCAGGTAGCTTCCCTTAACCCCCCAAGAGAGACTGTCGGACCAGGAGCCAAATTGTTGGGACATGGCACTCTGGTGGCCCGCTTGAGGGGGGGGGGAAGTGTGGCCGGAGGCTGACCACACATGATTAAAATGGGGAAAGCAAGTTGTTTGTGTTTAGGAAGCTTCTATTTTGTGCAAGAACTTAGAAGATGTTAAGACTCCGAAAGCCAATACTCTTTTAGTCATAGACAAGTGAAAAGATGAATGCAATAGAAATTTGCATTATATTTACCTTTTCAGAAACAGTATATGCTAACTCAGTTTGTGCTTAGGAAAACCAACTGTTTTTGGGTGGTATCGAGTTAATTGACTTAAATTCTGTGAAATGTAAGATGTGTTTATTTATGTTTTGTGAGATAGCCTAATTGGTTAAGAGGAACCCAGGGCAGACTTACCCCCTGTGGTAATGTGTAATGGAGTAGCATAAAAGAAGGTTTCGTGCCTGGTAAAATTGTACATCTTTGAAAATCCTTTGTGGAGAAGAACTACTGATTGATAAGATTTCTTGTATGCTGATTATTCCCCTTCAATTCCGACGGGAGGGTCTTTTTAAGACTTTGAGCAATAAACACCTTTTGCCTTTACTTCGACTGCATCTGTACCCTGCGACCAACAGAATTGCGCCAAACGCTATTCCATTCTCCTACTGTCCTGGGTTGAATCAGGTGTCTCTGAAACTCAAGCCCTCTGCCCACTACTGTGCAGACCTGGTCCATTGCGAGGGATCAGGTGGGAACAGCCGACACCAAACAGGAGGTGTGTCCACAGTTAGTTGATGCGTATGCAGCAGTGCGGTACCATGGCCCATCGGTAGGAGCCTGAGTGTACCTAAGAAGCGGTTCCAAACACCGATGGTAGAGTTTGGTGGTGGCAGCATTGTTACGCCCATGGTGCAGTGGGTGGAGTCAGTGAAAGACGGTCACTGACGGTAAGCGGGAATCCTTGATACCTCAAGGTCAAAGGGGGATCAAAACCCCAACTTGTGATCGGGAGTCCGGGCTGTAAGCCATCTGGTCACAGAAATTGGTGGCATAGCGGTGGGATATTCCCAGGTGGCTTTTCGGTCACCCATCGAGAGAAGCCGTATTCCTCAGGAGAGGAGTAACTGCAGTCAGGAGAACGCGCAGGATGACTGATTACAGTGGAATGGAGTTGCATCAGACAGAGGTGTAAAGTGCGGCCGGCATAACAACGGACACCACTCAGAACGTGGTGAGAGCAACAAGTCCCGGACCCTCTTGCAGCTGTTATGTTTCTCAGCGTTCCCAAGCATGGCAGCGATCCCAACGTCCCAGGGGGAGCAAGATGGATACCCTAGCAGATCAGCTAGCAGAATTGGGAGAAAGGGCAATGGGGCAAGAACGTATGCTAATCATTCAGATGTGGCATGACGAGCGGGCACCACTGGTCGTGGTATGCCGAGCACCGTTGCGGACTGCTGTTCCCGGGATCAGATCGTATACAGTTTGCCAAGTTTGCAGACAGCAATGGGGACTTTGATGGACATTTGAAAGTGTTCAAAAGAACTTGTAAACTACATGATTTACCCAAGCAGGAGTGGGTCAGACACCTAGTGCCCACACTGCATGGAGAGGCCCTGGAGGCCTATCGAGGAGTGGCCACCGAGGACTGCAGTGACTATGATGAAGTCATAAGGAACCTCCTACAGCGATACTTTGTCACTCCTGAGTCCTACAGGAAAAAGTTCCGGGACTTGCCCAAGAACCCTACCAGCACCCAAGAGCAGTTCGCCACCCAGCTGAGGCAGTACGTGGTGAAGTGGGTGAAGGGATCTGGTGCCACTACCTGGGACTCACTGATTGATCTGCTGTGTCAAGAGCAGTTCTACTGCAGGTGCGCCCTAGAGGTGAAGGAATGGGTGCTAGACCGGGAGCCACCCAGCTTGAAGATGGCAGCCCAGTTAGCAGACAAGTATGTGGCAATTCAGCCACAAGGGCAGAAGCGCCCAACTAGCAGCTGACCCCAATGGACTGTACAACCAGGGGAACACCCCTCTTCTGCTCATCACCCCCAAAGCGGGCATGCTCCAACCTGGGTACTCTTGCCCAGCAACCACCCTGTCCTGTCCCTGCAAATCTTCAGAGACCACCGGGGCCCTGACTGGACAAGAAGTGCTACAGCTGTGGGAAAACTGGACATCTGAGGATGAACTATCCCACACCCCAAGCACCCCAGACTCATGCCCCTAATCCGAGTGCTGGAGCCCGGCTTGCCTGTCTAACCTGGGGAGGTGAGCCCAAAGAGACTGTTCCTAATCCAGTCAGTCCAATGGAGTGTGGGGAGAATCAGGTGAACTCTATGGAGAGTCACCTGCATGGCCATAGGGCCACCGCAAAATAAGTGGTGGCATCTGCAGACAGTCCAAGTGGGGCCCCTGCAGGGACAAGGATAAGAGACTCTGGAGCTTCAATCACTGTCATGAATCCCAACTAATTGATCCTGTTGCAGTACTGCCCGGTCGCATTGCCAAAGTGACCGTGGCAGGCGGAATGGAGCGAGAGGTCTTTGTGGCGAGAGTCTACCTGGACTGGGGAACTGGCCCAGAGTTAAGGGATGTTGCCATCATGGATGGCCTTCCAGCCGATGTGGTCCTGGGGAATGACCTTGGTGGTGGTGTCATTACCACATTTGCTGACGCCATCATCTGGAGTCAAGTTTCCAGATCACAATTTACAGAATCTATACCAGAGCAGCCCAGCCCAGAGGAAAAGACCACAGTGGCTAGACTACTGCCAGCACAGCCTACCACAGCATCAACCAGCAGAGAGGAAAAGATTACAGTGGCTAGAACAGCACATCTACCCAGCATGCCTTTTGCCTCTGGTATGCCTACGTCCACTAGCAATGCAGAGGATGTTGGTTTTGGCTCGTTGGATCCTGTGGGGGTGCCAAGTGATGCTCCTGTCCCTAGTGGTTTGCCAACTCCGGTGGTGAGTATGAGTGACCACACTGACTTCCCTTTGACTGACCTCAACCAGTCTGACCCTAGTGATCCCAACCCATACCCCCATGTAGAATGTCCCTACTTAGAAGGAAGTCAGGGCCACAGACAGGAGTGTAGGGAAGCTCAGCTTGCTGACCTGTCTCTGGAAGGCATATCGCGCCATGCTGGCAGTGGCCTTTCAGGAATGGCGGCAGTGAGTGTGGCCTGGTGGGGAGGGTTAAGGTACAGGGTAGCCAGGAAGGTAGAAGGGGATAGGCCAGTTAGGGAGCAAGGTCCCCTGCTTGTGCCAAGTAGGTCGGGGAAGACATGCAGCCTATCCATAGTGGATGCCTCACAGGGTTCAGAAGCTGTTGATCTGTCCGCCATCACTGTGGAACTGGTAGTGGAAAAGGTGGTGAGAGAAGACCTAGGTGATAGGGTAGGTTCCCCTAGTCATAGGTCATTAGAAGAGGATGGTAGGGCAGGTCTGACAGGTAGTGCAGAGATGCCAGGATGCCAGGTGGAGATGATAGAGGTGCAGTGCCTGGGGTATAGAGTGGGGGGAGACAGGGGTAGGCCCAGACCAGTGGAGGTAAAGGCAACCAGAAACTGTCCCAAGCCCACAACCCCAAGACAGGTACTGACCTTAGAAACTGTAAGGCCCTACACTTTAGTGCTGTAGTGACATCCCTTACAGAGTTGACTAGGGAGGGACTTCCCAAGTCAGTGTACTGGATACCCACTTGTGAGTTGGCATTCCAGTCTTTGAAGGAGGCTCTGGTACTAGATCCAGTGCAGATGGTGCAAATTCAGGACCAGGACATTGTGGTATGAACTAATGCATCATTACACGGACTGGGAGCAGTACGGAGCAAGGAGGGGCCATATGGGCAGGAGCACCCTGTGACCTGTTTCAGCAGAATTCTGCTATGGTGGGAGGTGGGGTGTGATACAATTGGAACCCAGTGGTTGGCAATTGCTTGGGCATTGGATCACCTTCAGCATGCAACTGGGCCCCCACAGGGGAACCGGACAGACTGTTGCGGTGGAGCCTTGGACTTCGATGTGACTATTTGGACATGTGCACCGACAATGAGAGGCCCACTGCAATATGTATGAACTGTCTAGGCCAGAGCCAAAGCCCCCCAGGTAGCTTCCCTTAACCCCCCAAGAGAGACTGTGGGACCAGGAGCCAAATTGTTGGGACATGGCCCTCTGGTGGCCCGCTTCAGGGGGGGGAAGTGTGGCCGGAGGCTGACCACACATGATTAAAATGGGGAAAGCAAGTTGTTTGTGTTTAGGAAGCTTCTATTTTGTGTAAGAACTTAGCAGATGTTAAGACTCCGAAAGCCAATACTCGTTTAGTCATAGACAAGTGAAAAGATGAATGCAATAGAAATTTGCATTGTATTTACCTTTTCAGAAACAGTATATGCTAACTCAGTTTGTGCTTAAGAAAGCCAACTGTTTTTGGGTGGTATCGAGTTAATTGATTTAATTTCTGTGACATGTAAGACGTATTTATTTATGTTTTGTGAGATAGCCTGATTGGCTAAGAGGAACCCAGGGCAGACTTACCCCTTGTGGTAATGTGTATTGGAGTAGCATAAAAGAAGGCTTCATGCCTGGTAAAATTGTACATCTTTAAAAATCCTTTGTGGCGAAGAACTGCTGAGTAATAAGATTTCTTGTATGCTGATTATTCCCTTTCAATCTGACGGGAGACTCTTTTTTAAGACTTTGAGCAATAAACACCTTTTGCTTTTACTTTGACTGCATCTGTACCCTGCGACCAACAGAATTGCGCCAAACGCTATTCCGTTCTTCTACTGTTCTGGGTTGAATCAGGCATCTCTGAAACTCAAGCCCTCTACCTGCTACCGTGCACACCTGGTCCATTGCGAGGGATCAGGTGGGAACAGCCGACACCAAACAGGAGGTGTGTCCGCAGTTAGTCGAGGCATACGCAGCAGAGCAGATCCAGGAGCCTGCGGTAGGAGCCTGAGTGTACCTAAGAAGCAGTTCCAAACACCAATGGTAGAGTTTGGTGGTGGCAGCATCGTTACGCCCACGGCGCAGTGGGTGGAGTCAGTGACAGATGGTCACTGACGGTAAGCGGGAATCCCTGATACCCCAAGGTCAAAGGGAGATCAAAATCCCAACCTGTGATCGGGAGTCCGGGCTGTAAGCCATCCAGTCACATGCAGTCACAGTCGAATATGGAGAAATACCTTCTGTAGGTTTATCATAATTTATTGCCTAATCAACTTCCAGGGGCCTATAAACTGGTTGACAGAGAAACACAGAACAATCTAGTTTTATCTAAAGTTTTTCATCCAAAGCTTAAGGATTGACCCAAAGGCATTAATCTGGTCTAACATGGATACTTGGGCAGGCGGGACTAGTAATATTTATGCCAGGGGACCTTGATGTGCAGAACAAGAGTAATAATTCCACCCAAACTCCTAAGTAAATTGGATGAAGGCCACTTGGGCCTTCATCCAATTTAGAAGGAAGAACTTGCTGATACACTATGAATGGTGGCCAGGTATTGCTAAAGAAATTGAAAGTTTGACAAAGGAATATCCAGGATGCGTAAAAGCTCAACAGTGATGCCATTAAACCTATGGGTATGATCATCCTCCTTATGATAGAGAGGACACATTGATATAGCGTGACCATTCTTAGACTGTATGTTTTTATGGCAGTTCACAGTGACATCCGTTGAGGTCAATGGCTGGGGAGGCATACATGGAGATGCGTCTGAGTGCTAGGAGCCTGTCTCACCTCCTACACACATGGGAGCTCATTCAGACCCGCTCGCAAGATGCGATCGCTCGCTGGCAAAAAGGGGCCGGATATTGTAATGAAGTGCTCGCACTGCATCTCGTAAGGACGCCCACTGTGTGTTAGCAAGCTATGGCAAAGCACGCTCGCAAGTGTCTAAAGACGCTATTGATACCTCATTTAAACCTCTATGCAATCCTACGTATACCTTCTAAAATTCTGCCTATAACTTCTAAAATTGTCGCAATTTAGCGTAATGAGTTGCACAGTAAATAAATGCCTTCAGACTTTGAATGTGGTTCCAAAGCACAAAAAGTTATTATTCAACATAAAAACAGATGGTTACACGCTGTGATCTAAAGACAATTAGCGCAAATAAATCATACAGACCCAAGGTACAGTTGTTATATACGCACGCGCTCCAGGCCCAAATACCGACATCAGCATTAGAAATCTCCGTCAACAGCATAGCAAGAAGACTCAAGACTGAGGTCAGAGAGCGCACATATATACTCTTGCAGGGATAGGCACTACAATAGATAAGTTTCACATGATTCCATTGGTTCTTCTTAAAGGTGTTTCTGTTACAGGATAGTTTATAGGACAACTTCAAATGGACACAAACAGCCTCCAACCGCCCTTAGTGTCCATTTTCTCGCTGCATGCTAATCTAAGCTGTAGTACATTTTAATGTTTAACTCTCTATAGTCCATAGTTTGCAGACACAGGTTCCGATCTTCTCACCGATGGTACCGGAAATCTGTGGAGACACAGTGGATCAGTACAACACTAGACACGGTCTGCTTACCATGTACTAAACCTTAGATAACAAATAACCTTTATTACACAACATTAATAATTACTGAATAAACCTTGAATATTACACTTTAATACTAGGAGCAGTGTGTAAGTATTGGGGAATTGGGAAAAGACGCTAGTTAGCGTTGTGCGACTATATGTTTTGTGGAGTACATTATGGTGCGTGTCTTGCAGGGTTAATTATTTTATATGTTTTAGTGACTGTCTGTATTTACATGGTGAGGACTTTTAACTTCTTTCTATTGCGTGGGAATCGCACAACGCTAAATAATAGCATCGCCGTATGTACTTATAATGGCGAGTTTCACTAAAATGGCGCTGGGCGGCCAGTCACAAAATGGCGTCTCATTGCCATTCACAAAATGACGTCGCGCAGATCTAATTTTAGACCGATCCTGTCTCAGCAATTTATCCGGCTTCGACAGTCCACCCTTTGATAGCAAACAACATGCTATAATACTCTGATTTGAAAACTAACTTAGGTATCTTTACCCATTTTCAGCAGGCACTGTCATACTGACTAGTGGGATGCCGCAGTCAGCATCATTACTCACCTATTGACTGAGCTACGTTGCTCCCTCCTAACCTGGTCACACACTCCCACTATATCTATAAGACTATTATTCATCACCATGTGCTCATTGTGACATTCACAACTCTGCACAATCATTCCTTTTCATCCTACGAACTGGGTTTCACAGGTCCTCTGCACTGTGACACTATTGATTTTTATTTTAATTTTATGTTGCCAATAAACTACCTCAATACAACATTGATACTGAATCAACATTCATTCACTATAGAAGGGGGTCATTTGAGCGTACTTACCATCCCTAAATCACTAATCCTACATTATGCTGTCCTTGGGGCACGTGAGAGCACACCCAACAGTCGGTTTGGTTCAAAATTTTGCCCACCATGGTTTGATAATACTCTAAAGGATACCCACCCCAATACTGATTATACTTGGGTTGACACCGTTGGATGCATCTCTTATCAATTAAGGACTCACAGAACTCACACATACAATAATTCTCAGATGATAGACCTTCACACTGTCTCCAAGTATCCAAAATAGCAGATCTCTTAACAATTACAGTACTAAGATTGGTCAAACACTCCCCTGATTGGCATAGCACTCGTCCTTTCGACTCTACTCCATCAATTCTGCCATCAGCTCCCATCTCCTCTATCGGTCCCCTATCACAGAAACCAGAAATCCCTGAACAAACCAGGATGATGGAAACTCTGGAAGGGAATATAAAAATGAACACAGCAGACCAGTCCATTGCCGCAGCAAGGACCTGCAAATTTCTTTAGCTTAATCATCTCACTGCCACCTTTTAATCCTCCCGGAACAAGCTCGCGATCGACAGGTCCACGTTATCAGCCTCGTCTCCGCCTTGTTTCTCCACCGGTTGGTTGACCTTTTTGCAGTGAGTGGAATGGACCCAGGCATCTCTCTCGGCCACCTTCAAAGATGTGGTACTCGTCAGCAACACCTGATACGGACCCTCCCAACAATCAGTCAAACAACCTGAATGCAAGAAATTTCTGATCATAACATATTCTCCAGGTTCAACATCATGACAGTTCGTTTCAGGCATATCATGGGACAACAATTTCAGTTTCTGCTGTTGTTGTTTTAACTGTTTACTCATTGATATAAGATACCTTACAGTTACCTCGTTGTTACCTTTCAAATCTTCCTGCGGACTTATAATCAAATGAGGTTATCTACCAAATAGAGGGCCTGATTCAGAGCCGGACGCTCTGACCAGAGCGCTCGCTCTGAATCACGGCCCTCCTACCTAAAAATGGAGCGGCCTCCAGGCCGCTCGCATAGCTGTGGGTGACCACCCACAGCTCATGCGAGCGGCCAAAAAGATGGTCGCGATGGTCAAGACCATCGCGACCATCGGGCTTGCGATGAGACCCTGCGGTAGGGTCTCGCTGCTGCAAGCCCAGGAGTGCTTTTGGCTCTATCAGAGCCAAAAGCACTCCCACTGACATCACTAGTGATGTCAGTGGGCCCAGACCCAGAAGGTCCCACCCCCGGCACGCCCAACAAAGGGAGCGTGCTGTCAGTCACCATCGACAGCACGCCCCCTTTGGTGCGAGACCCATAGTGACAGCCCTGTAATGGCAAGGCCAAAATAGAAAAACCTGGGATCCACATTCTGCAGTATCCACACATTCCCAAGAAGGTACGAATTTGCTGTTGATTCTGCGGCAGTGTCATGTTCTGTATGGCCTGGATTCTGTCGTTTGTGAGATGTCATAACCCCTGAGTTAGGCAGTGTCCCAAATATTTAACCCTGGACTGGCATGGCTGTAGTTTGTCTTTAGCAACCTTGTGTCCTGTTTGCGAGAGATGAAGCAACAAAAGTTTAGTATCACTTAAATATGACATAAACGAATCAGAACATAACAATAAATCGTCCACATATTGTATTAGAACAGATCCACTGGCAGGTTGAAAAGATTGTAAACAGTCATTTAAGGCCTGGGAAAAGATACTGGGGCTGTCTATGACACCTTGGGGCAATTGTTTCCATGTGTATTGTACACCCCTGTATGTAAAGGCGAATAGGTACTGACAGTCAGGATGAAGAGGCACAGAGAAGAAAGCAGAACAGAGGTCAATGACAGTGAAATGGGTTGCATTTGGTGGGATCTAGATGAGAATGACAGCTGGATTTGGCACTACGGGAAATTGGCTCTCTACCACCTTATTAACCCCTCTAAGGTCTTGTACCAGACTATAACCCCTCCCACCACTCTTCTTTACAGGAAAGATGGGACTGTTGGCTACACTAGCAGTACAAACTAAAATTCCCTGCTCAATTATGGGATAAACCCCTAATTCTACCTCCTGTTTTAATGGGTACTGGGGAATTTTTGGAGTTTGCCTACCGCTTTTTAAATTTACCATTACGGACTTACGTTTGCCATTAATCCAGTGTCCTGTCCATCCTTGGTCCAAAGTGAATCTGGAATTTGGGATAACATTTGATCTACCTGAGATGGATTTTCACTTAAACCGGTAGAGTGATACATTATCCTTTGGGTAGTGTCCAACATATCCCTCACCTCGTGCGCAACTCTCTCTGGGATATCTAAAAATACACCATCAGGGGTACAATATATGACACATCCCATATTACATAACAAATCCCTTCCCAGTAGGTTCGTAGAAGCCGCTGCGGCCAGGAGAAAAGAATGCCTGGTATGCAATGGCCCGATAGTGACCTCTGTGGATTTTGTTAAAGGATAATGTTGCATTTTACCCGTTACACCCATTGCTGGTACTATCTCATTGATTACCTGTAAATTAACGGGATATTTTATCACTGACCTGGTCACCCCTGTGTCTACAAGAAAAGGATATTTAGTACCAGCTACATCAACCATCATTACCGGTTTTTCCCTAGTACTTCCCATTAACCTGACTATCTGTAGACTACAGGTATGACCTGACCCCTATTGTTGACTCCCACTCTCCAATACAGAATTTACGGCCACAATTGGAGCTGTTGTCTGTTGGACATTTACTGTTCTCTGTGTATATCTCTTATGGGGATATCCAGGTACTCCCTGGTTAGGGGGTCCTACCCTCTTCACCATGCAGTTCCTACTTACGTGTCCCAGTTGGTTGCAATTAAAGCACTTTCGTGAGTGGGGTGGATGAAACGATTGCTGTGTGGGTTGAGCAGATGGGAGGGATGGTGGGTGTGGGTAAGGATATTGAGGGAAATATGGTGGTTGTAGATAGTATGCGCGTTGTGGTTGTGTGTGATATGTGGGGTAGGGCTGTGTTTGCGGTGGTGCAGGATTGGTGAGGATGTGTAGCTGTGCAGGTGCAGGTGTGTCTGCTGGCTGTGATGTTACAGTCATTCCTTCTAGAGCTTGAATATTAACAGCCATTAATTTCTCACTCTGGGTCTCTCTCTTTTTAGAGATGTTCTTATCATGTTCAATAACAGATTCTATGAGGGTGTCTACAGTGACTCCCCTCCAGCCAGGGTGTGAGGTCTGAACTCTGGTCTTTAGGTTCTCTTTTAGAACATCCATACGTACAGTGACAATCATTCCTATGTGATGAGTGCTATCTTTAATATCTTGTAACCCAGTGTACTGGGTGATAGCCTGCATCACACCCGGTTTTAGTCGCGTTGGGAGCGAGCCCAGCCAGATCCACATAAAATACAATGCAACAAACCACTTCCACATAAAATATTTTGGAAAAGCCAGAGGCACATAAACTACGTTTTAAAACCACATCCACCTCAAATACATTATTAAATCCAGAACCACATAAAACACATTGAAAAAACATGATTCACATAATACACACTTCATTCCAGCCCCCTCCCTTACCATTCCATCCCGACAGGTCTTAGGCTTCCCCCCCACTGGCTCTCAGGCAAAAGTGCCCATTATGCAGTGCCCCCTGTAGTTGTCCCCATATGCAGTGTCCCCTGTATTTATGCCCCTTATGCAGTGCCCACAGTGGTAGTGTAACTTATGCAGAGCCCCCATTAGTAGTGCCCCCTGTAGTCATGTCCCCTGTAGTCATGCCCCCATCAGTAATGCCCCCAATAGTAATGGTCCCTGTTGTAGTGCCCCAGTAGTAGTGTCCCCAGTTGTATTGCCCCCAATAGTAATGCCCCCTGTAGTAGTGTCCCCTTTATAAATTCCCCAGTATTAATGCCCCTGTATTAGTTCCCCCAATAGTAATGCTCCCTTTGTAGTAGTGCCCCAAGTAGAAAAGCCCCAAATAGTAGTACCCCCAGTAGAAGTGCCCTTGGCCCCTGAGTAATGCACCCAGTAGTGGTGCCTCCTAAGCAATAACCCCAGTAGAAGTGCCCCCCGAGTAATGTCCCCAGTAGTAGTGTCTCCCCCAGTAGAAGTGCCCCCAGAGTAATGTCCCTAGTAGCTGTGCCCAGGTGCCCCCAGTAGTGGTGGCTCCCCCAGCAGAAGTGCCCCCAGTAGTAGTGCCTCCCCCCAAGTATTGTCCGGGCTGCCTGCACACAAAAAAAAAAACAGTAACACTTACTTACCTTCAGCCCCGCTCTGGCGTTCGCTCCGCTCGGCTGCTCCTCTCTCTGCACTATGGGAAAGACGTCATGACGTCCTCCCATAGTGCACATTGTGGGAGCCGGAAGCCGGAAGCAGGAGCCTCCGTCTCCGTCTCCGGCTGCTCTGCTCTGCCGGGCGCCCGCTGGTAACTGAATCTCAGCGGGCGCCCGGCAGTTAACATGCTGTTTCTACAGCAGGGGTAGGAGGAAGCGCGCCCCGTGCGATTGCACGGGTCGCCTGCCCCTAGAAACGGCCCTGTTGACAGGCAGTGAGCATTTGGGGGTGGTGACGGGGGAGTGGTTGGAGAAATGCAGATGTGTCCGTGTGAACGCCATTGCATGGGCATGCATAAATTAGCCAGTGCGATTGCATACGCAGCTTGAGTATTTACAGCATGCTACGAGGTTAGCAATTTCTAAGTAAGGTAAACTTGCTGTAATTCTGCGTGAAGGGTCAATGGTACTCAATGTTACCGATGTTTATGGAGGTTTGCAAGGTACAACAGATGTGAAATAGCGGTAGTGGGAAACAGTGGGCGTCTCTATGCTGGCAGTGTGACGGCATTGCAACAGCAATCATTAGCATATTTTCACAGCAGATCTGCATGCGATTATGGAGCTGTGATCGCAATAGCGATCCTTAATCAACCAGGCCCTCAGTTACATACACACAGTATCCTGGATGTAGCAAAGCTTGAGCTGATCATATAGAGCACCAGCCAGTGATTAATGAGGGTAGCATTGCATATACCAGCCAGTGGTGTACCTTTGCAGGATGTATATTGAGACTATATTGCAGGGTCTCTCTGGTGCATGTCACTGTGTCGCTCTAACACAATGACAAGATGCTGCTGTGCATACGCAGAAGACCAAACGGTGGACATCTTAGTAAAGGAAAGATGCTTCCCTAAACGAGCATCATGGAAGTAGCGCAGTAGTGCACTCCATGTTTCAACACATATCTTTCTTGTTTAACCCTCCATATGTCTCATTGCTTCTTACTCCTACATAGCTCACTCATTGCCCACATAGCTCTCTCACAATCACAATCAGATCTCTGTCATTGACCCCTCATAACTTCCTCACTGCCATTTCCAAGTCTCTGTCATTGCCTCAACCCTCTATATCTCTCACATTGCCCTATTAATTAATATTGCTCTTATTTGCCCTCTCATAGATTGTCCAATCCCTCCATACTTATTGCTTACTTAATACATACCTCTCTCACTGACCTCTCTAGCCATAACTAATTTCCCCCTCTATAACTCTTTTGTCTCTCTCTCATTGCCCTCTTACCTTTTACCTGTGTGCTTCTACTGCCACTTTGTTGCCTGCTCCTATGCTGCTCTGACAGGAAGTAAACACACTTCCTCCCTGAGTACAGGGTTGTGGGGCTGGCTGGCAACTCTTAACATTGTTAAGATGGCAAACAGAGAAGTCAGATTCGCCTCATGAATTTGAAAGAGAAAGGTGCAACCTCAACATCATGGGCACAAACTCAACTAGTCCCATCCATAGTTTTGCCATTGCAAATCAGAGTTGAACGTTTATCGCATTGAAAATTATGCTAATGCAGCAGGCGGCAGCTTGTGTAAATAGACGCCTCCTGCCAACTTCACTGATCAGGTGCTGCATCTGAGGACGGAGCCAACAGATCACTTGTGTGAACATAAGCCATCTAAGTAACCCTCAGGTACTCAGGATGGCCGTGAATTTCATGCAGCCAGATCTAGACACATACTCTCTCCCCTGCTTACACTGCCAACACCCCAGCAGCATCCAGACACACACTCTCACCCCCACCTCCCCTCCAAATTAATTTTCAACACCCCAGCAGCACCAAACACACCCCCTCCCTGCATTCACTGCTAACACCACAACGGCACCCAGACACACACTCTCCACTACATTCACTGACAACACCCCAGCAGTACCCAGAATTCATAGAGGGGTCAGTAATGGAGTGTAGGGTATATTGGGGTCTGTGATGTAATGGAGGGTATATTCAGTAGTGTAGGCTATAGAGGGGTCAGTACAGGTTGAGTCTCCCATATCCAAAATGCTTGGGACCAGGGGTATTTTGGATATTGGAATATTCCGTATTTTGGAATAATTGCATATTATAATGAAATGTCTTGGAAATGGGACCCAAATATACACACAGAATGCATTTATGTGTTATATACACCTTATACACACAGCCTGCAGGTCATTTTAGACAATATTTTTTAGAATTTTGTGCATCAAAAAAAGTTTGTGTACATACATGAAATTCATTTATGTTTCATATACACCTTATACACACAGCCTGAAGGTTATTTTATACAATCTTTTTAATAATTTGTGCCTTAGGCAAAGTTTATGTACATTAAACCATCAAAAATCAAAGGTTTCATTATTTCAGTCATGCTGAAAATATTCCGTATTTCGGAATATTCCGTATTTCGGAATATTTGGATATGGGAGACTCAACCTGTAATATAGTGTAGCATATAGAAGGTTCAGTGATGTAGTGTATGGTATAGAGGGGTCAGTAATGGAGTGTAGGGTATATTGGGGTCTGTGATGTAATGGAGGGTATATTCAGTAGTGTAGGCTATAGAGGGGTCAGTAATATAGTGTAGCGTATAGAAGGTTCAGTGATGTAGTGTATGGTATAGAGGGGTCAGTAATGGAGTGTAGGGTATATTGGGGTCTGTGATGTAATGGAGGGTATATTCAGTAGTGTAGGCTATAGAGGGGTCAGTAATATAGTGCAGCGTATAGAAGGTTCAGTGATGTAGTGTATGGTATAGAGGGGTCAGTAAAAATATTATTGAATTAAGACAAAAAATGCAGGAAAAAGTATGCAGTCTAGGTAAAAAAAAAGGCAAAGGTCAGAGTTCCGATACGAGTGACACGCTCAATGTCTTGCACCATGTATCATTATGTTTAAATTGAAATATGTAAATTTTTTGTATGGGGAGGGGATGGTGGGGTTGCAAAGAAAATTTTCGCCCTGGGCTCCACTTCCCTGCTTCTGAATACAGTATTTTGCACTGCCAGCAATATTTACAAATAGAAATATTTGTTGCCTCTATTGAAATGCTGGTTTACTCCAGTTGATATCTGGTAGTAGAGGAAGCTGCACAAAGCATCACAGACTGGTGCCATGACATGATACCAGCATTGGTTCCTATCCTCTTGGACGAGGGGGGCTTCCGCTGCTGCAAGGGAGAGGGGGACTGGGGAGATACTCACCTCCCAGTCGGGTTCCCAGTGCCTGCGTAATAGATCGGATAGGCCCGGGACAGCGCATTTCGGCATCAGCCAGGTAGGGCTTGTGAAATGCATAGGAGTGAATTCCTACTGGAAGCCGCTCTCTGCTAATTGCAGCCCGGACTTACAGTCACAGGGGGATGAAACACCTCCCACTGAGACTGCCTGTTGTGTATCTGACTGGCAGGCAGAGCTTGCAATGGGCAGCCACAACCAATCACAGTGTAGCCAGTGCAGCCATGGATTGCACTGAGTAGCTACACTGAGGTGATGGATTTTACCGGGGAGTCTGCAACCCCTAGGCAACCCCTTGGTAAAATCCGCCACTGCATGACACCACATCTACATAACTTATATAACTATGGATTTGGAGCATTAAAAATAGATTGTAAAAATATTGCATCAAATGCATATTTTCTCTACTTTATAACATGTACATTTATTCAGATATACCATAACACAAAAGAAGAAATCAAGGTTTCATATAACCTACAGTATACGTACATTGTATTTACATTTGTATTTTCATAGTACAGTTTTTAGGCTTAAATGTATGCTGTTTTAATCGTGTTTGTAGATTAGAGTACTTTACCTTGCTACACATTCCTGCAAATACAGGAGAAAATAAACCAGATTTTTAAAAATGGTTTCTCTTTAACTAGAAATGGGTTACACATAAACGCTTTTACTAATTGCTCCTCATGAGCAATAAAATGTTGTAAAACATTCCATTATGAAAAGCACATTAATTATTGACAGCATATGCTTAGTAAATACTGGCATGTACATGAAAAGTTTACTTGCAGTAGTTAATCATTTTGGCACTTTAAAGAATTATAGTAGCCGTACAATTATGCTAAAGAACATGTATATACACCTTTATGGTGTGTGAGGGAAAATTAGTAAAGATACTGGTAGCAAAGTGCCTCTGTGTGAAATTTCTGGATGCAAATTGTGTCTATTACCATGAATTGAATATGACTCATTTGTATTCTAGGCTCATAGGGCCTGATTCAGAGCCGTTCGCTATTTGCGGTCGTTTGTTCAAAAACAAGGGGTGGCTATTCAAATGATCCGTTAGAAAATTGCAGTCTGTTCACACCTCTAAGTCTGAACGAGCGAGCAAAACATACGCTCGTTTATTTGATAAAAACTCCCCCTGGCCGCTCGCACCATACGTCATGTCCGCTATTTATTAGATTAATTGAGTACATCGTACAGCATATGAACTGCTCGCTATTCTTGTGGTTGGTTTTTTCAACCGCTATTTTGCGAGCAGTTCTGAGTTAAAAAAAACCAAGTGACGTGGTCAATGACGCTGCTGTATTAATTATGCACTCCCTTAAAACGCCCGTTTTGACCTTTAAGCACGCCTGCTTTCGAATTCCACTCCCCCGTTTTCAAGCACCTTCCCCTGTTACCACCCACATACGCCTCATTCTGTCACTCAAAATAGCAGGCACTCGCTATATAGCGTGCAAACGATTTTCGGCCGCACTGACTGGTTCGCGCATGCGTACTAAAAACCGTACGCATGCGCAGATGTGCGAACATCGCTTGGAACGAGCGTACTGCCGCTAGCGAGCGGCTCTGAATGAGGGCCATAGACTCTGATCCGACCCACAAGAAATGTTAGTAATACCCCTTTTACACCGGAGCTAAAACACGGGTTTTTGAAGGGTTAACCCGGGCAGCTCCCTGGTGTAAAAGGGGAGAGAGTTGGATCGCCGGGTCGAGTGACCCGGCAATCCAACCCAGGTAACTAGCAGGGTTTAACACGGGCGTAGGCCGTGAAACCCTGCTGTGAGAACAGCGCACTCCGGGTCACGATGACCTGGAGTGCGCTGCTAGCCGGCCGATTGGTCCGGCTTCAGTGGCGCTTGGAGATGACGGCATCTCCAAGTGACCACTTTCACTCCGCAAAAGCCGGGTCTATGCAGACCCGACTGCGGTGTGAGCGGTGCTGACTGAATATCCCGAGTCGTCGCCGGCAAAATTCCGGGTCTGATCCGGATAGGAACTTTGTTCCAACTCCAGGTCAGACCCGGAATTTAGGTGGAAAAGGGGTATTAGTGGAGAAGTCACTAACCATGGGTACCTGGGTGGGTTGCTAATGTGCATGCAGGTCTGAAGGCAGGATTTCAGACAATGGGAAATGATGCTGGGGCAGGCAATTTACATTAGGAGATGGAGATCCAGGTGTGGGCAGGGAGAAAATATGAGATATGGTAAGAACTTACCCTTGTTATCTCTATTTCTACGAAGTCCATAGGGTTCCACAGGATACCTTGGGGTATAGGTGTGACGTCAGTCGCAGGGCACCAAAGAGTTAAGCTTTCAGCCTCCCAGGATGCACTAGGTCCCCCTCCTATACCCCGCCCCCGGGCCAAGGCACCTCAGTTAGTTACCAAGCCATAGGCCGGAGGAGGAGAAGGAAGAGAGAGAACAAAGATCTGGACACATACAAGAATCACATTCTCACCAGAGGGAGACGGAAAACCGGTGACCAGAGCAAAGCCCATCTGCAGCACAGGTGCGACAGGGCGGGAGTCCTGTGGAACCCTATGGACTTCGTAGAAATAGAGATAACAAGGGTAAGTTCTTACCATATCTCATATTTTCTACTTCAGGGTCCATAGGGTATCCACAGGATACCTTGGGGATGTCCCAAAGCAGTATCCTTTAAGGGTGGGGACGCTCCTGTGCAGAAAGGAGAATCCGCCGCCCGAAGGAAGCATCCTGAGAGGCGAAGGTGTCAAACCTGTAATACCTCACGAAGGTATGGACAGAAGACCACGTAGCAGCCTTGCAGATCTGAACTGCCGAGGCACCACGTCGAGCTGCCCACGAAGGACCCACAGACCTAGTGGAATGAGCCTTCAGAGAAGGAGGGACCGGTAGGCCTTCATGAAGATAAGCTTCAGAAATAGCCATACGGATCCAGGCTGCCAAAGTTTGCTTTGAAGCAGGCCAACCCTTTTTACGGAAGCCAAAGAGGACAAACAAAGCGTCCGACTTCCTAAACGAAGAAGTGCGGTCAACATAAGTCCTTAAGGCCCGCACAACATCCAAAGAGGCCTCACCCACGGAAAGACCCGGTGAGTTAAAGGCCGGAACAACTATTTCCTCGTTAATATGAAACTGGGAAATAACTTTGGGAAGAAACTCGGGCCGAGTGCGGAGCACTGCCCTGTTCCCATAAAAAACCAAGAAAGGGGGTCTACAAGAAAGAGCCCCTAACTCAGAAACACGTCTGGCCGAAGCAATGGCCAGAAGGAAAACAGTCTTAGCTGTTAGCCATTTAAGATCCACTGAGCCCAGTGGTTCAAACGGCGGTCCTTGGAGAGCCCTCAGGACCACAGCCAAATCCCAAGGCGCCACAGGTGGAACAAAGGGCGGCTGAATGCGGAGAACACCCTGCATAAAGGTGCGCACATCCGGGATTGTAGCAATCCTACGGTGAAACCAGACAGATAGGGCCGAAACCTGTACCTTCAAAGAAGCAAGGCGAAGCCCATGATCTAGTCCCGCTTGCAGGAAGGCGAGAATCCGAGACAGACGAAACTCCCGCGGTGCATAACCTCTCGGTCGACACCACTGGAAGAACGTATGCCACACGCGATGGTATATCCTCGCGGAAGATGGTTTCCGAGCTCGTAACATGGTACGCACCACAGAGCTGGAAAACCCCCGGGACCTTAGCATGGCCGTCTCAACAGCCACGCCGTCAAAGACAGCCGAGTCAGGTCCGGGTGAAGGCAAGGACCCTGAGACAGAAGGTCCGGTCGTAGCGGCAACCGCAGAGGAATGTCCACGGACAGACCCTGAAGGTCTGAGAACCAGTGCCGTCTGGGCCACGCGGGAGCTATCAACAGGAGCGTCCCTCCTTCCTGTTTGAATTTCCGGATTACCCGTGGAAGAAGGGAGACCGGAGGGAACAGGTATGCGAACCGGAACGTCCACCGGACGGACAGAGCATCCACCAGAGACGCCCCTTCGTCTCTTGTGCGAGACCCGTACACCGGCAACTTGTTGTTGTGCCGGGACGCCATGAGGTCGATTTCTGGAAGACCCCACCTGTCCACCAGTAGTTGAAAAACGTCCGGGTGCAGGGACCATTCCCCCGGATGAACGTCCTGGCGACTTAGAAAGTCCGCCTCCCAATTGAGCACTCCCGGGATGAAGACCGCTGATATGGCCGGAAGATTGCGCTCCGCCCAAACCAGGATCCGAGAGACCTCTACGAGAGCCGCCCGACTGCGAGTTCCTCCTTGCCTGTTTATGTAGGCCACGGTGGTAGCGTTGTCCGACTGGACCTGCACCGGGCGACCCTGGAGAAACCGCTGTGCCTGCTGGAGAGCATTGAAGACCGCACGGAGTTCCAAGATATTTATTGGAAGCTCCGCTTCTGTCGGCGTCCACCTGCCCTGGAACAAGTGTGGACCCGAAACTGCTCCCCAGCCCCGAAGACTGGCGTCCGTTGTCAACAGGACCCAATTTGGAACCCAGAACGGACGTCCCTTGTTGAGGTGGGTCGTCTGTAACCACCACGTAAGGGACAGGCGAACCTCCTGGGTGAGCACAATCGTCTGGGACTTCAGAGACTGAGTCAGCCCGTTCCACTTGGACAGGATCAGATGCTGCAGAGGTCTGGAGTGAAACTGGGCGTATTCCACCATGTCGAACACCGACACCATGGAGCCCAGTAACCTCATCGCCGAGTGTAAGGACACCCGGCGGCTGTGCAGACAACTGCGCACCCTTGACTGTAAAGCAGAGATCTTGTCCTCCGTCACGAAGATCCTTTGCTGTCCCGAGTCCAATAAGGCTCCAAGATGCAGAATCCTCCGAGACGGGATTAGAGTGGACTTCTGCCAGTTGATTAGCCAGCCGTGCCGTTGCAGCAGTGCAATGGTCAGGTCCAAGTGGCGTAACAGGAGCTCTGGAGATCCTGCCACCAATAACAGGTCGTCCAAATACGGCAACATGCGGACTCCCTGCAGCCGCAGAGAAGCCGCCATGACCGCCATCACCTTGGTGAAAACACGTGGTGCTGTTGCCAGGCCAAAAGGTAACGCCCGAAACTGGAAGTGGTCGCTGCTGATTGCAAACCTGAGGAACTGTTGATGGCGCCAAAGAATAGGGACATGCAGGTAAGCGTCCTGTATGTCCAATGACACCAAGTAGTCCCCAGGTTCCAGCGCCAGAATGATGGACCGTAGGGTCTCCATCCGAAACTTCGGGACCCGCAAAGACTTGTTGAGTGCTTTGAGGTTGAGTATCGGACGATATGACCCATTGGGTTTCTGTACCAAAAATAGATTTGAATAGAAACCCTGGCCCCTCTGGGAGAATGGAACCGCCACTATAACTCCAGCCTGGAGCATAGTGTGCAATACCTTCCGCAGCTCCGTAGCCTTGTTCCGGTCTGATGGGAGACCCGTGGTGAAGAAGCGAGCCGGGGGTCTGTGCCGGAAGGAGAGGGCGTATCCGTGGGAAACCACCTCCAGAACCCAAGTGTCTGTCGTAGTGGTCGACCAACACTGGGCGAACTGTAGCAGGCGGCCTCCCACCCTGGGATCCCCCAAAGGGAGGCCCGGACCGTCAGGCCGCAGGCTTGTCATCTGGCTTGGGGGCCGGACGTCTGGTACTCCATGCCTGCTTCCGGGGCTTGACCGATTTCTTAGGGCCAGCCTATCGAGGAAACGACTGTGGTTTGGGCCTGCCCTGGGCCCTAGATGACCGAAAGGACGATGGTCCCGAACCAGAAGGAGCAGCGGCCGACGGGAGACAGGCAGATTTGGCTGCCGCCAGCGTGGCCACAATCTTATCCAGATCCGGACCGAAGAGAACTTCTCCGGTAAACGGCAACGCTTCCAGACCTTTCTTGGAATCTGCGTCCGCCTTCCAGGATCGCAGCCACAAGGTGCGACGAGCAGCTACCGCTGCTGAAGAAATTCTAGACACCAGAGTACTAATGTCTAGAGCCGCCTCGTTGATGTAGGTGGCCGAATCACGGAGATTGCCAATCAACTCCGCCTGATCGGCCGGACAGTCGGATTCAAAAGAAGCCTCTAATGAATCCGCCCAGCGCTCCATCGCTCTGGCAACCCAGCAAATGGCCATAGCCGGCCGTGCTGCCCCCCCTGCAAGGGAATAAGCGGACTTCAGGCAGATTTCTACCTTGCGGTCCGTAGCATCCTTAAGGGAGGACATGGATGGCATCGGCAATGTGGCACTACGGACAAGATGGGTCACGTGAGAATCCACCTGTGGAGGGGATTCCCACTTAGCAAAATAATTATCCGCGAACGGATAAGCCACCGCCAGGCGTCTCTGCGGCTGGTATCTTTTGCCAGGTTGTTTCCACGCCTCCTCTAAATGGTCCACCAACTGACCCGAAAGAGGAAAGACTGTGGCATCGCCCTTCACATCTTTGAAAAAGGCATACTTAGATTTAGCCGCTGGGGGAACTTCGTCCTCAATCACCAAGGCTGTGCGGACCGCCCGAATAAGTCCAGGAATATATACTTTGGACTTAGCATCAGCGTCCTTAGAATGGAGAGGTTCCTGATCGTAAGGATCTAGAATCTCCCCATCATCAGACGTCCCTTCGTCATCCTCATAAGGAGCGGACAGAGACGCCACCGGCCTTTTATGAGACCGCATCACAGACTCCCCTTGCAACACATCCGACAAGTGCTGTACAGAACTTGTCAGGGAGTTAACCCACGCTGGCTCCTGAGAACCCGGGAGCGGGGAAATAGGGAGACTGTGGGGTACCACCAATTGTCGTGGGAACCCCTGCATGGGTGACGACACCACAGACTGCTGGGACAAACCCATCGGAGTAAACGCGGGCTGCGGAGCTAACTGGCCCACTAAAGCTGTTAACGCCTGAGCGAAACAAGCCCAGGGCGGCTCCTGTACCGGTGCTGTAACCGTAATAGGCCGCGCCATGGACAAACACTGCCGGCAAAGGCCCTCCGCGCTACCCTCCCCCTCCGCTAACGGTACTTTGCATGTGGTACACTGTAGCCGGAGGGGAAAATCACTTTCAGACATGATGGCACCACGTATGTGACCTCTCTCACCAATTAAGTATTAAATAGGCGAGAGACCACCCTGCAGCACCGCACCGCAAGGGCTTTAGCAGAAAGAACAGGGACAGTAATAAAGCTGACAGTTTAGAGAAGAAAAGATTACAGGCAGCAGCGCTAGCACAGTCACATACAATGCAGAAAAATAACAATTCCTGCACTAACAGCGCTGATCACTCAACTACGCAGACACAGGGCCTGGTAGGACACAGCGCTGCATACACAGACCTGACCACAGCGGAGGAGAGGTATGCGGGGGGACCCAGACCACGATGCTTCCGTCCAGCGCTTCCAGCAGCGTTCACCATGCGTTCTGGAGAAGATGGCCGCCGAGGAGCAGAGAGGAGGCTGGCCTGGGGGAGGAGCGCTGCCACAGGACCAGTCGGCAGCATGCAGAGAGGGCTGTGTGCAGCGGGGGAGGCGCCGGCTGTGAGACAGGGAAGGCGCGCTCCCCTGGCATGCATTTAACCCCTGGGACGCCGCACGCTACCGCTCTGCTGCGGTCCGCTGTCCCAGGGGGTAGTGGAAGCGCAGGTTGGTCGCCTGGCTCCACGCTGCGGCCAGTCCCCAGGGAGCCCCCTGCCTGGGGACTTAGGACCATGTGATCAGCGGGGACCCACCGCGGGACCCCGCTGCTTACCTCTGTCCCCCTTGAATCCGGCCATGGTCCGGAGCATCTGGGGTCACCGCTAGCTGTGACCCCAGACGCCCACCAGCATCCCCGGATCAGTACCGGCGTTCTGGTACCGGCGGGGTGTAGGGAAGACAGCATGGACGTCAGGACTGACTGTCCATGCTGTTCATCCAGATGTGCAGCCACAGCTGCATGAAGAATAAGCTTCAGGGGCTCTTCTAGCCCCCACTCCAACAGGTGCACCCGACTCCGGCCGGGCACCAAACTAAACTGAGGTGCCTTGGCCCGGGGGCGGGGTATAGGAGGGGGACCTAGTGCATCCTGGGAGGCTGAAAGCTTAACTCTTTGGTGCCCTGCGACTGATGTCACACCTATACCCCAAGGTATCCTGTGGATACCCTATGGACCCTGAAGTAGAAATCACAATTACAAAGAAGAAAAGTAAGTAGTTTTAACGGGATGCCTTGAGAAAGCTGACTGGTGAAACGGCTATAGGCTATCTGTAACCGATTGTTTATGTCATGTAACTAAATTCAATGTTAATATGTTGCTAAGTGGACATAAACCAGAGCCATTGATGTCTAAGTTAAAATGATATATGCGCTATACATAGTGCTGAGACTAGTTGTTATTGCCTACGATTATTGAAAGCTATGCTAAATATATGAGGCCTATGCTCCAGGTACTGATGTATAAAATGATACATGAGCTATATGCAGCTCTGGGAATGATTGCAATTGCCTAAAGGTACAGCTGCATTATTGTATACTTGAATACCCATGACCTGCAAAGGTTAACATTTTGACCTATAAAACCTTTTTTATGGTATGTTATTCACACACATGATATAATGGGAACTACTAATATATATCACATGTAGTGGAGACCCATTGATACTAGGTGTGTTGACCAACTATATACCAATATAATATACCTGTTGTGTGGAATTAAACCTTATAGCTAAGAGACTCAGAACTACAACATATATTTGTATATACTGCATAGCTAAGAAATATTTACAATAAGCATTGCATGGCAACACATAAGGATAAGGATAAGACATCTAAGCATAGGAAGAGAAGACACTATCAGTTTTGAATACTGACTATACACATTGTAAATCAGGGCATTGTTTGATACAATTTGTTACTTCCTTTAAGGAGCTGATGAAGGCATTTCGCCTCAGGAAATAATTAATTGCAACATAAATAACAGAATAAACTATAATGAGTAATGAACCACTGTGTTATTAAACACTGATTGTATTAAAAGAATGACAAATTGACAACGGTTTAGTTGTTGCATATTATTTTATTATATACGTTAATTTTCATCTCTTTTGCAGAATTCTATCTTTTTATATTTCACGATCTTAACAAATTTAATACAGTGAGGTATTTGAATGCATACCTATTAAAAATAATACATTTTAAATTACCAACGTATGGTCCCAGTGCACCGTTAAAACTGCTTACTTATCTTCTTTATAAATGTGATTTCTATAATGTTTAAGTAGTGGGTAGCACCTCAGTAAGCTTTATATTTAATCAGTCGATACAGATGTGTAGAATTTGTAAATAAACCTTTTAATACATTCCTGTCTATAAACCTCTAAGATTCACCTGCCTAGAACCTCTAAGACAAAACCTGCCTATACCTTCTAAAACCACAAGATGTCGCTAATTAGCGCTGTGTTTGATTATACCATTAATAAAATACTGAGACAGTTGAATAGCGGTCCAACGCGCTAAAGATTATTATTCAGGTAAAAGTACAGATGTTACAACGCTATGATCTAATAATGAGCGCAAATAAATTGTACAAACATTAGGTCATAAGGTACAGTTAATATACATGAAATGGTTATTAAAGATCAAAATACAATGAGCAATATGAGACAGGGAGACAGAGGACAGAGAGACAGAGAACAGAGAGAGAGAGAAAGAGAGACACATTAAAATACAATGAGAGAGATATCAATGTCTGCTGAGAGCACATGTTCAAGATGGCTGGTGATGGTGTGTGTGTGTGTGTGTGTGTGTGAGGGGGGGTTGGGAATGCTTCCTGCCCTATTGTCCAAACCGCATGGTCTACAGACAAACTCCATTATGAAGCTACCTGCCCTATTGTCCAAACCTCATGGTCTACAAACAAACTCCATTATGAAGAAAACCCACATTAAGTTGTAACTCTGTAAATCATACATCCATCAATGATCACAATTATAATAAAGATAATATACCTATCTGACCCATACGGCAATTACTTATGACCATTCAAAGCTGTTATTAATTCAACTTCCATAATATAACACTGATACCACCCTATGATTACATTCATGAGTATACAACACATACCAAGCCTATCTCTCCCAAGCAGAGATATTGTTCAAGCACATGGGAAGGCCCTAACACAGCTCACCAGAGGATCTCAATCAACCAGCATCAATCATTTACAAATATTACAAAAACTCCATAATCTATCCCTTTCCTGCATGCTGATAACAGACTATTGTACCCTACAGTGTAGATGAAAAGTACAGATTAGATAACATTATATCATCCACTGTATGCTAACACAGACTCATGAATATCCTTAGCAAACTACAAACCACAAACAACGCTAAGCTAATAACAGATTAACATCAAAAATAGCTACAGACACCCAAATAGGCTAAATATTGCACAATTTATACTTAGCTATAACCCAGGGGAACTGAGACCCATTTTCCGTTGTCTTGTGAGAGAGGGAACCTCTCTCTTCCAAAAATCCCTCTTGCAAGTGTCTCTGCTGGCCTGTGTGTTCTCAGAATGTGCATGCTATGTTCCCGCCCCCTTTCACCTGTGAGGTCATCAGAAAGGGAGTATCCTTTTGGTTACCTGAAACTACTGCTAATTAGATTCTAGTCCCAGTTAGCTATCTCTATTGATTAGACTGGAATAACCAGTCCTTTGGACAAAAATGTAAACAAGCCTACACAATGTCATTGTCCTTTGGTAAGGGTTAGAAATCTGTTACAGGGCATTTATTGGACAATTTCAAATGGATACAAAAGGTCTCCAACCTCCCTTTGCATCCCCCACATGCAAATCTAAGCTGCTATGGCTTACAACATTTCAAATAGTTATTCTCTCTAACATTCATATTTCATAGCCGCATGTTCTGATCTTCATATTGATGTCACCGGAACACTGTGGAAACAGAGTAGATCAGTACGGTTCCAAACACAGTCCAATTGTCATTTACTAAGCCATAGTTACAGAAAACATTCATTTCTTTATATACTGACATTGCGTTTAAACCAAGTAATAATTATCCTTGTTGCGTTACGGGACCATTGCTTTTAAATGTATGTATGCGGGGAAAACACCACTGCTTTGCTGTTGCTCAAATATAAGTCTGTGGTGATTTTAATGTGTTGGAAAGTTATTTTATGTATTCTGAACACTGTCGGTATGTGTTTGGGGAAGATTGTTAAAAATCTGTTTGTGCTACTTTTAGCAACTTTGCACTGTGGTTTGTGTACTATGTATTTTTGACAAAATGGCGCTTGTGTAAGCTTTCTTTTCTAAAATGGAGTCTTGCTGCCATTCTCAAGATGGCGTCGTGCAGGTTTTCCTGATTGCAAACAGATTCTGTCTTACCCAATTATCCGGTTTCGACAGTCCACCCTTTGATAGCCAATCAAGCGCTATCACAACCTATTCTGAATCTGTTTAGCCATGCATGAGAATATACCGTTCAATGTTATTATGGTATGACACAGTGTGGTCATTTGAACCATTCAGATAATGCATCTCCGGGAGGGACATAAAACTGCCCTTATACGCACACCGCGAATCCTTAAGGGATCATGGGAAAGATGTGGGGATGCACCTATCCTATAAGGGGAGCCTTGGAAGGGGTTGGGACTGCATTACCTAAGATGATTTAAAACAACATAAACATTATATTTATGCATGACCACTCAAATTCAGGTTACCTTAGCATAGGGTATGTTCTTAATCAGGGTTATAATACAATTAATTATTACTGTACTATGATTAGTCAGACACTCCCCTGATTGGCATATCTCTCCTCCTTTTGACTCCTCTGCATCAATGCCGACATCAGCTCCCATTGTCTGTATCAGTCCCCCATCACCGAAACCAGGAATCCCCAAGCAACTCAGGATGGTGAAAACTCTGAAAAAGAATACAAAAATGAACACAGCGGACTGGTCCATTGCTGCAACACTGATCTGCAATTTCTTTAGCTCAGATAGCTCACAGTCACCTTTTAATCTTCCCGGCACAAGCTCGCGATCGACAGGTCCATGCTATCGGCCTCGTCTCCACCTTGTATCTCCCCCAGTAGATTAATCCTCCCTGTATTTGGTGGAATGGACTCTGGTATCTTAGTCGGCCACCCTTTGAGGATGTAGAATTTTGTTAACACGTCGGATATGGTTCTATCCCCCGATCAATCAGGCAGTCTGAACACAAGAAATTATTTGATCAAATGAATTTTTCTCCAGGTTTAACATCATTACAGTTTGCTTCAGGCATGTTAGTAAATAACACTTCAATTCCTGTTGTTCTTACACATTGTCATGAGAACCTGCACAGTAACCTCATAATATTTTCACATGAGGCTACCTGGCAAACAGTATCTCAACGGGAGACAGACAGGTGGTCTGGGATGATCTCGATACTAGTACCTATCACCTTACACATGTTGTAAAAGATATTACTTGTGAAATGAGTATCCCTTCCATCACTAATTCTAAGGATACTGTATTGATACAAAAATTCCTGCAATAAAAAAATTCTGTTATAAATGTCTATGGTTCTATTGTTTCCTTGGCCCCTGGGTAGGGCAGTACTTCAAGTATTTAACCTTAGCTGGGTATGGCTGTCGTATGTCTTTGGCAGCCTTGCGTCCTGTATGTGAAAGATAAAGCACAACAGTTTAATATCATTTAAACATACGGGCTGAAAAGATTTTAAACAGTTCTATAAGGCTTTGGCAAACAATACTGGGTTAGTCCCTGGAACCCTGAGGCTTTCGTGTCTATGTGCAGTGTACCTCTCCCTTATATGGAAGCAAGAGGGCACTGGTAGTTGGGGTATGGGAGGGAGAAAATAAACAATAGTTAAGCTATCTTACTCTGGATCTCTTTTTTTTTTTTAGCTTAAGAGAGGGTATAAGTGGTTAGTTAAATTTTTATGGGTTTTCACATTGACTGTACCTACACCCCCATCCGCATATGACGGTGGTGGTGCGCGTGAACCATCTGTACTACCTTCCACAGCGCTACCGTGCCGCACGTGCGCGCTATTTCGCAGCTCGCACACATTTCAATTCAACACTGCGGGATTATTCTCTGGTAATGTGTTCACGACGCTAGTTTGCGTCGTTTGCACATTGTTAAGCCACACATCCCCTTCATGCTGCCAGAGTTTTAAACAAAATACTTAATCTTTTTCTCTCGGGATCGCACCATACTGATGTGATCCTGGACATTGTCTAACACATCTTTATCAAAACCACCAATTCTGGAAAACGGTCTAACACTCATTCTCGTCATATTAAACCATATATCACAATACCTTATTGCATAAGTACCGTACTTAGTATGCATGATACGACGGGCCGATCCGATCGGCGCCTCCATTAGCAGCACATCATTGCCTAACATTTCTACTGTTTGCGTGGCTCCCATTCTGAGACAACTCCTACGCTTTTCAATAAAAATTTAAACTGGGGAAAGACAATCAAGATACTTTCACTTACCTACGGACGAAATTTCTAGATGCGCCCGCTCACCTACGGATTAAATTTCTAGATGCACCCGCTCACCTATTATCTCTCAGCTCACAATCACACCTAGTGCGGCTCAACTACAATGCTCAACTATTATTGAACATTGCAGTCACACTGAGAGCCGGTCCCTAACAAAAATAACAAACCATACACCTGCTCTGTGTACTGAATGGTAAGCTGCTTACCGAGCGGCTAGGCTAACCCTTGCACCTAGCCTTTAAGGATCATACGATACCCTTAACTGTCCAACACATACTCACTGTTACACACTTTTTCTCTGCACAGAAAAATACACATTACCCAGATATTGGTAATAGAAAAAAAATGTAAACCTCAATGGCTTTGTTCAAACATGTGGCAGCAGAACCGGAAGTGCGTATACGCTATTGTGCATACACATTAATGCGACTACCACACAACCGTATGATCATTTTTTTAACTGCGTACGCAAAAATGCGTCTCAGTCGCATACTCAATACTGCGGCACCCCTCTAAACGTAAGGTTCTATCAACAGAGAAAAAAAAAACTTTTTTTTTCCTCTCTTATCCCTGGATTCTGATCAGCGCTTCCTCTACACAATAACCGGCAGTACGCTCTCAGCAACACTGTGGTAATGAAAGACTAATGCGTCTCTCAAAAGGCGCCTCCACCCTTTTGCTGAGAGAGAACTGACCAAGTGTTACCGTGTATCAGATAACGTGATAAACCTATGAGCCCCCATCTGTAGAATTTGTAAATAAACCTTTTAATACATTCCTGCCTATAAACCTCTAAGATTCACCTGCCTAGAACCTCTAAGACAAAACCTGCCTATACCTTCTAAAACCACAAGATGTCGCTAATTAGCGCTGTGTTTGATTATACCATTAATGAAATACTGAGACAGTTGAATAGCGGTCCAACGCGCTAAAGATTATTATTCAGGTAAAAGTACAGATGTTACAACGCTATGATCTAATAATGAGCGCAAATAAATTGTACAAACATTAGGTCATAAGGTACAGTTAATATACATGAAATGGTTATTAAAGATCAAAATACAATGAGCAATATGAGACAGGGACACAGATGACAGAGAGACAGAGAGAGAGAGAAAGAGAGACACATTAAAATACAATGAGAGAGATATAAATGTCTGCTGAGAGCACATGTTCAAGATGGCTGGTGATGGTGTGTGCTGATATTCACAAGATGTCGTCGTGCAGGTTTTCCTGATTGCAAACAGATTCTGTCTTACCCAATTATCCGGTTTCGACAGATGAACTGAGTAACAGCTAATTGGAGAGAGGACAAACAAAACTGTAAACTATAAACTACATAATAGATGTCTGGTGCGGGTTTTGGTGCTATATTTGTTACTACTGTGAGCAGGGAGAAGCTGGCGCCACCTGGCCACCATCACGGGCACTCAGGAGCCGGACAGGGGGAGGACAGGAGAACAGAGTGCACATGCGTAAACTGATCCCACCCAGGCACCGTTTGGCAACAGGTTGCGTTTGAGCACTGGTATCCCCTAGGAGAGGTGAGGGGAGAATAGGGGAGGGACCCAGCCAGGAGGCGCAGTGGCAGCCAGTTACAGCAACACCAAACTCTGTAGCAGCAGGTGGGGAGAGCACCTCTCTAGCCTGACGTCTCCCTGCAATGGAGGCTTTGCTGAGTGTGTTGCACTGACCCTACCTGTTTCCAGGTTTGCTTAGTGGACTCCATTACCTGTACTCCAGTCATCTTACTGTATACAGCTCCATCGAAGTGCTGTTGCTATATATGTCTCCGATACCCACAGAGCCGGTATTAACATCCGCGGCTTACTACCACCTGCCACAGTGTTTCACCTCCAAGCCCCCATCACTGTGGATGTTTTCCTGGCATCCATGTTGTCCTGTTTCTGTACTCTTGGGACATTACGTGCAATAATTAGTCTTTCTCAGGTTAGCGGTTACATTATTGTGCTGACTGAATATTGGTTTCCCTGTGCTGTATGTTGTTCTCTGGGGTTGACGCTGAGGAAGGTGTGCAATTTCCAGGACTGTGAGCAGCAGGGCTGGATTATAGCCAGGGGCGGTTGCCCAGGGCCTCCCACACAGCAGACATTGCCCCGGACCAGGCAACTCTAGACCCTCCTTGGCCCGCTCCCGGCAGCATCGCAGACACAGTCGCGACACTGATGGACCTGTCTTGTTTTTATTTGAGAAAGATGGAGAATAAAGATTTGTCTCGGCCTCTACAGTGGGTGCCCGGCCATGACTAATGATCAAAGCCCCTTGACGGTCATTTGAGAGTCCAGAGCCAAGGTAAGGGGCATAGTGGGGCTGTGGTAATATTATTGAAGGGGCCCTCACAACTTAGTTTTGCCGGGGCCCCCACAAGCCTTTATCCGACCATGGTGCGCAGTGTACAGAATACTTTATTAACACCGGGGTGATCGGTAGATCTGCATTTCTTATCCTGATCCCTCAGGGCTTGAGTTCCACTTCCAGGTCTTGCTTCAGAGTAGTGCCAGAGTACTTGCTTCCTCGAGTTTGGCTGTGCATACAGTACATAAGACTCAGATTCCTGGCCTGAGTTCTGAGTTCCACTCTGCCGGTACTATTTTGGCCTGAGTCTCCTTTATCCCTGGAGTGTGTCCTTAGCTCTGCTGGCCTTTTTCGGGTCAATGGGCTAAGGGCCTCCTAGAAGGCTGCAGGTTGATTCTCCTCTGTTCCAGGCCCATTTTCCAGCATAACTCTTGTCTGTGGTTTCTATTCCTGTCACTAGTGTACCTTACTACCTGTCTGACTCATGAGCAAGAATAATATATAACCTTCAACTCTCAACTATATACTTCAGTTCGACCCAAGGGTCCCGGGCCAGATCTACAGAATTCTACAGATCTACAGAATTCTGAACCCATGCTCAGGCTCTATGGATCTGGAAGGGGAGCATACCCAAAGGGCAGACATCATGTCTACTCTAACTGAACGTATTCACAGGCAAGAAACAAACCAGTAGCAAATTATGTAAATTACGAACCAGCACCAGGCAGCAGAGACAGAGCTGGTTTTAAATATACATAGAAAAAAATTGACGTGAGGTTCCACATATATTTAAAACCAGCCCTGGACCCTTTCTAGCGGGGGCTGATGCCACAGCCAGGGGTGCCCTTCCACCGGGCCCCCCAGCCGCAGCATCAGTCCTGACCGCTAGTCAGCCTAGGCCAGGGATCCCTGGGGAGTTGAGTACCCCTCTAATAAAGGGCTACCCCTCTTCAGAGCACCCCTGGCCTAGGCTGATAGCCCGGGGCTATCCCCGCCACACCTGGGCGGTGGGTGGCGGGTTGACAGTGTAGGTGTAGTGTAAAATTAGAAATAACAACATTGTCTTTACAGTGGAACTACAGGTCCCAGCAATCCTCCCCTGCATGCTGGTACTTGGAGAACCACAAGTGCCAGCATGCGGGGCATTAAGGGCCCACTGGTATGTGTAGTTCACCTGTAAAGAAATGTATAAAAAAAACACAACACACATCGTGAGAATAAATTTTTATTACATACATACATACACACACATACTGACCTGCTGCCAGATGTCCACGTCCCCTTCTCAACGTAAAGTTTCCATTTGAAATACCTGAAAAATTAGCGGCCACTCATTGGCTGGGACCCACGTGGAGGAGCCGCTCATTTGATGTATGTGTGGTATAGCTTACTTGTATTCTCAATGATGCTGTGCTTCCATCTGAGTCTTTCTTCACTTGTAGGAGGATGTGAATCTGCTTCAACCAGGGGTGACTCAGTGAACCCCCTGAACCTGACATACTCTCCACTCTATAGTTCCCATACTCACTGGAATTGCTCTCCACTGCCATGTGATACCCTGCCAGAACAAGGTATCACGACATATGGGCATTGTTACCCAAATGTATTCTGTATAAATATCAAGGCAATGTGAAAATATATATGCTATGTAAAAATGTATGTTAAATGTTTAACTTTAGTGTAATGTTATTAACTCTGCTGTTACTATAATTTTACTGAACAGGTCTTTGTATGCCTGGAAGTAGGCTGAATTGAGCTGGGGAGCTGTCACATGCTGGAGCTGGAGGACTTTCAGCATACCTCCCAAAATTTGAGTGTCCAAGGATGGGACTCCTGCGTGCCAGACAGCGTGTGCTCCCGAAAAGGGGGCATGGCCTATCCATTAAGGGGGCGTGGCCGAGCGGCACATCCCCTTTACATCACTAATGGGCATGCCCAGCGTCTCAGAGATGCTGGGCTGCCCACGGGATTCCTCTCCGCACTGTGAATAGATGCTGTGCGGCTTGCTGAATGCGGTACAGTTGGGAGGTCTGCTTTCAGCACAAAGTGTCAGTTATTAGAGTGGGAGAGAGAGACGTCTTCTGATCTGTTCCTGCAAAATAAAGTGTCTCATGAAAGCTTGAAAAGAGAGACGCAATTCCAGGACAGCCCCTTAGTAGCTAAGGATAGAGTGCAATGACCCAAGATTTACCTCTATGTAAGTAAAATCAGAGGAACTGAAAAGTTGACAAACCTCCTCCTTTTCCCTATATTCAAGTCAAGGTGATTATTATTATTATCTACAATAGAGATATTAAGTCTTGCGCTGCCAAGTCGCTTATAGAGAACCTCAAAGAAAGGAGCTTAAGGACAATGGATAAAAGAGCTCTGTACAGAGAGAGGTCTATTACCTAGCAAAGTTATCATTTTACAAGGAGAGACAGATATTCAGAGAACTATTTGGTTATTACTTGAATTTGCCAATTGCATTGAACTCAATAACTTTGAAGTCAAGTTGGAACTATTTCTCTTCACAAGCTTCATAACCATTGCGACCACCGGTCACGATAGTGGACCGTGCTGTTCAGCTGAGTAAGCATACTCAGCTGACCGTGTCGGTCAGCTGAGTAAGCTTACTCAGGCTGGCCGGCTTGCAAGGCCAGAAAACTGCATCCGTGGACACAGCCCCAGGCCTTTAAACTCCCAGAAAATGGGGCCAACCCTCCCCAGTTTCTGGGAATGCTGGCCATCCCCGTCCCCGCACTGCCCTTAAATGCCTCTGCCTGTCAATCACATTCGCAGAACCGGTCCTGCATACGCACAGATTCCCAATAATCAGGAATTTGCAGTCAGCATTGCACTTACATGCAACGCTGAATCGGCCCCTTAGACAGGAGTCAATTATTGTACAGTACATTGTTTTTATCGATAGGAGTAATATATTACAGTGCTAGTTAAGTTGGTGAAATAGAGTACTATAACAACTAGATAATTTGTTTATGTTTAATTTTCTAAGTGTAATAATATGTGAATTTTGTGGAAAATGCATGAACTTACCATGAACTTACCATTGTCTTTGTGGGAAGTGTTGTCTAGAGGAGAAGTCTTCTGATCTGTTCCTGCAAAATAAAGCTAATTGTTTACAAGGATTGTATTTATTACCTGCAGCAAAGTTACACCTAGAATCTAAGGTTTAGTAGAGGAACATGCCTTTATGAGAGGGGGGATAAATCAGCAAGGTAGTATAACTACAAAACATTATGCCAGATTCACAATCTGCATTACATTAATTTTTTTTTCTATAAAATGATCATTCTAAATATATAATTCTTTTCTTCTAAAAGCTCATCTAATTACTTACTTTTTGCACAGCATCACTACAATACTTAGGGGCATTTTTATTATAATATCCCCCAAAAAGGAAGAATCATTATCAAGGCATAACGCAGCAAAAATGATTATTTTTTTACTGTAATGTATTCATTTAAAGTGCTGGGACACAGGCTCCTAACAAAGTCCATTCCAGTGATCAGTAAGAAGAAAAAGTGATCACATATGCGATCACTGTACTTCCACCTTCAGACACTTGAATGTGTAATGCAGAAATGGCTGCAATGGGTCTAGGATCTCCTGCAGCCCACCAGAGAGGGATTGCAAGATCCCTATCCGGCACGGTTGACTCATTGCAGTTGACATGCCACACATGACACTTTGGAGCTGATTGGTTGGAGCACCATTTAAGATTAGTAACAAGTGATAACAAGAATATCACTCGTTGATAAATCTGAGCCTTTTAATATTATATTAGGATCCAGAGACATCCCTTCAAACTATACACTAGCCAACTGATATACAGGTTGAGTCTCTCATATCCAAAATGCTTGGGACCAGGGGTATTTTGGAATATTCCGTATTTTGGAATAATTGCATACCATAATGAAATATCTTGGGAATAGGAACCACAGAATGCATTTATGTGTTATATACAGTACACCTTATACACATAGCCTGCAGGTAATTTTATACAATATTTTCAATAATTTTGTGGCTCTAGCAAAGTTTGTGTACAGAAATTAAATTCATTTATGTTTCATATACACCTTATACCCACAGTCTGAAGGTAATTTTATACTATATTTTTAATAATTTGTTCCTTAGACAAAGTTTGTGTACATTGAACCATCAAAAATCAAAGGTTTCATTATCTCAGTCATGCCAAAAAAAAATCTCGGGAATATTTGGATATGGGAGACTCAACCTGTATTAGGGGCCTATTCATTAAACATAAAAATTCTATGGAGATAATTAGCTTTAGAACTCTCATGGAGTTCTAGCTAATTATAGGTGGAATTCATCATTCCACCTCTCCATAAGTATCTATTCCGAAAAGCTGTCATTTTTGCGATGACAGCTTTTCGGGAAATAGATACTTTTCCCTGCCTACACTACCTTATCGCATCTGGAAACAGTGTTGCACATGCGCTGTTACATCTGTAAAACCAACTAATGCGCAGCACTGCCTGCAGATACGTTAAGTTTCGTAACCCCCCCCGACCCCCCACACACCCCTCCCCCCTCCGCTCACCTTCCCCCCCCGACTTACCTGTCCGAGCAGCAGCCTCCGGCTCCGTCCTGCTGGTCTGTCATGTGGTTTCTATTAGAGCAGGAAGTCCACTCGGCCTTGCAGCAGCCTAGACCCTACCATAGGGTCTCGTCGCAAAGCTGATGGTCGCGATTATTGCGATGGTCTCCTGGCCGCTCGCACAAGCTGTGGCTGGTCTCCCACAGCTTTGCGAGCCGCCGGAGAACAAAAAAGTAAATAAATCAAAAATCGCCCCCACAGACCCAGCAAGCGGCCAGCGGCACCGACCGGGTCTGAATCAGGCCCAGAGAGAGATATCTCTCTCAACTGATCATCTTGGTGAAACCATGCAGGTGGGGGAGATTTAAAATGTGCAGAGAGATTTAGATTTGGGAGGAGTGTTTCCAAACTGACATCTAAATTGTAGAGAAATAATAAAGCTGTGCAGTATATGTGGGCTGTATGCAAAAGCAGCCAGTATTTACCCTACATGTACATTTTTATTTATTTACACCCCTTGCATTGCAATATGGTTTGTTCAGGTTCACAGTTGAGAGAGATATCTCACTCTATTCCCAAGTCTGAATCAGGCCCTTAGTACAACAGAATTGTAATGGGCTATTGTAAGATCTATGTCACATACTGTTCAGAATAAAATTATCATTGAGACACATGACCCTGCTGCACCTTCCATCCCTCCTCCTGGACCTGCTGCTTGGCAGGCTTGCTACCATTGTTGTGCATGAGCTGTGTAAAAATAGAGTGAATTGCTACAGTACTGCACAGTACAATTATCACTTAATAGAGTAAGAGGGTAAAATCCAGTTCTATAATAAGGAAATTAAACAGAAACGCCTACAACAAGTAAGGAATAAGTTACTATTAAAAATGAATGAGCTTTAAAAGGAGTAATTGAGGACGGGATGCAGCCTGGATACCGGCGGGAGCTGTCCCACCCGCCGATATCCCGACACTGCAAGGCCGACATGGGACTAAAGATAGGCATCAAAATCCCGACGCCTATCATTAGCCCCACTATGAAATGCCTAACCCTAAGTCCTCCCGTGGGTCCCTAAATCTAACTCTCCCCCCTGTGGCTAGAACCTAAGACACCCGGCTTACCTTTGTTTGGTATGCCGGGTGTCTTAAGTTCTAGCCACAGGGGGGAGGGTAAGGTTTAGGGACCCCCGGCGGGACTTAGAGTTAGGCACCCCCCCAGATGGGGTAGGGTTAGGGTAGGGAATAGGGGGGTTAGGCACCACTGGGGGGGTAGGGTTAGGCAACCCCCCAGGGAGGGTTAGGTTTAGGGTGCGGGGAGGGGGGGTTAGGCTCTAACTTGGGGAGGTTAGGGTTAGGCACTAGGGGGGGAGGTTAGGGTTAGGCACCACTAAGGGAAGGTTAGGGTTAGGTAGGGGGAGGGTTAGTGGCCTTACCAGCCCCAGTTGGGATTTGCCTCCTTCGGTCTTCTTGTGTCGGTATATGATCCAGCAGCTATCGGCATTACATACCGATTCCATTGAGGACATACTGGGACAAATGTAATAGGGTGAGAGTTTAGAAAATGTGAAAGTTTAGCAGTAACCTCTCACACTGATACATTGGTCGAGTTGTGTTTTCAAAATGGGAAAACATCTGGATGAGAGTTTAAATCGTGAGTTTTTTGAGTCTGAAAAATATGCGAGTTTGCATGTTCTCGGACTCTATTACATTGGCCGGGTTTAAAAAGTGTGAGAGTTTTCTCTCACATTTTCTAAACTCTCACCCTATTACATTTGGCCCACTGTATTGTTGATTATAGGCAAAGTAGCATGTGGGGTGGCAAGTGGAGCCACGTGTATAGGTAAGAGTGGCATGTGGCATGTGGGTGGTATAGTAGATTTGTTTTTCTATATTCTTTCTATATTTTTATATACTGTATTCTGTGTTTGACACTTGATAATACTTTCCAAAGGAATCAATGCCCAACTCCAGGTGGTGTACAAAAAAATAATAAATAATTAATTCATTAATATAAAATAAAAAAATAATACCAGCCTGGGAGCTTTAGTCTAGGCTGGTATTGGAAAAATTGGTGCCCCTAATATTCCACTACAAGCATATATACTGTATATTATTAGTTTTGGACTCATCCCCTCTCCACCTTTGTCCTTGCTCTCATCTTCTGTCTCAATCATACATCCCCACTCCGCCTTCAGCACTCTTCGCCATACTTAACCTCCTCACCTGTTATGTCTTGCCAGCACTGGGGGTCATTGGATGGGGGTCCCATCTGTAGCACGTGCCCAATGACAGACTTGGACAAACACATACACACACACACTCACATACATATATATATGAAACCAAGAAACAGCTGGCACTCCCAAGTCCATCTATAAAAGTGTGGACTCCGTGTGTAAAACGATACACCATATAAGAATCCAAGCAGGGCGCCAGCACTCACAGGACTTAATAATAATAAAGAAAAAAGTACAGACACGCAGCCATGTGTCTGCAGTTTTTTGTTTATTATTAAGTCCTGTGAGTGCCGCCACCCTGCTTGGATTCATATATATATATATATATATATATATATATATATATATATATACAAAAATATATACACACTTACAATGCTTTCGGTTCTCTATGTAGGCTGTAGTGTCACTGTCACTGTAGATTGGAGCTGATGAAAGGAGGAACCAAAAAACACTGTTACTAAGTAACAGGGATATTACAGTTACTGACACTTGGCCTGAACTCTGACTCCTCCTAGTGCCAGTGATGTCATTACCTGAAAGTTCAGAAACCTACTGAGCTTGATAGAGACTTAGCAGACTGAGGTGGCCAATGTAATAACCCTTGGAGAGAGATAAAGTGGATGGAGATAAAGTACCAACAAATCAGCTCCTAACTGTCATTTTACAGGCTGTGTGTATTTGAAAAATGACAGGGGCTGCTTGCTGCAATTCAATTGTTCTGGGTGCTCATTAATTATCGCCATCTTCACACCCTATTAGACCGGGTTTAGCCATGTAAAATGGCTAAACCTGTCTAAAGTCCTGGTTAGGGCACCCAAACTGCTATAAATCCCAAGCGGAGCAACAATTGAATTGCTCCATCAGTCTCCTAAATAAATAGCCGCCATGTAAACAATTGAATCTCCCCCACAGTTCATTCAGCCAATTATCAATTATTATTTATATATATATATATATTCATGTAACCAGCATGGGCTTTGCCAGCCCGTGCTGGTTGCACCATAGAGGGGAAACTGGAAATGTGAGGTCCATCAATCATGCTTCCAACCAGCCCCAGTTGGCACTAGGACTGGTTTCTAAATGGGGGTCGGGCCCACAGAAATCATGCGGGCCACCATTCCTGGGTGTAACCAGCCTTAAGGATAAAATTACTAAGAATCGTGTCTGGTCCGAGTTGAAACACTCACAGCATCACTGAAACACGAGAGACTTTTCACAGCTGAAACACTCAAATTTACCAAGAATCATGTTTTGCTGAATCGTGTTTTTCGATGGTGTATGTGTTTGTGTTTCTCCCCGAGTTAACATTAGCTCTAAAGCTTAACATACCGGGCCTGATTCAGTAGGGATCGCAACTGCGATTGCAATAGCGATTACGCATGCAGTCTCACTGTGATAGTATGCTAATCCATTGAGATCGCTATGCCATCGCAGCACAACATAAGGACACCCACTTTACCTAACTCACCTTCGAAATCCCTAGCAAGAGTTCAAAACCATCGGTACAATCGAGTACCATCGCAGCCTCACGCACCTCACGCACACTTGCACAAGCTCTGACCTTACTTAGGAATTGCTAACTTCATCACGTGCTATAAGTCCTCAGGCTGCGTATGCCGTCCCAGTGGCTAATTTATGCCTGTCCCTGCAATGGCGTTCAAATGCCGTGGCACGCCTACGTTTCCCCAACCACCCCCATCACCACCCACAAACAGCACTTCCTGTCAATCACTCTGCGATGGGTCTGCGAAGTCACTGTGATCTCAGTCCAGATTGCAGTGGTCGGTTTGCACACGTGCACTGCGATACATACGAATGCGCAGAATGCGACAATTGGCCGATTGCGTGCGTAGTTGCAGTTGCGATTGGTAGTGAACCAGGCCCTGAATGCCTCTTTTGCAAAAAAAAATATATGTCTGCACAGTACAGTCTACAGTACAGTACCATCTGAAATCTAAATCTGTATTGCTTTTGCAATTACGATATGGCTCTGTTTTGCACAGAACACAATGGGCCATATTTAATTTGAGGCGAAATGTCAGGATGACGTCATTTTCACATATTTCAAATATCCCCGTATTCAATTACATTGACTTTTCGCCTGTGCGAAAAATCAATGTTAAAAAACGGTGATTATTTTTTGCCTGCCTTTGGCTGGCGAAAAAAAATGCAGAATTGGGGTTTAGGGGTGCAGGGTTAAAAAAAAGTAGCCTGCACCCTTGTAAATGGCCCCTAAAACGAAATGTGCAAAACAAAAATTAAAAAAAAAAAAAAATCGGGACACCTCAAAAAAAAAATTTCTACATTTTGGGGTGAAAAAAAAAATAGGGAAACAAAATGCCAAACTAACGAAATTAATTCTGGTGGGGTCCCCAAGTATGTGGCAGGTGTTTTTTTCATTGCGCAGAGTAGCGGCAGGTATATTTTTGCAGAATTTTTAAAATTACCTTTAGGGACTTAAAAATATGCTTACCCCCATTTTCATGTACCCCAAATTTGATGGGACCACTTTTAAAAAAAGTGCTCTTCTGCATCACTTCTTCAATGTCGGGAAGAAAAGCACCTGCGGCAACTATTTAAAAAGCCGACTTTTTTCTGCAGGCAAAAACGGGGGTACCCACAGTGATCCCCGAGGTCTGGACATCTTTAGGGGGGTCCTATAATTATTTCCCGAAAAATCCCGTATTTTTTGACAATCCAAGTTCCGCCTGTTCCCGATTTCGCCTTCTTTGGAATTGAATACCCAGAATAGCGGGCACGCGAGCGATATTTTTCCGCCTGGAAAACAGGCGAAGGAGGTGAAAAGTCCAGCAGGTGAAAAGTCTGGACTTTTCGCCTCAATTGATTACGGGCCAATGTATCTAATAAGAGTTGCGCTAACAGCAAATTTAACTAAGGACACATCTATATGTATATTATAGTATTCCATATCAATATGCTCAGCATTGTACAGTATGTCCTTTTTTGGATTCCATTATTCATTGTGAAGATCCAAGAGAGGTGAGAGGGAACAGAGATTTTTGTCTGCAAAGTCCATAAGAAAAAGATCTGAAAGAATTAAAATATGTTTCTAGTAAGGTTCCTCTTTGGACTGAACCTCTGCACAGGAACCTTCATTGATATGTAAATTGAGTGTGTGTCGAACTGAAATAGGCCACAGTACCAGAGCCAGATTAACAACACATGGGGCCCTAGGTAAGTTACTGATTTGGGGCCCCCCATCATTAACCCTTGGCTGCAAAAGAAACATTACATTTTATATCATCATTTTCATGAACAATAGCAGGGTTATAGTGTAAAAATATAAGATTAGAAGTTTGCACTTGCCTGACATCATGACACTTACCGGATTCTTCCATGTTGCTCCTGATTGGCAGCCAGCAGGATCACATCACCATCAGCAGAAGAGGAGGAGGAAGGTAAGGTATGAAGAAGGCAGAAGTGGGGGTGGTAGGCAGCAGGAAAAAAAAATGTTTGTGACGTGCAAAAGTGGGTAATGGGGGTACAGGGGAAATGTGGATTGTGGTGATACACTGTGATAGTAGTGGGGGGTTATATATAATAAGACACATTATTGGAGACATATGCAATGAAGGTAAACCAATTAACCAAAGGACAGGCACACAGATGATACATTGGCACATTTGCTGGGCACAAAGAGTGAGACATACATACTGGATGGGGTGAATTAAGAAATACACCCTGGGTGATGGGGAAAGTAGTGCAGATCGCTAAACACTAAACAGAGATCTAAAGGGAGTGAAGCAGAGTTGCTCAGGCAAGAACTGATCACATAGTGGAGTACAAGTCCGGAGGCACAGGAAATGCTGTGCCCTTCTAGGAAACAGGGTTCTCATAAACTATCTGCCTATAGCAATAGGCAGTGCAGAATGCGGGCAGTTGTTGATTGTGAATGGAGGTGTATACCTGCTGGCACCCTTGTCATTTTTGCACCACCTACTAATAACTGTGGTAAAAAAAATTTTGAGCCATAGGTTCCTACGTGAGCCAACATGTTGGCACCAAGACATACTTGCTTATTTTTCTAGAGGTCTGTCAGGATTCAGCCTGGGATCGTCCATTACTCACCGCAGCATCGGCTTTCCCTGACTAGCCGTGCGGTCAGACGCCAGGTGCAGTGGCGGGTGACACACTGAGTATGATCCCCAAGGCTCTGTTGACTACCACGCAATTTTCCATATCGGAGTTCCCACAGCGGCGATCATGGGGACAGCCATATTGTCTGTCTCACCTGACCGGACCCTCCATCAATGGTAGTCTGGTAACCTCTCAACTGACACTGTCCTCCAATGGACAGCTACCTAAGGGTATAAAGCAGGACTCCAGTAAACAGGAAGTCACCTGAACTTCTCTTCTCCAGTAGCTGCTAACTTCGGATTGCTGTTCAGGGCTCTACGCTGCTGTATCCTCAGTGCACTGCACCAGTCTCTGTGATATTCTCCATTGATATTCAGCATCGGTCACTACCGATATTCTCCAGTGGTATTTACCATCAGTCGTTACTTATATTTTCCAGTGATATTCAACATCGGTCACTACTGATATTCTTCAGTGATATTCAACATCAGTCACTACTGATATTCTCCAGTGGGAATCGGTATGAAATACCGCCGGCCGCATGGTCGACAACAGCAGAGTTCCCGGCAGCGGAAGCCCGACAGCGCTGGAAATCCCGATCGTGGATGGGTAAGTACTAACTAACCTCCCCCCAAGTGCCTCACCCTAATCCCCCCTCTAAGTGCCTAACCCTAACCCCCCCCTTCCCCGCTGCCTAAACCTAAGTCCCCCGGGGGCTGCCTAACCCTAACCCTCCCTCCCCCTAGCCTAACCCTAACCCTCCCGGGGGGGTGCCTAACCCTAAGTCCCCCCCGGGTGCCCTAAACCTAACCCTCCCCCCCGTGGCTATCCGCTCGCGGCGCCCGGCATCTCTTCAATCGGGAAATGTGAGGCATCTACATCTAGACGCCCGGCATTTCATCCCTCGCCGGGATATGACAGTCGGGAAGCCGGCTGCCGGTATTGAGGCAGCCGGCTTCCCGGTTGTATACCCTCCAGTGATATTCAGCATCGGTCACTATCGATACTCTTCAGTGATATTCAGCATCAGTCACTACCGATACTTTCCAGCGGTATTCAACATCGGTGACTACCGATACTCTTCAGTGATATTCAACTTCAGTCACTACCGATATTTGTCAGTGTTATTCTATATCGGTCCCTACCGATATACTTAGGTGATTACCAATATTCTCCACTGATAATCTCCAGTCATTCAGTTGTCTTTCTTATCTCTCTGTCAGTTGCAAATTCCTGGGTCCCTGACTAGGGGCCGTGAAATGCTCATTGGGCGCATCTAAAACCCATTTTCCAATTGGAGGTGTCACTGGTGAAAACCACCAAAGAGTTAGACTCCCCGCCTCTGGTCAGGTCTCGTCAAAACCCAAAATTAGCTAATGAGGAAGTCATACATAATTCCTCCTTGTCTACTACTGCCTCCCCCCTAGTCACCATGACTACCAGTGTTCTGACAGAGGACCTCAAGGGCCAGGTTGTGACAAGGTGTATTGAATTAAATGCATGTCTAGCTCCACCCATGAGGCATAATTGGTGTTGTGATGGGTATGTCCAGCACAGGGGCGTATCTATAATGGGTACACATGAGCCCCTGGGTATAAGGGTTCCCACATTGCACACCCTGCACCCATTTATTCAATACTTACCTCTCCAGAGTCCCACATCGACGGTAGCAGCACTGTGTAAATCACCAGCAAAATGGCCATTTTCTCACTGTTTTGTGCATACGCAGTAGGGAAATCGCTGGGAAAATAGCTACCGTGCAATTTCCTCTGTGACTTGTGCATGTGCAGTAGACTCTGGCATAGCACTAGAGTCTACTCTAGTGCACGGAGTCTAAGGCGCTCAGGCTCTGAATCAGGGCTGTCCCTCCTCCTTTTTGGAGCGGCCTCCTGGCCGCTCGCATAACTGTGGGTGACCACCCACAGCTATAGCGAGCAGCCAAAATGATGGTCGCAATGGTCAAGATCATCGCGACCATCGGGCTTGCGACGAGACCCTTGCGGTAGGGTCTCGCTGCCGCAAGCCCTGGAGTGCTTTTGGCTCTATCAGAGCCAAAAGCACTCCCACTGACATCACTAGCGATGTCAGTGGGCCGGCGCCAGACGGCAGGCGTTCCCATGGGAACGCCTGCGTCTGGGCAGCCACGCCCCGGCACGCCTACCAAAGGAGGCGAGCTGTCAATCACCATCGACAGCACGCCCCCTTTGGTGCGAGACCCATAACGACAGTTTGGCCATTGTTATTCGGGTCTCGCGCATGCGCACGTGCCAACTACATCCCTTTTATATAGGTTGTTATTTCTAACTTGTACATGCAAACATTGAAATGGAAAATGATTACCAGCAAACAACTGGAAAGATTACAGGGAATTGGAATCCTTATAAACCTCTGGTTGGGTCCTGGAAGCCCTATGGAGCTTTCTATAACACTGATTTCAACTCCATCTGCAACTCTGGACTCTCTCTGGACCTCTGGCAGATTGTATGGATCACTCTCAGTGGCTCCTCTTCTCCTTCTGTGCAGTTGAGAGCTTGGTCAGGGGTTTACAAGTTTTTTTTAAAAAAAGTACAGTATTCTTCCCCTTTAAAACAAAATGTAATATATATTTAAATAAATGTAATTGACTAACTGCTTCCTACATAGAGCAGTGGTAGGGAGCACAGGGAACTGAGCTTACGCAAATGTAAAATTGGCAGAACAAATAGTTATAATTAAATGTTTTGGAATTAAATTAATCTAGAGATGTAATTTTTATTGCACCCATTTAAAACAAGTAGTCATATTTAATTGGAGTCAAAGGTCTAAATAAAAAAAAGTTCTGTTAGAAAACACAGGATTATCTTGGCATGCAGAAACTAGGTAAAAAAAAACTTCAAAAGACTGCTTTGGGCACAAGTTTTATTCAATATAATAATTGGTCCCTGATCTAAATTAGGTAATTGTGCTCCATGCTGTCTTGTGTTGTCGCCGCCCCGTAAACCACCACCCAAAAATGAATGTACAGTGACTTAGAAATATGCCTAATGCAGAATCAAAGACTCTGATGTAAGCAAGAGAGCATACAGGTAATGAATAATTATCACAAGAGAGTAGGAGCTGCTGGCAAAGTTTCTGTTTTAACTGCACCTTCGTCCACATACTACAGCATCCAGAGAGCTTCCACTATACTGTCTTAAGGTCTGTATTTCCCAACCATTGGTCAGCACAAGATTAATCATAGTTGTGAGGTTTTAGTGAGTGCCCTAGCCATTGTGCAGTTATCCAATGTTAAAAGACACTTTTTGGGGGTACTGTACAGTCTAATTTCCCTACTTTTAATGCAGTTGAAACCAGGAAAAATTACCGCGGGGTAAGTGCTTTAAGTTAAGGTGTAGTAAACCAATATTTTAGCACAGCTAATTATAAGTTACAATAACTTAATTTACTCAGCAATTATGCAAAAGTGGAATGAATACTTAAACCTGGACCATAGTATGTACTCCTAACCTTCTCACGGTCAATAGAGATGGAAGCAGGTGAACAGGGGGAAGCATATCATCTTAATGGTGGTTGAGCAAGAAGATGCTGCAGAGGAGAAAGCAGACTAACAGTGGCCACCTACATCTTCCCAATGAGGGGTAGTTCAAATCCCGGCGCCGGCATCCCGATGGTAAGTATTGGGGATAGGAAGGGGGTTAGGGGTTAGGGTTAGTCACTAGGTGGGGTTAGGATTAGGCACTAAGGGGGAGAGCTAGGGTTAGGCACTAGGGGGGATGATTAGGTTTAGGTACTAGGGGGAGGTTATGTTTAGGGTGGGCTAGGTTTAGGGGTAAGTTGGGTTAGAGTACTTACCTGCCATTGTCAGCATTTTAACCCTGTTGGGATGCTGGCATCGGGATTCTGACCACCGGGATCCCAAGAGCCAGCATCCCGTACTCATCCCCTTCCCAACAGCAAGTGCCTTCCAAGCCTGAACAATTGTCAAGTTTTGGGGACATGTCTCAATCTCTGGCTGATTTTCAGCAAATACAGGGAGAATTTTATGCTGACAGAGACCAGGCAACTGGGCCATAATTCATCCCAATTTAGAAATACGGCAAGGGCTGATTAATTTGCATCATGCGCTACTACCACCCACAACAAAAGTGAGTGAAAGGGAGGCCGTGGCCGTGCAATCAAGTTGTTGTTATTTTTTTGTGAGCCAGCGTACGTGATATTATGATGAAAGAGTGAGGAACCATGGTGCGTGAGGAGCAGCCAGAACAGAAGAAGGTAGTAAGTAACTTGCATGTCTTGCAGATACGGGGACTTGCTAGGGTTATAGAGTGGAAGCGAGAGGCAAAGCAAGGCTGGGGAGACAAAAGCGGACTGGTTGGGGCTAGGTAGACACAGCAGGGCAGGAGAGACTGAAGGGTGCTGCACTGCTGTAGGGGTGAGGGAGACACTGCAGGGCTGGAAAGACAGAAGGGGACTGGCTGGGGTTAGGGAGACACCGCATGGCTAGAGGGACAGAAGGGGACTGGCTGAGGTTAGGGAGACACCACAGGGCTGGAGAGACAGAATGGTGTAACACTGCTGGCTGGAGTTAGGAAGACACTGTAGGGCTAAAGGAACAGAAAGGTGTAACAGTGCTGACTGGGGTTAGGAAGTCACTACAGGGCTGGAGAGATTTGACTAAAAAAAGTTTTGTGGGGGGGGGGCTGCTTATTTTGTCAGTCACGGGGCCCACAGTTTCTGATAGCAGTCCTGACAATCATATTAGTTATAGTAACTAAATGCAGACATAGCATTCCTGCTTCCAACACTTCATCTGTGAGATCTTGCTATAAATTACAATTTTATTCAAAGCATTTTAGTACAAGACATTGCTTCTATGATGGTTGCCTCAATCAAAAAGGCAAATTCAGCTGGGTGAATGAGTTCAAAATGCAGACATCTGTTTAGATAGCGGAAAATAATCATTACTTTGTATAAATTATAGGAAAAGAGCTAAAGATTTTATACCTTTATTAGATGGGATAAGACTGCCATCTACTGTCTTAGGCCCTCATTCAGAGCCGTTCGCTATTTGCGTTCGTTCGTTCAAGGGGTGGCTATACAAATGATCCGTTCGCACATTGCAGTCTGTTCACACCTCTAAGTCTGAACGAGCGAGCAAAACATACGCTCTTTTATTTCTTAAAAACGCCCCCTGGCCGCTCGCACCATACGTCATGTCCGCTATTTATTAGATTAATCGAGTACATCGAACAGGATATGAACTGCTCGCTATTCTTGTGGTTGGTTTTTTCAACCGCTATTTTGCGAGCAGTTCTGAGTTAAAAAAAACCAAGTGACGTGGTCATTGACGCTGCTATATTAATTATGCACACCCATAAAACGCCCGTTTTGACCTTTAAGCACGCCTGCGAACGGATCTCCACTCCCCGTTTTCAAGCACCTTCCCCTGTTACCACCCACATACGCCTCATTCTGTCACTCAAAATAGCAGGCACTCGCTATATTGCGTACAAATGTTTTTCGGCCGCACTGACTGGTTCGCGCATGCGTACTAAAAACCGTACGCATGCGCAGATGTGCGAACATCGCTCGGAACGAGCGTACTGCCGCTAGCGAGTGGCTCTGAATGAGGGCCTTAATTTGGTGTATTATTTCATTCTACATTAATATATACATCACACGTTTCTGTAAATTCAGTCATGCTCATAATGGATAATATATGTGTAACCCCCAAGGAATATCCCCAAGCCTGGGAAGGACTAATGTTACCTCCTATCTCTAGTGCATACCCTAAGACTGAAAAGGGGATAACACACCCTTTTTACTCTCTTAGGAATACCAAGGGTTAACATGGCTTCCAGGCAAAACAATGTTGCCAGATGCCTTGCTTGTTGCCTGCAGCTGATTGGGTGCCCTAAGGACAGGAAGCCCAGATATAGAATGTTACTCTGGATCTGCAGAAGGGGTAAGACAGCTCCTGCATAGGTTGGGAAGGGAGCAGATCCAGCATGGAGTGTATCAGCGAGGAGTGCTGAGAAGGAGAGCATGCGTGAGGCATTGGCCGGTGTGTGCAGCCACAGTAGCAGCTCAGCATGAAGCCTGTACTTTCCACATCAGCAGTGAGTGACGTGTATGCAGCCGAACCAAAGACTCGGGAGAAAGAGCATCAGCCGCTTGCACCCGGAACAACAGCTCAGCAGCACTATCCCTGCGGCGGGAGACCTGCAGAAGTGGCCGCAGCAGCCCTGAGACCCACTGGGTAGCGGTGGTCCAGTGGGTAGCAGTGGGAAGCCCGGCATCCTGCCTTCCAGCGAATCTGCGGTAAGGAGCCATACCGCGACTCGGGTAAGACAATCACCCCTCTGCTTGTGATCACCCCCATTGCCAAGGGACAATCCCCATAGTTGCCATAGTGGCATAAGCAGAAACACAGGTCACCTGAATAACACATTGCCTGGTATATACTGTAACCACAATAGCTGTCTGTGGACAAAATACATAGTGCTAGGGGAGCGGTATGACAGCCCGACACTGGAACAGATCCCGGCAGTGGCAGCCCGACAGCGTTGGAAATCCCGATCGTCCCTAGGTAAGTATTAACTAACCTACCCCCCTAACCCTAACCCTCCCTTAGGGGTGCCTAACCCTAACCTCCCCCCAGTGCCTACCCTAATCCCCCCTCTAAGTGCCTAAACCTAACCACCCCTTCCCCGCTGCCTAAACCTAAGTCCCCCGGGGGGGTGTCTAACCCTAACCTCTCCCCGGGGGTGCCTAACCCTAACCCTCCCTGCCCCTAGCCTAACCCTAACCTCCCGGGGGGGTGCCTAACCCTAAGTCCCCCCCGGCAGCCCTAAACCTAACCCTACGCCCCCCCGGCTGTCCGCACGCGGCGCCCGGCATCCCTTCGATCGGGATGCCGGGCGCCGGTCTCTCGGCATCAGTGAAATGAGCGGCATATACATCTAGATGCCAGGCATTTCACCCTCGCCGGGATATGACAGTCGGGAACCCGGCTGTCGTTATAATGTCAGCCGGCTTCCCGTTTGCATCACAGTGCTGGTAATCCAAAACTAACCTTTTATTTTGATGTGCTACTAAGATTCCAATCAGACTAGCCAGGAGGCTTCCCTGTCACACTGGACAAATTACTGTGAATTCAGTGCTTCAACCATAGCTTGGGAGGAGTAGTAAAAGGGAACAGCTCCACCTTGTGTCAAAGAGTAACATTGTAGGCTTGACTTTTCCCAATCATCTCCACTCCTTGAGTTATTACTATTATTATTATCAGTTATTTATATAGCACACACATATTCCACAGCGCTTTACAGAGAATATCTTACCATTCACATCAGTCCCTGCCCCAGTGGAGCTTACACTCTATACTCCCTATCACATGCGCACACACATACACTAGGGTTAATTTTGTGTTGGGAGCCAATTAACCTACCAGTATATTTTTGGAGTGTGGGAGGAAACCGGAGTACCCAGAGGAAACCCACTCCGCACAGGTATGGCCGTGGTGGGAATCGAACCCACGACCTCAGTGCTGTGAGGCAGTAACGCTAACCATTACACCGTCTGTGTTGTTATTACATGTTCACGTCAGATCAAAGGAGACTATTTGTCACGCGATTAATCGTCCTGCCATTTATTGCGTGGATGGGAGGTAAACAGCGTGAATTGCCATAAAGCTTAGCAATTCCTTTGCAAGTCACAAACTCACACCCTCTCGGGACCAAATTACCCTACTCACTGCCGTTTGAGGAAGTTATTGGCAACCATGGCAATGCACGCAGAACTTAAACACTCATATTTATGCATATGTATATATATATATATATATACACACACACACACTTATCGTTCCAATTGGTGAGTGGTTTAATGTGTTGGGTATTGAATTTACTACTGCATTGATTGGTGTGTTATGATAGTCATTAAGAGTACCAGAGTTAAAGTTCCGAAACAAGACTCTTCCACCCCTCTCACCTAGAACTGTTCATTCACACGTGAATTCCCAGTTAGTACCAACTTGCAATACAGCCTACCCAGGGAGTTACATATGCCAGATATACATACATACACATATATACACAGGGCCGTAACTAGGGTGGTGCGACATGTGCCATGGCACAGGGCACCACAGGGCAGGGTGCACTGTTCGTGCCTGTCAATTTTTGTTTAAAATCATTTTAACTTGTAGCTTCCTTTTCTTTTTTCCTCTGCATCTCCTGGCTGCCCCTATCTCCTCCATGGTCACTTCCCCAAGCACCTCCAGTCACATCCTCATTTATTTAACACACACAGCTATCTGCCCCACCGTCCTTAACACAGCCACCGATTCCAGACCCAGATGTTACAGCATACATGCCTACCCTCCCGGTTTTTCGGGTAACCCCCCGCACCCCCGGAAGGGTAGGCATTTCTCCTGCATTCTGCCCACTTCCTAGTGAAGTGGGCAGAATTAGGAGAATACCCGCGGCAATCGCGGGTCTCCGTGAAGGGGGCGGGGCTTAAGCTGTGATTCTGCACGAATCACAGCATTTGGCCCCGCCCCCTATGTAAATTGTGCCCAATCGTGGCAATTTTACCGTGAGGGGGTGGAGCTTAGTGACGCGAAACATCAAGCCCCGCCCCCATCGGCCCCCTGCTGCATCTCTTACCCGGGCTTCTCCCGGGAAGAGAATGTTAAAGGTAGGCAACCCTGTGTTACAGCACTCCTCGAGTACCCTTGCCGGTGAGTTTAGCTGTCGGCGCTGGATACATAAATGGAGCTCCACGCCATTGTTGCTTATACACTGCAAGTATCGCTCTTTCTATACCTTCAGTCAGTGATCTATGCTGCCGGCTGCAGGCTTGTACATGGCTGTTCAGATTGAAAAATCCTGCTGCAGGTATAACTCATCAGCTCTATCTCTAGAGCTGGTGAGTTATACTGCATAATTATTGTGTATCATCACTGCAGCCATTGGATTCACACTGTATTTGACAGTGACACCTGGATAACAGTTGTACAATGGGATTGGTACCTCTTCCTCATCATACAGGACAAATTAGGTTTGTTGTGGCCCTTACCCATGAGGCCAAAAAATAGGGGGGAGGCGGGTGCCATGCTCTTTCTGGCCCAGGGCACTAAAAAAATCTAGCTACGGCTCTGTATATACAAACACAAGGCACTGCAAAATGATCATTTTATTTATATATAGCTTTTCTCCTAAATGGATTCAAAGTGCTTTAGAATTGAAAAAGAAAAAACACATGATGCAATAATGTACAAAGGGACTGATTCAGAGCCGCTCGCAAAAAGCGAACGCTCGCTCTGAATCAGGGCGGGCGCTTGTTTTTTAAGTTGCGGCCTCCTGGACGCTCGCCCAACTCCCTAAATGGTTAGCTGCATCTCCTCTCTGGGCCTTTCCTTGAGAGGAGAATTGAAATGTCGACAAGTATGCAGTAGAAATATTAATTAGGTACAGGAGCAAGCAGAGGAGAGGCAGCCATCTTGGATGCACTGAAGCTATGAATGAATGGATAAAATCTGTAAATTATTTAAGAATCAGACAAAACCAAAGACAAATGTTAGATAGGGGTAGGCAGCCAAATAGCGCACACTCAAGTTATGCTTTTACAGAATAGTGGGATATGTTATTTAAAACTATGGTTACCACCTTTTTATTTTTAGATTCCCAGGCAGAGGGCATAGGTACAACCATTTTTTTCCTCAGATTTCAAGCTCAAACGTGCTCTATATGCACCTTAAATGCCTCAGAACCCCCTTATGCCGCTTTAAATGTCTTAGAGCCCCTCATGATCCATTATATATCTCAGATATCCCTCATGCCCTTTATATGTCAGACAAAAGGCCATATGCCTTTCAGTCACCAAGAAAATGGAACTACTGGCAGCTATAGGCACATCACCAAAGTGGTAGAAAATTAGATGTATGGAAAAAAATTTGTGCACAAAAAGCTTAGATACCAGATGTACAAGATGTGTCTTTTTGTCATCTATACCCTGCATTACATCACTGCATTACATCCTTGATCACTCCATATTCAGCAATACATCCTTGTACTCCCAAGACATAGCACTACATCCCTGAGCCGTCTATACTAAGTGCAACATCTCCATACTATTGAGCGGATTCTTGATTTGGGCGCATCTGTGACAACAGATGCAAATCCAGAATTAAACCGAGCTAGGCATGTATCTGAATCACAAAACATGGTTTGCGGAAGTGTTATATGATGTGTTCAAAGATGCATGTAAGTGCATGCGTAGTGTAGCTTTCGCAAACGGAGACTAACGTAAAGTAGTTTCTGTGCGTTGATAGGGCAGTGAGTATCAAGAAGCATGGAGTGACTGTCTCTAATAGGAATGTCAAGGCACTGTCATGGGCTTGAATATGAAACTCTGTGCGTATGGGAAAAGAACATCTGTTTCAGATGGATCTTTACAACTAGCATGGGATTGGTGCAAGTGATGACCATGGTAGCATCTATGGACACCAGAACAGTGGCCAGGATAGGCTTGCAGTTTCAGATGTAAGGTTTTGCAACTTAATTTGGGGGATTGTTGAATTTGCATATGAAAGTAAGTACAATGCCATGGCATAGTGGCTGCAGAAGTGTCTGACTCAGAATTGGCATTTATATTTCTGCACTACCACAATGACATCTCTATACCCTGCTGTACTACATCACTGACTCCTACATCTTTCCCTACACTGCACTTGGTCACAGACCCCCTATACCCTGCATTAAATTTCTGCACTTAAGGAGCAGATTCAGCAAGGATTGCTATTGCGATAGCAGTTGTGATTACGTAAGCAGTCTCACTGCGAAAATATGGTAATGATTGCAATCTCAATGCTGTCATAGCCAAACATAAGGACGCCCACTTTACCTTACACACATCCGTAATACCTTGCAAGTCCGAGTACAATCGGAGCCTCACGCACACTTGCACAAGGCCTGACCTTACTCAGAAATTGCTAACCTCATCACACGCAGTGAAAGCATCGCAATGGCTAATTTATGCACACCCTTGTAACAGCGTTCAAACGCACTGGCATGCCTGCGTTTGGGCCATCCACCCCCCTGTCACTACCGCCAAATTGTCACTTCCTGTTAATCACTCTGCGATGGTTCTGCATAGTCACTACAAACGCAGTCCCAATCGCTGCCAGATCTTCATGCACTGCGATGCATACGCATGCGCAGAACACAACAACCGGCCAATTGTGTGCATAAATGTATTTGCGATCAGCAATAAATCAGGCCATAAATCCCTACACTGCTTGACTAACTCCTATATATATAGCACAGCTTCCCGACACTACAAAACTGACACCATCTCAGAGAGTGACACCCAAATAGCAGACCTGCTCTGCTATTTGGGTGTCACAGCCTCGGATGGTGTCACTGAATGGCTAGCAGCGGTGATAATTGACGCGCACATGCTACCATCATCCATTACACACTCCCTGGTGATCCAAGAGGCTGGGGGCTTCCCAGCAGTTCTTAAACACTGCATTACGACAACAGGGCATGACATGCAGTAACACCCCCAAAATGGGATAACTCAGGGGGTGTGTCCTTTGGCGCACGTAAGGTCAGGAGGTGCCCCACCGGGTGTCACCACCCTGTGTGATGCCTCTGTTCTGAAGTACACCCCTGAGCTCGCTATAACCTGAACTAAGGGCCCGATTCAGACCCGCTCGCTAGATGCGTTCGCATGCACCCAGCATATGCAAAAATCCGGCACACCCCCAGCAAGGCAGGCGATCGCACGGCATGGCATAAGCATGCCCACTCTGTCTTGGCGTGAGATTGTTTTGTGTATGCAGACACCCACCAGGCTGTCTTAAGATGCTCACTAGCGCATGTCATCTCCAGGAAATGTATGAAACCATCGGTACCATCGATTACCATCGGATGCATACGCAATGCTTTTGGTTGACTATACCCTACCGCAGCCACTGCGAGCACTTCAGTGTAAAATTCAACCAGGTGACGTGTACTATGATGCTGCCTCTTAATTATGCACACCTCTGAAATGGCGTTAAGATGCTCGGGCACGCCTGCGTTCGCACCTCCACTCCCCCTTTTCTAGTGGCCAGTCCCTGTCACCACCCATGACTTCTCCTGTCACTCATTCTGTCGGCCAGTCTATGCGTGTGAGCATATGCTTCTCGAACGCTCGGACTAGTTCGCACACGTGCACTGTGATGCATACATGTGCGCAGAATGCAAAAATCATCTGCCAGCATGCAAACGCTTCCTAGCACTACAACATTATGGGGTACTAAGCCTTTGAGTGAGATAAAGTGGATGAAGATAAAGGAACTGATTCAGACCTGCTCGCTAGCAAGCGCTTGCTTGTGCTGGTGATGTTTGCAAATATGTGCATGCGAATAGTTTGCAGTTCGCGTGCGCAAACTAGTACAAGTGATCGGGATGCGCCCGCTTGCCCTGCAAAGACAGCCCAGTGGAATGAGTGACAGGAGAGGCCATTTGTGGGTGGTAACAGGGGCAGGGCAGTAGTAACGGGGGAGTGGAGTTGCGGACGCAGGCGTGCCTGAGTGTTTCAGTGCCGTTTCAGAGGCGTGCATAAGTAACCGGCAGGTTCATAGTACACGTCACCTGGTTGAATTATACACTGAAGTGCTCGCAGTGCTTGTGGTAGGGTACAGTCAACTGCAGGCGCTGCGGTCAGTTCCGATGGAACCCGATGTACCGATGGTTGTATATACTTCCTGGAGATGACGTCCGCAGTGGGCGTCTGAAAACACAAAGTGCTCGCTCGCCAAGACATAGTGGGCGTGCTTATACCTTGCCGTGTGAGCGCCTGCCTTGACGTCACTTAGCTGAATTTCCTTATGTTGGGAGCGATCGGCCGCATCTAGTGAGCGGGTCTGATTTAAGCCCAAAGTAGAAAGCAATCAGTTATTTACTGTCACTTTACAAGCTGTGTTTAAAACTAACAGTCAGGAGCTGATTGGTTTGTACTTTATCTCCATCCACTTTATCTCTCTCCAAAGCTTAGTAAATAGACCCCCTAAGACCTTTATACCTCTCTATATGATGCATTACATCACTGATCCCTTTATACCCTCCACTACATCATGGACCCTCTATACCCTATAATACACTGTGGGCCTGACTCAGACCCACTCGCGAGCGCTGAGCGCTCGCAAGTGGGTCGATGTTGGCCCAGTGCGCATGTGCACGATGGAGCCGGCTCCGTCGTGCGCACGCGCGAGACCCGGATAGCCACGGGCAAGCCGTTGCTCCGGGCAGTGCCAGATTAAGGTCCACATGGGCCTGGAGCTGAAATTTATGAAAGGCCTATTGTGTGCCACCACAGGGGGTGTGACCAGCCCTGCATAGGTGTTACTAGTTATGTGGATACATGACCAGTGCTGTGGATTTGTGGTCTGCACAGGGGATGTGGCTAGCACCATGGAGGGCATAGCTAGATAGCTAGCACCTACCTTTAACTACCTCAATCTCCCTCCCCTCTTCGCTTATATGAAACAAGCACTGCTTGTTATTTTATTGAACATTGCATAAAAAAAAAAAAGGACAAACTATGGTTGTTCTCCCCCGCCTTATCTACATGTTAATTCATGTGGGCTCATTCCCCTCTCATTTGAATATTCACTCATGTGCTTCATCCACTCGCCTGAATATCCATTTATGTTCCCCACCCGATCATATGTATGTCCAATCATGTGTTCTCAGCCCTACTCATCTGTATGTAAATTCATGTACCAGTCTTCCTGCTGCTATCCCCAATGTATTAATGCTCTCCCTGATGGAGAGGATGCACCGACACTTATGGGGGCATTGAGTTTTGGGGTTCCCCTACCTGAATATCATATAGTGGAGGAGGCAGTAGATCAGATGTGTGCTGCGTTAACTGAGCTTTAAGCCAGTTACTTGTTCCCCTACTACCTTTCCCTCCTTCCAAGGGTCTTGCAAGAACAGCCCAAGCAGCACCGCAGCCTCCCTACTGATGAAACAGCAGCCGGTCATTGTCTGACCAGTGTGATTCTGTGGCAAGCAGCTTAGTGTGCAGACAGTGCAGCACAGGAGTGCAGACAATGAACACCGATACTGCCATTGGCCCCTGATACAGACCCTTAACTATACATTTTTATGCCCTGGACCAAAAAGCACACCAGAGACATATTCACTGTCAGTGCAGACTGAGGTGTAATTGTTGCTGCCTATACAACACTTCCTCACCCCTCACCAAATACACCAACCGAAATACCTCTAGCCCATCCATCAATGCTGTATACAGTACTCCCTTCCCATTACTACTCTCAGATACCATTACTCAAATACTGAAATAGCTATCACTATCACTTCCCAAACCTACACCTCCTACAATTAAATAACCGTCCCTCACTCACAAAGACCTCTAGCGGTCCTCAACTCCAGTCCTCATTTACCACGAACAGGTCATGTTTTGTGGATTTCATTAATCATGCACAGGTGAGGTAATCTATTTTTCTGTGTATTGATCCAGCGCCAGATTGTGTGTGTGCAACAAATACAGTATTGGGATGATGAGAATAATACAGAACATACAAATAGAGGGGTGCATACAAATATAATTAAGGCCATAAGACGGGAAGGGGAAAAAAAACAGTAAGATGGAAAGAATACTCTAAATATAATATCTATTATGATTGTAGTAGTAATGTTAGTATAAAGAATATCTAAATATATTAACATCTGTATACAGCATTGATGGATGGGCTAGAGGCAGTGGCGGATCTAGACTTTACTTTTAGGGGGGGCGGTTTAAAAATAATACTAACTACCCCCCCCCCTGGATCCCCCCCACAATAATAATATGGTTCACAAGCAGGCTCCCCCCAGCCCCACATGTGTGCCAGACCCCCTGCCCTAGACCCCCACAATAATAATATGCTCATCAAGCAGGCTCCTCCAGTCCCACATGTCCAGCGGACCCCCCATATTAACAATATGATCCACAAGCAGGCTCCCTCCAGCCGCACATATGCACCAGACACCTCCCCCACATTAACAATATGAAGGGTGAGGGTATGGATACTGAGGGGGAGTTATAGGGAGCGTGAGGGGAGGGACACTAAGGGGGAATGGAGGGTGAGGATATGGGAACTGAGACGGATTACAGGGGGGGTGAGGGCAGGGACACTGATGTAACCAAATGTAACCGTGATAGATAGATAGATAGATAGATAGATAGATAGATAGATAGATAGATAGATAGATAGATAGATAGATAGTGGTCAAAGTGGGAATTTTGAAGTGGGGGTATGGAAAATATAGAAGTGGTGGCAGTGGTGCAAGTAGGAAAAATGAGCCAGTGGCAATATGAATGCGCACCGAAGGTGTGCAAAAAATGTGCGTGGCCACGTGCCACACGCCACTCATTTCTTGTCACTCTGGGAGCATTCCTCTCCATTTAATTTCAAGTACATCTTACCTATATGGTGGTTTCTCTGCAGCGGGGAACCTCTGAAGAAACTGATCCTCCCTGGGCAGATGGGGTCTTCAGTTGATATTCACTATTCACATAGGAGATGATATGGTTTGGAAGATGCCTGTTTGTGTAGGAATATAACCAATGTCAACAGAGGTTCAACCAGACTCGTGCTCCATGTCACAGGAAGTAAATAAAGCACATACGTTTTGTATGAAAAAAAAAAAATAATACACATTGGTACAGATAGGAAAAAAAAAGAAGCACACAGGCCGCCACAGGAAATAAATAACACACATAGGGGGCAGAGCTGGATTAAGACCTCATGGGGCACTAGGCAGCATACCAGTTTGGGGCCTCCCTAGTCAGATCAATGTATTATATATATGGATCCGACTAGCTACCCATGCAGAGCACATTTTTTAAGAACTTTCTGTGCTCTCGAAACCGGCAAACGAGGGGTCAAGAATATTCCTATAGAGGCCCTGATTCAGAGCCGGACGCTCTGACAGAACGCACGCTCTGAATCAGGGCCATCCCTCCTCATTTTTGGAGCGGCCAAAATGGCTTGCGACGAGACCCTTGCGGTAGGGTCTCGCTGCCGCAAGCCCTGGAGTGCTTTTGGCTCTATCAGAGCCAAAAGCACTCCCACTGACATAATTTGTGATGTCAGTGGGGTCGGCCCCAGACGGTAGGCGTTCCCAAGGGAACGCCTCCGTCTGGGCAGCCACGCCCCTGGCACGCCCACCAAAGGGGGTGTGCTGTCAATCACCATCGACAGCACGCCCCCTTTGTTGTGAGACCCATAACGACGGCTTGGCCGTCGTTATTCGGGTCTCGCGCATGCGCACGACGAAGCCGCCTCCATTGTGCGCATGCGCACTTGGGCAACATCGACCCGCTTTCGAGCGCTCAGCGCTCGCGAGCGGGTCTGAATCAGGCCCAGAGTCTATACCAATATTTTGAACATCTCATTTGCCAGGTTCGAGAGCACAGAAAGTGTTTGAAAAATGTGGTCTGCATGTGTAGCTGTGTCCCTCCCCTTTCATATGTCTCTCCTTCCTAGCCCTGTATCTCTGTCTTCTTCATGTATTTCTCTTGCTCACCTTTTCTCCCTATCTCTGTGTGGGAATGGGATTGAAATGCCGGCGGCTGTTTAGCTGTTCAAATCCCGACAGCAGATGCCCAACAGGAGGAGATCCCGACTGGGGTAGGTAAGTATCCTAACCCTCCCATGCCCCCCCCAACCTTCCTTTAGTGATGCCTAACCCTAACCTCCCCCTTAGTGCCTAACCTCCCCCCCAGGAGTGCCTAAACCTAACACCCATTCCCCGCACCCTAAACCTAACCCCCCAGGGGGGTTCCTAACCCTAAACTTCCCCCCGGTGGTGCCTAACCCTAAACCTCCCCCCCTAAGGGTGCCTAACCCTAGTCCCCCCCAAAAAAACCTAATGCTAAACCCGCAAGCCTCCCTAATACAGCCCGGCCCCCAACACTCCTGGGTTGTAGCAAGCCGAGCAGCGGATCACTGATGGGCTGCACTGCAAGGATCCGGAGCGTAGCTGTGTGGCCGGTCACTCTGCATGCAGGCTGTCTGTCTGCTTACCTGATCGGCGCTCAAGCCACGCTTCTGCTCTGAGCCTCAACTTTACAATATTTAAGAAAAAAAAAGAAGGGTAAAAAAATCCAGTACTCGAAGTGCCAGTATGTCATACCGGTGTATACCGACACACTTCAAGCACTAATATATATATATATATATATATATATATATATATATATAGTGCTTGTATATACATACATGCAGAGCAGTCATATATATTAAACATGTAAAGTAATTGCAGAGACCAGAACTCCCTACATGTACAGCTGTTCAGTGCCCTCAAATTGCCCTCAAATAAGTACTATAACCATAACAAAATGACCATACAACTGGCTGCTGCACTTTGTAGAATATATATATATATATATATATATATATATATATATATATATTAGGGGTGAGCGGGTTCGGATTTCTGAAATCCGAACCCCCCCGAGCCCCCCCGATCCGAGGCAGATCCGAGTCAGGCTCGACTTTTCCCGCCTGATCTGAAATCGAGGCAAAACGTCATCATCCCGCCTTCCGGGTCTCGCGGGTTTTATATCCTATATAAGGTACCCGCGTCGGCGCCATTTTCTCACTCGGCTGTGGACAGTGAAGAGGGAGGGTGGGAGTTAGGGCTGGCTGGGCTGTGTAGTGTAGTGTAGTGCAGAGTAGTGTTGTGCTGTGCTGTGCTGCTGTTGTCCATAGGGGCTGTGTCCACTACTTCAAAGTCCATAGGGGCTGGCTATGTTGTGCTGTGCTGCTGTTGTTAATAGGGGCTGTGTCCACTACTTCAAAGTCCATAGGGGCTGGCTGGACTGTGTTGTGCAGTCAGTTGTCCATAGGGGCTGTGTCCACTCCAAAGTCCTGTGCAGTGTCCCAGTCCTAAAGGGGTGCTGTAGTGTTGTCCAGGGGGTGCTCTGTTCGTCAGGGGTGCTCCCCCCAAGTGCTAAAAAAAAAATATTTTTTCTGTGTTTGTGAATTGTGTGTGCAGTAGCCGCACGTGCATCAACAAAGTAGTGCCAAGCGTGCGCCTGTGTCATAAGTAAAGGGCCGGCTGGCTTGACCGTTAAAGGGTGCTGTAACCCCCAAAGTACACTCCAAACCAAATAAAAAAATATTTTCTGTGTTTGTGAATTGTGTGCGCAGTAGCCGCACGTGCATCAACAAAGTAGTGCCAAGCGTGCGCCTGTGTCATAAGTAAAGGGCCGGCTGGCTTGACCGTTAAAGCGTGCTGTAACCCCCAAAGTACACTCCAAACCAAATAAAAAAATATTTTCTGTGTTTGTGAATTGTGTGCGCAGTAGCCGCACGTGCATCAACAAAGTAGTGCCAAGCGTGCGCCTGTGTCATAAGTAAAGGGCCGGCTGGCTTGACCGTTAAAGGGTGCTGTAACCCCCAAAGTACACTCCAAACCAAATAAAAAAATATTTTCTGTGTTTGTGAATTGTGTGCGCAGTAGCCGCAAGTGCATCAACAAAGTAGTGCCAAGCGTGCGCCTGTGTCATAAGTAAAGGGCCGGCTGGCTTGACCGTTAAAGGGTGCTGTAACCCCCAAAGTACACTCCAAACCAAATAAAAAAATATTTTCTGTGTTTGTGAATTGTGTGCGCAGTAGCCGCACGTGCATCAACAAAGTAGTGGCAAGCGTGCGCCTGTGTCATAAGTAAAGGGCCTACTGGCTTGACCGTTGAAGGGTGCTATAACCCCCAAAGTACACTCCAAACCAAATAAAAAAATATTTTCTGTGTTTGTGAATTGTGTGCGGAGTAGCCGCACGTGCATCAACAAAGGAGCAGCGCCAAGCGTGCGCCTTTGTCATAAGTAAAGGGCCGGCTGGCTTGACCGTTAAAGGGTGCTGTAACCCCCAAAGTACACTCCAAACCAAATAAAAAAATATTTTCTGTGTTTGTGAATTGTGTGCGCAGTAGCCGCACGTGCATCAACAAAGGAGCAGCGCCAAGCGTGCGCCTGTGTCATAAGTAAAGGGCCGGCTGGCTTGACCGTTAAAGGGTGCTGTAACCCCCAAAGTACACTCCAAACCAAATAAAAAAATATTTTCTGTGTTTGTGAATTGTGTGCGCAGTAGCCGCACGTGCATCAACAAAGGAGCAGTGCCAAGTGTGCGCCTGTGTCCCATAAGTAAAGAGCCAGCTGGCTCATTTCTTAAAGGGTGGTGTAGCCCACAAAGTGCACTAGTCTCCAGCAAAAATAAAAAAATATTTTCTGTGTTTGTGTGTGCCTTAGCCGCACGTATATATCAAATCGATATAACATAAATGGAGGACCAAACTTTCTCCGATAAAAATAAAATAGAGAAAGCTCAAGAACCACTTCCTCCTAGTGCTGAAGCTGCTGCCACTAGTCATGACATAGACGATAACATGCCATCAACGTCGTCTGCCAAGGCCGATGCCCAATGTCATAGTAGAAGCCACATACAATCCCAAATGACAAAGTTCAGGAAAATGACCTTAAAAAAAACATTTAAATCATCTGAAGAGAAACGTAAACTTGCCAATATGCCATTTATGACACAGAGTGGCAAGGAACGGCTAAGGTCTTTCCCTATGACTAGTGTGTGTCATACTAGTATGACTAGTATGTTCATGACTAGTGGTTCAGCTTCACATGACGATGGAAGCCCTCCTCCCGCTAAAAAAATCAAACGAGATAAGCTGGCAAAAGCACAGCAAAGAACTGTGCGTTCTAAGAAGATATCACAAATCCCCAAGGAGAGTCCAAGTGTGGTGGCGGTTGCGATGCCTGACCTTCCCAGCACTGGACAGGAAGAGGTGACTCTTTCCACCATTTGCACGCCCCCTGCAAGTGCTGAAAGGAGCACCCACAGTCCAGTTGCTGATATGCAAATGGAAGATGTCACTGTTGAAGTACAACAGGATGAGGATACTGGTGTAGCTGGCGCTGAGGAGGAAGTTGGCGAGGAGGATTCTGATGGTGATGTGGTTTGTTTAAATCAGGCTCCGGGGGAGACAGTTGTTGTCCGTGGGATGAAAAAGCCCATCACGGTCACGCCTGGGCAGAAGACCAAACATTCCACCTCTTTGGTCTGGCAATATTTCTATCCAAATCCAGACAACAACTGTCTTGCCATATGTACCATATGTAAAGGTGGAATAAGTAGGGGTAGGGACGTTAACCACCTAGGAACATCCTCCCTTATACGGCACCTGCAGCGCGTTCATAATAAGTTACTGTCAAGTTCAGAAACTTTGGCTAAGACCGTAAGCAGTCCAGGGACACCTAAATCCCGTTGTCCTGTTGTATCCAAGCGCCTGCAAACCACACCGTCAACTCCCTCCTCATCAATTTCCTCCTTAGTCAGGATCGGAAGTAGTCCTGCAGGCCATGTCACTGGCATGACTGACTCTCCTATCCGGGATTCCTCCGGAGGATCCTGCATTGCTACGCCTCCTGCTGCCACTGCTGCTGTTGCTGCTGCTGCTGGGAGTCGTTCATCATCCCAGAGAGGAAGTAGGAACACCACTACTTTTACTAAACAATTGACCCTCCAACAGTCCTTAGCGAGGAGGATGAAGTACGACAGCAGTCATCCTGAAGCAAAACGTATAACTGAGGCCTTGACTGCTATGTTGGTGTTAGACGTGCGTCCGGTATCCGCCATTAGTGCAGTGGGATTTAGACAATTGATTGAGGTAGTGTGTCCCTGGTTCCAAATCCCGTCTAGATTCCACTTCACTAGGCAGGCGATACCAAGACTGTACAGAAACGTCAGAAAAAGTGTCCTCAGTGTCCTGAAAAATGCCGTTGTACTCAATGTCCACTTAACCACGGACATGTGGACAAGTGGAACAGGGCAGACTAAGGACTATATGACTGTAACAGCCCACTGGGTAGATGTATCACCTTACGCAGCAACAGCAGCAGCGTCACCAGTAGCAGCATCTCAGAAACGCCAGCTCGTTCCAAGGCAGGCTACGCTGTGTATCACCGGTTTCAGTAAGAGGCACACCGCCGACAACCTCTTAGAGAAACTGAGGGAAATCATCGCCCAGTGGCTTACCCCACTTAGACTCTCCTGGGGATTTGTGATATCTGACAACGCCACCAATATTGTGCGGGCATTACATCTGGGCAAATTCCAGCACGTCCCATGTTTTGCTCACACAATAAACTTGTTGGTGCAGAATTTTCTGAAAAGCGACAGGGGCGTGCAGGAGACGCTTTGGGTGGCCCGAAAAATTTCTGGCCACTTTCGCCATTCAGCGACTGCGTGCCGAAGACTGGAGCGCCAGCAAACACTCTTGAACCTGCACCTCCATCACCTGAAGCAAGAGGTTGTGACGCGGTGGAACTCAACCCTCTATATGCTTCAGAGGAGGGAGGAGCAGCAAAAGGCCATACAAGCCTATACATCCACCTATGACATAGGCAAAGGAGGGGGTATGCACCTGACTCAAGCGCAGTGGAGAATGATTTCCGCGTTGTGCAAGGTTCTCCAGCCCTTCGAACTTGCCACACGTGAAGTCAGTTCAGACACTGCCAGCTTGAGTCAGGTCATTCCCCTCATCAGGCTTTTGCAGAAGCAGCTGGAGAAAGTGAAGGAGGAGCTAAGATGGAGCAATTCCGCTCGGCATGTGGGACTTGTGGATGAAGCCCTTCATTCGCTTTGCCAGGATTCCAGGGTGGTCAATCTGTTGAAATCAGACCACTACATTTTGGCCACCGTGCTCGATCCTAGGTTTAAAGCCTATGTGGTGTCTCTCTTTCCGGCCGACACAAGCCTGCAGAGGTGCAAAGACCTGCTGGTGAACACACTGTCAGCTGAAGCGGAATGTGACACGTCAACAGCTCCTTCTTCATTTTCTCCCGCAACTGGGGCTGCCAGGAAAAAACTTAGCTATCCTAAGCAACCCGCTGGCGGTGATGCAGGGCAGGCAGGACCAAGTTTGGACATCTGGTCTGGACTGAAGGACCTGGCAACAATTTCTGACATGTCTACTGTCACTACATATGATACTTTCACCATTGACAGAATGGTGGAGGATTATATAGGTGACAGCATCCAAGTAGGCATGTCAGACAGTCAATACCTGTACTGGCAGGAAAAAGAGGCAATTTGGAGGCCCCTGTACAAACTGGCTCTATTTTACCTGAGTTGCCCCCCCCCCTCCAGTGTGTACTCCGAAAGAGTGTTTAGTGCAGCCGGGAACCTTGTCAGCGAAAGGCGTAGGAGGTTGCTTCCACAAAATGTGGAGAAGATCATGTTCATCAAAATGAATTATCAACTCTTCCAGGGAGACCAGCCTCCAGAACGTACAGAGGGACCTGTGGTGGTGGATTCCAGTGGGGACGAGTTAATACTCTGTGAGGATGAGGATGTACACAACACTGAAGAGGGAGAGGAAGCGGTGGATGAGGAGGATGAGGACGACATCTTGCCTCCGTAGAGCCAGTTTGTGCAGGGACAGATTAATTGCCAGCTTGTTTTGTGGGGGCCCAAATGAACCAATCATTTCAGCCACAGTCGTGTGGCAGACCCTGGCGCTGAAATGATTGCTTTGTTAAAGTGTGCATGTCCTGTTTATACAACACTAGGGTGGGTGGGAGGGCCCAAGGACAATTCCATCTTGCACCTCTTTTTTTTCTTTGCATCATGTACAGTTTGGGGCCTAGTTTTTCAAACTGCCATCCTGTCTGCCACTGCAGTGTCACTCCTAGATGGGTTACGTGTTTGTGCCGCCCACTCGTGTCGCTTAGCATAGTCATCCAGCTACCTCGGTGCAGCCTTTTGGACATAAAAACACTATTGTGAGGCGTGAGGTGTTCAGAATAGACTGGAAATTAGTGGAAATTAAGGTTATTGAGGTTAATAATAGCATAGGAGCAGAAAAACCAACACATTCGGTGATTTTAGCTGTTTTTATGCTTTTTTAAAAAAAAATACAGATCGAAAACACAAAACCCAGAACCCAAAACACGGAAGGGTGGTTTTGGCAAAACCAATCCAGTTCCAAAACACGAAGAAAGATCCAGATCCAAAACCAAAACACAAAACACGAAAAGTGGCCGGTGCACACCCCTAATATATATACATATATATATATATATATATATATATATACACACACACATACATACTATATATATAATATACACACACACACATACTAGGGGTCTGCACCGGCCACTTTTCGTGTTTTGTGTTTTGTTTTGGATCTGGATCTTTCTTCGTGTTTTGGATCTGGATTGGTTTTGCCAAAACCACCCTTTGGTGTTTTGGGTTCTGGGTTTTTTGTGTTTTGGATCTGTATTTTTTTTTTTCTAAAAAGCATAAAAACAGCTAAAATCATAGAATGTGTGGGTTTTTCTGCTCCTATGCTATTATTAACCTAAAAAACCTTAATTTCCACTAATTTCCAGTCTATTCTGAACAGTTTTTATGTCCAAAAGGTTGCACCGAGGTAGATGGATGACTATGCTAAGAGATATGAGTAGGCGGCACAAACACGTCGCCCATCTAGGAGTGACACTGCAGTGGCAGACAGGATGGCAGTTTGAAAAACTAGGCCCCAAACAGTACATAATGCAAAGAAAAAAAAGAGGTGCTAGATGGAATTGTCCTTGGGCCCTCCCACCCACCCTAGTGTTGTATAAACAGGACATGCACACTTTAACAAACCAATCATTTCAGCACCAGGGTCTGCCACACGACTGTGGCTGAAATGATTGGTTTGTTTTGGCCCCCACAAAACAAGCTGGCAATTAATCTGTCCCTGCACAAACTGGCTCTATGGAGGCAAGATGTCATCCTCATCCTCCTCATCCACCGATTCCTCAACCTCTTCAGTGTTGTGTACATCCTCATCCTCACAGAGTATTAACTCATCCCCACTGGAATCCACCACCACAGGTCCCTCTGTACGTTCTGGAGGCTGGTCTCCCTGGAAGAGTTGATAATTAATTTTTATGAACATGATCTCCACATTTTGTGGAAGCAACCTCCTACGCCTTTCGCTGACAAGGTTCCCGGCTGCACTAAGCACTCTTTCAGAGTACACACTGGAAGGGGGGCAACTCAGGTAAAATAGAGCCAGTTTGTACAGGGGCCTCCAAATTGCCTCTTTTTCCTGCCAGTACAGGTACGGACTGTCTGACATGCCTACTTGGATGCTGTCACCGATGTATTCCTCCACCATTCTGTCAATGGTGACAGTATCATATACAGTGACAGTAGACGTGTCAGAAATTGTTGCCAGGTCCTTCAGTCCGGACCAGATGTCCAAACTTGGTCCTGCCTGCCCTGCATCACTGCCAGCGGGTTGCTTAGGATACCTAAGTTTTTTCCTGGCAGCCCCAGTTGCGGGAGAAAATGAAGAAGGAGCTGTTGACGTGTCACGTTCCGCTTCAGCTGACAGTGTTTTCACCAGCAGGTCTTTGCACCTCTGCAGGCTTGTGTCGGCCGGAAAGAGAGACACCACATAGGTTTTAAACCTAGGATCGAGCACGGTGGCCAAAATGTAGTGGTCTGATTTCAACAGATTGACCACCCTGGAATCCTGGCAAAGCGAATGAAGGGCTTCATCCACAAGTCCCACATGCCGAGCGGAATTGCTCCGTCTTAGCCCCTCCTTCACTTTCTCCAGCTGCTTCTGCAAAAGCCTGATGAGGGGAATGACCTGACTCAAGCTGGCAGTGTCTGAACTGACTTCACTTGTGGTAAGTTCGAAGGGCTGGAGAACCTTGCACAACACGGAAATCATTCTCCACTGCGCTTGAGTAAGGTGCATACCCCCTCCTTTGCCTATGTCATAGGTGGATGTATAGGCTTGAATGGCCTTTTGCTGCTCCTCCATCCTCTGAAGCATATAGAGGGTTGAGTTCCACCGCATCACAACCTCTTGCTTCAGGTGATTGCGGGGCAGGTTCAAGAGTGTTTGCTGGTGCTCCAGTCTTCGGCACGCAGTCGCTGAATAGCGAAAGTGGCCAGAAATTTTTCAGGCCACCCAAAGCGTCTCCTGCACGCCCGTCGCTTTTCAGAAAATTCTGCACCACTAAGTTTATTGTGTGAGCAAAACATGGGACGTGCTGGAATTTGCCCAGATGTAATGCCCGCACAATATTGGTGGTGTTGTCAGATATCACAAATCCCCAGGAGAGTCTAAGTGGGGTAAGCCACTGGGCGATGATTTCCCTCAGTTTCTCTAAGAGGTTGTCGGCGGTGTGCCTCTTACTGAAACCGGTGATACACAGCGTAGCCTGCCTTGGAACGAGTTGGCGTTTCTGAGATGCTGCTACTGGTGACGCTGCTGCTGTTGCTGCGTAAGGTGATACATCTACCCAGTGGGCTGTCACAGTCATATAGTCCTTAGTCTGCCCTGTTCCACTTGTCCACATGTCCGTGGTTAAGTGGACATTGGGTACAACCGCATTTTTCAGGACACTGAGGACACTTTTTCTGACGTTTCTGTACAGTCTCGGTATCGCCTGCCTAGTGAAGAAGAATCTAGACGGGATTTGGAACCGGGGACACACTACCTCCATCAATTGTCTAAATCCGACTGCACTAATGGCGGATACCAGACGCACGTCTAACTCCAACATAGCAGTCAAGGCCTCAGTTATACGTTTTGCTTCAGGATGACTGCTGTCGTACTTCATCCTCCTCGCTAAGGACTGTTGGAGGGTCAATTGTTTAGTAAAAGTAGTGGTGTTCCTACTTCCTCTCTGGGATGATGAACGACTCCCAGCAGCAGCAACAGCAGCAGCGGCAGCAGTAGGCGTAGCATTGCAGGATCCTCCGGAGGAATCCCGGATAGGAGAGTCAGTCATGCAAGGGTCATGGCCTGCAGGACTACTTCCGATCCTGGCTAAGGAGGAAATTGACGAGGAGGGAGTTGACGGTGTGGTTTGCAGGCGCTTGGATACAACAGGACAAAGGGATTTAGGTGTCCCTGGACTGCTTACGGCAGGGGTTCCCAACCACGGTCCTCAAGGCACACTAACAGTCCAGGTTTTAAGGATAGCCATAGTTGAGCACAGGTGACTTAATTAGTACCTTAGTTATTTTGATTAAACCATCTGTGCTTAAGCATGGATATCACTAAAACCGGGACTGTTAGTGTGCCTTGAGGACCGAGGTTGGGAATCACTGGCTTACGGTCTTAGCCAAAGTTTCTGAACTTGACAGTAACTTTTTATGAACGCGCTGCAGGTGACATATAAGGGAGGATGTTCCTAGGTAGTTAACGTCCCTACCCCTACTTATTTCACCTTTACATATGATATATATAGCAAGACAGTTGTTGTCTGGAATTGGATAGAAATATTGCCAGACCAAAGAGGTGGAATGTTTGGTCTTTTGCCCAGGCATGACTGTGATGGCCTTTTTCATCCCACGGACAACAACTGTCTCCCCCGGAGCCTGATTTAAACAAACCACATCACCATCATTATCCTCCTCGCCAACTTCCTCCTCAGCGCCAGCTACACCAGTATCCTCATCCTGTTGTACCTCAACAGTGACATCTTCAATTTGCATATCAGCAAGTGGACTGTGGGTGCTCCTTTCAGCACTTGCAGAGGGCGTGCAAATGGTGGAAAGAGCCACCTCTTCCCGTCCAGTGCTGGGAAGGTCAGGCATCGCAACCGCCACCACATTTGGACTCTCCTTGGGGATTTGTGATATCTTCTTAGAATGCACAGTTCTTCGCTATGCTTTTTGCCAACTTAACTCGTTTGATTTTTTTAGCGGGATGAGGGCTTCCATCATCATGTGAAGCTGAACCACTAGTCATGAACATAGGGATAGACCATAGCCATTCCTTGCCACTCCGTGTCGTAAATGGCATATATTGACAAGTTTACGTTTCTCCTCAGATGATTTAAATGTTTTTTTTAAGGTCATTTTCCTGAACTTTGTCATTTGGGATTGTATGTGCCCTCTACTATGACATTGGGCATCGGCCTTGGCAGACGACGTTGATGGCATGTTATCGTCTATGTCATGACTAGTGGCAGCAGCTTCAGCACTAGGAGGTAGTGGTTCTTGATCTTTCCCTATTTTATTTTTATCGGAGAAAGTTTGGTCCTCCATTTATGTTATATTGATACATACGTGCGGCTAAGGCGCACACAAACACAGAAAATAATTTTTTATTTTTGTTGGAGACTAGTGCACTTTGTGGGTTACACCACCCTTTAAGAAATGAGCCAGCTGGCCCTTTACTTATGGGACACAGGCGCACGCTTGGCGCTGCTCCTTTGTTGATGCACGTGCAGCCACAGTGCACACAATTCACAAACACAGAAAATATTTTTTTATTTTGTTTGGAGTGCACTTTGGGGGCTACAGCACCCTTTAACAGACAAGCCAGCCGGCCCTTTACTTATGGGACACAGGCGTACGCTTGGCGCTGCTCCTTTGTTGATGCACGTGCAGCCACAGTGCACACAATTCACAAACACAAAAAATATATATTTTTATTTTGTTTGGAGTGCCCTTTGGGGGTTACAGCACCCTTTAACGGTCAAGCCAGACGGCCCTTTACCTATGACACAGGCGCATGCTTCGCGCTACTTTGTTGATGCACGTGCGGCCACAGTGCACACAATTCACAAACACACAAAATATTTTTTTATTTTGTTTGGAGTGCCCTTTGGGGGTTACAGCACCCTTAACGGACAAGCCAGCCGGCCCTTTACTTATGGGACACAAGCGCACGCTTGGAGCTGCTCCTTTGTTGATGCACGTGCAGCCACAGTGCACATAATTCACAAATTACAGCACCCTTTAACGGTCAAGCCAGCCGGCCCTTTACTTATGACACAGGTGTAAGCTTGGCACTACTTTGTTGATGCTACTGCGCACACAATTCACAAACATAGAAAAAATATTTATTTTTTTTGCACTTGAGGGGAGCACCCCTGACGGACAGAGCACCCCCTGGACAACACTACAGCACCCCTTTAGGACTGGGACACTGCACAGGACTTTGGAGTGGACACAGCCCCTATGAACAACTGACTGCACAACACAGTCCAGCCAGCCCCTATGGACTTTGGACTGGAGGAGTGGACAGCCCCTATGGACAACAGCAGCACAGCGCAGCACAGCACAACTCTACACTGCAGTACACTACACTACACTACACAGCCCAGCCAGCCCTAACTCCCACCCTCCCTCTTCACTGTCCACAGCCGAGTGAGAAAATGGCGCCGACGCAGGTACCTTATATAGGATCCAAAACCCGCAAGACCCGGAAGGCGGGATGATGACGTTTTGCCTCGATTTCAGATCAGAGTCAAGCGGGAAAAGTCTAGCCTGTCTCGGATCGGCCTCGGATCGGGGGGGCTCGGGGGGGTTCGGATTTCAGAAATCCGAACCCGCTCACCCCTAACGCATACCTGATAACTGTCGGTAGTGCCTCCTCTCTACATCGGGATTTATGACATGCACCTGGCCTATCATGCTCTCCAACTGAGGTTTTTTTCCTTCTGCTCCACGGGAAGTTTCTGTCCTCCCTGAGTTCGCCATTCTGTGTGCTGGCTGGCTTGCTGCTGCTCCTCCGGCTCCATGGCACTTCTTCACAGGCAGGCACACACAGAAAGCATCGCGCACTTACCCAGGGAAAAGCCTGTTGCTTACAGCCTGGGGACGGTGGAGCTACTCGGCAGAACCAGATAGTCTTAGCTTCAGCGCTGGTATGCTTACCAGGCAGGCCACGCCCCGGTGGCTGGCATGCGGCTGTAATTGCGATAAAAAAAAAAAAATCGGGCAGGAGGTTAATGGGTGGTCTGGTTTCGCCTATATGCGCACGCCGCACCTGCACTGCTGATGAGAGGCAGCAGCCGTGCTAGCGGCTGCCCGGCTGAGTCTGTGTGTGGGTGGGGCTTTTGGGAATTGGGGTTTTGTGTACGGGGGGCGATCGTCCTGGATCCGCCACTGGCTAGAGGTATTTCGGTTGGTGTATTTGGTGAGGGGTGAGGAAGTGTTGTATAGGCAGCAACAATTACACCTCAGTCTGCACTGACAGTGTATATGTATCTGGTGTTCTTTTTGGTCCAGGGCATAAAAATGTATAGTTAAGGGTCTGTATCAGGGGCCAATGGCAGTATCGGTGTTCATTGTCTGCACTCCTGTGCTGCACTGTCTGCACACTAAGCTGCCTGCCACGGAATCATACTGGTCAGACAATGACCGGTAGCTGTTTCATCAGTAGGGAGGCTGCGGTGCTGCTTGGGCTGTTCTTGCAAGACCCTTGGAAGGAGGGAAAGGTAGTAGGGGAACAAGTAACTGGCTTAAAGCTCAGTTAACGCAGCACACATCTGATCTACTGCCTCCTCCACTATATGATATTCAGGTAGGGGAATCCCTAAACTCAATGCCCCCATAAGTGTCGGTGCATCCTCTACATCAGGGAGAGCATTAATACATTGGGGATAGCAGCAGGAAGACTGGTACATGAATTTACATACAGATGAGTAGGGCTGAGAACACATGATTGGACATACATATGATCGGGTGGGGAACATAAATGGATATTCAGGCGAGTGGATGAAGCACATGAGTGAATATTCAAATGAGAGGGGAATGAGCCCACATGAATTAACATGCAGATAAGGCGGGGGAGAACAACCATAGTTTGTCCTTTTTTTTTAATGCAATGTTCAATAAAATAACAAGCAGTGCTTGTTTCATATAAGCGAAGAGGGGAGGGAGATTGAGGTAGTTAAAGGTAGGTGCTAGCTATCTAGCTATGCCCTCCATGGTGCTTGCCACATCCCCTGTGCAGACCACAAATCCACAGCACTGGTCATGTATCCACATAACTAGTAACACCTATGCAGGGCTGGTCACACCCCCTGTGGTGCCACACAATAGGCCCTTCATAAATTTCAGCTCCAGGCCCATGTGGACCTTAATCTGGCACTGCCTCTATTTGTATGTTCTGTATTATTCTCACCACCTCAATACTGTATTTGTTGCACTAAGTCCTCCACCCGCCTATATCCCATCTGTATGTTCTCTATTGTGCCCCTCCTCACTGCATAACCATTATTGTACGTCTCCCTCCTTCACTGTATATAGATTATTGTGCCAGAGCCGTCTTCTCTATATAGAAAAAAAAAGGGATTTTCCCTCCAGCACACTACAGCAAAAACCAAAATACTTGAATCCTACATGATAATAGAAATTCAGAGGTATTGGTTTACATACATTTGCAAATATATGAATAAGCGCTGGGCCAAACGTCAAGGCTCCTCTATACCAGCGTCCCTAACATTATGGGGTTCACGTCTGAGACGCAGGGAACCCCAAAAGAATCCAGCCATGGACCATCCCCAGGGCATCACACGAATAATGGAAAAAAGGGTGAAAGTGAAGTGTAAAGTATAGTTGTGTAAAGATAAATCAATAAGTGTTAATGGTAAGGGGTTAAAATGACATAAATAATAGACAAACAAATAGAAAGGTGATAAAAAAATATCTATGTGAATTAAGTGGTGATGCCCTGAAAAAAGGCCCAGCCAGAGCAAGCCTGGGGGCCCCACACCCAAACGCTCACCCCAAAATAATTGTTGCTACCTAATAGTAGCACCCACTCTGGGTCATATAATTACAAATTAATGTACTGCATAATAACAGTACATGTATAAGCTGAGAGCAGACTCACCTAGAAGGTACCCCAGAAACCTCCTAATGGCACTATTCAGACCAACACATCCTCCCAATGCTGGCTCCTTTCATGCCTCACAGAACTACAAACAAAAAGTATGGTGGTCGCTCACATCAACTTAATGACATTGCACAGGTGCTCGTAAAGGGTGGGGTTTCCATTATTCGTGTGATGCCCTGGGGATGGTCCATGGCTGGATTCTTTTGGGGTTCCCTGCGTCTCAGATGTGAACCCCATAATGTTAGGGACGCTGGTATAGAGGAGCCTTGACGTTTGGCCCAGCGCTTATTCATATATTTGCAAATGTATGTAAACCGTTTGGGTGTGGGGCCCCCAGGCTTGCTCTGGCTGGGCCTTTTTTCAGGGCATCACCACTTAATTCACATAGATATTTTTTTATCACCTTTCTATTTGTTTGTCTATTATTTATGTCATTTTAACCCCTTACCATTAACACTTATTGATTTATCTTTACACAACTATACTTTACACTTCACTTTCACCCTTTTTTCCATTATTCGTGTGATGCCCTGGGGATGGTCCATGGCTGGATTCTTTTGGGGTTCCCTGCATCTCAGACGTGAACCCCATAATGTTAGGGATGCTGGTATAGAGGAGCCTTGACGTTTGGCCCAGCGCTTATTCATATATTTGCAAATGTATGTAAACCAATACCTCTGAATTTCTATTATCATGTAGGATTCAAGTATTTTTGTTTTTGCTGCAGTGTGCTGGAGGGAAAATCCCTTTTTTTTCTGTAGCTCAGTGTAAACCCCACCCTTTACGAGCACCTGTGCAATGTCATTAAGTTGATGTGAGCGACCACCATACTTTTTGTTTGTCTTCTCTATATACCCTACATTGTGCCCCTTCCTCTCCTAGTCTGTATATATATTATTTTGCCCCCCTCCCCTCCTAGTCTGTATATGCATTATTGTGTCCCCCTCTCCACCTAGTCTGTCTATATTATTGTACCCCCCTCCCTTTCTAGCATGTATATACATTATTGTGTCCCCCCTCTCCTCCTAGTATGTATATAAATGATTTTGCCCCCCTCCCCTTCTAGTATGTATATGCATTATTGTGCCCCCTCCCTTTCTAGTATGTACATACATTATTGTGTCCCCCCTCTCCTCCTATTCTGTATATACATTATTGTGCCCCCCCCTAGTCTACATTATTGTGCAATCCCTCCTATTCTATGTATGCATTATTATGTCCCCCTCCTAGTCTATAAATACACATTACTGTGCGTCCCCCATACCCCCTGTAAATTTTGTAGTCTGCTCCCATCCCCAGTAGTAAACTTACCTGCTCTGCGTTATTCTCTTGTTCCTCTCGGCAGCTCAGCTCCTCCTCCAGTCTCACCCTCTGCAGCTGCTGGCGCCGGATCCCTCTCATGCCTCCAAACACTGACTGATCGGTAGCAGGGACTAGCCACTAGATCCCCCTGGCAGGCATACTTGCAAAGTCGCGATGTCATGACATCACATCCACGACTTTGCTGCTATTAGGTGCCACGTTCGTGAATAATAATGAGCGGCAGTGCACTGCCTCAGAGGGGTTCTAAAGGTGCTGTCTTCCGGCAGACAGGATTCAGGAACAGCTGCCGCCGGGCCGCAGGGCTATAGTGTGTGGCGGGGTCTTAGGTCCCAGGTGACTGTCTCGCGGCCGCATGGCCATAATGTCCCTGGAAGTGTGTCCACAAGACAGGCAGCAGACACCTTCACCCCCTGGTCTCAAATGGCAAATGGTCATAGCGCTGATCGCTGGTTATGATGACAGGATTTTTATTTCCTGTCACTGTTCCCAGTGCTGTATGCTGTTGTGGGCCTATTTTCATGGGGGGCCTGGAGCTGCAGCTCCACCCGCCCCATTGTTAATCCGGCCCTGAGTGTCCATCAGAAAATCCAGTAGGCCTCCAATTGTAATAGACTTTTTCCTCTATCTCCTCCCCGAATGTCTTCCTGAGCCTGATCAATAATAAAGTATTTCAATGAAGACAGGCCTTGCTTGGCTGAAGCAAAGTGCTTTGCCACCGGTTGATCAATCTCCTTGTTGTTAATTGCAATCCGAATGGCAGACTGATTTTGGCTCAGTCATTCTCTAAACAATCTTATCATTTTGCCTATGTAGCAAAGTCCGCAAGGGGCATATAATGAGATACACTACATAAGTACTAGTGCACATCAAAGGATATTTGATCCTATATTTCCATCCTGAGTGACGATGAAAATATATTTTCAATTGAACCATATACAGTAGCTGCACGTAGTGCAACTAAGGCACTTATAGCACCAGCCTGATTTTAACTGTATATTTGGTGCTCTTCTTTTGGAAATGTCCGTTCTCACCACTCAGTCTCGTATGTTGGGTCTTCTGGTGTAACAGGACATGATGTTTGTATGGTTAAGGCTTTTCAGATCTTTATCCTGCTGGATCATTGGCCAGAGATTTTTGGATGTGGTAGAAATGACTTAATCAGCGGTGTTATACTTATGTACCCAATGTAGCCGATCTTTGTTCTTATCAAATTGTGGCACTGATTTCAAAAGCGTATTAGCTAGTGGAATGCTATTTACTTTGTCTTTAGCAACTTTCATTGTTTAAATTTCTCAAGCACTTGGTCCATACTTGGCTCCAATTCTGACTCTGTGCTGGTGATTCTCTTCATCCTTAACAGCTGAGAAAAGGGAAGGCCCCTTTTAAGGGCAGGGGGATGATAACTTTCCGCTGCTAAGAGTGTATTTTGATCAGCGGACTTGACAAAAATAGAAGTAGAGACCCTGTTGTTTGTCACTTTTATTTCTACATCCGAGAAGTGTACATTTGTGTGACTCATCACATAAGTGAATTTGATGGGAAATTACATCTTATTCACTTTATCCAGATGTGATCTAAAGGATTTTTCTCTGCCTCTCCAGAAAAGAAGCACATCGTCAATGTAGCGGGTATAAAAGTGGATCTTTGAACCCATCTCAGGATTGAAAAATAACAGCTGCTCAACGGAGAACATAAACACATTAGCGTACGATGGTGCAACGTTAGAACTAGAGATGTGCTGTGCAGTTTTACTCTGATATGGTTGGATCTCAAAAACGGCATCATATTGGCTATCCGGCAGTCACGTGTTTTGGATAGCGAATAAGATAAATCCGAACCTGCGTTAATTTGGTGATAAGAACCGAATAAAATCAAACCCACACATCTCTAGTTAGAACCCATCGCACACCCCGTACACTGTAGGTAGAATTCCCCATTGTAAATAAAGTTATTTCTGGTGAGTGTAAGCTCAAGTAGTTGTAAGAAAAATACCATAGAGAATTCCAGAAGGGGGGGGTATGGTGATTAAGGGGCTACACCTCAAAAGCTATTGGAGGTACTGAGCTGAAATATGGCACGGACGGGTAGAACTGTCCCTCGGTGCTGCATGCCAAATTTCAGGGCAACAACAGATACATGGACATATCAGGGAGATCCATCCATGCATCTGTTCAAAAAGTAATGTGTAATATAAAAAAGAAAATTACATGCCCCCATGTCGTTTGACCCCCAAACGACATGGGGGTCCCCTGTATTAAGCACAACCAGCACCAGGCTAATTAGAGCAAGTCCTGGATGCCAAAATACAGGGGACCAACGACATAGGGGTCCCCTGGAAAAAAAAATGGAATTCTCCCGTAGAGAACTCTCAAAGGGGGCATGGTATTTAAGGGGCTACACCTCAAAAGCTATTAGAGGTACAGACAGGGCCGGATTAAGGCCCACATGGGCCTGGAGCTGAAAATGTTCAAAAGCCTACACTGAGAAGGGGAAGAGCTGTGATCGGCGCTGTGTGGGTGTGGTCAGAGTCACCTTGCTGTGTACACCCCCTATACTATGAGACACAATGTCTCCCTAACTACTTAGAAATAGAAAAATTGCATAATTTTTTTTTTAAAGGGGAAACTGGAAAAACTAGTTAAATACTTAAAATTTATGGGCAGTTAGGCAGCTGGTAATCATGCTGTCATGTTGATGGGCCTATTTTTATGTGGAGGCCTGAAGCTGTAGCTCCATCCGCCCCATTGTTAATCTGGCCCTGGGTACAGAGCTGAAATTTGGCACAGGTGGGTAGAACTGTTGCTCGGTGCTGCATGACAACTTTCAGGGCAAAAACATAAAAATAAATAGGATTTGGGAGTAATCTAGAGTTCCAACTGTCAGTTTTTTTTGACACTCTCAATTAGGACCACTTTTCTGCTGTTCTCTATGGGGGATTTTTGGGAAGGCATAACTCAGGGTAAGGGACAAATTTACACTTGGGGTTTGTTTTATTAGGTAGCAATTGTTCCAGGGTACGTGCTTTTGGGGTTCAGGTAAAGTGGAAAGTTACAGTTTTTTAAACTATTACCTCAAGAATGCGCCATTGTAAGGATAGGAATTTTCCACTTGTTGCGCAGTCTCAGTAGGAGCCTCCAGCAGGTGTACTCACTGTAACTTCACTTGGGTGCACAAAGATGGCTGTCGTATGTGGGCGTTAGCGGTGGTGGGCTCGGGGGAAGGAAGCAGCCATTAGCTGCCGGGACCAATGGGATGAAGCGGGGTAGCGGGTGTTAGCTGCGGCCGCCCCGTCAGGGATGGTAGCAGTCATTAACGGCGGCAGAGCGGGTGGCAGTGTGACGATGGTGGTGCAGGCGGCAGGACCCAGGGGAGGCAGCAGATGGAAGATTCTTGATACCTGCATCTGTGTTTAAATAAACAAACACAGATGCAAAGATGGGATCTGTGAGACCCGACTGTGCTTCTGTTTAATTTAAAAAAAAAAACAGTGTAAAAAAAATGTTGTGCCCCCCCAAAAAAAACAACAAACAACACCGGGCTTTGGAGACCCAGTACTGGTTGTGCTAAATACATGGAACAAATGATGTAGGGGTCACCCGTATTAAGCACAACCAGCACCAGGCTTTTCAGAACCACTCCTGGTTGCCAAAACACGGGGGACATATGACGTAGGGGTCCCCCGTATTCAGCTCAACCAGCACTGGGCTCTGAGCAGGTCCTGGTTCGGGAAATTCAGTGGGATAAAATGTGTATGATCCCCCTGTATTTACCGGAACCAGCACCAGACCCTTTCTAGCGGGGGAGGGGATGATGCCACAGCCAGGGGAGCCCTTTCACCCCTGATTGCTAGTCAGCCCTTTTCACCCGATTGCTAGTCAGCCCAGGCCGGGGATCCCTGTGGAGCTGGGGAACCCCCCCAACAAATGCGGCCCCCTCTCCAGGGCAACCCAGGCACAGGCTGATAGCCCGGGGCTATACCCGGCACCCATGGCCGGTAGGTGCTGGGTTGATTATGTAAAGTATGGTGCAAGTAAAGAGTTCAAATATTGGCTCTACAGTTCCCAGCAAGCCTCCTTGGAGAATCACAAGTACCAGCATGCAGGGCATTACGGGTACGCTGGTACCTGTAGTTCCACAGCAAGAGCAATATTAAAAAACCACAGAACACACACATCGTAGAAAAGTAAAATTTTATTAAAACATACATGCACTCACACATGTACACACACTATCTCACATAATCACCTATGTAGCCCATCTGTCCTCTTCTCCAGTAGATTATCCAATGGAGTACCTGTAATATAAAAACCCATACTCTCCTCCTATGCGTGGATCAGGTCCTTTTCATTCCAAAGTAGGCAGTCCAGGGTCTTGGAAAAGAAATAAAATGAAATACACGAGCCCTCGTACATTAGTGGTGTCCTCTAAGGATGACAACTATGCTGCGGGATTTCAGTACAGAAATCCTGGTGCAGAGCGCTCATTGGCTGAGAGAGGCGAGCCTTCCGCCTATCAGCCAATGAGCTGTTCTCACCATTGACTTTAATGGTGAGAACCGAGTGTGCCCATTTCAAAAATGGCGCCTCAGCACCATTTTTGAAATGTAAAGATGGCCACCGCGAGCCAATCACAGCTGACTACGCATATTGCTCTGCCCCCTCGGCTGGCTTATATAAATCCAGCCACGAGGCACCATCCAGTCAGTCTGTCAGTCGAGTAGCAGCAGACAAGAGCTGCTGAAAAACGAAGATGCCAGGGAAATCCTGGATGAGCGACGGCCGTGAAAAAGAGCTTAAAGGACGCCGCCCTCCAGGTGAAGATGTCGTGGAAGCCCTAGGGAAGTTGCAGCCATGCAAAAGAGCTTAAAGGCTGCTGCCCCCCAGGTGATGGTGCGGAAAAATAAAATATTAAAACAAACTGCCTCTGTTTTATTTTAATATTTCTTTTACAAGGGTACTTAAGGTACCAGCGGGTCCGTAATGCCCACCTGCTGGTACTTGTGGTTCTCCAAGTACCAGTATGTGGGGATGCCTGCTGGGACCTGTAGTACTACTGCAAAAGACAATATTTCTATTTTCATATGCAACATATGCTTCCCTGTATTGGGAAGATCCCCAAGGATCCACGGCCTGGGCTGACTAGCGGTCTGGGGTGATGCTTCGGCCCGTGAAATGGCTCCCCTGGCTGTGGCATCACCCCCCCCACTAGAAAGGGTCCAGTGCTGGTTCTGGTAAATACAGGGGAACCCTACACATTTTTCACCCTGTATTTCCAGAAGCAGGACCGGCTCAGAGCCCAGTGCTGGTTGCGCTGAATACAGGGGACCCCTACGTCATTTGTCCCCCGTATTTTGGCAACCAGGACTGGTTCTTAAATGCCTGATGCTGGTTGTGCTTCATACGGGGGACCCCTATGTCATTTTTCCCCTGTATTTAGCACAACCTGTACTGGCTATCCAAAGCCCGGTGCTGGCTGTTTATTTTGGGGGGGGAGCCATGGCATTTTTTTTACATGTTTTCTTTCTTATAATTTTAAACACAGAAGCACAGACGGGTCTCACTGATCCCGTCCCTCCTTCTGTGTTTGTTTATTTATACACAGATGCAGGTATCATGGATCTCTCAGATTCGAGCCTGCACCTGTCTGCTGCTACCTCCCCTGGGTCCTGCAGCCCACACCACTAATGCCCGCTATCATCCTCGGGTCCCAGCAGTATCTAACGCTCGCTAACCCCCTTTCTATCGGGTCCCGGCCATAGCTAATGGCCGCTTCCTTCCCCCAAGCCCACCACCACTTACGCCTGCACTGGCCAGTCATCCTTGTGCACCCAAGTGAAGCCACAGTGAGTACTGCTGCTCCCACAATGCCTGCTACCCCCCCTCTCCTGGGTCCTGGCTGCAGCTAACGCCCGCTTCCTTCTCCCAAGCCCACCACTGCTACCGCTCGCACTGGCCAGCCATCTTGGTGCACCCAAGTGAAGCCACAGTGAGTACACCTGCTAGAGAGGCTCCTACTGAGGCTGTGCAACAAGTTGAAATTTCCTATCTATTCAGTGGCGCATTCTTGAGGTAATAGTTTAAAAACTGTAACTTTATAATTTACCTGAACCCCAAAAGCACATACCCTGGAACAATAGCTACCTAATAAACAAACCCCAAGTCTAAATTCACCCCCTACCCTAAGTTATGTCTTCCCAAAAATCCCCCATAGAGTACAGCAGAAAAGTAATCTTAATTGAGAGTGTCAGAAAAAACTGACAGTTGGAACTTTAGATAATTCCCAAATCCTATTTAAGCTCTGTAACTCTAATAGCTTTTGAGGTGTAGCCCCTTAAACACCATGCCCCCCTTTGAGAGTTCCCTATGAGAGAATTCCGTTTTTTCCAGGGGACCCCTACGTCGTTGGTCCTCTGTATTTTGGCAACCAGGACTTGCTCTGATTAGCCTGGTGCTGGTTGTGCTTAATACAGGGGACCCCTATGTCATTTGTCCCCTGTATTTAGCACAACCAGCACTGGTGCTCTAAAGCCCAATGCTGGTTGTGCTGTGGGGGCATGTCATTTTTTTTTTATATTACACATTAATTTTTGAACAGATGCATAGATGGATCTCCCTCATATGTCCATGCATCTGTGCCTTATTGATTATATTTTCTCAGGTGCATGCTCAGCACCAGTGAGTCCCTCTGTCACCCGCTGAAGCTTCTGTGCATGGCCCTGTTGCTCCGCACCCTCACTGCTGCCATTGCCCCACACACCTGCAGCCTGCCCCCACAGCCGTCTCTCCCTCTGCAACCCCAAAACACCTCACGTGTGCTGTCCGCTCCTCCACCCGTGCTAGTGTACTGGTTAATAAATTATAAAAAAAGCAATGAAATTCCATAGGCAAAAAACCTTATGGTTTCACGTGTCCCATTAAGGCTTCTTAGACATGATCAGAAATTTCAGAAAACCTCCTGAATTTGTGCCACTCAAACTCCAAAAAGCAATGAAATTATGATCATTAAGGCTGATACAGATATGGTATGCCATCACATCCTGTGGTTAACTGCAGATTCAGCACTCTCACACAGTGAGATTGCTGTCACTCACATAATGGTGGAGCTGCTAATTCACAGAATTGTGTGCTCATTAGAATACACACATGCAGTCTATGCAACTGAGGTCTGAGCAGAAGATAGAGCTGCACAGATGGGATAAGAATGGATGAGGGAAGAGACAGAGCGGTGTGGACATATAAGCGTGGAGAGGGGTGGAAATTAAGCAGCACTGATGGAAAGGAGGCAAAGTGATGGTGGAAAACAGTGGTGCGGATGGGGGGATAAAATGATGCAGATGTGTGGAAAACAGTGGTGCGGATACAGGGGAGAGTGGCATGGTTTGGGAGAACAGAGAGATGTGGATGGGGGTACACAGTAGCATGGAAGACAGAGCAGTGCAGATGGGTAAAGACAGATTGGTACGGATGAGTGAATACAGACTACCATAATGGGAGAACACACATCAGTAGAGATTGGGAAAGAAAGATTGGTGCAGATAAGGAGGAAGACAGATTGCCTCGGTTGGGGGGGCAGAGTGGTGCAGATGGAGGAAGAAAGAGTGGCACAGATGAGGGGAAGACAAAGTAGTGTGACTAGGGGGAAGGTGGTGGTGCAGATTGAAGGAAACAGAGTGGCACGGATGCAGGAAGACAGGGTGGCGCGGATGGGGAAAGATAGATTGGTTCAGATGAGAGAATAAAGAACTAGCACCGTTCTAGTCAGAACCAGCCCTGATTGCCAAAATACAGGGGACAAATGACGTAGGGGTCCCCTGTTTTCAGCGCAACCAGCACTGGGCTGGTTCTGGAAATACAGGGGGATAAAATGCTTAGGGTCCCCCTGTATTTACCAGAACCAGCACCAGACTCTTTCTAGCAGGGGGTGATGCCACAGCCAGGGGAGTCTTTTCACCGGGCGCCCCAGCCGAGGCATCACCCCTGACTGCTATTCAGCTCAGGCTGGGGATCCCTGGGGACCCCCCAATAAAGGGGTCCCCTTCTCCAGGGCACCCCAGGCCCAGGCTGATAGCCCAGGGCTATCCCCAGCCCCCCTGGGCGGTACATGCTGGGTTGATTGTGTTGTGTGGTGCATATGAAAATATAAATATTGTCTTTTGCAGTAGTACTACAGGTCCCAGCAGGCATCCCCACATACTGGCACTTGGAGAACCACAAGTACCAGCAGGTAGGGCATTAAGGACCTGCTGGTGCCTATAGTACCCCTGCAAAAGAAATATAAAAATTTAAAAAAAAACAATTTTTTTTTAAGTATATTATTTTGCCGCACCTTCACCTGGGGGGCAGCAGCCTTTTAAGCTCTTTTATATGGCTGCCGCTTCCCCCAGGACTTCTACGGCGTCTTTACCTGGAGGGCGGCGGCCTTTAAGCTCTTTTACAGGGCTGCCACCCATCCAGGACTTCTGCGGCATCTTCTTGCTTCAGCTGGTTTTCTTTCCTGCTCCCCGGCTGATGGACTGAGTGGACGGTGCCTCGCGCTGGTTGTATATAAGCCAGCCGAGGGGGCGGGGCGATGATGTCGTGAGCCATGATTGGCTCGTGGCAGCCATTTTTGAATTTTAAAAATGGCGCTGTGGCGCCATTTTTGAAAAGGGCACGCTCTGTTCTCACCATTGAAGTCACTGGTGAGAACAGCTCATTGGCTGAGAGGCGGAAGGCTCGCCTCTCTCAGCCGATGAGCGTTCCGCACCAGGATTTCTGAACTGAAATTCCGGGCAGAGCTGTCATTCGGGTATTAGTGTTCTCTAAGAACACTACTAATGTATGAGGGTCCGCATATTTCCGTTTTTTTTTTTGCCAGGACCCTGGATTGTCTAAAGAGGACAGACCCAAGCATAGGAGGAGGTGAGTATGGAATTTTTATTACAGGTAATCCATAGGATTATCTACTGGAGAAGAGGACAGATTGGTTACAGGGATACTATTTTAGGTGAGTATGTGAGATGTGTATATGTATGAGTACATGTGTGAGTGCATGTATGTTTTAATACAATTTTACTTTTCTACGGTGTGTGTGTTCTGTGGTTTTTTAATATTGCTCTTGCTGTGGAACTACAGGTACCAGCAGGCCCGTAATGCCCCGCATGCTGATACTTGTGGTTCTCTAAGTACCAGCATGTGGGGGAGGCTTGCTGGGGACTGTAGTTCCACAGCAAAAGCCAATATTTGAACTCTTTACTTGCACCACACTTTACACAATCAACCCGGAACCCACCGCTCCAGGGTTTCCCGGGGATAGCCCCGGGCTATCAGCCCGTGGTGCCCTGGAAAAGTGGACCCCTTTATTGGGGGGGTCCCCAGCTCCCCAGGGATCCCCGGTCTGGGCTGACTAGTGGTCATGCTTCAGCTGGGGGGCCCGGCGAAAGGGCCCTGGCTGTGGCATCACCCCCCGCTAGAAAGAGTCCGGTGCTGGTTCTGGTAATAAAATGGAACCCTACGTATTTTTCCCCCTGTATTTCCAGAACCAGGGCCAGATCAGAGCCAATGCTGGATGCGCTGAATACAGGGGATCCCTACGTCATTTGTCCCCTGTATTTTGGCAACCAGGACTGATGCTGTTTTTTTTTGGGGGGGGGGCACTTTTTTTTTAAACACAGAAGCAGGTATCACGGATCTTCCAGATCCGAGCCTGCATCTGTGTGCTGCTACCTTCCCCGGGTCCTAACGCCTGCCCCACTGCCGACCGCACTGCCGACTGCACCACCGCCGCTAAGCCCCGCTACCGTCCCCGGGTCTTGGCCGCAGCTAATGCCCGCTACCACCCCATGCCTTTCCCCTGGGTCCCGCAACAGCTAATGCTAGCTTCCTTCCCCCGAGCCCACCACTGCTAAAGCCCACAAATGACGGCCATCTTTGCGCACCCAAGTGAAGCCACAGTGAGTACACCTGCTAGAGAGGCTCCTACTGAGGCTGTGCAACAAGTTGAAATTTCCTATCTATTCAGTGGCGCATTCTTGAGGTAATAGTTTAAAAACTGTAACTTTCTAATTTACCTGAACCCCAAAAGCACATACCCTGGCACAATAGCTACCTAATAAAACAAACCCCAAGTCTAAATTCCACCCCTACCCTGAGTTATGCCTTCCCAAAAAAAAACATAGAGAACAGCAGAAAAGTGGTCCTAATTGAGAGTGTCAGAAAAAAGTGACAGTTGGAAATTTAGATTACTCACAAATCCTCATATTTGATGTTTAGCATGCAGCACCGAGCAACAGTTCTACCCATCTGTGCCAAATTTCAGCTTGGTACCTCCAATAGTTTTTGAGGTGTAGCCCCTTAAACACCATGCTCCCCCTCAGGAATTCTCTATGGGAGAATTGCAGTTTTTTAGATGCAACCCTAATATAAGGGCACCACTGTATATATATACACACACACACTGTATATATAAAACTACATAAATATAAATGTATATAGACTATGATAAAACCTGTATACACGGAGCTGTACATACTTGCCACTGGCCACATTGCAGGGAAGGAGACTATTTGCACTGATAGGAATTAACTATTATAGTTGCATACCTCCCAACTGTCCCGCATTCAGCGGGACAGTCCCATATTTTTGGGACTGTCCCGCTGTCCCATCCGCGGGCCGCAGTGTCCCGCGTTGGGGGAAGCATACACCGCTGCTCTGCATAGCAAAGCAGCATGTATGAGAGTGAGTACGGGGGGAAGCCCGAGGGCAGCCCAGCATCTCGGAGATGCTGGGCATGCCCCTTACTGATGTAAAAGGACACGCCCCTTTTCGGGAACGTCCCGAGTGGAGCTCCTCAAATGTTGGGAGGTATGTAGTTGTCATAATAAATCCACCTATTTTTCAATAATCTTGGTTTGCTTTATCATTTGTATAACACTATCTATAGTTTGCAGATAACTGTTTGATATAGAATCCAAGACCAATGGTATTTATCAAAGCTAAGAGAGAGACAAAATTGTCAGAGATAAAGGGAAGAGGGTAAAAGCAGGAAACATAGTAAATGCAATGAAAAAGCCGGAAATCCATAGTAAGTGTATTAGAAAAGCCGGAAATCATAGTAAATGTATTAGAAAAGCCGGAATTCATATTACATGTATTGAAAAAGCCGGAAATCCATAGTACATGTATTGAAAAAGCCGGAAATCCATAGTAAATGTATTAGAAAAGCCGGAAATCATAGTATTGAAAAAGCCGGAAATCCATAGTAAGTGTATTAGACAAGCCGGAAATCATAGTAAATGTATTAGAAAAGCCGGAAATCATATTACATGTATTGAAAAAGCCGGAAATCCATAGTACATGTATTGAAAAAGCCGGAAATCCATAGTAAATGTATTAGAAAAGCCGGAAATCATAGTAAGTGTATTAGAAAAGCCGGAAATCCATAGTAAATGTATTAGAAAAGCTGGAAATCATAGTAAATGTATTGGAAAGCAGGAAATCATAGTAAATGTATTGGAAAAGCCAGAAATCATAGTAAATGTATTGGAAAAGCCAGAAATCATATTACATGTATTAAAAAAGCCGGAAATCCATAGTAAATGTATCATTGCTGGGGAGGGATCCGGAGGAACCCTCTGCCAGTTACTTTTGTGATCTGTAGTCCACAGGCTATAGCAGCACAATGCCATGCTGCTATAGATGTTGTCAGCTGCGGGGGCCAAACTCTGGAATCCTTCGCATTCTGGAACTTGGTAAATCTGACAGCAAGGCATTCCCCATATCAACCTATGGGGCTGTGGCTGCTGTTGGAAATGGAGGGACCCCTCCTTCCTTGATACTTGGTATTCTCGGGCATCCCCCGAAAACAAGTGTTTTCAGGGAATATGTTGCATATATTTAATTATAATGGGTTCCTAATTGACACTCACAAAGGACAATAGCAAAATCAGAATCCAAGGAGAATGGTCAGAGAAGCCAGCCAAAGTCACCACCAGGAATCTATCTATTTAGTAAATTATTGGGTTGTGAGTTTGCATTGTAATTTCGCTAACAAGAACAACATAAAGAATTTAATCAAAGCTTGGAGAGAGATAAAGAGGAGATAAAGTACCAACCAATCGCCTCCTAACTGCCATGTTAAAAATAGTGGGCCTGATTCAGCATGCACTGCTGAATGCAGATTCCTGATGGTTGGGAATCTGCGCAGGCGCTGGACTCGTACTGCGCATGTGCAGTAAGGATCCTGCGTGTGAATCAGTGATTGACAGTCTGCTGCCATTTGTGGGTGGCGAGGGGGCGGGGATGTTCTCCGTTACCTGAAACGGAGGCGTGACACCACCATTAGGGGTGAGGGGGGGGGGGCAGGATCTCTGGCCTCTTTTATCTGCGGTGGTCGGCTTGCGTGACCCCATGGGTCACTTAATCGACCGATGTTTTCACAGATTATCTGATGCTGCTTTATACAATGCAGCTCGGATAAGTAATGAATGCAGGCTTTGCTATTCCATCCTGTGCTAAATCAAGCCCTGTGTTTGGAAAATTACAGTTAGGAGCTGATTGGTTGGTACTTTATCTCCCTCTACTTTATCTCTCTCCAAGGATTAGTACATCTGCTCTCTAAGGGTACGATTCAATTAAACGTGAAGTGAATAGCGTGGGGAATGAGCTCCCGTAGCTATTCAATTCTGCGAGAAGTTAGGTCGGGGAAGGCTCGTTCTCGCGCCTTAAACAGTGTGTTTAGGCGCGAGAACAGGCTTTCTTCGACTAAACTTCCCGGCGTGATGCTGTTTTCCCGGCGCTAAGGGCAGAAAACAGCATCGCGCCTGGACTTTTGTCGGATTTCTGCTCGCATCCCCGGAGGGATGTGAGAAGAAATCCTTGGTCGGGCTTAGCAGTGCAAATTAATTGAATAGCTCCGAGAGCTGATTCCCGGTGCTATTCACTTCACGTTGAATAGAATCGTGCCCTAATTATACAGCATGAGATGCTGGGGCTGGAGTGAGCAGAACTAATAGGCTGTGAGTTGTGCCTTTGAGAGACGGCCGGCAGATCGTGTACGGGCAGACTTTAAAGATGGCAGCCGTCTCTGTGGTCACGCCGAACTCCGGCTAGGGAGCACGGACCAGGTATGCTGGCTGCTTAGTCCAGCATGTGATAATGATCCATTATGTCTTGTGTAGTGGTGATGTATGGAAAGGATATTTGGCACACATTAAGCTGATTAATACCAATTGAGTATTCTTTAAATGTTCAGCCCACTACAGTATTGTTGCTGACCATGTAAATCCCTTTTAGGCCAGTGTCTACCCATCTTCTAATGCGGGCATTTCAAACTCAAAATCCCAACCGGGCCGAACATTCAAGGTTTAAGAGTGTGTGGGCCGCAAGAAAAAAAAGGCATCACGTGTCACCAGGACTGACATCAGAAATTGTGGGACCCAGGTCTGGCAAAATACGCAGCCCCCCCCCCCCCCTTTGTTCGCCCCTCCACCCCCTTCCCCCACACAACCTTATTCATAGTCATACACAATTAAAAAAAACTGACAATAAATGTAATGATTCTGCCTGCAATACATGTAATGAAATGCTGTCTGCAATAAATGTAATTATGCAAGAGAAGAAGTTACCTCGCTCGCTTCTTCTGTCTGTCTGTCTGCTCCAGCACCTGCTCAGACTTCTGACACCACGCGCGGCGGCTCCTCTCATTCAGCGTGCGTGTCCGCAATAAAGTCTTTCTTAAGAGCACTGAAGCCGGCGCGGCTTTATGTTATGACGCGACGCCACACCAGCTTCAGCGCTCACATGAAAAACGTTATTGTGGGCACGCCGGACAATGCGGCATAGGTAAGGTGGGAGGTTGAATGAGTCACTTGACTCTATTATGCGGTGGGGGTTAAGGCGCCGGGTGGGGGAAAAGTATTGGGCGCTGACAGACGGCTTTTTCGGATTTCCGGCTTTTTCAATACACTTTACATTGTTTCCGGCTTTTTCAATGCAGTTACTATGTTTCCGGCTTTTACCCCGAGATAAAGTACTAACCAGTCAGCTTCCAATTTACATTTTGCAGGCTGTGTTTAAAAAACGGTAGTTAGGAGCTGATTGGTTGGTAATTTTTTTTTACAATTTTATCTCTCTCCCAGCTATCATAAATACCACAAAATAAATTAAATAACTATCTCAAAACAGGAGGATCTCAGTTTCTTTTTGTTTGCTGGTATTTCAAGATAAAATGAACATGACCATGAATACTATAAAATAAATCAAAGAATAGTCGTACAAAGCTTGTTATATTATTCTACAAGGAGGAGTCCTAAAATAGACCGCCCATTTCATTGCACATGGTGCCTGGTTAAAGCTAGTTTCATTATCAGGGTGGAAGGTAGTTAACCGCTCTGGGAGTAAAGTGTTTCTCCCCAGGAGGTTTAATATCTCACCATCTGCACAGTCTCGTTCCAGACAGTGGCATTGTACTCTGCAGCTCCGCTATAACCCACCTCCATGTCTAAGCGCTTTGTGGTTACCCCTGCTCCCTCTGCCTTCGGGGAAGCGGGCGAGAGGGCAGAGGAGGCTCAGCAACTCTGTGGCACTCTAGAAGACACCGAGGACCAGACGGGTCTCTCATTGACTGAGGCTGAGACGTGGGATTCTATAGGTGTACCGATCTTGGACTATTCCAGGGAGCCCAACAAATATGGCGAGTACAGCATCATTATCTTATCGCTTGGGTAATAACGGCACATAATAAGTATTTTTAGATAGCTGCTAGAAAGCAACTGTTCATTATCCGATGAGTCGCGTAGTCATCTCACACTGTAATAAATCAATAGCAGTTTATAGCGCATAGTCCGTGACCAGTTCTGTGGACCTGTGCTGTATTCATGTACTAGGATGTGTATACAGCTATGTTATTTACCGGTGTTTTTTCTTTAAAACTGGTAAAGTTATGTAACTGAGTGAAAGACTTATTAGTGGCAGAAATGATTACCTTATTTAGCCGTCTAGTAGAACAACTTGTAGCTCCCTCATTATTAATAGCCTGATGAGGAGATTAGAAATGACAGGCTTCCAAGTCATTGTGTGTGGAGAGAGGTGTGGGGCAATGACAACATATCCTGTTCCTAACGTATCGACCATAGACCGCTAAATCAATAGACATCCATTCTTAGGAAAAATAGGGATTCAGAAGTCATTTATACTCACTGATAACTCTCCTTTTACATTTCATTATTATTTGACGTTTTCATCGGTGGTATATTTATGTTTTTGGTTTTTTAAGTAATAGTCTCATGCTTATATGTAATACTTTTATTATACTTTTGTATAGTGTTTTTCTAGTTATAGATCCAAAAATCTCACATATAATGCTGGGTTTTATGTAATCCTATTTGAGAACAGGTGTAATGTTAAATAATTTAGATAATGGTCTATGTTCTCTGTCTATATGCAGGGAACAACATCTGCTTTAAATGTGGTGCTGTTCACTCAACTTCTTCTATCCCTAATGCTGGGCATACACTACCAGATAAAATGTCTGTCAGACCGACAGACATTTTATCTGGCCGGCTGCCAGCCGCAGAAGTCGCCGGCATACACTGTGAGATTTCTCTCACAGTGTATTCGGCAGACATCTGCGCTCCGCCCCCTGGGGGAGGAGACATTTCCCTGTTCCTTCTGTAGGAAGGAACACAGGAAATGTCTGTCGGCTGCGCTGGGCATACACTGCCCGATGCGGCCGACAGTTTACTGGGAAATATCGCATCGGACGGGCATGCTGGACAATCCAGCATGCCCGACCGAGCAATATTTAACCCTCGGTCGCCCCCCCCCCACACGCTACAATTATCGCGGCGATCCGCCGATATCGGGCGGATCGTCCCGATAACTGTAGCGTGTATGGCCAGCATAATTGTGGAAGTGACGTGTCAGTTCTTTAACATTAATGGGGTCTATTCAGAAATGATGTTTTTTTTCATAAAAAATGCAGAAACTATAATTTATACTTATGTAAATCCACTATTCAGCAATGGGTTAATAGAGAAGATAATGCAATTATCGTCTCCATTAATTCCCATCTCGCAGAGTATTGCACTGTAGGGATCAGCCATTGATCTCTACAGTGCTTTAACACTTTTTGCTATTCAGCAAAGCAAAAAGCATTAAATTACTTGAAAAATATTTACTTTATATAACTCCATCTCAGAATGGCGTTATATGAAGAAAATGCATTCAATTCATTTTCCCATAAGTCCCTGCAGGATCCTGTAACTTCGCCCAGTCTCCGTCCCTGCTTTGCGATGACTGCCGACAAGTAAGTCACTCTAGAGCCTGTCAAACCTGCTAAAAATTGATTGACATGTGTATGCAGCCTTTATATTAGTCTGTATACATTTATATTTATGTGCTTTTATATTTAAAATGTATATATAAATGTTAAATATAAAAGCACATAAATATACATGTATACAGACTAATATAAAGGCTGTATACAATCAGTTTGGACAGGCTGTATTTGGACTTACCCGTCGGTGGTAACCGCAAAGCAGGGACAGAGACTGTTCGGAAGGGTATGACTGAGCATGCGCAGAAGCAGTAACAGTAGGTATTGTTTTCGGAGTCTGAAAACAATGCCTTCTGTAACATCGCAGGGACAGCGTGTTACCGCAGCTGTTGTCCCTGCAAAAAATAATGCTGAATAGCTGACTTAAATTTCAATAATTGATACAAATTGTGACTATGTTGCCCGATAATATTCTGGGCAACATCGTCACTATTGCTGAATAGATCCCTATATGTCAATAAAAGGCATATTTACATAATTACATTTTGTTATTGTGCATTAGAGTCCTTGACAAATTATTAAGGACAAAACTGCGTGCTGGAGGTTACCCTCAGGAGTAATGAAGGGATTATCTCTTGAAGACTTCTGTTTTTTTCTCTGGCACTTTCTGTGAGATAATGTTATAGATCAGTAAACAAATTGCTAAGTGTGTTATTTTTTTACTGTGACAACAGAAAATGCATGCAAGATGTTTTAAAATACTCCATAAAAGTTAACTTTATTATAACGCCATCTCAGAATGGTGTTATATGAAGCAAATCCTTAACTATCACGGAAACTGCAGGGACAGAAGGAAAGTTTCCCATTAGCCCCTGCAGTCTCCTGCTCTGCAGTGTGGCCAGAGGCAAGTATGTACAGCTCCAGCCTCCCAAAAGTGTTTGAATTGGTTAGATAATGTGTACATAGGCTTTATATTAGTCCATACACGTTTATATGTATGTGGATATATATGTGCATGTGGTTTGCCCCTCTGCTCAACATACATATGTATTCGAACATGCATCTAGCATTGAAACGTTGATAACCATCTGAGTTTGTAAGTGTCGTGATTTCTGCAATGAGTGCCGCCGCTGAAGTGTGTGTGTGTGTGTGTGTGTGTGTGTATATATATATATATATATATATATATATGTGTGTGTGTGTGTTCCCTCTAGCTCCGGCGGGAGGCAGGGCGTCGGAGCTAGAGAGGGCATATACGCGCGCGACCGAGAAGGGGGCGTGGTCACTGAAAAGGGGGCGTGTCTATGAGACGCGTCCCCTTTTCGTCACTCTTGGGGGTGTGCCCGGCACTTACGGACACGCCGGGCAGCCCCCAAGCTCTGCAGACAGGGAGAATAGATGCCGGGCGCATGCGCCCGGCGTCTATTCTCCAGCGGTGACCGGGCCACCGCACATTTCTTCACCCGCGGGACACTGCGACCCGCGGGTGAAGACGGTTCCCGCAGGCTGTTAGGGCAGGGCGCTTTTTGCCCTCCTGGAGGGCAGTGCGCTTTTTGCCTTCCAGAAAGAGGGCAGGGCGCCGCGCCCCGCTAAAACAGCCTAGCGGGAACGCTATATATATATATATATATATATATATATTATATAGTACAGTACTAAAGTTTCTGGCAGGTGTGGGAAAAAATGCTGAAAATTAAGAATGCTTTAAAAAAGAGCGGTGTTTAATAGTTTATTTTCTATAAATTAGCAAAATGCAAAGTAAATGAACAGAAGATAATCTAAATCAAATCAATATTTAGTGTGACCACCATTTGCCTTCAAAACAGCATAAATTCTTCTAGGTACACTTGCACACAGTTTTTGAAGGAACTCGGCAGGGAGTTTGTTCCAAACATCTTGGAGAACTAACCACAGGGCTTTGTGGGACCATAATATCACTTCCAGGACTCTTTGATCTTCTTTACGCTGAAGATAGTTCTTAATGACATTGACTGTACGTTTGGGGTCATTGTCCTGCTGAAGAATAAATGGAGCCAATCAGACACCTCCCTGATGGTATTGCATGATGGATAAGTACCTACCTCTATTTCTCAGCATTGAAGACACCATTAATCCTGACCAAATCACCAACTTCATTTACTGAAATGCAGCCCCAAACTTGCAAGGAACCTCCACCATGCTTCACTGTTGCCTGCAGTGGCACTGTATGTGATCAATCTCCCCTGCTGTTTGTAATATTGTATGCTAAGCTTTGCCAGTGTTAGAGATTGTGGATTGATTATGTTGTCTGCCATAGTCTATGTATCGAGTGCTGAGCTACTCATGAGCCTGCCAGGCGCTCTGCTAAGACAGTTCACACTGATCAGTCAGGAGCTGGGTAGCAGTGTATGTGGTCACACACATACACCGTTACAGTAAGTATATAGATCTGGTTCTGTTGTTTTATTTTGCCAAGACCCCTGGATGCTACGGAGACCAGCGTAAGGATGGAGGAGAGTATAGGATTTTTATTCCAGGTACTCCAAACGGATTCTACGGGGACAGACCAGCTGTGAAATCCCGGCATGGGACTAATGATAGGCGTCAAAATACCGTTGCCTATCATTACCCAGACGCTGAAATTCCGGTGCCCGGCATACCGAGCGAAGGTAAGCCGGGCGTCGGGACCTCTTAGCCACAGGAGGTTAGGTTTAGGGATTCCCCCAGGAGGGTTAGGCACCCCTGGGGGGAGGTTAGGGTTAGGCATCCTCCCCGGGAGGGTTAGGTCTAGGGTGCGGGGAGGGGCGTTAGGTTAGGCACACCTGCTGGGAGGGTTAGGCACTGGAGGGGAGGTTAGGCACCCTTCAGGGAGGGTTAGGTGGGGGAGAGGAGAGGTTAGGATTTTCTGCTTTCCGGCGTCAGTATTACATCCGCTGGGCTTAAGTCCGGTGGTATGTCATACCGATTCCGACAGCAGGTAAGTGTGCGAGTGAGGTAGGTAGGTGTGTAAAAAAAAGTTTTACTGTATATGGTGTGTGTGCACTGTGTTTTTTTTTAACTATTTATTTTACAGTGGAGGTACGGGTGCCGGCCGCCTGCTGGCACTTGTAGTTCAACAAGTGCCAAAGGGCAGGCATGCTGGCACCTGTAGCTCCACTGTAAATTACAATAGTTTTCAACTATTTAACAAATTACCCCCGTACCCACAGCCCAGGGGTGCGGGGAAGAGCCCCGGGCTTCCGCCCAAGCCTGGGGTTTTGGGCAGAGGGGGGACCCCTTCTTGGGGATGTCCCCACCGCTCTGAGATGCCCAACCTAGGCTGACCAGCTTGGGGTGGTGATGCTTTGGCCCTGGAGACACGGTGATAGGGTCTCCTGGCTGTGGCATTAACCCCGGTTGGTTTGGGTCTGGTGCTGGTTTTAAATATATGGGGACCCTTACGCATTTTTTTTTTCCCTATATTTAAAACCAGGACAGGCCCTACAGCAAGGTGCTGGTTCCTAAATTACGGTGGAATCCTACAAGTTTTGTTCCCCGTTATTTTAGGAACCAGGACTGGCTGTGCAGTCCGGGTGTCTGGTTATGCTTTTGGGGGGGGACCCTACATAATATATATTTTTTTGACATTTAACCCATTTTTTACAGCTACAACATGCAAGCAGCCTTCATATATCTCACTGATATGTGCAGGCTGCTTGCTCGGGAGAGTTAGGAGAGAGAATACACTGCAATCTCTGGTGAGTAATCTCCTTCAAAACTTGCTACTCGGGGTAGAAATCTCGATCTGCATTGGCCAACTCACTCCCAACTAAACTCACTACATTGTAAACTTGTGAGTTTCAGGAGCTTCAAATCACACGAGTTTCGGCGATGCTAATCAAGTTGAAAAAAAATAAAATAAAAATCTCGACCACACTCGATTCTTCGTAAATTTACCCCTTATAGTTACTTATTTGAATACACATTTGCTATGGGAGTTACAGAAAATGTCAATTACTTCATAGGAAATAACAACTTGTGTATCATACAAGAGCAATACAAAATTTATTTAAACACACACAAACTTAATGTTCGAGGCGTTGCTATTAAATAACAAGACTGTAAAAAATAAACCATACTGCATGAGTTATAAGGGAGTGGGGGAACATTGAACTTGGACTATCCAAAAATAGTTTTGCAAGTTTCATCCCTCTCACATATAGTTTGCTGTTACACCCTGTTAAAAGAAGTTGTGTTTTTGTTGTGCGTTGTAAAATACTTAGGGCCTGATTCAGACTTGGGAAGAGAGAGAGAGACCCCACATGTAAAAAAAATGTATGTATTTACACCCCTTGCATTGCAATATGGTTTGTTCAGGTTCACAGTTGAGAGAGATATCTCACTCTATTCCCAAGTCTGAATCAGGCCCTTAGGGCCTGATTCAGAGTCGTTCGCTATTTGCGGTCGTTCGTTCAAAAACAAGGGGTGGCTATTCAAATGATCCGTTCGCAAATTGCAGTCTGCTCACACCTCTAAGTCTGAACGAGCGAGCAAAACATACGCTCGTTTATTTGTTAAAAACGCCCCCTGGCCGCTCGCACCATACGTCATGTCCGCTATTTATTAGATTAATCGAGTACATCGACCAGCGTATGAACTGCTCGCTATTCTTGTGGTTGGTTTTTGCTACCACAATTTTGCGAACAGTTCTGGCTTAAAAAAAACCCAGTGACGTGGTCAATGACGCTGCTGTTTTAAATATGCACACCCATAAAATGCCCGTTTTGACCTTTAAGCACGCCTGCGTTCTGATTTCCACTCCCCGTTTTCAAGCACCTTTCCCTGTTACCACCCACATACGCCTCATCCTGTCACTCAAATTATCAGGCATTCGCTATTTTGCGAGCACATGAATTTCGGCCGCACTGACTGGTTCGCGCATGCGTATAACGATCCGTACGCATGCGCAGATGTGCGAACATCGCTCGGAACGAGCGTACTGCCGCTAGCGAGTGGCTCTGAATGAGGGCCTTAGTTCACAAGTAGAGCAACATGTTAACTTGCATTTCTACTTCAGGGTCCATAGGGTATCCACAGGATACCTTGGGGTATAGGTGTGACGTCAGTCGCAGGGCACCAAAGAGTTAAGCTTTCAGCCTCCCAGGATGCACTAGGTCCCCCTCCTATACCCCGCCCCCGGGCCAAGGCACCTCAGTTTAGTTTGGTGCCCGGCCGGAGTCGGGTGCACCTGTTGGAGTGGGGGCTAGAAGAGCCCCTGAAGCTTATTCTTCATGCAGCTGTGGCTGCACAACTGGATGAACAGCATGGACAGTCAGTCCTGACGTCCATGCTGTCTTCCCTACACCCCGCCGGTACCAGAACGCCGGTACTGATCCGGGGATGCTGGTGGGCGTCTGGGGTCACAGCTAGCGGTGACCCCAGATGCTCCGGACCATGGCCGGATTCAAGGGGGACAGAGGTAAGCAGCGGGGTCCCGCGGTGGGTCCCCGCTGATCACATGGTCCTAAGTCCCCAGGCAGGGGGCTCCCTGGGGACTGGCTGCAGCGTGGAGCCAGGCGACCAACCTGCGCTTCCACTACCCCCTGGGACAGCGGACCGCAGCAGAGCGGTAGCGCTGCGGCGTCCCAGGGGTTAAATGCATGCCAGGGGAGCGCGCCTTCCCTGTCTCACAGCCGGCGCCTCCCCCGCTGCACACAGCCCTCTCTGCATGCTGCCGACTGGTCCTGTGGCAGCGCTCCTCCCCCAGGCCAGCCTCCTCTCTGCTCCTCGGCGGCCATCTTCTCCAGAACGCATGGTGAACGCTGCTGGAAGCGCTGGACGGAAGCATCGTGGTCTGGGTCCCCCCGCATACCTCTCCTCCGCTGTGGTCAGGTCTGTGTATGCAGCGCTGTGTCCTACCAGGCCCTGTGTCTGTGTAGTTGAGTGATCAGCGCTGTTAGTGCAGGAATTGTTATTTTTCTGCATTGTATGTGACTGTGCTAGCGCTGCTGCCTGTAATCTTTTCTTCTCTAAACTGTCAGCTTTATTACTGTCCCTGTTCTTTCTGCTAAAGCCCTTGCGGTGCGGTGCTGCAGGGTGGTCTCTCGCCTATTTAATACTTAATTGGTGAGAGAGGTCACATACGTGGTGCCATCATGTCTGAAAGTGATTTTCCCCTCCGGCTACAGTGTACCACGTGCAAAGTACCGTTAGCGGAGGGGGAGGGTAGCGCGGAGGGCCTTTGCCGGCAGTGTTTGTCCATGGCGCGGCCTATTACGGTTACAGCACCGGTACAGGAGCCGCCCTGGGCTTGTTTCGCTCAGGCATTAACAGCTTTAGTGGGCCAGTTAGCTCCGCAGCCCGCGTTTACTCCGATGGGTTTGTCCCAGCAATCTGTGGTGTCGTCACCCATGCAGGGGTTCCCACGACAATTGGTGGTACCCCACAGTCTCCCTATTTCCCCGCTCCCGGGTTCTCAGGAGCCAGCGTGGGTTAACTCCCTGACGAGTTCTGTACAGCACTTGTCGGATGTGTTGCAAGGGGAGTCTGTGATGCGGTCTCATAAAAGGCCGGTGGCGTCTCTGTCCGCTCCTTATGAGGATGACGAAGGGACGTCTGATGATGGGGAGATTCTAGATCCTTACGATCAGGAACCTCTCCATACTAAGGACGCTGATGCGAAGTCCAAAGTATATATTCCTGGACTTATTCGGGCGGTCCGCACAGCCTTGGTGATTGAGGACGAAGTTCCCCCAGCGGCTAAATCTAAGTATGCCTTTTTCAAAGATGTGAAGGGCGATGCCACAGTCTTTCCTCTTTCGGGTCAGTTGGTGGACCATTTAGAGGAGGCGTGGAAACAACCTGGCAAAAGATACCAGCCGCAGAGACGCCTGGCGGTGGCTTATCCGTTCGCGGATAATTATTTTGCGAAGTGGGAATCCCCTCCACAGGTGGATTCTCACGTGACCCGTCTTGTCCGTAGTGCCACATTGCCGATGCCATCCATGTCCTCCCTTAAGGATGCTACGGACCGCAAGGTAGAAATCTGCCTGAAGTCCGCTTATTCCCTTGCAGGGGGGGCAGCACGGCCGGCTATGGCCATTTGCTGGGTTGCCAGAGCGATGGAGCGCTGGGCGGATTCATTAGAGGCTTCTTTTGAATCCGACTGTCCGGCCGATCAGGCGGAGTTGATTGGCAATCTCCGTGATTCGGCCACCTACATCAACGAGGCGGCTCTAGACATTAGTACTCTGGTGTCTAGAATTTCTTCAGCAGCGGTAGCTGCTCGTCGCACCTTGTGGCTGCGATCCTGGAAGGCGGACGCAGATTCCAAGAAAGGTCTGGAAGCGTTGCCGTTTACCGGAGAAGTTCTCTTCGGTCCGGATCTGGATAAGATTGTGGCCACGCTGGCGGCAGCCAAATCTGCCTGTCTCCCGTCGGCCGCTGCTCCTTCTGGTTCGGGACCATCGTCCTTTCGGTCATCTAGGGCCCAGGGCAGGCCCAAACCACAGTCGTTTCCTCGACAGGCTGGCCCTAAGAAATCGGTCAAGCCCCGGAAGCAGGCATGGAGTACCAGACGTCCGGCCCCCAAGCCAGATGACAAGCCTGCGGCCTGACGGTCCGGGCCTCCCTTTGGGGGATCCCAGGGTGGGAGGCCGCCTGCTACAGTTCGCCCAGTGTTGGTCGACCACTACGACAGACACTTGGGTTCTGGAGGTGGTTTCCCACGGATACGCCCTCTCCTTCCGGCACAGACCCCCGGCTCGCTTCTTCACCACGGGTCTCCCATCAGACCGGAACAAGGCTACGGAGCTGCGGAAGGTATTGCACACTATGCTCCAGGCTGGAGTTATAGTGGCGGTTCCATTCTCCCAGAGGGGCCAGGGTTTCTATTCAAATCTATTTTTGGTACAGAAACCCAATGGGTCATATCGTCCTATTCTCAACCTCAAAGCACTCAACAAGTCTTTGCGGGTCCCGAAGTTTCGGATGGAGACCCTACGGTCCATCATTCTGGCGCTGGAACCTGGGGACTACTTGGTGTCATTGGACATACAGGACGCTTACCTGCATGTCCCTATTCTTTGGCGCCATCAACAGTTCCTCAGGTTTGCAATCAGCAGCGACCACTTCCAGTTTCGGGCGTTACCTTTTGGCCTGGCAACAGCACCACGTGTTTTCACCAAGGTGATGGCGGTCATGGCGGCTTCTCTGCGGCTGCAGGGAGTCCGCATGTTGCCGTATTTGGACGACCTGTTATTGGTGGCAGGATCTCCAGAGCTCCTGTTACGCCACTTGGACCTGACCATTGCACTGCTGCAACGGCACGGCTGGCTAATCAACTGGCAGAAGTCCACTCTAATCCCGTCTCGGAGGATTCTGCATCTTGGAGCCTTATTGGACTCGGGACAGCAAAGGATCTTCGTGACGGAGGACAAGATCTCTGCTTTACAGTCAAGGGTGCGCAGTTGTCTGCACAGCCGCCGGGTGTCCTTACACTCGGCGATGAGGTTACTGGGCTCCATGGTGTCGGTGTTCGACATGGTGGAATACGCCCAGTTTCACTCCAGACCTCTGCAGCACCTGATCCTGTCCAAGTGGAACGGGCTGACTCAGTCTCTGAAGTCCCAGACGATTGTGCTCACCCAGGAGGTTCGCCTGTCCCTTACGTGGTGGTTACAGACGACCCACCTCAACAAGGGACGTCCATTCTGGGTTCCAAATTGGGTCCTGTTGACAACGGACGCCAGTCTTCGGGGCTGGGGAGCAGTTTCGGGTCCACACTTGTTCCAGGGCAGGTGGACGCCGACAGAAGCGGAGCTTCCAATAAATATCTTGGAACTCCGTGCGGTCTTCAATGCTCTCCAGCAGGCACAGCGGTTTCTCCAGGGTCGCCCGGTGCAGGTCCAGTCGGACAACGCTACCACCGTGGCCTACATAAACAGGCAAGGAGGAACTCGCAGTCGGGCGGCTCTCGTAGAGGTCTCTCGGATCCTGGTTTGGGCGGAGCGCAATCTTCCGGCCATATCAGCGGTCTTCATCCCGGGAGTGCTCAATTGGGAGGCGGACTTTCTAAGTCGCCAGGACGTTCATCCGGGGGAATGGTCCCTGCACCCGGATGTTTTTCAACTACTGGTGGACAGGTGGGGTCTTCCAGAAATCGACCTCATGGCGTCCCGGCACAACAACAAGTTGCCGGTGTACGGGTCTCGCACAAGAGACGAAGGGGCGTCTCTGGTGGATGCTCTGTCCGTCCGGTGGACGTTCCGGTTCGCATACCTGTTCCCTCCGGTCTCCCTTCTTCCACGGGTAATCCGGAAATTCAAACAGGAAGGAGGGACGCTCCTGTTGATAGCTCCCGCGTGGCCCAGACGGCACTGGTTCTCAGACCTTCAGGGTCTGTCGGTGGACATTCCTCTGCGGTTGCCGCTACGACCGGACCTTCTGTCTCAGGGTCCTTGCCTTCACCCGGACCTGACTCGGCTGTCTTTGACGGCGTGGCTGTTGAGACGGCCATGCTGAGGTCCCGGGGGTTTTCCAGCTCTGTGGTGCGTACCATGTTGCGAGCTCGGAAACCGTCTTCCGCGAGGATATACCATCGCGTGTGGCATACGTTCTTCCAGTGGTGTCGACCGAGAGGTTATGCACCGCGGGAGTTTCGTCTGTCTCGGATTCTCGCCTTCCTGCAAGCGGGACTAGATCAGGGGCTTCGCCTTGCTTCTTTGAAGGTACAGGTTTCGGCCCTATCTGTCTGGTTTCACCGTAGGATTGCTACAATCCCGGATGTGCGCACCTTTATGCAGGGTGTTCTCCGCATTCAGCCACCCTTTGTTCCACCTGTGGCGCCTTGGGATTTGGCTGTGGTCCTGAGGGCTCTCCAAGGACCGCCGTTTGAACCACTGGGCTCAGTGGATCTTAAATGGCTAACAGCTAAAACTGTTTTCCTTCTGGCCATTGCTTCGGCCAGACGTGTTTCTGAGTTAGGGGCTCTTTCTTGTAGACCCCCTTTCTTGGTTTTTTATGGGAACAGGGCAGTGCTCCGCACTCGGCCCGAGTTTCTTCCCAAAGTTGTTTCCCAGTTTCATATTAACGAGGAAATAGTTGTTCCGGCCTTTAACTCACCGGGTCTTTCCGTGGGTGAGGCCTCTTTGGATGTTGTGCGGGCCTTAAGGACTTATGTTGACCGCACTTCTTCGTTTAGGAAGTCGGACGCTTTGTTTGTCCTCTTTGGCTTCCGTAAAAAGGGTTGGCCTGCTTCAAAGCAAACTTTGGCAGCCTGGATCCGTATGGCTATTTCTGAAGCTTATCTTCATGAAGGCCTACCGGTCCCTCCTTCTCTGAAGGCTCATTCCACTAGGTCTGTGGGTCCTTCGTGGGCAGCTCGACGTGGTGCCTCGGCAGTTCAGATCTGCAAGGCTGCTACGTGGTCTTCTGTCTATACCTTCGTGAGGTATTACAGGTTTGACACCTTCGCCTCTCAGGATGCTTCCTTCGGGCGGCGGATTCTCCTTTCTGCACAGGAGCGTCCCCACCCTTAAAGGATACTGCTTTGGGACATCCCCAAGGTATCCTGTGGATACCCTATGGACCCTGAAGTAGAAAATATGAGATATGGTAAGAACTTACCCTTGTTATCTCTATTTCTACGAAGTCCATAGGGTTCCACAGGACTCCCGCCCTGTCGCACCTGTGCTGCAGATGGGCTTTGCTCTGGTCACCGGTTTTCCGTCTCCCTCTGGTGAGAATGTGATTCTTGTATGTGTCCAGATCTTTGTTCTCTCTCTTCCTTCTCCTCCTCCGGCCTATGGCTTGGTAACTAACTGAGGTGCCTTGGCCCGGGGGCGGGGTATAGGAGGGGGACCTAGTGCATCCTGGGAGGCTGAAAGCTTAACTCTTTGGTGCCCTGCGACTGACGTCACACCTATACCCCAAGGTATCCTGTGGAACCCTATGGACTTCGTAGAAATAGAGATAACAAGGGTAAGTTCTTACCATATCTCATATTTTTTAGTTAAATTGAACAAAACACCCACCTAATCTTTCTATATGCTAACTGAGGCTTACAGGGCAGATAGTATATCACGTGCACATGTGTTTGTGGAAAAAAATTTTAGAAAATTGTTCGAACTGACAGTCGACTCAGCATCTGAATGTTAGCAGAAATGGTAAACATTGACGAAAAACTGTTATGGTGCCCAACACGTGGCGATCAGCCGATGTGTATAATTTCCCTTGAAACTCTCCCCGGCAGCTCTGCACATAATCTCCACACGATCTGCACACATTTTGGTGTCCAATCTTCATACGATCTCTCCTGCATGCAGACTTTCACAGTGCATCGCCTCCTAGATTGTCAGATCTGCCCTACTGCACGGCAGATCTGACAATGCGATGTGCGACCAGCGGGGACGCGGATCGCATCGTGATCGTGAGTGGGGACTCACGATTTTGGCATATTTTACACAATCTGTCGTTCCAATGCGTCGAAATCGGCCAGATCGGGTAAAATATAGCTATGTGTGTGGGCACCTTTTAGGCAAGTTTTGAATCAAGATCTTAACATGACAAAGGTTTGTGCTAAAATGGTTCCAAGGCTTCTCACTGCCGAGCAGAAAAACAGTCGAAAGCAAATTTGTACAGACATTTTACAACAAATTCAAGCAGATTCACATATTTTACATAAAGTTATTATGATGAAACATGGCTCTTCCATTACAGTCCTGAGACAAAATGCCAGTCCATGTACAGGAAAACACCATCATCACCAAGAATGCAGAAAGCATGTCAAAGCAAATCCAAATTCAAAGCCATGTTAGTTGTTTTCTTTGATATAAAGGCTGTTATTTTGGAAGACTGTGTATCAGACGGCGCAACAGTGACTCAACATTACTACAATAATGTTCTAGTAACTTTGCGGGAAAGAATCAGAAGAGGCCAGAGTTGTGGAAAAATGGTTTCATCCTCCATCAGGACACAGCACCAGCCCACAAAGCTGTGAAGCAGTTTTTGGCCGAGAAATAGATTGCAGTTTTAGAACACCCTCCATATTAGCCAGACCTAGCACAGTGTGACTTCTTTCTTTTCCCTATAGTCAAATCTGTGCTCAAGGGAACCCGTTACTGAGGTAAAGAAGAAAACTACAGAGCTGTTGAGACAGCTGACATAATGAGCTACAGTACAGCTTTGACCAATGGAAAATAAGAATGCAGCTGTGTGTGGATGCAGAAGGTGAGTACATAGAAGGGGAATGGAGTTAAAATGTACTTAATATAATTAAACCTAAATTATAGCATCAGGCTCCTCATTTAATAACCACACCTCATATGCTCAACAATGAAGAAAGCACCAATCTGTATCAGCAGTGCATTTTTCAGACAGCCAATGACAAGCAGTTCATTAGTGCTGACAATCATCATTATCCGCTATTTGTATCCAGGGCCGCCGACAGCTCAGCCGGGCCCCGGTACTGCGAGGGTATGTGGTCAACTATGGGAGGTGTGGCCAGACCCCCGCCTTAAAAAAATAAAGGATACTATGCGCACGCCGCACAAGGGGCACTGGTGGCAGATCTGGAGGGGGGATGGGGATCACTCCTCCCCGCACATCACACAGGGAAAGCGAGGACTAACTGCTGCTGCTGCAGCAGCCTCACCCCCTAACGTGGGGATAGAGGCTGAGGCGGAGTTGCCGGATCCCGGCCCTTCCAACAGTAACTGCCTCCCCCCCCTTCTTCTCTGTGCCCCTATTTATACCAGCCCTTGACAAAATGCAAATACAGATGTGAACTCTTATGGTGCCCATACACTGCTCGATTTTTTTTTTTTATTATTATTATTTATTTTTCCCCCGATATGGACAGTTTCGACAGGTTGTACAGACCAATCGTATGAAAATTAGGATTTTTTTGTGTGTTCTGCAACCCCGATGCGCGTCCCCGCCGTCCTCTAGTTGGATCGCAGATCAGATGGACTTTCAGAGAGATCTCAACCGATCGTGTACGATGTGACACACATCGTATGTACTTTTGTTCATCTGCGATCCGATATAGGATCTGTGATGTCCCTGGCCACTCCCTGCCGCCATTTTTTGTCAGATGACGTGGAGAAGAGACATTGTTTTGATCGTCTGTCCGGAGTTGACTTGATCCCGGTCAAGTGAGTATATACATCCCTGCACCATCACCCCTGCTCCACCAATGCATACCACTGCCCCACCAATGTGTATTAAGCCCTGACCCACCAATGCATACCACTGCCCTACTAATGTGTATTAAGCCCTGACCCACCAATGCATACCACTACCCCACCAATGTGTCTATCCCTAAACATAGAAGCCTATGATTGTTTATAATACACAACACCATCATTGTACCTCTTGGCTAAAGCTGAATATAAACAATGCTTGTATTCCCCCTTTACAAATAATTATAAATCCAAAGCAGTTTTTTTTTTTTTATTTATTAAAAAAATATAAAAAACATAGTACATTTTTTAAACTAATTTTATTTAAACAATTAAAACATATAAACTAATTTAAAACCTTCAAACATTAAAACTATAAACTATTTTAAAAACTTCACACATCAAAACATTATAAGGGTAAACATTAATAAATATATTTGAATTGCTTTGTTTTTCCAACAGGAATGACAAGTGCTTTTGAAAAAAAATTCCTATCTGAATTTATAGAGCAGTACCACCAACATGAATGTTGGTGGTGTGTGAAAAGCGAAGATTATCGCAACAAACATAAGAGAGCTGCTGCAGTCCAGGCACTTGTCCAAGTAAGCAAGACCTATCACGATGAGGCGGATCCAGATTGGGTCAAGCAAAAGATCCAAAATTTAAGAACAGTGTATGTCAGAGAGAATCGGAAACAAAGGGAATCTCGGGCATCCGGAGCAGGGGCAGCTGATTTGTACTGCAGTACACTGTGGTATTTTGATCTCCTAAAATTCCTTCATGAGCAGGAGCCTCAGCGACCGTCACAGGCCTTATTGATTGACAGTGTTCCTGAGGAAGCTGGTGGGGACAACACAGAAAATGAATAAGCGTCCTCCAACAAAGTAGTAGGTTTACAACAGATTTTTATGCACTACATTAATTTTTATTTACAAGTTCACATACCAACTATAGTTCATTATCATATACTGTCCTCCTGCCACGGTACTGCCCCCACTCCGTTGAAGTTGGTCATATATTGCTCCCTGACCTCTTTAGCCCTTGCAGTCCCTGTTGTTGCCAACACTGAGGATGGTGCCACAGAAACAATAGACAGTGTTTCCTCGAGATGTTCCCGGTCATCAGGCACAGCTGTGTCCGATGCCATACTGCGTAAAGCTGTTTTTTTCCTTAGAAAATTGTGGAGAACACAGCAGGCCAAGATAACAGTATCTATTTTTCCACACGAAGGTTGATGCTTGTGTGGAAAATCCTAAAACGGTTGCTTAAAATCACAAAAGTGTCTTCAACTTCTCTCCGCGCCCTGGAAAGACAGTAGTTAAATATGCACTTTTCTTTTGTAAGGGCACGTTGTGCATACGGCTTCAGCAAATGCTCGTAGAGAGCAAACGCCTCATCAGCCACAAAAACATAGTTTAGGCCGTGCTTCCTTTACGTACTTGGTGGCAGGTTCAGGCGTTGGGATTTCAGTCTCTCATAGAAGAGGGTTTGCTTAAATGACCTCCCATCTGAAGCATGGCCATTTTTGCCCACCTCAACAAAAATAAATTCATAATTGGCGTTCACAACCGCCATGAGCACTATGCTGTAAAATCCTTTATAATCTATTATATCCCATATATTGCTCCACCACAGTTCGGGAATTCCATCAACGTTCAAATTCCTCTGCAATGGTCTTGGACTCCTCCACCATTGTCAGGAACTAGAATAAAGGAAACATTTTATTTAAACATTTGTAAAACCTGAAATTAACATTAATCAATTTTGTCTTTCCTTCAACCCCTAACCTCGACTTGACAGTCAGCCACAAAATCACTCCCAAAGTGCCAGTGAGGCAGATGTCAGTGAGGCCTCACAACCTACCCTTAAACGCCGGAGATACCAGCGCAAGAACCCGGTTACACAGGATCCTCTATTAGACCAGGTCAAGCTGGCATTAAACAAACCGCTGGACATGTATGACCACCTTGGTGCACACACTGCGAGCAGTTTACGCGAAATGGTTGAAAGCCAGCAAATACACGCCCAACGGATTCTGTATGAAACAGTAATCTGGGGGAGATCCCAAAATCTGGCCAGCACTACAAGTATCACTGATGACCCAGTCCCCCAGACAACGATGCACCCCTGGTATGGCCCATCTACATCCCACAGTTCATCCTGCAGTTACCCTCCACCAAGTTACACCACACCAGGCTACACCACAAATGAGGCCAACCCCATCCCAGCCTACACCCCATCCCAGTTTCCAACACCGCAAACCACTAACCCCTCAACAACCTCAGGCGTTGTGTGTGTGTGTATAGTGCCATGTTGGCGGAGGACGAGCAACCCACACAATGGTATAAAATGTAATTTGCACATTTACTACTGTATCAGGTAGTTTTATTTTCTCACTCAACACCTGCTGCATGGTATGGGGTGCGGACTATGCGGATTGGGCAGGTCCACTAAGCGCATGGTGCAAGGACAGATTGTTGTTGTTTACTGGGGCCTCAATCTGCACTTGCGCCATGTGCTTCTTGGCCTGTTCAATCCGTCATCTGACACACCGCATACCATGCAGCTGGTATTGTGCGACAAAGAACTGGCTGATGTTGCAATTTTTATATAGTTCACACATAACATTTGTTTATGGTACACAAATAAAATAAATCATGTTGGTTTTGCAGTTATGTTAAAAAAAAAAAAAAAAAAAACACTTATTTTTTTTATATATATATATATATATATACACACATACAGCCATGTTGGTTGATTTGCTTAAAAAATACATTAATAAAAAAAAAAAAAATAATAATTTGACAAACAAAAATTTGTAGAGTTTTTACTTTAAAGTGGTGAAACTTTGGGACTTTCACAATGGCCTCACAGGTATCCGGGATGATGTGCCCCAACGCCTGGGCAGAAATGAGGGTGCCGAACTTCAGGTCTTCAAAAGACCGTCTTGTCGCCAGATATCGCAGGGTAGCCACCAACCTCTCCTCAGCCGGGATGGACATCCTCATATTGGTGTCCTGCCTCTGGATATAGGGAGTCCCCAGACGCAACAACTCCTGGAAGGTGGCATCATCCATACACAGGAAGTTGCGATAGTCATCCGGGTTATTCTCCCTAAGCTCCGTCAGCAGGGGCATATGGGAGAGAGTCTCCCTCCTCGTCAGCCACTCCTTGGTCCAGCAGGACCTCCTCCTCTTCCTCCTTCTCCCCTGAACTCCTTCACCTTTCAGCATCAGATAGCCATAGCCTAGCAGAATCTTATAGCGATAGGAATCCATCAAGAAAGCTGAAATCACACTTTGTAAAGGCAAGCCTTAAAACAAAGCAAAACACACTAGCAAAGTACAATGTTCAGCAGGGTAAGCCTAGCCTCACTAGTCAATGTGCAAAAATCTTAAAATGGCTACTGCCTTTATACCCACAAGATAAGCCCTCCCCTATTGACATTCCAGCAGTTGCATCATGTGGTAATTTGCTGCATACAATCTATGTTATACGATTTCAAATCGTGTACGATAGATCAAATCGTATGGTCTTATGTGAAATTGTTGCATTTTAAACACAAATCGTACAGAATCTTAAGGGAAGAGTTTTCAAGGGAAATCGTATGCGACATCAGATGCGATTACAAATCGCACCGTGTATGGCCACCATTACACTATTGCTGCAGCCTCGTCAAACCACTCTTCTCTTGGCGCACCAGGTCTCGTGCAACTCTGCTTGCGTCAAGTATTTTTGCCTAAAAATGTGTCTTCGCTGCAATCAGATGTGGCAAAACAACTTCACAAGAGTGCACTGATTAATTTGATATACAACAATTGTTTATCTGTGTGCGACTGAATGCCTGATTTCAATGATGTATGCTAATGCAATTGCAGCTGCTTTTTTGCATGGTTCGCAATTGCGAAAATAGGCTAGTGTTTCCAAAGCTTACCGGAGCATGGGGACGCCCACTGTTGTCTTTTCATATCAGACGTCGCACACCAGCTTAAACATTGGTATCATCGACACAGATCGGCAGCCATGCAGCATATATGGCAAGTCTGACCTGTCTCAAACACTGCATCTCTTCTGTAATGCAGAGTGCTCTCATGCTGCAAAGGAGATCTCAATGGCTAATTTAGGCACTCCTATGAAATGGTGTTTAAATGGTCAGACATGCCTGCGTTTTTGTAATCACCCCTCATTACTTCCCACAAATGCTGTCTACCTGTCACTCACTTTGCGAGTCCCTTTTGGCCTTTCCACCACCAGGTCTGACCAGTACTTGCTAACTCTTTCAGAATGCCCAGGAGACTCCCAAGACATCGCCTCAATTTCTTGTAATATATTTCTTGTATGATGGAGCCTTGATGAATATTCATGACCTCCCCAGCACAATAACTTGAATATGTCATCACTTCCTTAGCCTTCCTGGATCTCCAAAAATTAAACACATGTGGTCTGGCTTTATGTGGGAAAGGTGTTTAACCTGTGCCGTGTCTTGTGGTTTCCGTAGAATGCATTGGGTCACTTATCTGCGTACACACAATACGATATAACGGCTGATATATCATCCCAATGTGGATCATAGCGATATGTATTACAAATCGTACAGTGTGTACGTCCGATCTGTCGTTCCCGACCGTCATTCATTTAATCGTCCCATTGGATATGCTGTACGTCCAATGGGTCAATTCAATGAATGATGTGTGTAGTAACATACAGCATGCAACAATATTTCGCAACATTGTATGGAAGACCGTGCATTGTATTCGGCTCGCGCAATGTATTGTTACATCGCTCGTCGCATCCCTGGGACGCACCGTCCTAAGATGGTGTGTACCCAGCTTTACTTGGTCAATTGGCAGAGTAATTTTATAATTGTTACACCTATCAGTTATTTGGGTTTGGCTATTGGTCATTTTTCTATATAGAATTCTATAAATGTTTTTCTGACCATTTACCAGGAGCTTAAAGTAGCTAGGTTAATAGTAAAAATACTCCATAGATTCCATGCTTTTTTTTTTAAACAAGCTAACACTGAATTGTTGGTATCCTGAAAACAAAAATAATGCTCAATAGTTGTTGTTTTAATTGTTTGTGGTAAATCATTATTTCTAATTTAGAGAAATATTATCAAGTAAGATTCACTATATAACTGTCAAGTTTTCCACGTGTGTCATTATTCCCAAGCAGCAGCTGTTGTACTTTTATTGTTTACCAGGGAGATAATTTGATATTGCTAATGCTCTAAATTTAGAATTCACCTTTCTACTGTGCACAAGTGTTTAGCCATCTGTACTTTCTAATAGTAATAAGATATTGTAACGGTAAATAAGTGAGATGCTATATTAGACCCACATGGTAATGACTCGGAACTTGTGTGTATGCCACTTCACTCGCACCGTATATAGGAAAAGCACAGAAGTACAGTTTGCATTGTAGGACATGTTATTGGCCTGTTTAGGGGGCCACACATTCTAAGATGTTAAGCCAATAGCATGTTATTGCACAACAATATTGTGCAATATATTTACAATATATATATTTTTTTATACTTTTTTATTTATTTTTTTTTTATTTATAGATGTTAGAACAAATTTTGCACATTGAAAATGTGTGAAAATGGATGTTGAATTTTATAGGCTTTTTTATAGACAAAAGTCTCTGAATAGTCACTGGACTTGGAAAGGAACTGTAGGAAGAAACTGTAGACTTGGAACTGAATGAACTTGAAGAAGTAGAATTTGACTCAGGACTGGAGTAACGAGGATTGAACTTGTATAACTTGCAATTTGACTCCAGACTGGAGTAACGTGGAATGAACTTGGAATATGACTCCAGGCTGGAGTAACGTGGAATGAACTTGGAATATGACTCCGGACTGGAGTAACGTGGAATGAACTTGGAATATGACTGCCTGTGCTGGGTAGCACACCGGGAACTCAGGAACATAGGTCAAGATCTGGGAATCAGCAATGCTATGCTAGGAAGCATAGGTTTCACACTGGGAGCTCAGGAACATAAGTCATGCAGCAGCAATGGACATTGTTGCACTGGCAACCAGCATGTGTTACAGGAAGGTCCTTTATACCATCAGGCTGAAGCGGATTGGCTGAAGCAACTTGAGGCAGCTGCTGACTGGATGCATGAGTGTCACCTGACTTGGCCCAAGATGGCTGTGCCCATGTTCTGGCCATGCGCGCATGGATCTGCTGCAGAGGGACACAAGCAACAGCGGGGATGCTGCAGACTATCCACAATCTGAGGCCCCGCATCGGAGATTACTGGAACAGTAGGCCGACTGCTCAGCGGGCAGCGATGGCACAGACATATGGGATGATGCAGTGGTCTAGGACGGAGGTCTCTAGCACGGTTTGTGACAGTACCCCCCTTTTTAAAAGTGGACTCCGGACACTTTTCTTGGTTTTTGGGTAAATTTGGAATGGAAGATTTTAATGAAATGAGGAGCATGAACATCTGTGGCGAAGATCCAAGTCCTCTCTTCTGGGCCATAGCCCTTCCAATCAATGAGATATTGGAGTCGTCCGTAACGACAGCAGGAATCCAGGATCTTTTTTACTTTGAATTCTTCTCCACATTGAGTATGGACACTAGGAGACTTGGGGAGCACTCTCTGGAATTTGTTCAAGATTAATGGCTTCAAAAGTGACACATGGAAGGAATTAGGAATTCGCAAAACAGAAGGCAATTTCAGTTTGACAGCCACAGGATTGATCATTCTTTCTACAGGAAACGGGCCAATAAATCGCCGAGCAAACTTCATGGATGGAATCCGAAGTCTGAGGTTCCGAGTAGATAACCATACTCTGTCTCCAGGCTGGAACTTTGGAGCGGCCAGTCTCTTTCTATCTGCAAATTTCTTGTAGCGCACAGAAGCCTTCAGCAGCGAAGAATGCACATTACCCCAGATAGCGCTGAGATGTTAAGAGTATCTTTAACAGCTAGTACATCAATAGTCGGTAGCAACGGGAAACCATGTTAACGAGGATGACGACCGTACACAGTATAGAATGGGGTATTCTCAGTGGAAGATTGGTAACTGTCATTATGGGCAAACTCAGCCCATGGCAGAAGCTCCAGCCAATCGTCTTGAGTAGATGAGATGAACAAACGAAGGAACTGTTCAAGATCTTGGTTCACCCTCTCCGTTTGCCCATTAGTCTGAGGATGATAGGCCATGGAGTAGTTGAGTTTCACTTGAAGGGCTGAGCAAAGGGATCTCCAGAACTTATCCACAAACTGAACTCCTCTGTCAGAGGTAATTTCTTGGGGAAGGCCATGTAAACGGAAAATCTCTTTAATAAAAAGTTGTGCAAGCTGGGATGCAGATGGCAAACCTGTAAGGGGAATGAAGTGAGCCATTTTAGAGAACCTGTCAACAATGACCCATATGGTATTATTGCCCTGAGATGGAGGTAATTCCATGATGAAGTCCATAGGAGAGTGGGACCAGGGCTGCTGAGGAACAGCCAGCAGATGCAGCAGACCAGGAGACGTTTGTCTAGAAATCTTGTGTTGGGCACATTTTGATACAGGAAGCAACAAAGTCTTGAACGTCTGCTTTCAGGGTAGGCCACCAATAGGACCGTTTAGGAGTGAGCTTGAGAAAGGTCAACGGGCCAAAACGCATTGGAGACCTCAGCATCCATCCTATGAATCACCGTCCCCACATCACCACTGCCTAACTACCCGCCTGCCCGCAACCCACAGAGGCAGACACATCAGCATCCAGACGCCTGCCTACCCGCCAGCGGCGGCCGCAGCACACAGAAAACAGACATCCGCATTGCCCACCATTGGCTGCGGCAGCCTTGCAGCACAGACCACATCTCTGTGTGCCCACTCCCCATCAGGCTTGTTGGGTTGATCACATCAATGACAGCCGACACACCTCACATGCCACAGCGTGAACTGACAAGTGCCTCTCACCACCAGCCGTGCCACCCGCACACCGTGCAGCACACGCGGCACAGCCAACATCACTGTGCCCACTCCTCATCAGGCTTGCTGGGTCGAGTAGAGCACGGACAGCCGGGGCACCACACACGCCGGGAGCAGTCACTGTCAGATACAGACTGCGCCGCACCAGCACAAGGGCGGCCGCATACAGGCAACAGGACAACCTCTGACCTACACCGCCGGGTACGTTAAAGATCCACGCCAGCCACACAGACACCTTGGCCCCAACTGGAACGTGAGAGAGCTGCTTCCTGCCACGGACCACGGGCACCTACAGGTAGGTAAGCATCAGCCCTCCTCACCAGTGTGGGACGCCGCAACTGGGGACAATCCCCGACCAACACCAGGGCACCACAGTTCTCAAGTCTGTAGACCAAAGGTCCAGCAGGGGTACATGCAGTAGTAAGGGCCGCATGCCAAGGAGCTCACCTATGCCAAGGAGCTCACTCAAAGGGTTCACCTATCCCCCAAACTGGACTGCACCTACTCATCCCCCCCCACCACCACTTTGGGCAACCATACGCCCCCACGAACAATCCAGAGACGCTACGATCTCCAAGGAGCACTGTGCCTCCAAAAGAAAGAACTATCACCAACTTATTGAAACACTAATGAATTCTGTACTCACTCACTTACCCAGCCTACTGTGTGTGTTCTTTATCCCCCCACCACAGTACACCCACCACAACACACACCCACCACCCATTCCCCCAATTCCCCTTTTTCTCCCCCTTTCCTCCCCCCCGACCACACACACACACCCACCCACCCCTGGAGCGCACGTATACCAATCCATTATCACGTCAACCTACAAGTAGGATCAGGTACCCCTACCATACGTTGCAGCACCATCCCCATTTGCCCTTCCTTCCCCTCCCACTCACCCAACCATGACTGAACATCCTCAAACACCACCACACCCCGAAGTGCATCCTAACCAACAATTACCATTTGACAGTCTTCTTCACTCCAGTGTGTCCAGAAAATCGAGAAGCATGCGCCCAATGAAGTAACTTCTTACGTAGATCTGGTGCAACAATGGTCTTTCCCCGAGGAGGGTCAGGAGTGAGCTTAGTTGGAAGCAAATGACGTAGGATTGGAGGAGAGAGTTCCTGGACTTGATCTTGTTCTGAGTTCGAGGAACGAGACAAGGCATCAGCCTTAGTATTCTGAGGACCAGGACAATAGGAGAGTTTAAAATCAAAGCGAGAGAAAAACAGCGCCCATCTGGCCTGTCTGTTTGCAAATAGAGCAAATTTTTATGATCGGTGAAGACTGAAATGAGGTACTGAGCTCCTTCCAACAGATAACGCATTCTTCTAAGGACAGTTTAATCACGAGAAGCTCTTGGTCTCCGATGGAGTTGTTCCTCTCTGCAAGTAGGAATCTTCGGGAGAAGAAACAGGGGTGTAACTTCCCATCATTGGGAGAGGACAGCTCCTACCCCGCCATAGAGGCATCTACTTCCAGAATGAAGGGGCAAGTCAAATCAGGTTGCTTCAACACTGGTTCTATGATGAAGGCTTGTTTCAACTGGTGGAAAGCAGAGGTAGCTTCTGGAGAGCAAACACTGGGGTTCGCTCCTTTCCGGGTAAGAACTGTAATAGGAGCAACCAGAGAAGAGAATCCTTTGACAAACTTGCAATAGTAGTTGTCGAAGCCTAAAAATCGTTGAATGGACTCTAACGTGGTAGGCAATGACCAAATCGAGAATGGCCTATAGTTTCTGTGGATCCATTTGAAGTCCGGTTCCTGAAATAATGTTTCCAAGGAATGTAATGGTCAGGGTCTCAAACGTGTATTTCTCCAGCTTGCAGAAAAGCAAATTCCTTCTTAACCAGAGAAGAACTTCCTTGATTTGGGAGCGATGTGACTGGAGATCTTGAGACCAGATTAAAATATCATCTGGGTAGACTACGACTGATTTATAGAGAAGGTCTCTAAAGATCTCATTAACAAAGTGCTGGAAGACCGCCGAGGCATTGCTGAACCCGATGGGCATAACCAGATATTCATAGTGCCCATCCCTGGTGTTAAAGTCAGTCTTCCTTTCATCTCCATCACATATGCGGATCAAATTATATGTCCCCCTTAGATCAAGCTTGGTAAAGATGAGGGCACCTTTCACCCAGTCAAACAGCTCGGTTATGAGCGGGAGTGGATAAAGATTCTTGACGGTGATATCGTTAAGTCCACGGTAGTCGATGCAAGGGGCGAAGTCCATCAGACTTCGGGGAGACCTAAGGATTTCACAGGAGATTTTCATAAAGGAACCACTTGATGAAGACCGTTCTGAAAGCAAAATGGACTCCAGGCGGTAATCTGCAAGGAAGCCCATTCAATACGGGGATTATGTCTTTGAAGCCACGGAAGGCCCAGGATTAATTTGAGAGGCTTTAGGAATCACAAGGTAAGACAAACTTTCTACATGGAGCTCCCCAACTTTGAGCTTCAAAGGTTGGGTGCGATGCGTAATTCTCCCACCGGCAATTTGACTACCATCAATAGCCGTCAAATATACTGGATGTGGCAGCCATTCGGTGAGTATGCAATGTCTGCGAACGAAGTCCGCAGTGAGGAAATTCCCGGTAGCTCCTGAGTCGAGCAGAGCAGGAACACTTAGATAGACTTGATTCATCCAACAAGTTAATGAGGGTAGGATCAGTTTTCTTATGTGATTCCATGGATACTCCTAACTTCACCCCTCTATCATAAGTTAGGAGGGAACGTTTCCCGGACGGGAAGGACAAGACTTGAGATAATGCTGCAGAAGGTTTATCTAACCTTCGTCCAATCTTGGAAGGTTTATCTAACCTTCGTTTAAGACATAGGCGTCTCTATAATGGGTGGAAGGTTCAGGGGGGCCCACACCACAGACCCTGCACCCATAGATAATTATACTTACACCTCCGCCGATCCTGAAGTGCTGCTCCGCTGCGCCGGTCCAGCGCTGCGGAGCAGCAAACACTCACTGGGAAAATGGCTACATCCATTTTCCCACTGATATAGGCATGCGCAGAAAAGATGTCCATGAGAAAGTAGGCGCGGGTGCCATTTTCCTGGAGACTCGCGCATGCACTGTAGATTCTGGCATACAGCCAGAATCGACAGCGCTCAGTGCCGCTGAAACGCTAACAGAGGTGGGGGGGGGGGGGGAGGGCAATATTTGAATGGTAAGTAAGTGAGGGATTTACATCTCAATATCATGACCTACTATACATATAAATCATCTCTTGTCTCTTAAGCTTCTAGATAACATGATGTTAACTTGTCATAAAGTCAAAGGAGACTTTATCTATTATACTGTGTTCGTGATATGCTTATATAGGTACCATTCCGTAGTTTCGAACACTTTGAGGATACCGGACTGGGTTTCTGCTGGTAATGTCTCAATATATGGACCCCATTTACGATAGAATTTGATAACATCCTTCTCTATATTTGTAAAGGTGCAATAACGATCATGGAAAAGAATATTAAGAAGCATTTTATGGACTGTCGTGAGAGAAGGAGAAGATCTGGAGATCCATTTTTTCAATATAGCTTTCTTGGCTATTGTTACTAATATAGTAAGAAAGGGTTGCAGTTGTTTATGAAGACCCTGTAATCCCCATTCTGTAAAATCTGTTAGACATGGCACACTGGGAATCACTCACCACCGAAAATACTCTACGTATGTTAACCACAGAAGACCTGTTCATTATAAACCCTGTTTGGTCTTGGTGGATAACTGATGGTAAAACTTGTTTCTGTCTGTTAGCTAATATCTTAGTTAATAGTTTGTAATCTGTATTGAGGAGCGATATGGGTCTGTAAGACCCAGTGTCTGACATATCCCTATCAGATTTTGGAATAACATTAAGTGTGGCAGAATTAAAATGTAAGGGCATTTCTCTTCTATCTAGTATTGTATTGAACATTTTCGTAATAGTTGGAGTGAATCGCGGGGATAATAATTTGTAATATTCAGAAGTAAGGCCATCAGGGCCAGGTGCCTTACCAGGCTTTAAATTTGTTATGGCCAGATATACCTCTAGCTCTGTAATCGGGGTAGTAAGTACTGTGTTATGTGAATCTGATATTTGAGGGACAGCAAATTCTTCCAGAATCGAAACTTGGTAGTCGAACTACCTGGGGATAAGTATACGTTTGAATACAATTCATGAAAGACTGCGGCGATTTGAGCGTTGGAGGTGGTGGAGATACCATTTGCCTTACGCAAAGGATGAATTACACCTGGGGAGCGCTGACCCTTCAATAGATTTGTTAAGTTTTCCAGACCTGTTCCCAAATTTGTAGCACCTACAATCTTTATGAAAAGAATATCTAGATTCTAGTTTAACGAATAATCCATCAAATTGGTGTTTGGCCTCCTCATATCGAGATTTTGCTTGAATTGTGGGGAGGAATGATAATCCTGGAAAGCCAGAGTCAAATTCTGTTGTGCTTGGATATAAACTGTTTGAATAGTTTTATATAAAGAGGAAGTATAGGAAATTATATTTCCACATATGACCGACTTTGAGGCTTGCCAAAATAAAACTGGATTATTTTCTACTGTTGTAATATTATTCATTTTATATTCCTCCCAAGCTGTTTCATTTATTTCTAAATTTCAATGAACTAGAAAGATGGGAAGGATAGCGCCAAGATCTAAACTGGCCTCTTTCAGCCGTTATATGCAGTGTCATCCAAATTAATGCATGGCCTGATAATGTGATGGGTTCCATTTCAAACCGCGAGACCCTAGATGATAATACGTATGAGGCCAACACATAATCAATTCGAGACATATTACCAGTTGCCGAGGATAGACAAGAAAAGTCTCTTTTCATCTGGGTGTAATACTCTCCACAGATCTAAGAGTTGTAATCTAGTTGTAAAGGCCGGTACACCAAACTTAGGGGGTTTGCTTTTAAATTTTCGTGGAAATTGTTTATCTAGTTGTACGGAGGAGATCAGGTTAAAATCTCCACAAATAACTAGAGGGATATCAGAGTATGAAGCAAGCTCCAAAAGCAGTTTCTGTAAAAAGAGTTTTGAGTATACAGTGATCGCGGTGAGCGAAAAAAAATGTGGGTCCCAGGGACCCCTCACTTTAGAAATTTGGGGTCCTACTCCACAATTTCTGGGTCCCATTACAATATATGCTTCTGAGCTCTCATAAGCCATGAGACCACCCACATGCCCTATATACTTGTTGTAATCTGGTACAAAGGTACGTCAGGTAATAGAGCAACTGAGCAACTTTGCATGTGAGCGCTACTAAGGATGCAATTTTTAAGAATAAAACCACACTGCCATGTGCTACGCATTGTGAAAAGCCTCTAGGATGGAAACAAGATGGGCAGACTATGACGACAATTGTAATCACTCAAGCTCTGTCCCTCCAGTGGATATAATAATAATAATAATAATAATACATTATTATTATTCTCTTCACAAAGTGGCCAAAAAATCCTTAAATGTACTACCATGTCAGACCTCTGGTGCATGTACAAAAAAAATAAAAAATTAAGCATAAATATAATAATTGATATGATTAAAAAAAAAGACCTAAGGATATAAATTTGTATATATTTAATAAAAAATTATATATAATAATTTTAATGGTGCTGCTATTTATATAAGGAGCCACAGTGATTTGGGGACCTATGTACAGTACCAAGCTGATTTCTACATAAAATTATACAGAAACTGTAGTTTCTGCATAATTTTATGTATCGATCCTATGTACTAATAGCACAATGCAAAATATTTCACAGAAATATCTGGCAAAGTGCTAATTAGCACCTCATATCGCAGTCCCAATTATTAACAATGAGGACTACGATCTTACCCCTATGTACTAAACTCCAAAAAGCGAAGCTTTTCGGAATTTAGCAGCTGTAGTTTACACCATCTTCAGATGGTGTAATCTACTGTTAGCCTATGGGGGCTCCAGGTGCAGGAGAGAGATCTTTCGATCTCTTCCCCGCAGCTCCTGTCGGGCCCCTGAAGCTGACACTGTGCACATGCAGAGTGTCAGCTTCCCCCGGAGAAGTTTTTCACTTCAGTGAAAGACTTTTCCTGATGCCGGGGACATAACTCGCGGGGACAGTGGTTACCGCAACCGCTGTCCCTGGAAGTTCTCCTTGGTACATAGCCGGGATATTTTCATTAAAAATTAAAATATTCCCGGCAAGATGGATACATAATAATTGCAGCAGTGCCACTATTATTAGTACATAGACCCCTTGGACACAAAAGTAAATACAATGGAAGTAGTCTCTCCGTGTTTGCTTTTTAGCAGTCCCTTCCCACACAGCCAGTTCCCCACAATCTTCTTAGTACATCAGCTCCCAGCCCCATCCCCCAGCACATTACAGGCAACACATAGTACACGACACAGATCCCTGCTGTGTCTATTTTGTCTGGTACAGCCTTGAAGATCATGTTCAATCACAGACCAGATCCTATGTGTGTTATACACTATTTAGCTTAAAAAAACATACAAACACTCTCTACAGCTTAAAAACTCCCACAGTGCGACAGTTGACATTCCCCTCTGCATTTAATATTTATCACTAACATTTAATATTCATCACACCGCCCCCGCTGACACACACCTACGTCTAATGGCAAAAAATTGGAAGGAGGTAGATTCAGCCACCCTCACAGTCAGGATATGGTGGATATGAGGAGGCAGGTAGCTGCAGCCGCGTTACTGGTTCAGCTGCATGAGCTCCTCAGGCAATATATATCAGCTGATTCAGAACCACTTGGACAGAACTACCTGTCAGTCTGGGCAGCAGCTAGACATGAGCTTTAGGTTTATCCAGCTGTGCCCGATGCTGGTCCCCCGCCGTGCTCACCTCTCCACCCGGCCCTCCAGGTCCCGGATCTGCAACAGGTAATGCTCCTTGCTTTCCTGGGACACCGGCTCTGCTGTCCCCTGTCCCCCCGGTTTCTCCTCCTTTCCGAATGCGGCGCTGCTCTTTTTTTCTTGGGGGGGATTTTACTTAACTCTCAGATGCCCCCCCTCCCCCGCGTACGCTCCAGCTGCCCGCAACAGCTCACCCATGAAGTACTGGCCTCACCCGCCACAGCCCAGTACGCCACCTGCTCACCCCAGAAGAATCCCTACCTGCCGCAGCACTGAAACGCCGTCAGCTAAACCACCCACTCCCCTGCAGTACCAAACCCCCACCCGCTTGCACTTACCGTTGTCTACATCCAAGCCGGGTGCAGGGGACTTCTTCACTCCTCTCCAGGTGCAGGGGATATTTTTATTTGCGGCCGCATGTTCCTGTAGTGGCTCGACCTACACTTTATAAAGCCTGCAGCCGGGGCCAGGTCATCAGCAATCACTTGACTTCAGGAGCCAAGGGATTGGCCGCTGGGGAGCGCATCCTTGGGGACCCACCCATTCTGGAAAAGGGAGTCCCCAGTCCCAAATACCTTGTAAAATACGCGCTATAGCGCGTATTTGCAAACACTGGTATACATTCGGGGCGTACACACTACAAAACACAAATTTTTGTTTATCTAGTATTACTTGACAGATTGTGTATCTCCCTTCTGAATCAGAGACCATAGAGACAATTTCAACAGGGACATGCTGTCTTGCCAAAATGGAAACCCCACTTTTCTACATCAGGGTCCATAGGGTATCCACAGGATACCTTGGGGTATAGGTGATGACGTCAGGCATCGGGCACCATAGAGTTAAGTTTTCAGCCTCCCAGGATGCACTAGGGTCCCCCTCCTATACCCCGCCCCCGAGCCAAGGCATCTCAGCTTCGTTGGTGTCCGGCTCGGAGTCGGAGCACATGTTTAGAGGGGGGCTAAGAATAGCCCCTGAAGTTTTCTTCAAGGCAGCTGTGGCTGCACATCTGGGAGTACAGCATGGACAGTCACTGCTGACGTCCATGCTGTCTCCCCTGCACCCTGCCGGTACCAGAACGCCGGTACTGATGTTTCGGACCATGGCCGGATTCAAGGGGAGCAGGTAAGCAGCGGGGGTCCCGCGGTGGGTCCCTGCTGAGCACATGGTCCACAGGCAGGGGGCTCCCTGGGGACTGGCTGCAGCGTGGAGCCAGGTAACCAACCTGTGCTTCCACTACCCCCCTGGGACAGCGGGCCGCAGCTGACGGGCAAGCGCTGCGGCGTCCCAGGGGTTAATTGCATGCCAGGGGAGCGCGCCTTCCCTGTACACAGCCGGTGCCTCCCCCGCTGCACACAGCCCTCTCTGCGCTGCTGATTGGTCCTGTGCAGCGCTCCTCCCCCAGGCCTGCCTCCTCTCTGCTCCTCGGTGGCCATCTTTGTATGGTGAACGCTGCTGGAGCTGCTGACGGTGGCATCGTGGTCTTGGTCCCCCGGCATACCTCTCCTCCGTTGACTACAGGTCTGTGTATGCAGCGCTGTGACCAGACTGTGTGTGGTTGAGGAACAGCGCTGATAGTGCAGGGATTTATTTCTTCTGCATTGTATGTGACTTCTGCTAGCCTCTGCTGCCTGTACTTTCACTTTCTACTGTCAGCCATTTTACTGTCCCTGCTCTTCCTCTGCTAAAGCCCTTGCGGTGCGGTGATTGCAGGGTGGTTCTCCCACTATACTAACGAGTATCAGTGAGAGGGGTCACATACTTGCCATCATGTCTGAGAGTGAATTTCCTCTCCAGCTTATGTGTACTAAGTGCAATGTACCAATAGCGGAGGGGTAGGGTAACGCGGAGGGGCTATGTCGGCAGTGTTATTGGCGCGGCCAATTACTGTCACGGCTCCGGTACAGGAACCGCCCTGGGCTTGTTTCGCTAAAGCGCTTACAACCCTAGTGGGCCAGTTAGCTCCACCACCTGCGTTTTCCCAGATGGGATTGTCCCAGCGGTCAGTGGTGTCGTCACCCATGCAGGGGTTCCCGAGTCAACTGATGGTACCCCACAGTCTCCTTATTTCCCCTCCCCAGGTTTCACAGGAGCCTGCGTGGGTTAATTCACTGACAAATTCGGTACAGCATTTGTCGGACGTGTTACAAGGGGAGTCTGTGTTGCGGCCACATAAGCGGCCTGTGGCGTCTCTGTCTGCTCCTTATGAGGATGACGACGTGACGTCCAATGATGGGGAGATTCTGGATCTATCTGACCAAGAACCTCTTCGTACTAAAGAGTCGGACGCTAAGTCCAAGGTTTACATTCCTGGTCTTATTCGGGCAGTCCGCACGGCTTTAGTTATTGAGGATGACGATCCTCCGGTGTCCAAGCTTTTTAAGGATATTAAGGGTGACGCCACAGTGTTTCCTCGTTCGGGTCAGTTAGTAGACCATTTAGAGGAGGCGTGGAAACACCCTGGTAAACTGTATCAGCCGCAGAGGCACTTAGCTGTTTTCCCACAAGTGGATTCTCGTGTGACACGCCTAGTCCGAAGTGCCACCTTGCCCATGCTCTCCATGTCCTCCTTGAAGGATGCTAGGGACCGCAAGGTGGAGATCTGCCTAAAGTCCATGGCCGTATGTTGGGTAGCCAGAGCTATGGAGCGCTGGGCTGATAGTTTGGAGGCGTCTTTGGCTTCCGACTGTTCGGCTGAACAGGCCGAGTTGGTAGGCAATCTCCGGGATTCGACCACTTACATCAATGAAGCGGCCTTGGATATCAGTATCCTCACATCTAGGATTTCTTCGTCAGCTGTTGCTGCTCATCGCACCTTATGGTTGTGATCTTGGAAGGCGGACTCTGATTCCAAAAAGGCCTTAGAAGCTTTGGTCTAATGGAGAAGTCCTATTTGGTCCGGATCTGGACAAAATTGTAGCCACGCTGGAGGCAGCCAAATCTGCATGTCTCCCGTCTGTTGAGGTCCCTTCAAGTTCGGGTAGGTCGTCCTTTCGGCCTTACAGGACCCAGGGTAGGCCTAAAGCACAGTCTTTTCCCTGACAGGCTGGGCCCAAGAAATCGGCCAAGTCCAGGAAACAGGCCTGGAGTACCAGACGTCCGGCCCCTAAGTCAGATGACAAACCTGCGGCCCAAAGTGGGAGGCCACCTGCTGCAGATCGCCCAGTGTTGGTCGATAACCACGACAGACATTTGGGTTCACGAGGTGGTTCCTCACGGGTATGCCCTCTCCTTTCGGCACAGGCCCCCATCCCGGTTCTTCACCACGGGCCTTCCATTAGACCGGAACAAAGCCTTGGAACTGCGGAAGGTTTTGCACACTATGCTCCAGGCTGGAGTTATAGTGCCTGTTCCATTCTCCCAGAGGGGCCAGGGTTTCTATTCCAAACTATTTTTGGTGCAGAAACCCAATGGTCGTACCGTCCGATTCTCAACCTCAAGGCTCTCAACAAGTCCTTGCGGGTGCCGCGGTTTCGGATGGAGACCCTACGGTCCATCATTCTGGCGCTGGAACCTGGGGATTACATGCTGTCATTGGACATACAGGACGCTTACCTGCATGTCCCTATTCTTTTGCGCCATCAGCAGTTCCTCAGGTTTGCAATCCGCAATGATCACTTCCAGGTCCGGGCTTTACCTTTTGGCTTGGCAACAGCACCACGAGTGTTCACCAAGGTCATGGCGGCTTACCTGCGGCTGCAGGGAGTCCGCATGTTGCCATACCTGGACGACCTTCTGTTGGTGGCAGGATCTCCAGAGCTCATTCTACACCATTTGGACCTGACGATTGCAGTATTGCAACGTCACGGCTGGTTAATAAACTGGCAAAAGTCCACCCTGATCCCGTCTCAGAGGATTCTGCACCTCGGAGCCTTATTGGACTCCAGACAGCAGCGGATCTTTGTGACGGAGGAAAAGATCTCTGCCTTACAGTTGAGGGTGCGCATTTGTATACAGAGTCGCCGAGTGTTTCTGCACTCGGCGATGAGGTTGCTGTGCTCCATGGTGTCAGTATTCGACATGGTGGAATATGCCTAGTTTCACTCCAGACCTCTGCAGCAATTGATCCTGTCCAAATGGAATGGACTGCCTCAGAGTCTAAAGTCCCAGACGATGGTGCTCACTCCGAAGGGTCGCCTGTCTCTAGCCTGGTGGTTGCAGACGACCCATCTCAACAAGGGTCGTCCATTGTGGGTGGCGAACTGGGTCCTGTTGGCAACGGATGCCAGTCTTCGGTGCTGGGGAGCTGTCACTGGTCCACACTTGTTCCAGGGCAGGTGGACTAAGACAGAGCAGGAGCCTCCAATAAACATCTTGGAACTCTGCGCGGTTTTCAATGCTCTCCAGCAGGCACACCGAGTTCTCCAAGGTCACCCCGTGCAGGTCCAGTCGGACAACGCCACCACCGTGGCCTACATAAATCGACAAGGAGGAACCCGAAGTCGGGCGGCACTCGTAGAGGTGTCCCGCATCCTGGTCTGGGAGGAGCGCAATCTCCCGGCTATATCAGCAGTATTCATCCCGGGAGTCCTCAACTGGGAGGCGGATTTTCTCAGTCGGCAGGACGTACATCCGGGGGAATGGTCTCTGCACCAGTACGTCTTTCAACTTCTGGTGGACAGGTGGGGTCTTTCAGAGATAGACCTCATGGAGTCTCGGCACAACAACAAGTTGCCGGTGTACGGGTCTCGAACAAGAGACGAAAAGGCGTCTCTGGTGGATGCTCTGTCCATCCAGTGGACGTTCCGGTTTGCTTATCTCTTTCCTCCGTTTTCCCTTCTTCCGCAGATAATCCGGAAATTCAAACAGGAAGGCGGCACTGGTTCTGCTATCACAGGGTCCTTGTCTTCACACGGACCTGGCTCGGCTGTCTTTGACGGCGTGGCTGTTGAGACGGCCATGTTAAGGTCCAGGGGGTTTTCCAGCTCTGTGGTACAAACCATGCTAAGAGCTCGGAAACCATCCTCTGCAAGAATATACCATCGTGTGTGGCATACGTTCTTCCAGTGGTGTCGACCGAGAGGTTATGCCCCTCGGAAGTTCCGTCTGTCTAGAGTGTTAGCTTTCCTACGGGCGGGGCTAGGCCATGGGCTTCCCCTTGCTTCTCTGAAGGTGCAGGTGTCTGCCTTGTCAGTCTGGTTCCATCGTAGGATTGCTGCGATCCCTGATGTGCGCACCTTTATGCAAGGTGTTCTTCATCAGTTGTCATTCAGCCACCTTTTGTTCCACCGGTGGCGCCTTGGGATTTAGCTGTGGTCCTGAGGGCTCTCCAGGGACCGCCGTTTGAACCACTGGGCTCAGTGGATCTTAAATGGCCGACAGCTAAAACAATATTCCTTCTGGCCATTGCTTCAGCCAGACGTGTTTCTGACTTAGGGGCTCTCTCCTGTAGACCCCCTTTCCTGATTTTTCATAGGAATAGGGCGGAGCTGCGCACTCGTCCTGGATTCCTTCCCAAAGTTGTTTCAAGTTTCCATATCAATGAGGAAATCGTTGTGCCGGCTTTTAACTCACCTGATCTTTCAGTGGGTGAGGCCACTTTGGACGTTGTGTGGGCCTTAAGGATTTATGTTGACCGCACTTCTTCGTTTAGGAAGTCGGACGCCTTGTTTGTCCTCTATGGCTTCTGTAAAAAGGGTTGGCCTGCTTCAAAGCAAACTTTAGCAGGTTGGATTCGTATGGCCATTTCAGAAGCTTATCTTCATGAGGGCCTTCCGGTTCCATCCTCTGTGAGGGCTCATTCCACTAGGTCTGTGAGTCCTTCGTGGGCAGCTCGACGTGGTGCCTCTGCAGTCCAGATCTGCAAGGCTGCCACGTGGTCCTCTGTCCATACCTTTGTGAGGTATTACGCGTTTGACACCTTTGCCTCTCAGGATTCTTCCTTCGGGCAGCGGATTCTCCTTTCAGCACAGGAGCATCCCCACCCTTAAAGGATACTGCTTTGGGACATCCCCAAGGTATCCTGTGGATACCCTATGGACCCTGATGTAGAAAATATGAGCTATGGTAAGAACTTACCTATGTTATCTCTATTTCTACGAAGTCCATAGGGTTCCACAGGACTCCCGCCCTGTCGCACCTGTGCTGCAGATGGGCTTTACTCTGGTCACCGTTTTTTTTCCATCTCCCTCTGGTGAGAATGTGATTCTTGTGTGTGTCCAGATCTTTTTTCTCTCTCTCTTCCTTCTCCTCCTCCGGCCTATAGCTTGGTACGTAACTGAGATGCCTTGGCTCGGGGGCGGGGTATAGGAGGGGGACCCTAGTGCATCCTGGGAGGCTGAAAACTTAACTCTATGGTGCCCGATGCCTGACGTCATCACCTATACCCCAAGGTATCCTGTGGAACCCTATGGACTTCGTAGAAATAGAGATAACAAAGGTAAGTTCTTACCATATCTCATATTTTTTTAGAGTTATATGAGGCTGAGGTTATAACTTTCCATTTCATAATATTTCATTTAGAGACTTCTCGAGGTAGCAAGCGTGTCTCCTGCAAAAAAGCGATGTCTATACGCAGCTTATTAAGGGAAAGCAAAATCTTTCCTTTTTTGTGGGGTATTTATTCCCCCTACATTCCACGATCCAATTTTTAGCGAAGACATTTAACTGTAGGAATCATGGGTAAAATTGTGACCATATTGACATACAGAGAGAATTCTTAAGAGAACACATCTACAAACAGTAGCATCAGATATATTGAGGAGATGTAATGACAAGGGGAAAAGTGTGGGTAGACAAAAAAAAGATGTGTGAAAAACATATCAAGAACAACCAGACAGGCAAACACATTATACCTGTCATCTGGTAAATCCTATTATACTTGAACTTGACTTCCGGGAGGAGAATAAAACTTAGTATTACACAAAATAATGAGCAAACTAGTTCTCCTAGCCATAGCCACACAATAACACAAGATAAATATGAATATAAAGCAGTAATATGAGTAGAGAGAAGGGAGTACGGAAACCCCCCTAATTTTTCTAATAGTTACATACGTCTAGTTATAATTATAACATCCCAGGAAGACTGTATACACCTGGAGCTTAGCACATAACATAACAATCAACCATATATTAGCTGCATAGCATGAATAGCAAAAACAGATATCCGATAGCAGACATCATGATTAAAGTAATGCCAGGCACAGTCATCAGTATAATGATAAGATAAGTGATGATAGTAACCTGGGCTCAGGTTTTCGGTGAGTTTTCTGCATCTACATGGCTCTCAGATTCTTCCTGAGATATGCTTCCGCGTCAGCTACTGTTAGGAAGTCCACAGAGGTACAGCCATTGTAAATATGGAGTCTTGCAAGGTAAAGCAATGTGAATCTTCAATTCATCTGGATCAATTTTGAACAAAGTAATGAGAACTGTTTTCTCGCCTTTGACAGCTCGGCAGGATTGTCCTGGAATAATAACAGTTTGTGACCTTCCCACTGCAGGTCACGCTTCTTACGTGATGCCCTCCAGAGTGTGTCCTTGTGCAAGTAATTCAAAGACTTAAATAATACTATTCGTGGACGTGCACCCTCTTGTGGGCGTTGGGGCCCAATTCTGTGTGCTCGTTCGATCGCTATATCTGCGCAGGCTTCAGCTACCTGTAATAGCTCAGGGAGTGTTGTGTTAAGGAAAATAAACAGATCCTTCCCATGCACTGATTCTGGCAGGCCTACCATCCAAATATTATTTCTACATGACCTGTATTCCAGGTCGTCAATCTTATTCCAAATTTGATTTAGAGCTTTAGCATTTTTACGAACTGCTTTTTTCAGGTCTGTGACGTCTTCAAATAATTCGCTTAAACTGTGTTCAGTGGTCAAAAGTCTGTGACATTTGGGTTAGCTGTTTATTTATGTCAGCCGTTTGTGCCTTAAGCAGTGGATCTATGGCTGTTCTGATCGCATTTATCATATCACCATATGTGACTGGCGCATCAGGGGTGAATAGTACCTGTTCTGCGTTGCCATGTGAAGTACCTGGGGGAAGCAGGGTTTCTGTGTCAGTGACAGGCTGTGAAGAGGAGGCATAGTTGTCAGTATCCCCAGCGTCCGGCACCATTTTGGATTCTGTGCTGCGCTTCTCCTTGTCCTGCCGCTGGCGGGTCTGCTTTGACTGCATACGAGGGGGAAAAAATCTTACCATCCAGCGGAGGGGATGCCGGGGGACAAAACTGCCCAGTATTGGAGGCTGTAAGCCTAGTAAGAGGTATTTATCGGACGGTCAGCAACGGAGCTAAGCTCAGACGCTACCAGCCATCTAACAACCGGAATCGGAAGTCACGAGCCTGAAGGTATTTTTATACTATATTTTTAATAATTTTGTGCCTTAAACAAAGTTGTGTGCACTGAACCATCAAAAAGCAAAGGTTTCACTATCTCAGTCGTGTGGGAAAAAAATCAGAATTTCGGAATATTCCGTATTTCGGAATATTTGGATATGGGAGACTCAACCTGTAATAACAAAGACACTTCCCATGCATTAATCTACCCTCCACATAATCCTGCTCTTAGGCCTTGGGACATCAATAGTTACATTTAGATCCTTTTTATTGAAGATTGATCTGAAAATCCATTTAAGCCAAGACAAGATGAACCCATTTCCTAAATTCAGCAAAATAACCTATTGCCTGGGGCAGTTGGCAGTGTTCACAAATGAGACACTTGTTTTGTTGTTCTTACCCAGGAGATTACATTTTTCTGTACACTTCATTTAATTGTGCTCAACGCTACTGGTGCAAGTTCAAGATAAAACTTGTCCTTAATTTACCTACTACGGTTTTATGAAGAATTCTTATTACCAGACTATAGAAAAAAATAGTAGAATCTGATCTTGGTTGATCCCTTTTACCCAGCAGGGGGCTAGCCAGGATTTATATTTTGCAATCTAGATTGTGTATTCTGATATAATTAGTACACAACATTTCCTATATGTCATCCCATCAATGATGAAGATATCATTCAATAGGGGAATCTTTAATATATTTTTGGCACTGTGATAAAGTCAAATCATTCTGTAGGGAAGATAAGTATGTGTAAATCCTCCTCAGTTTCTGCTTTTGCTCTATAGAAATTAAACCTGATTACACAGAATTCTGCGAGTTAATCCACGCCATAAACAAGTTGCTGCTTGTCTGCTTATTTATGTAACTATTGTGTACACTAGTGTTTCCCAACTCCAGTTCTCAGAGACCCCTAACAGTACATGTTTTAAAGTTCTCCTCAGTAGCAGAACTGAAATAATTAACTACACCTGTGGATCTTTTAAAAAGTGTCAGCCAGTCATGAATACATTTGTGCCCCACCTAGAAGATCTGTAAAAGATGCACTGTTAGGGGTTCCTGAGGACTTGAGTTGAAAAACACTGGTGTTCACTTTAACCCCTTGGCTGCGGGTGATGAGTGGGACTCCTCTGCATATACACATAAATGAATGACAAGTCCTACTCGTCAATTGTACCTAGTCTGCCTGCTGGCACAAAAAAAGAAATACCTTTCCCAGTGGTTGAATGACTGGTTGTGAGTGCCCCTAGCGAGGAATCCAAGTTCCGGGCACAGACGCAGTTATAAATTTTGTAAAAAAAAAGAAATTGAAATTTTGGGGGAGCGAATTTAAGTCCCTCTATTTCCCCAACCCTGGCACGTACAATCATGGGAGGCACATTGTATGAAAGAGGGGAGTCTCTTTTTAAAATAGATGATCACATAAAAGTTACTTCCTGGTGGTCACTGTGATCACCAGACATTAACCCCTACACTACAGAAAAATCATGGAATCCAGGGATGGGTAAGAGCCCCCCACCCCCACCTGGCATAAAAATAATGGGCACCCACATTTGAAAGAGAAGAATCCCCTCTTTCTACTGCAGGGTCCATAGGGTATCCACAGGATACCTTGGGGTATAGGCGATGGCGGCAGACATCCAGGCACCACAGAGTTAAATTTTCAGCCTCCCAGGATGCACTGGGGTCCCTCTCCTATACCCCGCCCCCGAGCCTCAGGCCACTCAGTTTTCGTCGGTGCCTGGCCGGACCAGTCGCACCGTACAGAGGGGGATCATTTCAAGGCCCCTGAAGATTTCTTCGCAGCTGTGGCTGCACAACTAGAGTGCTCCAGCATAGGACAGTCAGTATTGACGTCCATGCTGTCACTCCTACACCCCGCCGGTACCAGAACGCCGGTACCGATCCGGGGATGTACTGTGGCCGGATGCACGGGGGATAAGGTAAGCGGCGGGGTCCCGCGGTGGACACCTGCCAGTAACAGTCCTTTTTGGTCCCCAGGCTGGGGGCTCCCTGGGGACCGGCTGCGCGTGGGGCCAGGTACTGATCCTGCGCCTTCCACTAGACCACCAGGGACAGCGGTCCGCAGCATGTGCGGTACAGCGCGGCGTCCCAGGGGTTAATAGCAGGCCAGGGGAGAACGCCTTCCCTGTCTCACAGCCGGCGTCTCCCCCGCTGCACAGTGCCATTCCACAGCGGTCTGAGCGGGCTGTGTCAGCGCTCCTCCCCCGGGCCCGCCTCCTCTCTGCTCCTCGGTGGCCATTTTCTCACTACATGTGCTGGGAATGACAAACGCTGCTGGAAGCTGTTACAGGTGCCATTGCGGTCCGGGTCCCCCGCATACCTCTCCTTCAAATAAGGTCAGTGTATGCAGCACTGTTTCCTACCAGGCTCTGGTCTGTGTAGTTGATCGCAGTGCTTGTAATGCAGGATGTTATCTGTGCATTGTATGTGACTTAAATGCTAGCGCTGTTTGCCTGTACTTTCATTTCTGTCAGCCTTTTTCCTATCCCTGTTCTTCTGCTACAGCCCTTGCGGTGCGGTGTTGCAGGGTGTTTATTACCTCACAGTAAATGTGTTTTTTCTGGGTGGGAGGTCACATACGCTCCGTTCACACTCCTCATGTCTGAATGTGAACGAGGATATCCTCTTCCAGCTATAGTGTACTGATATCATGTGCAGTTAGCGGAGGGATATGTAGATGCTGAGGGTTTATGGAGGGCATGTTGTATTATATATCACGCCCCATTTCTGTCACTGTGCCTGCACAAAAAGGGGACCGCCCTCGGCTGGCTAAGATGCTTACAGCCCTTGTGGGCAACGCCCCCTGCGTTTCCCCATAGGGGTTATCGCAGCGAGTGGTGGTCTCATCACATGCAGGGGTCCCTGGATAGTTGATGGTACCCCAGTGTATCCTGTTTTTCGCCCCCCCCCAGGTATCGCAGGAGCCTGTGTGGGTGAATGTATTGTCCAAATGGTATAGCACCTGATGGACGTTTTACAGGGGGAGTCACCATTTCGGCCTTCTAAACGGCCTTTCGGGTCTCAGACGGGTAAGGACATGACGTCTGATGACGGTGACATTATTGACTTTTTCAGACACGAGCCCCTTAGTGCAAAGGAGGCGTAGTCTGGGTCTAAAGTCTATATACCTGGCCTTATACGGGCAGTCCGTGCGGCTTTGGTTATTACATATCCCCCGTGGCTAAATCCAATTATGCCTTCTTTAAGGGTAAGGGTGTTGCCTATGTAATTCCTCTATCTGGTCATGTGGATCATTTAGAGGAGGCGTGGAAAATCCGGGTAAGCGGTTCCAGCCTCAAAAACGGTTGACCTTTTGCATACCCCTTTGCGGATAATTATTTTTCTGAATGGGAGTTACCTTAACGGGTAGATTCTCATGTTACACGCCTAGTGAGGAGTGCTACGTTGCCCATGCCCTCCAGGTCCTCCTTGAAGGAGGTTACACATTGCAAGGTGCAAATATATCTAAAATCCAAATTATTCCCTTGCTGGAGGGGTTTCCAGGTATTACTCCATCCTCTTTCTGGTACAGAAACCCAATGGGTCTTACCTGGACATTCTCAACCTCGAATCCTTCAACAAATTCTTAAGGGTTCCTTGGTTCAGGAGGGGGACCCTGCATTCCATCATTCAATGGAGCTGGGGAATTTTGTGGTGTCGATGGATATATTCAGGGTGACTACCTGAATGTCCCTATTTTCTTAGACCACCAGTGTTTTTCCTCAGGTTTGCAGTGGTCGATATGCATTTCCAGTTTTACCAGGGTCATGGCAGTTATGGCAGCCCACCTGCGGATGCAGGGGGTCCGCTTGTTACCCAATCTGGGCGACCTCCTGGTGTTACCAGAGTCTCCATAGATACTTCAGTGCCATCTGCAACAGACAATATCGGTGTTGCTACGTTAGGGCTGACTGATACACTGGAAATGGTCCTCTCTGATTCTTTACAGAGGATGCTCCATATCCCAACATCTGAGGATTGTGATTGAGGAAAAGATCTCTGCATTACAGGCAAAGGTACGCAGTTGCCTGCAGAGTCGCCGAGTGTGTATTCACTCGGCAATGTGGTTCCTGGGTGCCAGGGTGTCGCTGTTTGACAGAGTACCCAGTGTCACTCTGAACCTCTAGAAAAATTGATCCCCTCCGGATGGGATGGGTTGCCCCATAGGATAAAGTCAATAGTGCTTTCAACTGAGGTTTGTCTCTCTCTGGCCTGGTGGCTGCGGAAAGCTCACCTAAACAAGGGGCACCCACTTTGGGATTGCGGACAGGGTCCTTCTGACGACGGACGCCAGTATCCGTGGCTGGGAAGCAGTGACGGATCCACACTTGTTCCAGGGCAGGTGGACACCAGTAGTTTTTGCGCTTCCCATAAACATCTGAGAACTCAGAGCAGTATTCAAGGTTCTCCAGCATACAGGACAGGTCCTCCACAGAAATACCGTGCAGGTACAGTCTGACAATGCCATCATGATGGCTTATGTACACCACCTAGGAGGTTCCCGAAGTCGTGGTGTCCCGAATTCTGGCTTGGGTGGAAGGCTATATCCCTGCCGTCATCGGCAGTGTTCATTCAGGAATCCTCAGATGGAAAGCAGGCTTTCCCAGCCATCAGGACGTGCATTCAGGGAAATGTCCTCTTCATCAGGAGGTGTTCAATCTTCTGGTGAACAAGTGGAGCCTTTCAGAGATGAGACTCTTATGGTAGACGTATATGGTATATGGTTGTATACCTCGTCCCTCTGTTATCCCTTCTTCCTCCAATAATAGCAAGAAGGAGGCGTGCTTCTGCTGATAGCTCGTGCGTGGACCAGACGGCACTATTACTCAGATCTTTGGAGTGTTTCAGTTAACACTCCGAAGCTGTTACCTCTACGATCGGACCTGTTGTCTCAGGATCCTGGCTGATACCCAGACCTGGGTTGTCTGTCCTTGACGGTGTGGCGGCGGAGACTGCCCTCTTAAGGTCTAGGAGTTTTTCCAGCTCTATAGTTAACAGGGCCTATGTCCATGCTAAGAGCTCGGAAGATTTTATCTGCAAGAATTTACCATCAGCTATGGCATACTTTCTTTCAGTTGTGTCGCCCTACAGGCTATGCTATTCCTGATATCCAGAGTGTTGGCTTTCCTCCAGTGGGCTTAGATACCGGTCTTCGCCTTACTTACCTGAAGGTGCAGGTTTCTGCCCTGTTGGTTTCATCGTAGGATTGCTACTCTTCCTGATGTCCGCACCTTTGTGCAGGGTGTACATTATATTCAGCATCCCTTTGTTCCACCTGTGGCTCCATGGGATTTGGCTGTGGTCTTTAGGGCTTTCTGAGGACCACCATTTGATCCACTGGGCTCAGTGGATTTCAAATGGCTTACGCCTAGGAATGTATTCCTTCTGGCCATTGATTTGGCCGGTAGGATCTCAGAATGGGGGGCTGTGTCATGTAGACCTCCTTTTTTCTCATCTTTCCTAGGAACTGGTCAGTGCTTCACACTTGCCCTGGTTTTTTTTTTCTACCTAGTGTCTAGTTTCCAAATCAATGAGGAAATTATAGAACCTGCCTTTACTTCCCCAGTCCTTTTCTGCTGGTGAGGCCTCTATGGATGTGGTACGGGCTGTAAGAATTTAAGTTGACCGTACCAGTCCGTTTAGGAAATCAGACTCTCGGTTTTGTCCTTTCTGGTTTCCATAAGAAGGGTTGGCCTGCCACCTCGCTAACTTTGGCAGGATGGATTCACAGGTCTTCCTGTTCCATCCTCTATTAAAGCTCTTCCACTAGGTCTGTGGGTCCTTCGTGGGCAGCTCGACGTGGCGCGTCAGCGGTTCAGCGGTGATTGGCAGCCACGTGGTCATCTGTCCATATTTTTGTAAGGTATTATGTTTTTGATACCTTCGCCTCTCAGGATGCTTCCTTCGGGCGGCGGATTCTCCTTACAGCACAGGAGCGCCCCACCCTTAAAGGATACTGCTTTGGGACATCCCCAAGGTATCCTGTGGATACCCTATGGACCCTGCAGTAGAAAATATGAGATATGGTAAGAACTTACCCTTGTTATCTCTATTTCTACGAAGTCCATAGGGTTTCACAGGACTCCCGCCCTGTCGCACCTGTACTGCCGATGTGCTTTGATCTGGTCACCGGTTTCTCCATCTCCTTCTGGTGAGAATGAGATTCTTGTGTGTTCCAGACTGTCTTCTCTCTCTTTTTTGCTCCTGCTCCGGCCTATGGCTTGTTACGAAACTGAGTGGCCTGAGGCTCGGGGGCGGGGTATAGGAGAGGGACCCCAGTGCATCCTGGGAGACTGAAAATTTAACTCTGTGGTGCCTGGATGTCTGCCGCCATCGCCTATACCCCAAGGTATCCTGTGGAACCCTATGGACTTCGTAGAAATAGAGATAACAAGGGTAAGTTCTTACCATATCTCATATTTTCAAATGATGTGGCCCCTACTACTAATTGTTTAAAGATCACCAGACAATATTGCCAAGTGCTATGGGAAAAAAAAAAGTTTTCCATAAATGGGGCGAGGGCACATTGTGCTATCTCCACCATGCTATCCCACACACACATAGGGGTACAATGTTTTGAAAGCGGGAACTCCTTCAAATTATGTGCCCCCTTAGGTGTCATTGTCTGGTGTCTACACAAAAAAATATAATTTTGTACAGATGGATCTAAAGCCCATTTCTCCCCATCTTAAAAAAAAAAAAAGAAAAAAAAAGTGATCCCACATTTATGTGGTAGGTTGACTAGTTTTTAAAATTATAGGCCTTTTTGGGTTACCATCATCTTCCCACACATATAGTAGTTTAAATAGAGATCGTAAAAGTTTGAAGAAAAAATGCATTTTCATTTCAAATGCAGATTAGTTTTGTCAAAACCTCCACATAGAATCCTGCTTTTTACCATTTTGTAAAGGTGGATTATTGGCTAAACAAAGTATTTGTTTGTGGTGTTTCTAAGATTGAAAAAAAAAAAAAATTACATTTGCTTTTGGTTTCCGTTTTTGAAATATCACACTTTTTTTTGTTATTTAGGCCATTTGGATTCCAATTTTTTTTTTAATGTGTTAAAATAAGTAAAAAGACTAATAGTATTGTCTGAAAATACAAAGTATTCTGAAAATAAACATTTTATATTGATGTTGGAATTAAAGAACGCTAATGTCAGAAACTAGCAGAAGGGTGAGAAAAACCTTTAGGAGCGAAAGGGTTAAGATAGTGATTCAAGCTAGGTAGGCAATTCATGATTATTTTTCATTCTCTCTTCACTGCACTGTAGTCAGCTCTTGATGGACTGATTTCATATTAGTTATTAACTAAAACCTTTTTTGGCAGCACTCACAAGAGAACTTGTGAGAAAGTTATTGCTTTAATCTATGATTAACAAAGATTCTTTGGCATAATATGGGCCTTATTTATCAACGAGTTTTATCATTCACAACAAGCGATAAATCTCCTTACGTATGATAATGGTGCTCCAGCCAATCCGTTTCCAACAGTCATCTGTTTGAAAAATGACAGTTGGGAGCACCATCTATCATACGCAACAAGTTTTATCACCAGTTGTAAATTATAAAACTCGTTAATAAAGAAGGCCCTATATTTCTTTATTTGCAGGTGTAAAACTAAATTTAGTATATGGAAAAATAAGCCAATGTATGCAAATCACACAAATTATGCAAACCACCCTGATGCTGGGGTCAAGTACTGATATCTGTGTAAGGTCAGTGCATGAGCAGAATGGAAGCCAGCAGAGTACAGATGCAATTCATGGCCGATAAAAATTTTCCAGGACTGGGCTTTTTTGCATGCTCTGCCCCAGTGCTTCAAGCAGGATCATTTCTGCTGGGAAATTGCATTACTGCATTGCGATTAAGTGTAAAAATATATAACCATATATTCAGGGGCGTAACTAGTTATTTAAAGTCCCCATAGCAAATGTTTGCAAGGGCCCCTAGGTACCACCCGTTGGTGAAAAATGTATATTACACATGTAACTTAGACAAGGAAAATGGGCCCCCCTCAGCTCTGGGCACCATAACAGCTGCACCACTTGCACTTATGGTAGTTACACCCATGACCATATATATATGCCTCTAAGTCACCCACCAAATGCCTGTGTGTGAGGTTCTGAATTTGTTGTGGACCCGGGGTGGTGATAGGAGCAGACACAGAAGCAGACTTAAATGAAAAAGTGGAGTTTTTAATAAGTGACTTAGAAGACATGGGAATGGGAAATTAAAAGTCCAGGTATTAGCACTAAAGTGCACTTGATAACTGTAGTGGGGATTAATGAGAAAATGTCCAGATAGTGACAGGCAGGAACAGTCCAGTATACAAGTATGGTGAGCTGTAACAGAATGCAGGTATGATGAGCTGTAACTGAATACAGGTATGATGAGCTGTAACTGATGCAGGCAGAGGTAGTGAAATGAAGCAAGGTGCAGGGAAACAGCAGGTTCAGGTTACTCAGGCAGGTGAGAAGGTATATGGAGGTTCAGGCTAGGAGAGTAACACAAGCAGGCAGGTAAGGCACAGGTACTCTCTCTCAGCCACAGCTGAGAAACACATTGCAATGGTAAAGGAAGGAAGGCTCTGGACCTTAATAAATACTCAGTGCCGCGCTGTGACTGGCTGGAATGAGCACATGATCTACCAGGATTGGACAGCTGGAATCACATGGCCGCAGGCAAGATGGCGGCGCCCATGCCAACAGAACAAAACACCGCCAGATCTCACCAGGCCTAGTGACAATGTGCCCACACAGAACCATGCGCAGCCAATGCCCCTAGCCAAACACCAGCACCGCTGCCAGAGACCCCCTGCCATAGCGACCTCACAGCTAATACCCGGTGACTACCATGCAGAGAAACCCTGGCCGTGGCACTGTGCTGATCAGAGTGCATAAATCTCTGGTACATACTTATATCTTATGCAAACGGTAAGACCATATAGGTAGTTCCTGTGAGCCTAGTGCCGGCCACGCCCCCTCAGCGCATGATGTCATGCTACAGGGGAGGGGCCGACAGCAACAGGAACAAGAACACTGTCCAGAGCATCCTCTGGATGCTCCAGGGGGCTGTTATGGCTGCAGTCTCCCATTTGGAGTGTCCAGAGAATGCTCTGGGCGGCACTGCAGCTGCAATTTTGCTGCAGGGTGCCATTCCACCGTGGGTGAGCCGCAGTAGTGCCGCCCACCGAGATCTGCGTGGTGGCCCTTGTCAACCATAGCTAATTACGACCCAGGTTTCTGTATCTGTCTTTTAATGAGATACAACTTGTATCTCATAAAAAGACAGATACAGAAACCTGGGTTGTAATTAGCTATGGGTAACCGGTGCCACCGCACAGAGCTCTTTGTGCGGCACTGCCGCTCACCCATGGTGGAACGGCACCCTGCAGCCAAAATCGAAGAATGAGTGTGTTGAAGAATGGAACTGAAATATACATTTATGTGCATGGAGTGCACTGCGATATGCAAACCTGACCAGTGTGTATGTACATTGTAAAAAAACTTTGATGTTAAACTAGATAAGCTTACCAAATGTAGCTAGCACTATTCTGTAATAAAAATAATGTAATGGGTTTGATTATAGATATTTTCTTTTACAGTCATCCTCTTGTATGGAAATATACATTATGGCTAATCTATAATTGCCACACCTTGGCAGTCAAGATTTTAACAATTCTCGCATTCACACTTACGCATAACATTAAATGTTGGGTCGCATACATGGGAGAGTCTTCTGTTGAAAGAATATAGGTGTCTGAAATAAAAGTTTTACTCTACTCATGATAGTCACTTTTCAAAAACCCAGCATAGGAAATCCACATGTGGAAGAGATCACCTACATATAGGAAAGCTTTCTGAGAGTCCGGTCTTAAATAACCTCAGTTGTTTGTAGGACTTTCTACATTGGAGCACTTGATTAATAGCACATAGATATTACCACTAAAATTGGAAAAATAAACTGGAATGAGCCCTTGGACTTTTGTTTTCAATTAGGTGCGAATGACAAGTAGCGAGTTTGTTTCTTGAAACTCGCACACTTAGCAGCGAAGCACGCTCCCGAGAATTCTCCTATCCAATTAAAAATGCCTATTCACACTACTCGCAGCGGAGGGGTGCGAATTGACTGCCAACTGAGATTTGTGAGAAATGAAAAACCCTGAAAAATTAAAAAAAAAAAAAAAAAAAAGATAAAACAATTATTTTTCAACTAAAAAAATTATTGTAATTAACTTTGGGGTGCCTAAACTAATTTTGGGGTAATTTGATGACTTTATTTACCCCCACAAATGTAATCATTGGACTAATTAAGCTAATTGGAAACTTCCAAATACCTAATTAGTCATTAGGGGGGGTGTCCAAGGGGTTCAGCACGTTGTCCCCACATTTTAACCTTAAAATAAAGATTTTCCGTCCCATCTCTCACCCTCAGGGAGGTGTGAGTGGAAAGTTGCGAATTCAGTCTAATTCAGTGCGAGTTGCTATTTGGATTGCACTGCATGATATGTCGTTTTGATTTGGCCAAATCAAAACATCATCCCAGTGTATACCCGGCTTTAGAAACTGCCAGCTACTGCTCTTATGTGTTGGTGGTCTCAGAGTGTGGCTCTGGGCTATCAAGTCATAGTACAGAACAATATGCGCACTCCCGCGGCCGTCAGGTTTGATGTGCTGTACATCAAACCTGACGAAATTGCATTTGGCCCATTAATGTTAATGAAGGACGGAACGAGTGATTGTTCCGTCATCCATAACATCGCTCTGATATGTCCCGGTACACATCGCCCAGTGTATATTCCATGTCAAAATGCAAAGACAATAAAACAAATCTGCTTTTCAAATCAGCTTTATTTATTTTTATACAGGAAATTATATTCTCAAAATTAAATCTCTCTGCACATTTTACTTCTGCCCCATCTGCAATCCAACATGGTTTTACCAAAGTTACAAAGTTACTTGCTGTTTTTTGCTTTGCTCCCAACTCAGAAAGAATCCAGCCCTAAATCTCCCAGTGTAGACTTAAGGCTCATACACACTAGACCAGAGGTGGGGAACCATTTTTCTGCCGAGGGCCATTTTGATATATATAACATAATTTGTGGGCCTGATGCAGGCCACGCCCCCTCCATGTGATGTCACACGAGACGGGCCACAATCGCAAGTGATTACAGCAATGCCTGGAGCATCCTAAGGATGCTCCAGGCGGCACTACTGCATAGATTCTGTCTGGAGGGTACCATTATAGACTGCCTGTTATCCAGATGAGGCTAGCAGAAAAAAGCTCAGAGGGCCAGACCAAATGATTCCAGGGGGCCTTATATGGCCCTTGGGCCTGAGGTTCCCCATTCCTGCACTAGACGATGTGCTGTATGAGTGATATTGGTGAAAGATGAACTTTCTGTAGTGCAGGACAAACTATTTTGGGTGTACACACTGAAAGATATCTTCACATTTCTGAACATCACATTCTTGATGATATCGTCAGATTGGCCTGCATGTACGGACAACAAAAGACATCATTAACGACCCATGAGAGCACGCATCATTGGTTGTTTACTGCATACACACTGAACGATATATCGTTGAACAATATCGTTATTGTTCATAAAAATCGTCTAGTGTGTATGCTGCTTTAGTGATACCATGGTAGAGTGGGGACTGTGGCAGTGTATAGATGGGAAAATAACAAACCCCCCTGCCACTGAGGACAATTTTGAAATATGTGAAGACTTCCAGGCTGAATCGTGTGCAAGCTGTGTGAATCAGCCAAGGTTTGGTTAAATGTGTAGGTGGCTGCAGGGGTGTAACTAGGTATTTCGAGGCCCCATAGCAAAAGTTTGTAAGAGCCCCTATTTACCACCCAATGGTGAAAAAATGTATAAAAACACATGTAACTTTGACAAGGAAGATGGGCTTCCCCAAAGCTCTGGGCCCCATAGCAGATGCACCCCTTGCACCTGCCAATGTGTGTTAAAAACTATGAAAAGGGCTGTAGAGCCCAATTATTAGTGTGTACCTCATACTTCTGAGGTAATCAACCCTGCCACAGAGCAGAGTATAATTATGCAAGGAAACAATAGACAACTTTCTGCTCTCAAGATCCTGTATGATGCCTATTACCTGCTGTAATCCTGTGGCATACTGATAAGAGCTAAACTCAAATCCTTTACCTGACCTGTGTTCAACACAGCATCCTGTTTCAACGCTCTGCATAAGCACTACAAGGTAGCATGCAAAGTAAGTCACAAGTCACCAGCAAAGAGGTGCTGTAGCACCTATACACAAGGAGAATACTTGATAAGAGAGAACAATCAAGTGACCAGATTGGGGCAGATTTCATTTGGTACAATACAGTATAGAAATATCCTACTTAGCTGGATACACTTTGTTCATCTATTCATATTTCTATATTTTTAAGTTTTTGAACTGTGAAAGAAGCATAACATAATAAAAAAAAGTGGCTTCATCTGTTATGGGTTCATCTAAAGATGGGTTTGATCCTTGGCACTGTGCTATCCATATGATCTCTGCAGACAAAAAAAAAAGTATTGTATATTTTTAGCATGTTTTATGAACATGCTACAAATGAGCCATAGTCCCAAGCGAACATTACTCTATAGTGAAAGGAAAGACTAGTTTGCTTTGTATTTCTTAAAACTGTATGATTGCTAGAAATTATGCATAATGATTTCTTTCTTCAAGCACTTACACAATGCAAACAAATCCATACCTGTGATTTGGAATAGCTGTTGTGTCATAGAGCACAGTAGCCAGATCCCATAATAAAACAGGATGTGAGAAAAATATTGCGGAAACTCAAGTCACAAATACAATTGAAGGAGATGGGTCATGGAAACATTCCATGCAGACACAATCAAGGGAAAATATCACTTGAAGCTTTAAATATAACCAAATTGATTTTTAAATGAAGTGTAAAGAGTAAAACAGGCATGTATGTGCTTCATTTCTACCTGCATTATATAATGGCTAATTCTGGTTTCAAACAGAGCAATCTATATTTTTTTTTAGTTACAGTTTAAGGAATTTTCCACTTTAAACATTGGTTTTAGTAAATTCTTTACTAATAATAGTTCATTTGGTAGGGGTCCATCCGTGGGAAGCCCCAATGCTTACAAACTCTCCTGGGAGTGTCCATGAGGGTCACGAATTTTGGTGGGACTCTCCCGGACTCCCAAAAGAGTGGACCAGTCTTCCAGATGCCATGCACTAATGAGTGAAGTGGGTAGGCTGGTGTTTTCTTGATGTAGTTCACATTTTACCTGCTGTAAAATGCAGCGTTCGTGGCGCAATATACCTCAGACATGGTTGCCCCTTCTGGGACTCTCCTGGAGGGCATTTTTATAAAGGATGGAACACCCACCTTAGGAGGGGAGATTTAACATAGTGATACTTATTACAATAAATGGGAAATGTACAACTACCATAAGGGGGAGATTTAATAAAGCTTGGAGATGGATAAAATTGTGAGAGATAAAGCATCAACCAATCAGCTCCTAACTTAGAGACGGTGTTTGAAAAATGACAGTTAGGAGCTGATAGATTGGTGCTTTACCGCTCATAATTTTATCTATCAGCTCCTAACTGTCATTTTTCAAACACCGTCTCTAAGTTAGGAGCTGATTGGTTGGTGCTTTATCTCTCACAATTTTATCCATCTCCAAGCTTTATTAAATAAATAAAAAACCTTTTACATTTATTCTGAAAAAAATCCAACAACATCCAACATACATTTCACATACTGTATATAATCTTATATTCTCACAATCTATTTATACTTTCTCAGCAAAACACAGTAATGAAAATCTATCTTTTTATATACACAATGTATCAAAACAGTTTCTTCTCATAAAGTGCAATAGTCAGAATGTATCAGTATGTGCACATGGGTTCATCAGATCTCCCTGATCATTCATCAGTGGTAGTAAACTCCTTTTGCTATTTATTGGCCGTTTAAAAGTCCATGTGTAATCAACACAATTGATCGTGCTTAGAACACCTTGTTTTTGCTGATGAGACGCTGGGCAGAACTATTGCAAGTTATTTCAATCCTGGCATTGGTTACTGTGAGCCGGGTATACCCTTGATTCGGCTACTCCACTTCTGACTACATTTTGGGACACTGCTATTCTGGCTTGCGGGCGGATCCGCTGGATAAAACCATGGTTAACTGATAAACCTGCTGAACACTTGCATGCTTTCAACAGAACGCCATTATCAGTCTAAACATGCAGAAACGGGGGAGTAACTGCTGAGTAACCTGGGAGGTGTTCTCTAAGACACCCTATAAAGGTTGGGAGCTGTGTATGTTGCCTGGACATATTATCTGAGCCCTAACTTAAGCACTTTCATACTGACTAATATATGTTTCACAGTGCGCCGGACTCCGGGGTGCACCTACCGGGTCCGGCGACACTGGTCTGTCAGGCAGCGGGCGAGGAGTTCAGGGCACCCGCTGCCGATGCTTCCGGCTCCCTCCAGCAGCTGTAATAGGCGGCTGCGGCTCTCCTAGGAGCGCGAGCGCTGTCCTGTTCTAGATTTAAAGGGGCAGGCGCGCCAAACGCTATTCGCGTTTGGAGCGGGATTTCAAGTCCTCCCTATAAGAGGGAGTCTCTGGCAGCACACAGGTGCCAGACTATAGGCTCATTTACCATACTCCAGCGTTACTGTGATATTCCATTACCTGTTTCTGACCTTGGCTTCGTTTGTGACCCTGATTTCGCCTGACCCCTGGTACTGCATCCGATATCTGTATTTGACTTTGGCTATTCCCTGTGACCTGTTTACGCCTGCTCATACGCCGCATACCTCCCAACATGACCCTCTCCAGGAGGGACATAATGCTCTGGTCCTGGACTTCCCTGGTAATTTATGATTGGTGGCGGCTCCAGAGGTGGGGCTGCAGTACAGTCCAATATTCAAATAGGGGAGTCACACCAACTGCCAGTGAGTCCCGGCCAGTGATGTTTGGCAGTGTGTGAAATGACAGTTGGTGTTTCTCCCCTATTTTAATTTTGAACTGCGCTGCAGCCCCGCCTCTTACCAGGGAAGTCCAGGACATTGTGTCCCTCCTGGAGAGGGTCATGTTAGGAGGTATGGTACAGTCTAGTCCATCTGGTTCTGACCTAGCCTGTCGACTAAGCTATACGTCTCCTCCACTGCATCCAGAGTTTACCAGCACCTGTATAAGGGAACCTATCGCCGCGACCTGTGTGTCGGACGCAGCCAAGTCCATACCTTCATGCGAGGGCCTGGTGAATACCGCCGGCACATTAGACTCCGGGCCTCAGGCATAGGTCTAGCTAACTCTCTAAATACGGGCCACATCCATAATCCATCCGAGAGTTGTGACAATAAGTCCTTTGTCACCGTCTAAGGACTTCTTTATATATTAGCTGCAGTCTATTATGGAATGAATTTCTAAACTAAAGCACTGTTATTTGATTATATAATAACTATGGACTTTTAAACGGACAAATATCAAAAGGAGTTTACTACCGCTGATGAATGATCAGGGATATCTGATGAACCCATGTGCACATACTGATACATTCTGACTATTGGACTTTATGAGAAGAAACTGTTTTGATACATTGGCCCCCATTTACTAACGAGTTTTATCACCAAAATGAGTGATAAATTTCACTGTGTATGATAAATGGTGCTCCAGCCAATCAGCTCCCAACTGTCATTTTTCTAACAGTTGACCATTTATTATACACAGTGACATTTATCCCTCGATTTGGTGATAAAACTTGTTAGTAAATGAGGCCCATTTTGTATATAAAAATATAAATTTTTATTACTGTGCTTTGCTGAGAAAGCATAAAAAAATCTAGAGCTTGTACTAATTCTGGTCCTTATTTAGTCTATATATTGGTTGGCCCCTATTGTTGCTCTATACACCATAGTTTCTATTTTCTTTTAAAATATGACTTTATACCAACTACAATTTTAAATAAGCGACTAAGGGCCTGATTCAGCAAGGATCACAATTGTAAGCTGGACGTAGACAGCTTTGCAATTGCGATCCTTGCTCAAATGCAGCAGGAGGTGTATAACACCCCCTGCTGCATTTGCGATCTCAGCACTGCGACGGAGGTCACAGGCTGATTAGTGGTCGGTGGCCAACGGTCTCGTTGATGGATGGCGCCGGCCTCCGGCCAGCTGAGTAAACCCTTATTTTTGGGAACACCAGCCGCCCCCGCACTGCCCCTTAAATGCATCTGCCTGTAAATCAGGCAGAGGCATTCAACGGTCTGCTTGAGACTATGCAGGGCCCATTCTGCAAGTGTTCGGGAATCTGCAATCAGCAGTGCACTTGCATGCACTGCTGAATCAGGCTCTGAGACTAAAACTAAATTTAAAATCCTTGTCAAAATGAACACTGGCGACTAGGAGGGCTGTTTAACGGTCAAGGAGGCTAGTTGTCAGAGGACACATCTGTAGCTTCTCACCAGGGACGTGCAGTCAGGGTAGGCAGGGGAGGCATAGCGTCCCCTGTCATACTCCTGAGATTTGATATAAAAATGATTAAAATAATATAAAGAAGATATGTATAACTTTTAAATATCTTTATTTATTTATTGTAATCATTTATAGTTAACACTCACCAGGTTTGTGGAGATCCCTGGGACTGCAGGGAGATGAGAGATGAGGCAGCCACAGCTCAGCCTTGCTTCTGTATATTCAGACACTACTTGCATAGCTGGGGGCAGGGCCACACCATGCGCAGTAAGATGCACAGAAAGAGAGATAATAGAGGTATGCCTCTGAGTATGGGGGGCATGCCTTGAGCACTGATGGACACCTTGGATGTGTCATGTGACCAGGAAGTGCACTGCAGTGTTTAGAGATCAGACCGCAGCAGCACAAGAAGAAACAGTGATGCAGGTAGGGAAATCAAAGGACACTGAAGCTTAGTCTAGTGAGAGGAGAGTTACAGTGATAAGGGGTGAGACAGGCTACCAGCCCACAGACCCATCTCCATGTGTGCCTTCCCAGCCACTGACCTCACTGCTTCTCTCCCCTCCTCCTTCCTATGTACCTCCCTGTGGCTTCAACCCCTATTCCTTAACTCCCCTTTTATCTACTGTCAGCAGGTGCTGGCTGGCAACTTCTATAGGGGTATTCAATATGGAGCGAAAACTTCGTTTTTGCGATGTTTTCGCACCAATGACGTCATTTTCGGAGGTTTTGGTTTTACACCGTATTCAATTTCAAAGACTTTTCGCAGGTTGGGGTTTAGGGGTGCAGGCTTAAAAAAAAATAGCCTGCACCCCTGGGAATGACATTAAAAATAACTGTGTCAAAAAATAGTTTAAAGAAAAAATAGGGGCACCCCAAAAAATTTATTTAAAAATTGGGGTGAAAAAAAAAAATTGGGAAAAAAGTGTTTAAAAATAGGGAAATAGGTTCAGGGCTATTCTGCAAGTCTGCGGCAGGTGTTTTCTAGAATAGGCTATTAGCGGCAGGTGCATAGTTGCAGAATTTTTTAAAACTTACTTTAGGGACATAAAATATGCTAGTACCCATTTTCATGTACCCAGAATTTGATGGGACCACTTAAAAAAAAAAACCTAAGTGCTCTTCTGCAACAGTTCTTCAATGTCGGAAAAAAACACCTGCTGCGGCTATTTAAATCTCCGACTTTCATTTGCAGGCTAAAACGGGGGTACCCATAGTGATCCCCCATGTTTTTACAACTTCAGGGGGGTCCTACAATTTATTCCAGGAAAATTTATTTTTTTTACGCAGATCCCACTTCGCACCTTCCCGTTTTCGTAGGTTTTATATTGAATACGGGGATAAAGCGGGCGCGCGCCCGATACTTTATCCCAGGAAAATCTCCGATGTGGAGCGAAAAGTCCACCACGGACTTTTCGCTCCCATATTGAATACCCCTCTTTATCCCAGGAAAATCTCCGATGTGAAGCGAAAAGTCCAGCATGGACTTTTCGCTCCCATATTGAATACCACTCTTAGTTTGAGGGGCAAATGCAATCAAGTGGCCTTGGCTATTCTACCACCACATGGTAATGGCAAAATTAACATGGCACAAAAATGCAGGCATGGTTTATCTAATAGGAATGCGGTTTAAATGTGTAATTAAATATATGAAAAATCATTGTCTAAAAACTATAATCAAATACATCATCTACCAGCCCTATCTGAAAAAGAGCCTACCTCAGAGGTTCCCAAACGCGGTCCTCAAGTCACCCCAACAGTTTAATTTTAGAGATATCCATGGTTTAGCACAGGTGGATAGATCAAATTAACTGAGGTACTAATTAAGTGACCTGTGGTCAAGCATGGATATCTTTAAAACCTGGACTGTTAGGGTGCCTTGAGGACCAAATTCTGGAACCTCTGGCCTATCCTAGTGACTGATCTAAAACATAGGAAGCAATATACTGTAGTCTGTAATATAATACAATATACAGGTGCTAAGATGGTTTAAGCTTATATATACATATATTTTACAATGTGCCCCATCTTGCCCCTCACTTATAGGGCCGTATTCAATCTGAGGCAAAATGTCGGAATCGGCGATAATTTCGATGATGTCATTTTCACCTATTTCCAATATCCCCGTATTCAATCTCATTGACTTTTCGCCGGTGCGAAAAGTCAATGTAAAAAAACGGGGATAATTTTTCGCTTGTCTTTAGCAGGCGAAAAAAAGTCCAGAATTGGGGTTTATGGGTGCTGGCTTAAAAAAAAAAAAAGCCTACACCCCTGGGAATGGTCCCTAAACAAAATCTGTGTTAAAAAAAAGTTTAAAAAAAAATAGTGACACCCCAAAAAAGTTTTCATTTTGGGGATTAAAAAAAAATAAATTAGGGAACACACTTCTAAATTAGCGGAATGGAGTCCAGAGGGGTTCCCTTATGTGCGGCAGGTGTTTTCTTCATTGCGGAAGTAGCGGCATGTGCATTTTTGCTGAATTTTAAAACATTTATGGGACTTAAAAATATGCTTACCCCAAATTTGATGGGCATAGTTATTTTCCCCCAAAACACTTCTAAATGCTCTTCTGCATCACCTTCTTCAAAGCCGCATTTATGCACCTGCCACGGCTATTTAAAAACCCGAGTTTCTTCTGCAGGCAAAAACGGGGGTACCCATAGTGATCCCCCCGGTCTGGACATCTTTAGGGGAGACCTACAATTATTTCCCGAAAATTCCCGTATTTTTTCGCCGCTCAAAGTTTCGCAGGTTCCCGATTTCGCCTACTTTGGAATTGAATACGGGGAATAGTGGGCACACACGTGATACTTTTCCACCTGGAAAACAGGCGAAGGAGGCAAAAAGTCCAGCAGGTGAAAAGTCTGGACTTTTCGCCTCAAATTGAATATGGGCCAAAAACTCTATAATCAACTTACAAATGTTAGCGCTGGTTCGGTTCTGTTCACAGACCATGTATAATCATAAACAGTATTATTAATAAATGTAGCTTAAAACATCCACACTAAATGTAATTAATATATATATATATATATATATATATATATACACACACACCCCCCCCCCCCCCCCACAGGGTCCGGCTCTCCAGGGTAAAAATCAATATGCCATCATGCCCGCATAATAAAAATGGATACTTAGCGAATGGATGCAGCACTCATGGATTAGTGAAGAATCTTCTATTCCAGTAGCAAAGTTTCAGTACCTGTATCAGAGCAGCACTGTCATCAGTGTGTATGCATATATAATATATTCAGGAAGTGTAAATACTCACAAGTCCAGGAGTAGTGGCTTGCATGAGATCTAGGAGCAATGGCCCAGGTGCTCCAAAGCCAGAAACCAAAACCAGTGAATTCACCAGTCTCCTACTAATATACTAAAGCATATAGATTTATAAAGGCTCCTCCAGATTGTATAATAAACCTTTAGATTGCTATGGGTCATGAGTGGCAGCAAATGGAGGGGCCTGTAGGACAAGAGTTTGGGAACTTTGGAGCAAGTCAGACCAGCAGCATCAATCTCTGGACACCAGGAGCTTTGCAGGAGGTACATAGGAGAGCCCAAGCAACCCTGCTGCCTACACCTTTGCAGCCGTGGCTTCTCCTTTCCTCCTAGCTTTGGAGCACCTGGGTGTTATTTGTGGCCCTTTCTACTACAGGGTCCATAGGGTATCCACAGGATACCTTGGGGTATAGGCGATGGCGGCAGCATCGGGCACCACAGAGTTAAATCTTTTAGCCTCCCAGGATGCACTGGGGTCGCTCCTCTATACCCCACCCCCTAGCCAAGGCCATTAGTTTTCGTCGGTGCCTGGCCAGGAGTCGGAGCACATGTCGCAGAGTGGGGCTGTTACAGCCCCTGAAGATCTTCCGAGACAGCTGTGGCTGCACATATAGAGCAGACAGCATGGACAGTCTGTTCAGACGTCCATGCTGTCGCTCCTTCACCCTGCCGGTACCAGAACGCCGGTACCGATCCGGGGATGCTGGTGGGGGTCTGGGGTCACGGCTAGCGGTGACCCCGGACTACCCGGACTGTGGCCGGATCTAAGGGGACAAGGTAAGCGGCGGGTCCCGCGGCCGGAAAACAAAGTCCTCAGTCCCCAGGCAGGGGGCTCCCTGGGGACTGGCTTGCGAGTGGAGCCAGGTATTAACCTGCGCTTCCACAAGCCCCAGGGACAGCGGGCCGCGGCTGAGCGGTAATCGTCCGGCGTCCCTGGGGTTAAATGCATGCCAGGGGAGCACGCCTTCCCTGTTTACAGCCGGCACCTCCCCCGCTGCACAGTGCCTCTCCACAGCGGTCTGGCGGGCTGTGTTCAGCGTTCCTCCCCTGGGGCCCGCCTCCTCTCTGCTCCTCGGCGGCCATTTTACCTGAATGTGCAAACGCTGCTGGACGCTGAAGCTGGTGGCTGTGTGGTCCGGGTCCCCCTGCATACCTCTCCTTCAACTAAGGTAAGGTCAGTGTATGCTGTGCTGTTTCCTACCAGGCTCTGGTCTGTGTAGTTGATCTCAGCGCTGGTAGTGCAGCATGTTATTTCTGCATTGTATGTGACTTATTGCTAGCGCTGTGACTGTACTTTCACTCTGACTATCAGCCTTTTTACTATCCAGCCTTGCTGTGCGGTGCTGCAGGCTAGTCATGCCTCACTATAAAAGTATTTATCTGTGAGGGGAGTCACATACACTCCGTTACACTCGTTATGTCTGAGAGTGAATGTGAATTCCACTACGGCTACAGTGTACCTCTTGTAAGGTACCAGTAGCGGAGGGTGATTTAATCACTGGGGGTTTATACAGGGCATGTTTTCTGATATCACGCCCAATTACTGTGCCGGCGTCTGTGCAGGAATGCCCTGGCCTTATTTTGCTAAGGCACTTATAACCCTTGTGGGTCAGCTGGCCACAACCCCGGCGTTACCATCTGCGTTTCCCCAAATGGGTTATAACGGCAGTCGGTCGGGTTCTCACCAATACAGGGGTGCCAAAGGCAGCTGGTGATACCCCAGTGTCTCCTGCTCTTGTCCACCCAGGTCTCGCAGGAACTTGCATGGTAAGTTCACTGTCCAATACGGTACGGCGCCTAAAGGACGTGTTGCAGGGGAGTCATCATTGAGCCTGTAGTGTATCAGAATGTTCTGCATTATAATGTTGCCATGACATCTGATGACGGTGATATTTTGTTTTTGGCTTTTCAGACCAGGAACCCCTTCGTACTATAAGGTGGAGTCTAAGTCAAAAATATATGTACCAGGCCTTCTACGGGCAGTCCGTGCGGTCTTGATTATTAAGAATAACGATCCCCCTGTGCCCAAAACTTAATATGCCTTCTTTAAGGATATTAAAGGTGAAGCCACTGCGTTCCTCTATCTGGTCAGTGATGGATCATTTAGAGAAAGCGTGGCGAAATCCGGGTAGAAGATGCCAGCCTCAGAAATGTTTGGCTGTCGCATACCCCTTTGCGGATAATTGTTTTTCCAAGTGGGAAACTCCGCCTCAGGTAGTTTCTCATGTAACACGCCTATTGAGGAGTGCTGCGTTACCCATGTCCTCCATGTCCTTTTTCAAGGATGCACGGATCGTAAGGTTTAAATATGCCTAGATTCTCTTTATTCCTTTGCTGGAGGGGCGTCCGGACCGGCTTTGGCCGTGTGTTCGGTGGCCAGAGCCATGGAGCGCTGGGCTGATAGCTTGGAATTGTCTCTGGACTCTGACTCATCGCCGGAATAGGCGGAGTTGGTGGGCAATCTCAGAGACTAAACCACGTATATTAATCAGGCAGCCTTGGACATAAGTTTCCTCGCTTCCAGATTCTTCTCGGCAGCCATGGCAGCTTGCCGCTCCCTATGGTTGCACTCTTGGACAGCGGATGCAGATTCCAAATAGTTTGGAATACTTGCCCTTTCATAGACCGGTCCTATTTGCACCTCATTTGAATTGTGGATACTCTGGCAGCAGCTAAGTCTGCGTGTCTGCCATCAGCTGCGGTCCCTTCTGGGTCTGGTGCTTTGTCCTTTCGGCCCTATGGGACATAGGGTAAATACAAAGTGCAGTCCTTTCCTAGGCAGTCAGCAACCAGGATATCGGCCTCTCCAAAGCAACAGGCTTAGAGTACAACATGTCCTACTCCCAACTTGGACGATAAGCTTTCGGCCTGACGGACCTCCCCTTGGGGGGACCCCTAAGTGGGAGGCCGGCTTTTTCGGTTCGCCCAATGCGGGTATCTGACTACCGTGGTCACTTGGGCCAGAGAGGTATGCCTCTCCTTTCGGCAAAGGCCTCCCAGACGGTTTTTCACTACAGGCCTTCCATTGGATAAAGGCCATGAGACTCCAGAAAGTGCTGCAATCTATGCTCCAGGTTGAAGTTATGGTGCCTGTTCCGTTATCCCAGCGGTGAACGGGATATTATTCGAATCTCTTTCTGGTATAGAAACCCAATGGGTTTTACCGGCCCAACCTCCGGTCCCTAAACAGGTCTTTCAGGGTTCTTCGGTTCAGGATGGATTGTTCAGGATTGTATGGCAATGGAACCCGGGGATTTCAGGGTGTCTCTAGACATTCAGAATGCCTATCTGCGTATCCCTATTATCTTAGCGCATCAGCAATTCCTCGGGTTTGCGGTGCTAAGCCGCCATTTCCAGTTTCAGGCACTGCCCTTTGGTCTGACCACTGCGCCTCGAGTATTTACTAAAGTCATGGCGGTCATGGCAGCCCACCTGCGGATGCAGGGGGTCCGCCTGTTGTCCTATCTGAGCGACCTCCTGTTGTTAGCACGGTCTCCAGGAATCCTTCAGCGCAATCTGCTACTAAATATATCTGTGCGGCAGAATACTGGTTCGCTGATAACCTTAAAGAAATCCACCCTAGTTCCCTCATTGAGGATGCTCCATTTCGGAGTCCTGTTGGTCTTCCATCTCCTGGGGATCTTTGTAACAGAAGACAAGATCTCTGCATTACAGGCAGGAATACGCAGTTGCCTTCGCAGCCGTCGGTTGCCTGTGCACTCAGTAATTAGGTTACTGGGCTCCGTGTGGTCGATGTTTACCGTGGTGGAATATGCCCAGTTCCACTCCAGGCCTCTGCAGCAGTTGATCCACTACAGCTGTGAGGGGTTGCCCAATCGGATAAAGACATAGACGTACCTGCGGAGAAAGCACAAATGTCTGTCTCTAGTCTGGTGGCTGCGGACTGCTCACCTGGACAGGGGGCGTCCCTTTTGCTTTGCTGACTCGGTCCTTCTGACGACGGGTGCCAGTCTCCGAGGCTGAGGAGCAGTGCCGGGTCCACACTTCTTTCAAGGAAGGTGGATGCTAACAAAATCTGCACTTCCAATAAATCTCTTGGAATTTTGGAACGTCACCACGGTGATTTTCATAACCGCCAAAATTGGAGCCCAAAGTCGGGCAGCTCTGACATAGGTGTCCTTCATTTTTGCTTGGGCGGAGGTCACTCTCCCTGCCATTTCAGCAGTGTTCATACCAGGGGTCCTCTACTGGAAAGCAGACTTCCTCAGCCATCAAGACATGCATCCAGGGGAATTGTCTCTTCCCCGGGAGGTATTTCAACATCTGGTGAACAAGTGGGGCCTTCCAGACATAGGCCTCAAGGCCTCCCGACACAACAACAAGCTGCCTGTGTACAGGTCAGGAACAAGAGACGCAGAATCTCTTCTGGTACACGCTCTGTCGATCAGATGGACCTTCAGGTTTGTGTACCTATTCCCTCCGTTTTCCCTTCTTCCTCGACTGATTTGCAGTTTCAAGCAAGAAGGCGGAACGCTTCTGTTGATAGCTCCTGAGTTGCCCAGACGGCATTGGTTCTCAGATCTTCGGGGTCTCTTAGTAGACACTCCGATATGGTTGCCTTTACATCCAGACCTGTTGTCTCAGGGTCCTTTCCATCTCCGGACCTGGGTAATCTGTCTTTGACAGCGTGGCTGTTGAGACAGCCCTCTTAAGGTCCAGGAGTTTTTCAGGCTCTGTGGTTAACACCAAAGCTGGAAAATCTACTTCTACAAGAATTTACCACTGTGTGTGGCATACTTTCTTTGGTACCGTCCTAAAGGATATAATCCTCAAGTCTTTAGGATATCCAGGGTTGTGGCTTTCCTACAGGTGGACTTAGATCACGGTCTTTGCCTTGCTTTACTGAAGGGGCAAATTTCTGCCCTATCAGTCTAGATTCAGCGTAGGATTGCTACACTTCCTGATGTCCACGCATTTATGCAAGGTGTACTTCGTATTCAGCCTCCCTTCATCCCACCAGTGGCTCCTTGGGATTTGGCTGTGGTCTTAAGAGCTCGCCAGGGACCGCCATTTGAACAGCTAGGCTCAGTGGATTTAAAATGGCTTACAGCTAAGGCTGTATTCCTTTTGACCATTACTTCTGCTACAAGGGTGTCAGATTTGGGGTCTCTCTCAGGTCGCCCTTTCTGATTTTTCATAGTGACAGGACGGTGCTTTGCACTTGCCCTGGTTTTCTACCTCTGGTGGTATATAGTTTCCGCATTACTAAGGAATCATAGTACTGGCTTTCTTTCTCCGGACCTCTTCGCTAGTGAGGCCTCCTTAGATGTGGTACGTGCTCTAAGGATTTATGTTGATCGTACCAGTTCCCTTAGGAAATCGGACTCCCTGTTTGTCCTCTATGGTTTCCATGAGATGGGTTGGCCTGCCACTAAGCAAACTTTGGCAGGATGGATTCGCATGGAGTTTTCAGAGGCTTACATTCATAAAGGCTTTCCTGTTCCATCCTCTGTTAGAACTCATTCTACTTGGTCTGTGGGTCCGTCGTGGGCAGCTCACCGTGGTGTCTCTGCTGTTCAGCTTTACAAGGCAGCCACATGGTCTTCTGTTACTTTTTGTAAGGTATTATGCTTTTCATACCTTCGACTCTCAGGATGCTTCCTTCGGGCGGCGGATTCTCCTTCCAGCACAGGAGCGTCCCCACCCTTAAAGGATACTGCTTTGGGACATCCCCAAGGTATCCTGTGGATACCCTATGGACCCTGTAGTAGAAAATAAGAGATATGGTAAGAACTTACCTTTGTTATCTCTATTTCTACGAAGTCCATAGGGTTCCACAGGACTCCCGCCCTGTCGCACCTGTACTGCAGTTGGGCTTTCATCTAGTCGCCGGTTTTTCTGTCTTCCTCTGGTGAGAACGTGCTTCTTGTGTGTTCCAGACTTTCTTCTCTTTTTCTTCTCCTCCTCTGGCCTATGGCTTGTTACGAAACTGATGGCCTTGGCTAGGGGATGGGGTATAGAGGAGCGACCCCAGTGCATCCTGGGAGGCTAAAAGATTTAACTCTGTGGTGCCCGATGCTGCCGCCATCGCCTATACCCCAAGGTATCCTGTGGAACCCTATGGACTTCGTAGAAATAGAGATAACAAAGGTAAGTTCTTACCATATCTCTTATTTTCCTGCCTGTATTCTTACCGTTTCCTAGCAACTAGAATGCTGGCTGTTACGTGCAGTGGCTCACCTGTTTGGAATACCACGCTATCTGACTCCAGCCTGATGACTCCTGTGATTGGTCTGTCTCCCTTCATTAGGGATTCTGGTTAGTTCCTGCCTGCCAGTGATATTTCCTAGTTCCTGGTCTAGTGAACTCATCACGCAGTCGCTGTACTCTGTACAGTTTCCAGTCTCTCTGTCTGTTCCTGTGTCCTGGGACCCTGCCATTGTATACCTGCATCCTTGAGCCCTGCCTCAGTCCCCTGTGTGTCAGGCTTGCCGACTTTCTAGCTGCCTCTTCCGGGAGAGGCTGCCAGCTTGGCTCAGCTGGGGGGCGTGGCAAAGTTTTTAGGGCAGGCCGGTGGCGTGACATCACAATCGCGCCTTCGCTGCACCGCCCCTGGCAACATAATGCCTGTCATTGTGTTGCCGGGGGTGGGGTCACAATGACACGATTTAGTGCAAATCGCGTCATCAGCCCCCCCACGCGCCCCCGCTGCAGGTAAAGATTTTTGCTAATACATCCGGTGGGCGGGAGGGGGGGCTTTAGGACATGTGCCTACTTTTCCGGGAGGTCGGAAGCGGCACCCGATTTTCGGGAGGCTCCCGACCAAACCGGGAAAGTAGGCATGTATGTTGTGTGTAGTCCCTGCCAATCCTGCTCCTGTGTCCTGCTGGATTCTGCCCTGTATCTGTGTCCATCCCAGCTCCTTGTCGGTGCCTTGCCAAGACCCTCTAGTTTACCTCCTGTGTCATCTCCGGTCTGTGGGCCTGATTCAGCAAGGAATGCAATGACTATGACGCACGCAATCTCACTGCGATATTATGCTAATCCTTTGCGATCGCAATGCAATCTCAGCAGAACATAAATACGCCCACTTTACCTTACACACATCTGTAATGTTTAGCAAGACTGCAAAACCATCAGTACAATCGAGTACCATCGCAGCCTCACGCACACTTTCACAAACCCTGACCTTACTCAGAAATTGCTAAAACCCACGCAGGTTAATCATGCCTCAAGGCACGCCCATGTAACGGCGTTCAAATGCACAGGCACGCCTGCATTCGCCCGACCACCCTCGTTACCCCCCACAAATGGTACTTCCTGTCAATCACTCTGCGACGTGTCTGCGTAGTCATTGCGATTGCAGTCCCGATTGCAATGGCTGATTCGTGCACAGCGATGTATTAGCGTGTGCAGTACGCAACAATCGGCCGATTGCGTGTGTATTCGCAACTGCGCTCCTTACTGAATCAGGCCCAGTGTCCAGTCCCAGCGAGTTCCTGTGGATTCATGCTGCCAATTTAATCATACCAAGTCCTGGTTCTGCTACAACTCCAGCCTGCATCCTGAGTAGCTGGCCTCTATAACCCAGTCCGTATCCAGCATAGCTGGTTCAGCTATACTCCAGCTAGAATCCTGAGTAGCTGGCCTGCTACAATCCATTCATATCATGTCTTTCTGGTTCTGTGCACATCCAGTCTGTGTGTCTATGGTTGCCTATTGGAGCATAGCATATTCATCCCGCTGTGTTGCTAACATTGCATGTTTGCAGTTTCGTCTTATCAGTCCATCTAGCAAGTCTGCCTACAGTTGGATTTCATTCTGTCAGCACTCTGCCTTGTTGCAGCTTTCAGTACACACCTGCACCTGATTGCTCCTACAATTACCATTGCTTTGCTGGGATTCCAACACTAATACCCCTTTTCCACCTAAATTCCGGGTCTGACCCGGAGTTGGAACAAAGTTCCTATCCGGATCAGACCCGGAATTTTGCTGGCGCCGACTCGGGATATTCCCGAGTCAGCGCCACTCACACCACAGTCGGGTCTGCATAGACCCGGCTTTTGCGGAGTGTAAGTGGTCGCTTGGAGATGACGTCATCTCCAAGAGTAACTGAAGCCGGACCAATCGGCCGGCTAGCAGCGCACTTCAGGTCATCGTTACCCGGAGTGCGCTGTTCTCACAGCGGGGTTTCACGGGCTACGCCCGTGTTAAACCCTGCTAGTTACGTGGGTTGGATTGCCGGGTCACTCGACCCGACGATCCAACTCTCTCCCCTTTTACACCAGGGAGCTGCCCGGGTTAACCCTTCAAAAACCCGGCTTTTAGCTCCGGTGTAAAAGGGGTAATACTCGGCTCAAGATATTTCTGCAGTTACTATTACCTTGCCTAGTCTGCCTGCAATTAACTCTTGCCTTGCCTGCTGCTAAACTCCAGGTTAGTTACACTGTGGGTCCCAGTCTATTTGGATCCTATTCAAGTAGTACAGGTGCATCCTTAACCCTGGGCCACTACTCCGGGATCTCATACAAGCCACTTCTCCTGGACTTGTGAGTACTTATGGAAGGTACACACGGTCAGACCATCAGATAACGATCGTTATCTGATCGTCCTGCATGTGCTGGATCGAACATCCAGCACATGCAACAACCCCCCAACTACTCAACGATCGCGGGTCCCTATAGTAAACAGGCTAACATGGTCGATATCGACCATGTTGGCCTGCATGCACGGGCGATGGTCGATATCTATATCGACCATTCATGCGTCTGCGCATCGACCTTCGTTTGGTCGTTGAAAGGGTAATATATCTGACCGTGTGTACGCACCATTACACATATGTTGGGCATACACTCTACAATTATCTGTCAGATATCTCTCCAATCTGGCTGGTTGGAATGAAAATCTGGTCAATGACAATCGCCATATGGTCCTAAACACTGGAAAATGGGCAGAAATCATTGGTCAAATTGGTTAAATTCATTTGACCAATTTGTCTGGATGAAAATTGTTGTCTGTATTTCAGTGTTTGTGAGCAAATGGACGATTGTCATTGGCTCCCATACATTACCAGACTTTCATTCCAACCAGCCAGATCGGACAGATATCTGACAGATAATTGTATAGTGTATGCCCAGCATTACTAAAGGCACACATCCACTTGCAGACATGTGAACGACTGCATGATTACGACATTGTAATCGTTCAGTCGTTTGTCAGTCTGTGCTGTGCCTACACTGAACGTTCAGTGTAGGCACATCAATCTACTACCATGCTGAACCGTTTTGTGGGTCTCCCCGAAAAAGTGGAAACGGCTTGCCCAAGATATTGCATATGGTAAATAAAGCAAGAGGTGTATCAGACCATGTGTATCAGACCATTGGTAATAAAATTGTATTGGGGTGTTCCCAGAGGATTCCGATTATGAAAATTACATCCCTCATGCTTACTACAAATGGGGGAGGGGTTAGAGTTGGAAGCGATGGAAGGATATTTTGCAGTAAATGTTGGTAGTGCCCCAATGTCCATTGTATGGGATGCCTTTTAAGGTTTTTCTTCGAGGGTCCTTTATACGGCAAGTGGCTGAGATCAAAATGCAATATAGGAAAATGGAAGCTGATTTGGAAACTACTTATAAAAATCTAGAGCTGCAATATCTTGGAGACAAACAATACTCTACCCGTATCCAATGGTTGGCTGATCAGTAGACATGGGAGCTGGTTCATGTTTGCGCACTGCGCATATGCCGCGTGCGCGAACCCCGCTGAGCGACTGAAGTTCAGTAGCTACGGGGCTCGCAACAAGACGTGGTGGCTGTCAAAGTTGATTGACAGCTTGCCCCGTTTTGTGGGCGGGTAGTGGGTTGGATGCATAAACGCAGGCGTTCCCTTAGGAACGCCTGGCGTTTGTTGGGCGGTCCAACTGACATCACTATTGATGTCAGTAGTGGACTTCCTGCTCTGTTAGAGCAGGAAGTCCACTCGGCTTTGCGGCAGCTGGACCCTACCCCAGAGTCTCGTCGCAAGGCCTATGGTCGCAATTATCATGACGGTCTGCAGCCCGCTCACAAGCTGTGGGTGGTCACCCACAGCTTTGCGAGCGGCCGGAGACCGAAAAAAACCACGGCCACATTCTGAGCGAGCAGCCGCCAGCTGCGAACGGCTCTGAATGAGCTCCATGGTGTGCTCATCTAACAGATAAAGCAAGCTGTAGATTATTGTTTCAATCACAGATTTTATATGCAGGCAGATAAGATGGGTAGTTTTCTGTCACATCTGGTACAGACTGAACGCCCCACAGCTTGTGTTTCGGAATTACTAAAGGTAGACAGGTCCATAGTTTCCTCTACTCCAGACATTGTTGAGACATTTATTTCTTTTTTTAAATCTCTATATGCTACTTGCTTGACCTGTGATGTTTCGGCTTTGCAGACCTTGTAACTTTGGTAGGTCTCCCTCAGTTATCTCAGGAGGACAGAGAATACACCTTGATTCACCTCTGAAAGTGAAAGAGGTGGGGGCAGCCTTTGCATCGTTCCCTGGTGGCAAAGCACCAGGGTCTGATGGCATCCCTATTGAGGTATATAAAAAGCATGCCAAAATATTTGTTTTCCGAAATTCTTAGAATATTTAATATGATCTTTGTAGAGAGCTGCTGCCTCCCTTCATCTATGTCAGAGGCAATTATTATTGCTCTTCCCAAACCAGGGAAAAATCCAAAAGTTTTGGATTCCTACTGTCCTATTTCATTACTTCCCATAGACAAAGATTTTAGCTAAAATCTTGGCTATCCATTTAAATAAGGTTATAAGATCAGTGATCCATCCAGACCAGTCTGGTTTATGCCAGGTATGTCGACAGCAGTTAACAATCATTGGTTATATACTCATTTGCAGATATCCCATGGGGAGGAATCCTCGGTTATAGTGTCATTGGATGCGGCTAAGGCATTCGACTGTGGAGTGGCCCTTCCTGCGGGAGGTCATGCGTCAATTCGGATTTGGCCCAATATACCGGAAATGCGTCCAATTATTATATAACAGGCCAAGTGCCAGATTGTCTGTGAGTAGTTCCATTTCTGCCCCTTTTTCATTGGCCCGGGGCATGTGCCAGAGGTGGTCATTGTCTCAGTTTTTATTTGCTTGGCGATGGAGTAGCCTACAGTCTCATTTAGACATTATAGGTTTGCTAGTGGCTGGAAGGGAAGATAGGGTGGCTTTATATGCTGATGACTTATTATTGTTTTTATCTAATGTAATCGGGCTACCAGTGGCTCTTCAAGTCATCGATTTATTTGCAGTGTAGTCTGGACTAAAAATTAACTGCGATAAGTCATATGTTATGCCACTTAGAGGTACAGTGCCTTGCAAAAGTATTCACCCCGTTTGCATTTTTAGTTTTGTTGCCTCACAACCTGGAATTAAAATGGATTGTTTGAAGGTGTGCATCATTTCATTTACAGAACATGTGAAGTTGTGTTTTTTGATATTGTGAAAACTTCAGCGTGCATAACTATTCACCCCCTTAAAGTCAGTACTTTGTCGAGCCACCTTTTGCGGCAATTACAGCTGCAAGTCGCTTTGGATTAGTCTCTATGAGCTTGCCACATCTTGCCCCTGGGATTTTTGCCCATTCCTCAAAGAAAAACTGCTCCAGCTCCTTCATGTTGGATGGTTTCCGCTTGTGAACAGCAATCTTCAAGTCTGACCACAGATTCTCAATTGGATTGAGATCTGGGCTTTGACTAGGCCATTCCAACTCATTTAAATGTTTCCCCTTAAACCACTCGAGTGTTGCTTTAGCAGTAAGCTTCAGGTCATTGTCCTGTGTTGCTTTAGCAGTAAGCTTCGGGTCATCTGTTTTTTCTATTGCTAAGGTGTCACTGTTTAAATTTATTTTTGTTTTATATTAGGACTGTATTTGACTATGACCCCTATGACCCCCAACCCGCTATACATGTAACCATTTACTGGGATATTGGATTGTTATACATCTTCCACTGTCTCAGACGCGGGAATTCTAATGTTCTTGATGTTGTATAACATTTTATTGTTATGCTTTTTTGTTTTTTATCTTTTTTTCTTTTGTTCTTCTTTTTCTCCTGTTCTTCTGCCTTTTCTTTTTCTTTCCCTTTCTTTATGCCAGGGACCACCACCACACTCCCTACCAATCTCCTCTGATGACTACAGCTGCCAAGCTTATTGTTTCCTCCATTAATGCTCGAGGCCTAAACATCCCTGAAAAAAGATCCAAGCTATTGCGCTCTTTGTGGGCAGATAAAGTCGACGTGGCTATGATTCAGGAAACCCATTTTTAATTTGGGATACGCACCCCTTCCCTCCATGACCGTCATTATCCTACTGAGTTCTTTCATTATAGTCTTGAGGGGAAATCTAAGGGAGTTGCGATTCTTTTTTCAAAACGATTACCCATCTCCGATGTTAAAATTTATAAGCTGATTCCAGGCAGAATACTTCTAATTACTTGTCAACTTTTCCACCAGGACTTTACATTTATTAATGTATATGCCCCTAATCAGGCACAACATAACTTCCTGAAATCTGTTTTGGACCAGCTCGATTCTCGATTAAAGGGTATCATAATTTTAGGGGGAGACCTTAACTGGACCTTAGACCCTATACTCGATGTTTCTTCTAACTCCCCTCGGTTCTCACAAGCTAAATATAGACAGGTTAAACAGAGTTTCCATGATCACCAGCTGGCCGACTCTTGGAGAATTTTGCATCCCACAGGTCGTGACTATTTGTTCTATTCCAACCCCCACAAGAAGTACTCTCGTTTAGATTATTTATTTTTGAGTCACAGACATCTCCACATGCTCGCTGATGCCAATATTGGTCCCATCACGTGGTCGGATCATGCCCCTATTTCTCTGACATTGACACTGCCTTGTCTCTCTCTCGCACAGTGGTCTTGGCGGCTTAACTAATCTCTTTTACAAGATCCCTATTGTAAGACAGCAGTTGACATGGCTCTCTCGGATTATCTGGCCTTTAATGTTACCCCCGAAGTTTCACAGATTACTATCTGGGAAGCTCATAAATGTGTAATTAGAGGCAAATTTATTCAACTCGGTTCTTACATTAAGAAACAGAAATCTGCACGGATCTCGGCCCTACTCCAGCGTATCACCCTACTTGAGACTTCACATAAATCATCTCTATCTGGCGATATTTATTTGAAGTTGTCAGAGGCTCGTGCGGAACTTAATAGGATACTTTCTGACGACATCAAGTTATCTTTACGGAAACGTAAAAGCCGGTTTTATCAGTGGAGTAATAAGCCAGGGAAGCTTCTAGCACGGGCTTTGAGGACTCAGCGAGCATCTGGATTTATTTCAACTATTAAAGATCGTTCAGGCACGTCTCACTCATTGACATCTAAAATTGCTTCTTGCTTTCGACAATATTATTCGACTCTCTATAACCTGGTGGGTTCCTCTTCTAAATTAGCACCACCTGCTTCTTCCCAAGACATATTAGACTATCTCTCCACAGCCACCTTTCCCACCTTGTCTCCTTCAGATAGAGACACCCTGGAGCTTCCCTTCACAATGAAAGAACTCGATTCTGTCTTATCTTCCCCCTTCAGGTAAAAGCCCAGGCCCAGATGGTCTAACCATCGCCTACTATAAAACTTTCAAAGATAAACTGGCCCCTATGCTTCTAAATGCCTTTAACACAATTTCCGCAGACTCTCAGTTTTCTAGACAATCTCTAGAAGCATATATTTTGGTGATCCCTAAATCAGGCAAGGATCCCTCCCTGTGTCCGAGCTACAGACCCATTTCACTCCTTAATGTTGACCTTAAATTATACGCCAAACTCATAGCCAATAGATTACATCCACTTCTCCCACAGTGGGTTCACAACGATCAAGTAGGGTTCGTCAGGGGCAGAGAAGCTCATGATAATACAACTAAAATTCTTAACCTGATTCAGTTAGTGTCGCAGACAAATGTGCCTACCATTCTTCTATCAACTGATGCTGAAAAAGCGTTTGAGAGGATTAGTTGGTTATTTATGAGGTCTGTTCTCGGTCACGTGGGATTGGGTCCTCTCGCTATACAGAGGATTTTAGCCCTATATGAGTCTCCATCAGCGAGAGTGAGGGTCAATGGCACCTTATCAGATCCCTTCTTAATAAGTAACGGTACTCGACAGGGATGCCCATTATCCCTGCTAATCTTTGTGCTTTGCATGGAAGCCTTAGCGAGGTCTATTAGAACCAACCCTCATATCTCAGGCGTTCAGGCTGGCGGGATAGAATATAAACTCGCATTATTTGCTGACGATCTCCTAGCTATTATTTCTCAACTTATCACATCTTTACCGCACTTGATGTTAGAATTTGAAAAGTTTGGGAAATTATCCAAATTTTAAATTAATTTATCGAAATCCAGTGCCCTTAATTTATCTGCTCCCTCCCCTACAATAGCGAGTCTCCAAGGTTCCTTCCCATTCACCTGGCACCCGTCCCATATCACATATTTAGGGATTAAATTTACTAGAAATCTGTCACAATTATTCCAAACAAATTTTCTCCCCTTTCTTTCCTCAATCCGCTCGGATTATTCCCAATGGCACCTGAAGCAGCTTTTTTGGTTAGGAAAGATTAATGTGGTGAAGATGAATACACTACCCAAATTGCTCTATGTTCTCCAGACGTTGCCAATTGCTGTGCCGGAGTCTTGGTTTCGATCACTCACTTACTTTTTACTGATCCGTCAATTTATTTGGTCCCGAAAGAGACCTAGAATCAGACGTGACTTACTATCACGCCCAACACAGATGGGTGGTCTTCAGCTCCCAGACATCAAATCCTATTATCATGCCATCCACTTAAATAGAATCCTTGAATGGACTAGAAACAGAGTTATTAAACAATGGATTGCCATTGAAGGCTGTTTCATGAAACAACACCCTGAGATAGTGCCATGGAAGCCGTGACTTCCTAGGATATCCCCTCCTCACCCAACTATCTCTCCCACCCTTTCTCTATGGAAGACTTTAAGGCTTATCCCTAACATCTCCTCACTTTTTGACCCTCTCACTTCATTTTTGGCTAATCCAAGGTTCCCGCCAGGTATTGATCCTTCCCATTTTCCCAACTGGACTGAAGCGGGTCTCTTCAGAGTTGGCCAGCTGGTAAATGCTTCTGGCATTAAACAGTTCTCAGAGATCTGGGAGAGATGGAACATTCCTCAGTCGGATGTCTGGAAATTTTTGCAAATACGCCATTTTCTTACTTCAGATAATAGGCTTACCTTAGCAAAAAGGGATCTTACTAATTTTGAGAAACCCCACTATCCCCCTCACATACAATATCTGCCCTTTATCAATTATTATTATCCAGTCAAGTGTCTAGTATTCCACCTTGGGCTAAGGCCTGGGAGAAAGATTTAGGTCTCGCTCTTTCTGATTTGAAATGGCAGACTATTTTTCTTAAAACCCACACTAGCTCTATTTGTATCACCATTAGGGAAACACAATATAAGATATTAAGGCGATGGTATCGTCATCCTGTTATATTACATTCCATGTTCCCATCAGTTCCCAATACTTGTTGGAGATGTTCTACCACTGTGGGCTCTCTCCGACATATTTGGTGGGATTGTCCCTTACTATAACATTTTTGGTCCGATGTTATTTCTATCTCCCAACAAATTCTAGGCTTTCCCGTTCCCACAGGCCCCGAATTCTGGTTAATTAACCATTTGTCAATCCCAATATCCCAGTTCAAGAAATCCCTGCTTCGCCATTTTAGTAACGCAGCTCGTGCTGTGATACCTGTACTCTGGAGATCTACAACTCCCCCTACAAGCCCTGTAGGCTTGATTATTTTATGTCAATGGAGGATATTTTATATTCCTCACTAGATAAGTCTTCTGAATTTACCAGTACCTGGTTCCCTTGGCTGGATTATAAATCTTCAGATATATACAGGAATTATATGTCTTCTACCTCATCTATCATATAAATTATGATCCTCAGAATAATAACTACTATTAGTCTTATGCACACGATAGTCCCTCCTCTTCTCATTTCTTCTCTTCCCTTCCCTTCTCTTCTCTACTATTCTTGGTCTTCTCTCTGTCACTGTTTTTCTACTTTTCTTATTGTGTTTCTTATTTGTTTTCCTTTTAAGCATCTATTTCTACATCAGGGTCCATAGGGTATCCACAGGATACCTTGGGGTATAGGTTATGACGTCAGGCATCGGGCACCATAGAGTTAAGTTTTCAGCCTCCCAGAATGCACTAGGATCCCCCTCCTATACCCCGAGCCAAGGCATCTCAGTTTCGTTGGTGCCCGGCTCGGAGTCGGAGCACCTGTCTAGAGGGAGCTATGGATAGCCCCTGAAGTTTTCTTCACGGCAGCTGTGGCTGCCCATCTGGAATTACAGCATGGACAGTCGCTAATGACGTCCATGCTGTCTTCCCTACACCCCCGCTGGTACCAGAAAGCCGGTACTGATCTGGGGATGCTGGTAAGCATCTGGGGTCACAGCTAGCGGTGACCCCAGATGTTTTGGTCCATGGCCGGATCCAAGGGGGCAGCAGGTAAGCAGCAGGGTCCCGCGGTGGGTCCCTGCTGAACACATGGTCCAGAGTCCCCAGGCAGGGGGCTCCCTGGGGACTGGCTGCAGCGTGCAGCCAGGTAACAACCTGCGCTTCCACTACCCCCCTGGGACAGCGGACCGCAGCTGAGTGCTAGCGCTGCGGCGTCCCAGGGGTTAATTGCATGCCAGGGGAGTGCGCCTTCCCTGTACACAGCCGGCGCCTCCCCTGCTGCACACAGCCCTCTCTGCACCTGCCGATTGGCCCTGTGGCAGCGCTCCTCCCCCAGGCCGGCCTCCTCTCTGCTCCTCGGTGGCCATCTTTGCAGAAGCATGGTGAACGCTGCTGGAAGCTGCTGATCGGTGGCATCATGGTCTGGGTCCCCCGGCATACCTCTCCTACTACAGGTCTGTGTATGCAGCGCTGTGTCCTACCAGGCTCTGTGTCTGCGTAGTTGAGGATCAGCACTGATAGTGCAGGGATTCATTTCTTTGCATTGTATGTGACTTCTGCTAGCGTCTGCTGCCTGTACTTTCACTTTCTACTGTCAGCCATTTCACTGTCCCTGCTCTTCTTCTGCTAAAGCCCTTGCGGTGCAGTGATTGCAGGGTGGTTCTCCCACTATACTAACGAGTATCAGTGAGAGGGGTCACATACATGTCTGAGAGTCAATTTCCTCTCCAGCTTCTGTGTACTACGTGCAAGGTACCAATAGCGGAGGGGAGTGTAACCCCGAGGGGCTCTGTCGGCAGTGTTATTTATTGGCGCGGCCAATTACTGTCACGGCTCCGGTACAGGAACCGCCCTGGGCTTGTTTCGCCAAAGCGCTTACAACCCTAGAGGGCCAGTTAGCTCCGCAACCTGCGTTTTCACAGATGGGATTGTCCCAGCAGTCAGTGGTGTCGTCACCCATGCAGGGTTTCCCGAGACAACTGATGGTACCCCACAGTCTCCCTGTTTCCCCTCCCCAGGTCTCTCAGGAGCCTGCGTGGGTTAATTCACTGACAAGTTCTGTACAGCATTTGTCGGACGTGTTGCAAGGGGAGTCTGTGTTGCGGCCACATAAGCGGCCGGTGGCGTCTCTGTCCACTCCTTATGAGGATGACGACGTGACGTCCGATAATGGGGAGATTCTGGATCTATCTGACCAAGAACCTCTCCGTACTAAAGAGTCAGACGCTAAGTCCAAGGTTTATATTCCTGACCTTATTTGGGCAGTCCGCACAGCTTTAGTTATTGAGGATGACGATCCTCCGGTGTCCAAGTCCAAATATGCTTTTTTTAAGGATATTAAGGGTGACGCCACAGTGTTTCCTCTTTCGGGTCAGTTAGTGGACCATTTAGAGGAGGCGTGGAAACACCCTGGTAAATGGTATCAGCCTCAAAGACGCATAGCGGTGGCTTACCCGTTTGCGGACAGTTATTTTTCTAAGTGGGAATCCCCTCCACAGGTGGATTCTCATATGACACGCCGAGTCCGAAGTGCCACATTGCCCATGCCCTCCATGTCCTCCTTGAAGGATGCTATGGACCATTTACGATGCTACGGACCGTAAATGGATGCCCCCATTTATTCCCTTGCGGGGGGGGCATCCAGACCGGCTATGGCCGTATGTTGGGTAGCCAGAGCTATGGAGCGCTGGGCTGATAGTTTGGAGGCGTCTTTGGATTCCGACTGTTCGGCTGAACAGGCCGAGTTGGTAGGCAATCTCCGGGATTCGGCCACTTACATCAATGAAGCGGCCTTGGATATCAGTACCCTTCTCGGAGTTCTTCGGCAGCTGTAGCTGCTCGTCGCACCTTATGGTTGCGATATCAGTACCCTTCTCGGAGTTCTTCGGCAGCTGTAGCTGCTCGTCGCACCTTATGGTTGCGATCTTGGAAGGCGGACGCTGATTCCAAAAAGGGCTTGGAAGCTTTGCCTTTTAATGGAGAAGTCCTATTTGGTCCGGATCTGGACAAAATTGTAGCCACGCTGGCGGCAGCCAAATCTGCATGTCTCCCGTCTGCCGCGGTCCCTTCCAGTTCAGGTACGTCGTCCTTTCGGCCTTACAGGGCCCAGGGTAGGCCTAAAGCACAGTCTTTTCCCCAACAGACTGGCCCCAAAAAATCGGCCAAGCCCCGGAAACAGGCCTGGAGTACCAGACGTCTGGCCCTTAAGTCAGATGACAAGCCTGTGGCCTGACGGTCCGGGCCTCCCTTTGGGGGATCCCAAAGTGGGAGGCCGCCTGCTGCAGTTCGCCCAGTGTTGGTCGATAACCACAACAGACATTTGGGTTCACGAGGTGGTTCCTCACGGGTATGCCCTCTCCTTTCGGCACAGGCCTCCATACCGATTCTTAACCACGGGCCTTCCATTAGACCGGAACAAAGCCGTGGAACTGCGGAAGGTTTTGCACACTATGCTCCAGGCTGGAGTTATAGTGCCTGTTCCATTCTCCCAGAGGGGCCAGGGTTTCTATTCCAATCTATTTTTGGTGCAGAAACCCAATGGGTCGTACCGTCCGATTCTCAACCTCAAGGCCCTCAACAAGTCCTTGCGGGTGTCGCGTTTTCGGATGGAGACTCTACGGTCCATCATTCTGGCGCTGAACCTGGGGATTACATGGTGTCTTTGGACATACAGGACGCTTACCTGCATGTCCCTATTCTTTTACGCCATCAACAGTTCCTCAGGTTTGCAATCCGCAACGATCACTTCCAGTTTCGGGCGTTACCTTTTGGCCTGGCGACAGCACCACGAGTGTTCACCAAGGTCATGGCGGTCATGGCGGCTTGTTTGCGGCTGCATGGAGTCCGCTTGTTGACGTACCTAGACGATCTTCTGTTGGTAGCAGGTTCTCCAGAGCTCCTTCTACGCCACTTGGACCTGACGATTGCAGTTCTGCAACGTCACAGCTGGTTAATAAACTGGCAAAAGTCCACCCTGATCCCGTCTCAGAGGATTCTGCACCTCGGAGCCTTATTGGACTCCAGACAGCAGCGGATCTTTGTGACGGGGGAAAAGATCTCTGCCTTACAGTTGAAGGTGCGCAGTTGTCTGCAGAGTCGCCGAGTGTCTCTGCACTCGGCGATGAGGTTACTGGGCTCCATGGTGTCAGTATTCGACATGGTGGATATGCCCAGTTTCACTCCAGACCTCTGCAGCAATTGATCCTGTCCAAATGGAATGGACTTCCTCAGAGTCTAAAGTCCCAGACGATGGTGCTCACTCTTGAGGTTCGCCTGTCCCTAGCCTGGTGGTTGCAGACGACCCATCTAAACAAGGGTCGTCCATTTTGGGTGGCGAACTGGGTCCTGTTGACAACGGACGCCAGTCTTCGGGGCTGGGGAGCGGTCACGGGTCCACACTTGTTCCAGGGCAGGTGGACTCAGGCAGAACAGGAGCTTCCAATAAACATTTTGGAACTCCGCACGGTTTTCAACGCCCTCCAGCAGGAACATCTGGTTCTCCAAGGTCACCCCGTGCAGGTCCAGTCGGACAACGCCACCACCATGGCCTACATAAATCGGCAAGGAGGAACCCGAAGTTGGGCGGCACTCGTAGAGGTGTCCCGCATCCTGGTCTGGGCAGAGCGCAATCTCCCGGCCATATCAGCAGTATTCATCCCGGGAGTCCTCAACTGGGAGGCGGACTTTCTCAGTCGCCAGGACGTGCATCCGGGGGAGTGGTCTCTGCACCAGGACGTCTTTCAACTTCTGGTGGACGGGTGGGGTCTTCCAGAGATAGACCTCATGGCGTCACGGCACAACAACAAATTGCCGGGGTACGGGTCTCGAACAAGAGACGAAAAGGCGTCTCTGGTGGATGCTCTGTCCGTCCAGTGGACATTCCGGTTTGCTTATCTCTTTCCTTCGTTTTCCCTTCTTCCATGGGTAATCCAGAAATTCAAACAGGAAGGAGGTATGCTCCTGTTGATAGCTCCCGCGTGGCCCAGGCGGCACTGGTTCTCAGACCTTCAGAGTCTGTCCGTGGACAGTCCTCTGCGGTTGCCGCTACAACCGGACTTGCTGTCTCAGGGTCCTTGTCTTCACCCGGACCTGACTCGGCTGTCTTTGACGGCGTGGCTGTTGAGACGCCCATGTTAAGGTCCGGGGGTTTTCCAGCACTGTAGTGCAAACTATGCTAAGAACGCGGAAACCATCTTCTGCATCTTATACCATCGTGTGTGGCATACGTTCTTCTAGTGGTCTTGACCGAGAGGTTACGCCCCTCTGGAGTTCCGTCTGTCTAGAGTGTTAGCTTTCCTACAGGCGGGACTAGACCATGGGCTTCGCCTTGTTCTCTGAAGGTACAAGTGTCTGCCTTGTCAGTCTGGTTCCATCGTAGGATTGCTGCAATCCCTGATGTGCGCACCTTTATGCAAGGTGTTCGAATTCAGCCATCTTTTGTTCCACCGGTGGCGCCTTGGGATTTAGCTGTGGTCCTGAGGGCTCTCCAGGGAGCGCCGTTTGAACCACTGGGCTCAGTGGACCTTAAATGTCTGACAGCTAAAACAATATTCCTTCTGGCCATTGCTTTGGCCAGACGTGTTTCTGACTTAGGGGCTCTCTCCTGTAGACCCCCTTTTCTGATTTTTCATATGAACAGGGCAGTGCTGCGAACTCGTCCTGGTTTCCTTCCCAAAGTTGTTTCAAGTTTCCACATCAACGAGGACATCGTTGTGCCGGCTTTTAACTCACCTGATCTTTCAGTGGGTTAGGCCACTTTGGACGTTGTGCGCGCCTTAAGGATTTACGTTGACCGCACTTCTTCGTTTAGGAAGTCGGACGCCTTGTTTGTTCTTTATGGCTTCCGTAGAAAGGGTTGGCCTGCTTCAAAGCAAACGTTGGCAGGTTGGATTCGTATGGCCATTTCAGAAGCTTATCTTCATGAGGGCCTTCCGGTTCCATCCTCTGTGAGGGCTCATTCCACTACGTCTGTGGGTCCTTCGTGGGCAGCTCGACGTGGTGCCTCTGCAGTCCAGATCTGCAAGGCAGCCACGTGATCCTCTGTCCATACCTTTGTGAGGTATTATGCGTTTGACACCTTTGCCTCTCAAGATGCTTCCTTCGGGCGGCGGATTCTCCTTTCAGCACAGGAGAGTCCCCACCCTTGAAGGATACTGCTTTGGGACATCCCCAAGGTATCCTGTGGATACCCTATGGACCCTGATGTAGAAAATATGAGATATGGTAAGAACTTACCTTTGTTGTCTCTATTTCTACAAAGTACATAGGGTTCCACAGGACTCCCGCCCTGTCGCACCTGTGCTGCAGATGGGCTTTACTCTGGTCACCGGTTTTCCCTTCTCCCTCTGGTGAAAATGTAATTCTTGTGTGTGTCCAGATCTTTTTTCTCTCTCTTCCTTCTCCTCCTCCGGCCTATGGCTTGGTACGTAACTGAGATGCCTTGGCTCGGGGGCGGGGTATAGGAGGGGGACCCTAGTGCATCCTGGGAGGCTGAAAACTTAACTCTATGGTGCCCGATGCCTGACGTCATCACCTATACCCCAAGGTATCCTGTGGAACCCTATGGACTTCGTAGAAATAGAGATAACAAAGGTAAGCTCTTACCATATCTCATATTTTTTGTTTGTTGTGTGTTTTTCTTTTGATATATTCTATATCTGATATAGATTGTGTTATTTGTGCCATTAAGCCTGATCTTTTTAAGAAAATGGGTATTCAATTATCTGTTTCGGGTTTATCAGATGTGAAATGTTTATAACGACTATGTTTTCTAAATATTCTAATAAAAACAGAATATATATATAAAAAAAGAACTTTTGAGGGGCTTCATAGCAAAGGGGGTGATTGCATATGCACATGCCAATTTTCAGAATTTTATTTATAAATATTTTTTTATATAGATTTTTCTCACCAAATTAGACTATTTTGTGCAGATCCATCACATAAAATTCAGATAAAAAATAAATAAATTACAGGTTGTAATGTAAAAAAAAAAGTTAAAAAGCGAAGGGGGTGAATACTTTTGCAAGGCACTGTAGCTGCTCATGTAACCCCTTTAATCTCTCTTCCTCTTTGTTGTGTAGCCATTTTACAAATTTAGCTATTTGGATAACAAACACACCTAGTGATTTTGTTCCCCTTAATATAAACCCTATTTTTGTTTATGTTATGGATAAAATTAGGGTGTGGAGCCGACTCCCCCTTACAGTTATGGGTCGGGTCAATTTAATAAAAATGGTCCTGAAACCCAAGCTTTTATACATACTTCAACAATCTCCTGTTTTTCTTTCTGCTGGTATATTTAGGAAACTAAATAGTTTCCTTTTTTCATTGGTTTGGGCAAATCGTTGTTCTCATTAGTTTAGATACTCTTACTAGGACTAGATCTACCGGCGGTCTTGCATTGCCGAATTTTAAATACTATTATTATGCAGCTCATATGGTACATCTGCGGATATGGCTTCAGGACACGTCTGGTGAAGCTTAGGGCTACCATCAGGGGGGGACTGCTGAGACTGGAGTCCCGGGCCTGGACACTCAGGCATAGAAGGGGAGTCCACTCCCTCCCACCGCCTTTCCTGCACTACTACCCCCGTATACAGTGTGGGCGCCTGGATGGAGAGCATTGTGTCGTCTATCTCCTGGCCACTGGTTTGTTTCCCCCCTATGCCTGTGTGCTGAAGTGATCAGCATGTGCAGGCTGGCATGAACTTGCGGCCGGGTAACTAGGACATGATATCCCAGCGCAATAAAGTTTTTATTGTTCAGTTTTGTGCTCAGAGTGCGTGACGTCATGACATCCTCGTGCTGCCACAGAAGAACAGAGGAGCCGCTGTTGCGCCGCTGTGATGAGGAGCTCAGGTAGGTGTCTGCTGGAAAGAAAGTGAAGGAGCTGAGGGAGGCCATGGTGGGAGGAAGGGGGGAGACAAAAGATGGAGCTGAAGACCATGGAGACACACAGAGGGAGGTGGGGGAGGAACTGAGACCATGGAGACACACAGAGGGGGGTGGGGGTGAGACCATGTTGCCAGTACCATTCTCTCAGTATTGCTTTACTGTACATGCTCAGATCTCTGGAAATATGGCACCCATAATTTCTGCAAAGCCAACGGACAGGTATGTATTGATCATGGGTGTGGTGTGGTGTGAACCCCCCCCGCCGGGGACCCAGGACCCCATTATAGATACACCCATGTATACCCAGTAGGAAACATGAGATATATCCAAAAATATATATATATAAAAAAAATAACTCAAAATCTGCACCGGCTCTCTTATCATAACTTAAACACTCAAGAAAACCATACACTATCTTATACAGTGGCGGCTCCTGAGGTGAGGCTGCAGCGCAGCCCAAAATTCAAATAGGGGAGCCACACCAACTGCCATTTCAAACACTGCCAAATATCACCATCAGGGACTTACAGTTGGTGTGGCTCCCCTATTTGAATTTTGAACTGTGCTGCAGCCCCACCTGTGCTGGAGCCTCCACTGATTATGTACATCCAATATTTGGTAAATGTTCGCCTACAGATAAACTACTATGAAATGTACCTTATTTCTTTATGATGAGGCAAATCTGGACTCCAGCCATCTACCCCAAATCTGATTACATTTAATTTCCGCCTTACGTGTAATATAAACATGTCTTTCATGCTGTATAGTAATTCGAATCATAGACAACCAGCCTTCAACTTCCAGTTTCTCTGGAGCCATCCATAAATGGGCAATAGACACTTTAGCTAAGGCACACATATTTATTATAAACTTTTTACTATTAACAAAATGTACTATTACAATTAACAAAATGTACCTCGATCGTTCCCAAACAACACGTTACTGGGGTGAGTATTACTAGGAATTCCCAGCAGTGGCGGAACTCCCAGAGACAATGGAGTCATTTGCTGCCGGGCGCCAGCCCTGAAGGGGGCACCTGGCTCCATTGTGCCCAGGAGCTTCATGGAGAAGGAGCGCCGCTGATCGGCGCTCCACCTCCATTGGCGTAACTACGGAGGGTGCAGCGGGTGCAGTCGCACACCCTGCACCCTCCATTTGCCGGGCGCCCGCTGAGTGTGTTACCATTACTATTACTAATTACTATTACTAGTACTATTCAAACCCCCAGCGGCAGCCGGAGGATGGAGCTCACTCCGTCTTCCGGGTCCCGCAGTGCACTATGGGAGTGACGTCATGACGTCACTCCCATAGTGCCGAGGAGCGGACGCCGGGGATGGACGGTAGCAGCACTGGAGCGGGGATAAAGGTAAGTGTTTGTTTGTTTTTTCTGTGTGAGCGCGCGGGGCGAGGGCTCAATACTGGGGGCAACTACAGGGGGATCACTACTGGGTGCAACTACAGAGGGCAACTACAGGGGGCAACTACAGGGGGCTCACTACTGGGGCAACTACAGAGGGCTCACTACTGGGTGCAACTACAGGGGGTTCACTACAGGGGGCTCACTACTGGGTGCAACTACAGAGGGTAACGACAGGGGGCTCACTACTGGGGGGCAACTACAGGGGGCTCACTACCTCGGCAACTACAGGGGGCTCACTACTGGGTGCAACTACAGGGGGTTCACTACTGGGGCAACTACTGGGGGTTCACTACAGGGGGCAACTACCAGGGGCTCACTACTGGAGGTACTGTATAGGGGGACCACTATTGGAGGCACTGATAAGGGGGACTATTACTGGGGGCACTACATAGGCGGGCACTGCATAGGGGGACCACTACTGGGGGCATAGTATAAAAGGAACTGCATGGGGGGGCGGCAGCAGCTGGGGCTGGCATAGGTGCTGGGGGTGGTGGTACATTTTAATTTGGGGGGGGGGGGCACCTACATTTATCTTGCCTCCGGGCACCTGGGATGAAGTTACGCCACTGATTCCCAGATCAATTAACCCGCTTTCAGAATTGGTGAACTAATTAACACTCCCACAATAAATGCCTAAATGACCCCTCCTCTGTGTGGCATTTAGGACAATGATTGGAAGAGCAGCCTCCATATCTAACTAAATGAACTGGAGTAAGATGCATATGATGTAAAAAGAAAAAATTGAATTTGTTGAAATCTAATAGATGTTGTAGAAACCTTAGGAGACTTCAATGCCTCTGCCCAAGTCTCTTCTTTAATAAGGGGATGTAGTTATGAGACCGGCGGCCGCGATACCTCCGTTCTTAATACCTACACTGAAAACGGTAAATCCGTATGATTTACCGACGGACACCGGCCGGCGGCTCAAATCCCGACAGCGGCTGGCCGAACAGGATGAAAATCCTGATCGTCCCCAGGTAAGTATTCACTAACCTATTCCCCCTCCCTAACCCTCCTTTAGGGTGCCTAACCCTAACCTCACCCCCCCCAGTGCCTAACCCTAATCCCCCCTTCCCCACTGCCTAAACCTAAGTACCCGGCCAAATCGGGATTAGGTCCGCCGGCTTCCTGACTACATACCCTGAAATCCCGGCAAGGGACTTAAAATAGACGTTGAAATACCGACGGCTATCTTAATCCCGTTGCCAGAATGCCGAAGGATGCCAGACCAAACAAGGTAAGTCCAGGGCGCCCTTGGCGTTAGCTGTGGGGGGGAGGGGATGGGGAGAATTAGGTTAAGGGAGCGTAGTGGGGTTAGGGTAAGGTTTTTTTTGGGGGGAGGTTAGGGTTAGGCACCACTGGGGGAGTTAGGCACTAAGGGGGGAGGGTTAGGTTTAGGCACTAACGGGGAGGATTAGGGTGCAGGGTGGGGAGGGTTAGGCTACAAGAAGGGAAGGTTAGGGGGGGAAGGGGGGAGGGTAAGTATACTTACCCGTCCCCTGTCGGGATACCAACCATCATTATTCTGACAGGAGACATCCCGACAGACGGCACTGCATACCTATTCCTTAATACGACCCAAATCCTCTTCCCACTGAGAAGTCTACAGCCATGGCCAAAAGTTTTAAGAATGACACAAGTATTTATTTTCACAAAGTCTGCTGCTTCAGTTTTTATGATGGCAAATTGCATATAGGGCCTGATTCAGACCCGGTCGCTATGAGCGTATGCTCGCACGATGCATATGCAAATATTTGAAAGTGACGCAGGGGGAAAGCGATCGCTCACCAAGGCATTCGCTTTGTGTATGTAGACTCCCCTCAGCGAATGCAGAGATGCCCACTGCCCCACGTCATCTCCTGGAAGTTTGTGAAAACGTTGGTACATCGACCACTATCGGATATGAACGCAGTGCTTGTGGTAGCTGCTTTCTACCGCAAGCATTGCGAGGAAAACAGAGTAAAAAAATGGCTGGTGACGTGGACTATGACGCTGCCTGTTAATTATGCACGCCTCTAAAACGGCGTTGAAACACTCAGGCACGCCTGCGTTCGCACCTCCACTCCCCCGTTTTTACTGGACTGCCCCTGTTACCACCCACAAACGGCCTCTCCTTTCACTCACTCTGCTGGGCTGGCTTTGCTGTACAAACGAGGGATCTGCGATCGCACTGTGTAGTTTGCACAGTGCGATGCATATGCATGCGCAGATTAGCAACCAACGGCAATAGCGAGCGAACTGTGGATAGCAACCGGGTCTGAATCAGGCCCATAGTCCAGAATGTCATGAAGAGTGATCAGATGAATTGCAATTAATTGCAAAGTCCCTCTTTGCCATGACAATGAACTTAGGGACTGATTCAGACCTGCTCCTTAGATGCGATCGCTCGCACGATGTGTATGCAAATTGTGTAGGCTGTGCTATCGCAGAGAAATGCATTAGCACACCCAGTATTTCTTAGAGAGCGATCACATAGTGTATGCAGACACCCACCAGCCTGCTTTAAGATGCCCACTAGTGCATGTCATGTCCAGGAAGTGTATGCAACCATCGGTACATCGGATGCTATCGCAGCGCTTGAGGTTGACCATACCCTACTGCGAGCACTTCAGTGTAAAAACAAGCCAGATGATGTGTACTATGATGCTGTCTTTTAATTATGCACACCTCTAAAACGCTGTTGAGATGCTCTGGTACGCCTGCGTTTGCACCTCCACTCTCCCCTTTTTAATGGCCAGCCTCTGTTATCACCTACAAATGGCTTCCCCTGTCACTCACTATGCTGGGCTATCTATGTGCAGCGAGCGAATGCATTGTGATCTTTCACTAAGGTATGCGCACTGCGATGCATGCACACAATGCATACACACTGCATACCGTCGGCAGCAGTGAAAGTATGCATCTTAGCGAGCGGGTCTGAATCAGGCCCTTAATCCCAAAAACATTTCAACTGCATTTCAGCCCTGCCACAAAAGGACCAGCTGACAGCATGTCAGAGTGATTCTCTTGTTAAAACAGGTGAGAGCATTGACGAGGACAAGGCTGGAAATCACTCCGTTATGCTGATTGAGTTAGAATAACAGACTGAAAGGTTTAAAATGAGGGTGGAGCTTGAAATCATTGTTCTTCCTCTGTTAACCATGGTTACCTGCAAGGAAATACGTGCAGTCATCATTGCTTTGTACAAAAAGGGCTTCACAGGCAAGGATATTGCTTGCTGCTAGTAAGATTGCACCTAAATCAAGCATTTATCGGATCATCAAGAACTTCAAGGAGAGAGGTTCAATAGTTGTGAAGAAGGCTTCAGGGTGCCCAAGAACATCCAGCAAGCACCAGGACTGTCAGTTGATTCAGCTGTGGGATCGGGGCACCACCAGTGCAGAGCTTGCTCAGGAATAGCAGCAGGCAGGTGTGAGTGCATCTTTATGCACAGTGAGGCGAAGACTTTTGGAGGATGGCCTGGTGTCAAGAAGGGCAGCAAAGAAGCCACTTTTCTCCAGGAAAGACATCAGAGACAGACTGATATTCTGCAAAAGGTACAGGGATTGGACTGCTGAGGACTGGTGTAAAGTTATTTTCTCGAATGAATCCCCTTTCAGATTGTTTGGGGCATCTGGAAAAACACTTGTCCGGAGAAGGAAAGGTGAGCGGTACCATCAGTCCTGTGTCATGCCAACAGTAAAGCATCCTGAGACCAATCGTGTGGGGTTGCTTCTCAGCCAACGGAGTGGGCGCACTCACAATTTTGCCAAAGAACACAGCCTTGAATAAATAATGGTACCAAAACATCCTCCAAGAGCAACTTTTCCCAAACATCCAAGTACAGTTTGGTTTGGAACAATGCCTTTTCCAGCATGAGGGAGCACCTTGCCATAAGGCAAAAGTGGCTCGGGGAACAAAGCATATTTTGGGCCCATGCCAGGAAACTCCCAGACCTTAATCCCATTGAGAACTTGTGGTCAATCCTCAAGAGGCGGGTGGACAAACAAAAACCTACAAATTCTGACAAACTACAAGCATTGATTTGGCAAGAATGGGCGGTCATCAGTCAGTATGTGGCCCAGAAGTTGATTGACAGCATGCTGGGGCGAATTTGCGAGGTCTTGAAAAGAAAATGGTCAACACTGCAAATATTGACTCTTTGCATAGACTTAATGTAATTGTCAGTAAAAGCCTTTGACACTTATGAAATGCTTGTAAGTTTAATTCAGTATACCATAGTAACATCTGACAAAAATGTCTGAAAACACTGAAGCAGCAAACTTTGTGAAAACCAATACTTGTGTCATTCTCAAAACTTTTGGCCATGGCTGTAGGTAAATTTTCAGTGTGGTGAAAGGATAATAAAAACGAATAAGAGCATGATAAAGGCTTAGTGGCCCAGAGTCAGCAAAAATGTTTTTAATAAAGAAGAAATTTAAACTGGGTGAATTTGAAAACTGTGTCAACAAGGCATGTCTAAGCTGTAGATATCGATAGAAATACTCTGATGGTAAGTAATACTTCTGTCTTAGCTGATCAAATGAGCAAAGATCTGAGTTGTCCTACAACTGACCTAGTGTAGAAATGCCCACAGGCTACCAGACTAAATAAAGCTGTAAACCAGCCAGTTTGGTCTACACACATATGTGCTGCTCCCATTCTGTCCCCACCCCGCCCCCTCCAGTGCTAGATTAAGATCCAAATGGGCCTGGAGCTGAATTTATTTAGGGCCTATTGTGTGCGATCTGGTGTAACCAGCACTGTGGTGGTGTGACTACTAATGTGGGGGAGTGACCAGTGCTGTGTGGGTTTGGCCTGTGCCATGGGGTCAAACTAGCTCCACAGAGAGCATAGCTAATGCCTACCTTCAACCACTTTACAGTGGAGCTATAACAAAAATAATGTTGTTTTTTTTTGTGAAAGGGTGTGAACTTTACCTTTCTTTGAGTGCTAGAATAGTTTTAGGTTGTTAAAAAAAAAATGTTCACTGATTATTGCCATATTAAGTGTTCATATTAAGCCTTTTTAAAAAAAAAAAATAACTTCAATCGCAATACTGGACCAGGGCAGTAAGAGTTAACTTACTGATTTGCAGATGTGCATGTGTGAGCTTCAGCTTTTAGTTTTACTTGTTAATAAAAAAAAAAATACAAATACAGTTTAATATAATTTTTTTTTTTAAATGATGAAACAAATGTTAACAGGGTTTACATATTAAAATATATATATATATAGGGGTTGGGGTCATCATGCCATAACACACTGGCACTGCCCACTTCTGCCACGCCAAGCACCATGCCACAGCAAACAGGTTGCCCCCAGTAGTTGTCAAATATGCACTGGCCTGTAAGAAGGTTCTTTGCTTATGAATGTAGCCTTCGCCTTGCATTCCTCCTGCTCCAGTTCAGGCACTGGTAGCTCAGTCTCTGCAGCTCCACAGGTAGCGATCTCACTTTTTCTCATAATTTCAGAGTACCTTCTCAGCTGCCATGGTAGGGGATGAATGGGCGTGGCTTCGCTTGGTTAGGGACATGGCTTCAGACAGCCAGGATGAATGGGCAGGGCTTCAGATGGCTGCTGGTGACAGGAATTTTTTTATTTCCCGTCTGTCTATTTATCTATCTACAGTATCTATCTACAGTATCTCACTTGTGACGTGGGCGACCATGGGAAGAGAGCTCTTAGGTAAGGATTCTACATGGCCCTTGATTGATAGATATATACATAGATAGATAGATATTTATATATTAGTTGTGGCACTTGACTACTGTATTTTTTATGATGTCTTGATCTAATATCTTCAGTATCGTTATTAATAAGGTAAAGACTCTCTTTTTATATAGATAGATATCACATTTACGACATAACTAAGGTGACCCCTTTGCTCTTTAGTAAAGGACTTTCACATTCACATCAGCACCGATTCATATTTGGAAATAGAATAAGATAAAGCAAGTACCAATGTACCTGGGTAAACCATGTTGCAGTTAGAGATGAATGGTTCAGATTTCTTGGAATCCGAACACACCCGAACATCGGTAATCCGAGTAGACCCGAGCGGCGGATCTTCCCATTTGACTTGGATTCTACTTAGAGGCAAAACGTCATCATCGCTGCGTCAGATTCTCGTGGGTTTTGGATTCTATGTAAGGTGCCGCGGATGGGACTCTGTGCCATTTCCTTGTTAAGCATGCTGCTGTATTCTGCGCTTAACTCTGCTGTTTAAGCTGTGTTGTGTTAGTAATGTGTATATATATATATATATATATATATATAGGGGGGTGCACGCTGCTTTGCTGTACTCTGCTTTATATGCTGTGCTGCTTGGTTAATGTGTATATAGGGGGTGTACGCTGCTGTATAGGCCGTGTCCAGACTCACAAGTGGCTGTGATTCTTAGTCAATGTGTAGTGTATAAGGGGTGCACACTGGTGTATACTGTGCTGTATGCTGCTGTATAGGCTGTGTCCACACTCACAAGTCACAAGTAGCTATGCTGTTTAGCCAATGTGTATAGGGGGTGCATGCTGCTGTATGTTGTGCTGTACTCTGCTGTATTAGTTGTGCTGTGGCCAGATTCCATCAGTAAGACATTCATGTGTATATATAAGCCCTGTGACTCCACTCCACGCTGTTTGAATAGACCTGCACCTGCAACATCAAAAAACAAATAATTGTATTGTACTGTTTTGTGCGCTTTTTTTTTACTCATGTGCATATATAAGCCCTGTGGCTAAAGTCCATGCAGGAATACAGCTGCGCCATCAAAATAAATAATTGTATTGTACTGTTTTGTGCGCTTTGTTTTACTCACGTGCATATATAAGCCCTGTGGCTAAAGTCCATGCAGGAATACAGCTGCGCCATCAAAATAAATAATTGTATTGTTTGTACTGTTTTGTGCACTTTGCTCATGTGCATACGTAAGCCCTGTGGCTCCAGTCCACGCAGGAATAGAGCTGCACCTTTTAATTATTACCGTATATACTCGAGTATAAGTTGACCCGAATATAAGCCGAGGTACCTAATTTTACCACGAAAAACTGGGAAAACTTATTGACTCGAGTATAAGCCTAGGGTGGGAAATGCAGCAGCTACTGGTAGTAATCCCCCCCTGGTACTGTCCCCAGTAGTAATCCCCCCCTGGTAGTGCCCCCAGTAGTAATCCCCCCCTGGTAGTGCCCCCAGTAGTAATATCCCCCCCTGGTAGTGCCCCCAGTAGTAATACCCCCCCTGGTAGTGCCCCAGTAGCAATATCCCCCCCTGGTAGTGCCCCCAGTATTAATCCCCCCCCTGGTAGTGCCCCCAGTAGCAATATCCCCCCCTGGTAGTGCCCCCAGTATTAATCCCCCCCCTGGTAGTGCCCCCAGTAGCAATATCCCCCCCTGGTAGTGCCCCCAGTATTAACCCCCCCTGGTAGTGCCCCCAATAGCAACATCCCCCCCTGGTAGTGCTCCCAGTATTAATCCCCCCCCCCTGGTAGTGCCCCCAGTAGCAATATCCCCCCCTGGTAGTGCCCCCAGTATTAACCCCCCCTGGTAGTGCCCCCAGTAGCAACATCCCCCCTGGTAGTGCCCCCAGTATTCCCCCCCTCCCTGGTAGTGCCCCCAGTAGCGATATCCCCCCCCCTGGTAGTACCCCCCGGTAGTAGCCCCCCCAGTAGAAAGAAATGTAAAAAAAACAAACACTTACCTGTAACCCCGCTCCTGGTCCCGACGCTGCTACAGGCTCCTACGCCGCTTTGCATAATGGGAGAGACGTCGTCATGACGACGTCTCTCCCATTACCCACTGCGGGAGCCAGACTCTCAGCGGCTGCTGATTATACCAAACACATAGCTGCCGGCTCCGGCGGTTGTGTGTTTGGCAGTGTGTAGTGCTGACCGAACTCCATCCGGTCAGCGCTACACACGCGGTGCAGGCTGTGTCACAGTGACACAGTCTGCACCGCGGCCCGCATGGTACGCTACTCAGCAGCGTACCATGCGGGCATGACTCGAGTATAAGCCTAGGGTGGGAAATGCAGCAGCTACTGGTAGTAATCCCCCCCTGGTACTGTCCCCAGTAGTAATCCCCCCCTGGTAGTGCCCCCAGTAGTAATCCCCCCCCTGGTAGTGCCCCCAGTAGGAATATCCCCCCCTGGTAGTGCCCCCAGTATTAATCCCCCCCTGGTAGTGCCCCCAGTAGCAATATCCCCCCCTGGTAGTGCCCCCAGTATTAATCCCCCCCCTGGTAGTGCCCCCAGTAGCAATATCCCCCCCTGGTAGTGCCCCCAGTATTAACCCCCCCTGGTAGTGCCCCCAGTAGCAACATCCCCCCCTGGTAGTGCTCCCAGTATTAATACCCCCCCCCTGGTAGTGCCCCCAGTAGCAATATCCCCCCCTGGTAGTGCCCCCAGTATTAACCCCCCCTGGTTGTGCCCCCAGTAGCAACATCCCCCCTGGTAGTGCCCCCAGTATTCCCCCCCTCCCTGGTAGTGCCCCCAGTAGCAACATCCCCCCCTGGTAGTTCCCCCATTATTAATCCCCCCCCTCTGGTAGTGCCCCCAGTAGCGATATCCCCCCCCCCTGGTAGTACCCCCCGGTAGTAGCCCCCCCAGTAGAAAGAAATGTAAAAAAAACAAACACTTACCTGTAACCCCGCTCCTGGTCCCGATGCTGCTACAGGCTCCTCCGCCGCTTTGCATAATGGGAGAGACGTCGTCATGACGACGTCTCTCCCATTACCCACTGCGGGAGCCGGAAGATGGCTCCCGCAGTGGGAGCAGCAGTAGCCGCTGAGAGTCTGACAGACTCTCAGCGGCTGCTGATTATACCAAACACATAGCTGCCGGCTCCGGCGGCTGTGTGTTTGGCAGTGTGTAGTGCTGACCGAACTCCGTCCGGTCAGCGCTACACACGCGGTGCAGGCTGTGTCACAGTGACACAGTCTGCACCGCGGCCCGCATGGTACGCTACTCAGCAGCGTACCATGCGGGCATGACTCGAGTATAAGCCGAGGGGGTGCTTTTTCAGCACAAAAAATGTGCTGAAAAACTCGGCTTATACTCGAGTATATACGGTAATTCATTTCTGCCCTGGCTGTCTAGTGTGAGCTCTCCTTCCGGTGGTCCTGTGTGAAATGGCACCCGAATCACAGCCAGAGGGACTATAAAATCCACGATTGTGAATCCGAGCCTGGCGGGAATACCCCAGCCGGGGCTCGGATCCCGTCTGACCCCCTCCTCTTTCATAAATTTGCCTCGGAATCCAAAACTTAAATTTACTATGAATCAACCCCTCCTGTCCCTGCCTTCAACTACATACATACTCCATCTCTCTCAGGCTTCTTGATGAATAAAATCATATGTTTCCTGATGTGCCATGTTGGAAGTTGAACTGCCACGTGTTTGTGCCGCCCACTGCTGTCGCTTAGCTTAGTCAGGCAATCTTTTGGCCTAAACTGGATGAAAACAATATTGTGAGGTGGTCAAAATTGGCTGGAAATGAGTGGAATTTAATGTTATTGAGGTTAATATTGCTCTAGGAACAAACAAAGGCTTAAATTATGTGATTTTAGTTTTTTTTTTTACCATTATTGGAACAAAATCCCAAACCAAAACCAGTTACGGCATTTTGGCAAAACCGGACGACGAATTAGAACCAGGACTAGCAAATAATGTTCCAGCGCACATCTCTAGTTGCAGTGCAAGGGGTGCAAATAAATACTTTTTTTTGCATGTGTGTTAAATACTGGCTGCTTTTGCATATAGCCCACAAATGCTGGACAGCTTTATTTTTACACTGCAATTTAGTTTTCAGTTAGGACACTCCCCTTCTAAATCTCTCTCCACATTTTAAATCTGCTCCACCTGCAGTGCAACATGGTTTTACCAAGATGCACAGTTACTTGCTCTTTCTTACTCTATTCCCAAATCTGAATCAGGGCCTCAGTGCCATTTTTTTTTTTTTTGTCAGATTATGGTCACGTTAAGAGGAGTTTCCTTTTGTTCTTAGACTCTTAAGGAGCAGGCAATCTTAGACAGGCAATCTTTAGGCCAAAAGATTGCCTGACTAAACAAGCGACAGCAGTGGGCGGCACAAACACGTGGCAGTTCAACTTCCAACATGGCACATCAGGAGACATATGATTTTATTGTGATATGCTCCCTGAGCGATATCGTCTAATGTGTTCCTGGCAGGGTGTGCTCAATGTCGTTCATGACATTGAGCACACCCGCTGAACGATATCATTAACGATCTTGTTCAGCGCCAGGCTCTCTCCCCCATTCCCCAACATGCAGCAACCTGACAATATCCTCAGGTTGGCCTGCATGTTTGCCCGATGAACTATAAAGACGAACGACCTGTGGGAACGCGCATCGAACGTCGTTCATCATTATCGTTCATCATTTAGGTAAAAAAATGGACGATAAAGTGAACGATAACGATATCGTTCAGTCGTCCACTTTAATCGCCCAGTGTTTACGCACCATTACATTACACCACTATGTAATGTATACCCACTGTGCAGACCACACTCCCACAACACTAGTCACACCTCTCACATCACTCTCACACTGGACACACCCCCTGCAGCAGCACGCAATATGCCTTTCATATATTTCAGCTCCAGACCCATGTGAACCTTTATCTGGCACTGCCAGTTAGTGGAAAGTTTTCTACTCTATTGTTTTGACAACATATGGTCTTGGTATGCTGAGTATTAGATAAAGGCACCGTTCACTTATTAACATTGCATTTAGGTTAGGGTGTCTCTCTGGCTTATTAAAACCAGTGAAATCAGCCAGCCAGTGTGATTAATTTGTTCCTAATTAAAGGGATACAAATCATACTTGCCTACTCTTCTGGGATGGTCGGGAGCCTCCCAAAAATCTGGTGGCGCTCCCGGCCCCTCAGAAGAGTGGGCAAGTCTCCCTGCCTGTGCCACCCACCCGCACCCCCCCGCCATTTTCCGCTTCCCCCCTCGCCAGCGTCTATTTCACCTTGTAAGTGGGCTGTCTGGGGTAACAGATGGCGCGTCATCGTGGCCCTGCCCACGGTTGCACAATGCTTATTGTGTAGTGGAGACAGAGCTGCGATGATGCGATTGCAAGTCATGCCCCCCCCCCTGTCCTGCCCCCAAGTCACTCCCCCATGCTGTACAGATCTGGCTGCCTCCTCCCGAAAGAGGCAACCAAATTGTCTGCAACTCTGATACAAATGTGTCCTCATACATCTAGCCCCAGTACGCCATGCGGTGTGAGACACCTGGTGTGAGTAAGCTTTGCCTCGGTGTAGCATTTTTTTCGCTTCACCAGACTGCACTGATTAATTTGACATGCAACAGTTGTATAGCTATGTGCAACTGAGTCTGAATCTGTACAATGGAATATGGCATGAAAAAAAATGCTGCCGCTGCACGGTAATCAGTGTACTGATTCAGACTCAGTTGCTTTCAGTGTCACATATCAAATGAACCAGTGCAGTCTCGTGAAGCAGCTTTGTCACATTGCATTGGACCTGGCGCACAAAAAAGGCTGTTTGGGGCGACTGTGGTAATAGTGTATGAGGATGCATCTGCATCAAAAAGTGTCTCTTTGAGTGGTGGTTCTATGGCCTACATGTGAGTGTGTTGCCATATAGGAGCTGAAGGTGAGAGGCCCAATGATGCAGGGCCATCTGCTGAGCATGCTGGAGGCAGGCCCTTATGGGGTTTAGGCTGTCCATTATGGAACTCATTGCACATAGTGCCAGACCTTGAGCATGCTCAAGCTTTACAGGGGCCCCTGGAAGATGGATCAGTATCACCCCCCCCCCCCTCCCATAAATGTTGCCATGGCACTCGGAGATAAAAATATTATGCTTCTGGCCTGGCAGCTATGGGTCAGTGCAAACAAATTTAATGGTAGAAAATAAGCCCCAAATTCCTCGTCTGCCTCTAGAATCTATTCCGTCTTAGGGTGGTATTCAATTAGTTTTGCACCCGCGATAAAGTTTCGCATGCCGGACTTTTTGTCTACATCGCATATTTTAGCCTCAGAAACTATCGTGTGTGTCCCCGCTATTCGCCCTATTCAATTCCAAAAGCACGAAAACTGAGACATGTGAAGTCAGAGCAGGTGGAAAGTGGTGTCAGAATCAGGGAAATCAGCCTGAACCACCCCAAAAAAGATGCAGAAACATTGGGGATCGATGTAGTAGTGCCCGAATAGCCCTAATAAAAGTGTTTGGGGTACTTACGTTGGTAAAATAGCCTCTGATTAACGTCTTTGCACAAGTGGTGAAGAATGACATAAAGCAGTTTTTTTGGGTGAAAAAGAATTGTCCTGTCAAATTTGAGGTACCTGAAAATGGGTGCTAGCATCTTTTAATGTTTGTAAAGTGAAGGTTTAATAAAAGTGAAATTGCACCCCAATAAAAGCACCTGCAACCCCCAAAACACTTGACCACTTCTTAGAGCACCTCCAGAACCTTATTTTGCTAGTTTGCGAAGTTGTCCCCCCACTTTGTGCTTTTTTGCCCCCAAATTCAAAGTACTTTTTTGGGGTGTACTTAAGTTTTTTTCAGGAATTTTTTGACACAGCTGTCCTTTGGGGGGCTGTCCCCAGGGTTCTGAGTGGTTTCCCCACCTTTACACCCCAAAATAAAAATGTTGCACTTCTTTTCTCCTGCTATTCAGAGGCAAATCTTTTTCACCTATTAATGCATTGGGTTTTCACGTACGCGAAATGCGGATGGAATTGAATATGGAGATAAGTTTACGACTGGCGAAAAGTTGCAATCGGCGATACTTTTTTGCGGATCTCGGCTTTTCGCTTCTAATTGAATACAGCCCATAATGTGAGATTTTATTTTATATATGTGACTTTCATCTATTACAATATATTCATGTGAAAGATTAAATGTAGCCTAGCTCCATAAAGTAAAATGCACTACTACTAAAACTGGGCTGATTCCGAGGCTTACGCAATGCTGATATTTACACAGATCAAGCGATTGTTAGCCATTGTGCATGCGCGAATGCTGCACTGCGCACGCAAAGCAATTGAATTGCGATCACGCTCATGCAGAGGATTCACTCGCAAAGTGAGTGATAGGTAGTCAGCGTATGGGGTAGGTAATGGGGAGTGGCTAGGCAAATACAGGCGTGTCGGGACCATTTAAACCCTGCTTCATGGCCGTGCATAAAATAGCTATTTCAGTCTTCTTCGCAGAAGGAAAGCTCTCTGCCTGTCAGGAGAGTCGCAATGTTTGAGGCTGATCAGACTTACAAGCTGTATGGCTGCCTGATCTGCGGTGATGTTCCTGATGTTTACACTGTGGCACGTCATCGGACATATAAGAGAAGGCAGCAGTGGACGTCTCTATGCTCAGCTAAGCTTTGGAAGGCATTGGCATATTGCAATTGCGATTCGTAAGAAAATGCAGTTACGATTGTATTAGCATAAATTTTGGAATTAGGCACTGGGTATATCAAAGAACACCATTCTGAGTTAGAAAGCAAAGAGTAACAATACATGTAATTTGATCATTTCCAAAGCAGGCTATAGAGGGAGCCATTGTACCTACAATGTACATTATTCATTGTAAATAGGGAGAAGTGTTACACATTACTGAAAACCTATAATTTAATATGAATGAAACAAGATTATTTACTGTAAGTGGATAACAAAACTTTGTGCATACCACCCGACATTTCACAGGTGATCACATTTAGTGTAAAAATTTAGATTTCTCCCTTTTAAGGAATCCATTCATTATTCCTTAATGGCCCGTTACAAATGCAGAAAAGCTAATTTCCCGCATAATTAAGGTAACGGGCCATCCATCATCGTTAATGTTTTCGGAGTTTGCCTGCGAGAACAAACACCATCTTCAGAAGGCACTTTTTGTCTGAGCCCTGCTCCTTCCTATGGGAAGGAATTTCGGGGATGTGAAGATGGATACGTGCTTAGGTGTTGGAAAGGCTACCGCTATGCGTGATTGCTGTAGGGTAAACAGCTTTCCGGCGCACCCTCCCTGCAGCCCTGAAGAGAGGAGGTGTATCTGTGTGCTACAGGTTTGTGCATCCTGGCCAGAACAGTTTGCTGGTGCACAATCACACTGCTGAGATGAAGGATGAAGCCTGGGGAGCAGCGGTGTAATTGGGCACATCCACTAGCACACCAAAATAAGACTGCACGATTACAACATTGTCGTTTCACAGTGTGTAGGCACCCTCCATCATCTGTGAACATGCCCAATCTGTCGTTATCGACAGATCGACCGGCATCTTCACCCGATAATTGATTTTGGAAACGACCAGCGGGAGCGCGCATCTCTGGTCGTTTCCGACATAAAAGTGCACAATTTGTGCACGATTACTGAACATTTGCACGATTACGATGTCGTAATCATGCAGTTGCTCAGTAATATCGGAATGTGAATGTGCGCCTTAAGACACCTCATGTGAGATTGCCGCGACTGAGACATGGAGAGGAAGCCCGGCCTGCAAACTGTTTATCAGGATGTGCAGGCCCTTCACCCAGATCTGGACCTGAGTGAGAGCCAGTGGCGTAAGTTCATCCAAGACGCCCGGAGGCAAGTTATCATTTAGTGCCCCCCTATCCTCAATATTCACAGGGATAAGTGAGGTGAATATATTGTGGGTGATGGAGGAGGTGCCCCTTCAGTGCTGGCGCAAGGAAATGGGGCAGAGCCTCGTAGCACCGCTATTCACGTCATTGTGGGGGGTGTGCAGAGCACTCCCCCCCCCCCCATTCCGAGACACTGTGGTCAGTGGTGCAGTCCCGGAAAAACAGGATTGACCCGCTGAATGTGGGACAGTTGGGAGGTATGCATTCCATATACATATTTAGTATGGCTTCTGATTTTCTGTGGGGGTGTGTGTGAATTTACTGTAGTTTTCTCACCTATATTTCTGTATTTGTATAGTTTTTATGTATTAAATGATAGATCAACATATTATAATAGCACCCACCCCCACAGCCCAAACTTTGACAATTTTTTTTTATTGATGTATGCACCAATTGTGCCCCTCTCCTGATGTAGCTCAGGCCATATCAACCCAGACCCCCACTTCCACTCCTGTTGACTGTTACTTTGGCAAAAGGGGGCAGGTCTACAAAGGGGGTGGGACTACACTGGTGCCACTGAGTACTATTCTAGCTAATTTGAGGGGTATTCATGAAAGCTTGAAAGAGATAAAGTACCAGCCAATTGGCTCTTAACTGTCATTTTTCAAACACTGCCTGTAAAGTTTCAGTTCGGAGCAGATTGGTTGGTACTTTATCTCTGACAATTTTATCTCTCTTCAAGCTTTCATGAACACTCCCTTGGTGTGTGTGTGTCTGTGTGGGCAGAGTCATGTCTGTGACTAGTGAGTAGCTGCAGAACCACTCTCATGGGAGGAGGGTTCTATTTATACAGCACCTCTATCTCCTGTATCTATCTGGCAACTGAGCTTGTCCTATGTGTCCTCGCCCCCAACTCTCCCCCATTATTTTATTCCTCCTCCACCTGCTTGCACAGTAATAGAGGCACGAACTTACCAGAACTTTCCATGTGTGTCTCTGCCATTATCAGTCACCCCCCTGCTTAAGTGTCCCCCTGATCCACCCATCCTTAAGTGTGCCTTAGACCCACGGGATCGGTAGGATTTACCGCCAGACGCATGCCCGGCGGTTCTAATCCCGACAGGTGAGTATTTTCCTATTCACTAACCTAACCCCCCCCCTAACCGTAACCCTCCCTTAGGGGTGCCTAACCCTAACCTCCCCACCCCCATGTGCCTAACCCTAACCCCCCCCCTATAAGTGCCTAAACCTAACCCACCCCCCTTCCCCTAGACTAACCCTAAAACTCTCGGGGGGGTGCCTAACCCTAAGTCCCCCCCGGGAGCCCCCAACCTAACCCTGCACCCTCGCGGCTGTCCGCGCCCGGCTTTCCTTCGATCGGGATGCCTGGCGTCAGGCTCCCGGCGTAGGTAATATGACAGGTGTCGCAATTTCTACGCCTGTCATTAGACCCTTGCCGGGATTAGACAGTCAGGATGCTGACGGTCTGCATTTAGACCATCGGCATCCCGACTGCATACCTGACCCACCCACATTCAAACTGTTTCACTGGATCTCCCTCCCCATGTGTGCCTCTGCCCTTATCCCTCTTCAAGTGGTCCTATAAACCCCCCCTCACCATGTGTTCCTCTACCCCCCATGTGTTCCTATGACCCCCCTGCTCATATGTTCCTATTACCCCGCTCAACATGTGTGCTCCTATCCCTCCTCCAGTGTTCCTCTAAACTCCCCATCTTTGTGTGTTCCTCTAAACCTCACTCTCCATGTGTTCCTATGACCCCCCCTCCACCCCGTGTGTGTCCCATGTGTGTATTCCTCTGGTCCCTTCCTCATCTCTGACCCTGCGACTACCACCAACCTCAACTATACATATGCCCCACCCACAAGGTTAGTGTCTTCCGATCAGAATTAGCATGAACAGACAAGACCAAGTTCAATGCCACATAACTGAGCATGAAGATCACATGTATGTACAATTTTTTGTTAAACACTTTTTCTTACTTAGTGGTCTAGTTAGTAAATGTAATAATCACATTTCTCCAGCATATTACCTGGAGAAAGCAATATTTAAGCTATCTCCATTCTCCATATTTAAGTACAGTGAAAAGTCCAGAGAAATCACTGATTTCCCTAACTTCTTAGTTGTCACTGTAGATCATTCAGCACCCATAGGGTGCAATGGGGGCTACCGCGATATTTGTGTACAGGAGAGAAGTGAAGCTTCTTTCCTTTTTTCAAGCGAACATAATGCCATCTCTTCATGGTATTATGCATACTTTCCCCCACCTACAAGCTGTCAGCACTTGGGACTCAGACACACACGATGTCTCCTCCTCCCTCTAGGTCCCATGATGCCTTGCTTCATAGGCTCCTCTGCACAGCTTGCCAGGTAGACAAAAACTTACGCATGCACACTCAAAGACTAGTAAGTGATCGCCCGGACAGCCCTTTTTTGCATCGGCTATTCCAGTAGCTAATTTCATATAAATGCGGAGAAATCATATTGGCATCAAGCAGAGATTTTTATGTACAGTCCACTGAGGTGTAGGTTTAACTAAATTTTTCAGTTATTTTTGTCATCTTAAAGGCTTTCTGCCTCACATGAATTAGTTTATTAACATTAAAATATTTTTCATCTATTTTGTAACTTATTCTATTTCTATTTTACATGTACTGTATGTTTTTGCATATATATATATATATATATATATATATATAATCTTTATATTGTGGCAGTATCACGAGAGATGGCGCTGGTGAGCAGCAGATTCTGTGTAGGGCAGGACAGATCCGCCCACACAGAGAAGAAAAGCATTGTGGGAAGATGCCTAATGGCTGCCTTGTGGAGAGAGCTCAGGTGTGGGCTGATGAGAAGGCAGACCAGTCAGGCTGCTGTTGGAGACAGTCTAGGTGGGACTGTGGCAGCCAGAGAGCCCAGTGAAGCGAAGCGAGCCATTGGGGGCCAGGAGGTCTGTGTCTGGACCTTGCAGGAGGCAAGGGGGGACCACAAAACTCTCAGACTGTGTGACAATAAAGCAGTGAAGCTGCAGGCTGAGGAAGCCAGGGCCTACTGTATACCTGGAGGATACAGGGAAGGCATAGAGACTGACTGTGTTCATATAGCTGTGGCAGCCAAGCCAGGCTGGAGCCGGCGATAGACCTGCAGAGAAGCAGGCTGAGACTTTGTTGGCAGATTAGCTGCACCCTTATATAGAGGGTTCAAGAAGTGAGTTAGACGTCCTAAATAGGGCCTAGGTTGTTTATTATTTTCTGTTTGTTTCCTGACTTTCCATGCTGGAAAGTAAAGGATCATTTATTTACTTGAAAGCTGTGTGTGGACCTTCATTAAGCACCTAAACACTGCACCAATCCACCCTCTGCCGAGCTAATTACCCCCAAGATATCACAAAATATATGCTCTCCAGAGTTCCCCAAAAGTAGAAAGAACAAGGCGGCACTCCAATCAATAGTATGAACAAATGTGTATTCAAATCATCAGCGTGGCAAAGAAAACGGCATCAATGTTTCAAAGTCAAACGACTTTTTCTTCAGGACTGGTTACCACAAGTGCAAACAAACATATCAAACAAAATAGTGCACGTGCCTTACCTTATATGCAATGTGCGCCATGTCCCCTCGACGCACTGTCCTCAGGAAGTGAAGGCGGGACCTCCGTGTATCCGGAAACCGGAAATTATGCGGATGTAGATGTGTAACCTGTGTGCATCTGAGATGTCGTGCTCCCACATCCTTCCTGAGACAGCGCAGCGTAAGGGAAAAGAAACATTGTGATTAATAATATATACATATAAGACCATGTTGTATAAACATTGAACTGTGTGGGTCACCAAGGACCCATAATGTGATTGATTGAAAAAAGTTATATATAAAAGATTAAAAAAACGGGAATGAATATCATACATAATTTATCATATATAAAACATCTATTTAAACAACAGTTAATACTTTATATACCACCTATATATTCAGACCATTCAACAAAATTACATTATATATGCTAACTGTCAATCTCAAACACCGCAAAGATAATACACAAACAAGCATGATGACTACTGAATTACATTAACCCCAAATATCTAATTGGTTATTATGCACCAACCAAATAAGGAAATAGATATTATCATCCGTTAACCTATCAAAAAACAGGCTAAAATTAATGCTCCACTGATAAGGAATGTGTAAAACATCCCCATATATTAAATTTCCTCTTATTTTAAATATTACATCTTCATACAATTGAGTATATTATATAAAGTTATTGCCAAAAAAGCGCACAGCAGCAACACTTCCCAGCTAATTTATAAAAAGACATTTAGAGCTATTGGTTCATTGAGCCCCCTAGGCGCAATGGTGTCCAGTTTATGGATCCATCGTGCTTCACATTACTTGTGGTAACCCGTCCTGAAGAAAAAGTCGTTTGACTTTGAAATGTTGATGCCGTTTTCTATGCCATGCTGATGATTTGAATACACATTTGTTCATACTATTGATTGGAGTGCCGCCTTGTTCTTTCTACTTTTGGGGAAATCTGGAGAGTGTAATTACACAGAGGAAGGCACCCTGCCATTGATTTTATTGTCCGGAGTGCTAGGTGATACTGTTGCATATATATATATATATACATATATATATATATATATATAACAAACGTGGCACTCAAGAGACCATATGAGTGTGTCAAACAAGCAATGTGGTTCATTGCATCATCATCACAATCGACGTTTCGGAACAACACGCCCCTTCATCAGGATGTCAAAGATATATATATTGATAACTTGGGGTAATTTCGCTTGGTAGATGGGTAAGTGGTGCAGTGCCTAGGTGCATATTAAGGGTCCATACACCGTTTTCAGGTTTAAGTGAAATAAATGGAGCTTTACTGTCAGCCTTCATGAACAAAAAATAACAAACACCTATCCCCCATCCAGGGCACTAACACACTTCTTGTACCCTGACTATAATTGGCAGCTAGTCTCTTGTAGTCCTCTCTCTCACAAGTATAGACATGGCCCCCAGGCCTGACTTCCATATAGTCACACAGAATCTTTTGTCTCAATCCTGTCTCTCACAGGTATAAACACAGCTTCCTGGCACTCACACAAAGTCTCTATGCACACTGGCCTCCTGGCCCCCACTGGCCTGGCTTGACACACTGGGCTCTTTTGGCTGTCTCAGTCCTCCTTGGACTGAATCCACTGGGCAGCTTCGAGGTGTGGTCACATTTACTATTTCTACCCTGTGTGGGTGGATCCAACCAGCCCCATACAGAATCCATGGCTCACTATCATCACCTAGCAGGATATTGCCACACATCCCCCTCCCCGGCTCACAACCCCTGGGTTGAGTGATATTGGGACAAGGCATTTTTATGGTGAAGTCCCTTTTCACTTTTCACATCAGGGCCCTTGCCAAATCCACATCCATGAGTATCATCCAGACTTGTCATCTGGTGGTCTCATCATCCAGGTTCCTGGGTCTTTTTTTTTTTTTTTAGTTTATGGCACTTTGTTGGTTTCCATAAATCGCTCAGCAATTGCTTAATACATTTAACTTCTGCAACAAATTCCTCCCGAAGCCTGACATTCTCTATAGCTGTATTCATCTCTTTTTGGCTCTATTCCTTCACATCAGACAACAGGTATCAGGACCTTCATACTGCACACTTTTTTGCAATGTCTGGAATCAAGGAAGCAACCTCAGAGACTACAACTGTTCCCTGGAAGTGAATTTTCTAAATTTCACTTTATTTTCAATACATTGATCAGCAGGGCAAGTTAATTCAGTTAAAGACGCAATAAGCTTTAAACGATTTCACTTTTCCTTGTGTGCACGGTGCCGCACTCTGATGTCCCTTGGCATTCTTCCACTTTCTGCTGAAATATTACACACTTGTCAAAAACTACCACTGCGGATTGCTTCAGAGTTGTTGCCAAGCAGGGTCCGACAGGTGACTGCGGGGGTTGCTTCCTGCTGTCAAAGCTGGTGGACGTGCAGCACTACAGCTGTTACTAATCAGTAATTTAAAGTCTCTCCTTCTCAGGCTGCAGTTGATGATGGATCTTTCTGTTATTAGGCAGCCAGCCCAACTCCTCCCTGCCAGTTATAGCTTATACTCTGGTGTAAGTCACTGGTCTGTGTTCCAGGCCCTTGTACTTCCTGTGGATACTCTGCCCATTTCTGTGATATCCTGCTTGGCCAGCCCAACTCCTCCCTGCCAGTTATAGCTTATACTCTGGTGTAAGTCACTGGTCTGTGTTCCAGGTCCTTGTACTTGTACATTCCTGTGGATACTCTGCCCATTTCTGTGATATCCTGCTTGGCCCTGTGGATTTTCTGCCTGTTAGAAGCCTTGCCTGTCAGCCGTGCCTGAAACCTACCTGGTCCTGGGCCAATCTCCCATTGTGTCTTCCCGGCTCAGCCTGCAAGTGTTTTCCAACTGCACAGTCCTCTGCAATCCACTTTCTAGTGCCTCACTTGCTGCGGCTGTAGTCCAGACCCGTCCTTTAGCCCTCAGTTTTACAGTCCTGTCTGTGCCTTGACATTTCTTTCTCTAGCCGTTTACCCTGTGTTCTTCAGCCAATTGTGTAAGCTCTTACTGCCTGAGGTTTAAGACCTGGCAGCATACTAAGTACCAGTGTGTGCATAAAACACTAAGGGAACAATGGGCGGCTGTTGTAGTCAGAAAACCCTCCTAGTGGTTCTAGGGGTCTTACACAATTGAGCTGGAGTTCCATAACAAACTTTTGGTGCAATTCAATGTCAACAATGTCTTGCTTTGATACTTCATTCTTTGCTAGCAGCACATCATTCTCATACTGTGTAATACATTTGAATGCTTTAGCCTCCTCAAGGCATTCAGACATACTGCTAATTGGAGGTCTGTCACTTCACAAGCCTTAATTTCCAGCATTTTTTTCTCTTGTTGCTTAAACGCTATTCACAATTCACTCTGTAATTTATTTTCAGCTTGCTCATGCAAATTTCTCTCATCAGCCAACTGTTCCATTAAGTTATCAATTTTCCCAGCATAATATACATTACTTTCATTCAAAACTTTATGCAAATGGTCAAATTCTTCCAAGCTGGTGGATCTTGCACCATACACTGACCACACTCACTGCCAGTTTTACTGTACTTTAGCAATTAAAATGTATCTCTCTCTCTTTAATATCATTCTGAAAATGTTTATCCCATAGGAGTTTATATAATTTTATATCCTCTACAGTCACAAATCTATTTCCTGACTGCGCACTCCAATCTTAGATTTGCAACTCTCTAGCTTGAACCTTTGCAGGCATCTGGAGATATTTATTTTTATTTCCCATATTTATTGCCACACAGCATAAACACAGGACCAGCTTTTGTTTTCACTTATACCACATTGTGTTTTCAAAAGTATTTTCAATACAGCAAAACATTTTCATGTGGCACTACAATTACCAGCATGTATCAAGCACTGTCTCTCTTTAGCAGTTTTCAAGTGGAATCTCTCTTCTGTTAGTACCACACCCTGCTTTAATGACCGAGAAAAACACTTTTGTTTTCTTCAGCAGCCACAATCTGGGTTTTGCACTATTATTTTTTTCACTGCTGCAACCAACTTCATAACCACTTGTCTGCATTAAAGGTGCCCACACACATAGCGACATTTTACACGATCTGGCCGATTCCGACGAATCGTGACGAAAGATCATGTAAAATATGGCCAAATCGTGAGAAAATCGTGAATCCCCACTCACAATCACGATGCAATGCGCGTCCCCGCTGGTCGCACATCGCATCGTCAGATCTGCCGTGCAGTAGGGCAGATCTGACAATCTGGGACAAAATGCACTGGGAAAAAAAAAAAATTTAAGATGCACGATAGATCTTACTGCTTTTTACTCCAAATCGTGTGTAGGAGCTGCCGGGGGAGAGTTCAGGGGAAATCGCACACATCGTGGGATCGTGTGCAGATTGGTATATGTGTGGGCACCTTAAGACTTTAGCAGCTTTGGAAACAATTTTTCTTCCTTTCCAAAAGAGAAGTGACTCACTTGTGGTTCCACACACATGTGCATCACCTTTTTCACAAATACAACTTTCTGTTCACACCACATATCATCACAAGCCTTCATCACTTATCCCTTACTTGGGTAACACACAGGTGAGTTCTGTCTTGTGGTTTCTATTATGTTGTGCATCCATTATTTCTCTGTAGACCAATTGCGTAGATTCAGATTGCTTGCCTGCATTCTCCATCATATTGTGATAACTTGGGATAAATAGCTCAGTAGAGAGGTCAGTGGTGCAGTGCCTAAGTGCATAATAAGGGTCCACACACAGCTTTTCAGGTTTAAATGAAATAAATGGAGCTTTACCATCAGCATTCAGCATGGCTTCCGACTATGACCAGCAGCCTACACTCCTAGTAATCATATTTGTGTGTAGATAGTATGGAATCATGTAAGCAAGTGTAATAGATGCAAGCTGCAGAAGTTGCCTATAGATGGTAACAATTGATGGCTAACTAATTCTAGAAATGTAAGCTGGTTTTGTAAACCTTAGGCTGGCATTATCATCTTTTTGTGTTATAAAAGCTTACAACTTCCATATAATTATCCTATAAAGTTTTATATATAAAACTTTGTTATTCTTGATCCTCATAGTGGTTTGCTTCTTATCCATGTCCATAATTGTATGCAGAATAAATAATTTTCTAGACAGCTTATAATTTTATACAGCACTGATATGGTTAACAACACTGGCAGCTACTGTTGGTTTCCAATAACACCTTTGCAACAAATCGTTCAAGCAATGTGGTCATTGGCTCACCTTTCTAGCAGGTTATACAATAGTTTCCATGCTTGTTATTTAACCTTGGAGTTGTAACCACTGTATCCTAGTTACTTTTATCATTGTTTACATTCCTATAATGGTTTATATGGTGACCTGCTGCAGCACACAGTTCTGTGTTAAAGGAAAAGGTCTATCCCTCTTTTAAAGGCAACAAAGCATTGTACCAACCATGTCTGTAAAAAAGGAATTACGAGTATTATGGGCTTCCAAGTTTATACTGCTCTTAGAAGGGCAAAAGCAGCACATAAGCAATAGATTGTAAGCTCTCACAAGCAGGGCCCTCTTCACTCATGTGCTTTTCCTTCCCTCACTTACACCATCATCTACTCCCCACTGCCTACAATGGCATCAAACCTTTGGGCTCCACCTCCCTGCTGCTTATTTGGGTATCAATGTTAATAAACCTTGTCCATGTTCTGCAATGTTTTGTACAATAAGTCACTGAATTCTTGTTGTGTTCATACTGTTTCTGCTTATCTACCTTGTTAGGTGCTGCAGACTCCTTGTGGTACCATATAAATAAAGGATAATAAAACAGACTCAATCAGAGCAATGCAAAATAATATATACAGCACAACCTTACTGATTTAGGGCCTGATTCAGAGATGGACGCTAATGCGATTGCAGCTGCGATTTTGCACAGAACACAGTTGTGAAAATATGCTAATAGTTCCAAAGCTTATCCGGGCAGAAGGACGCCCACCCATCTTCGTCCGTCGCTTACCTGCATAAATATCGGTACCATTGACGTACTTCGAGCAGCCATCTTGCCCTTGCAGAAGGTCTGACCAGCTGCAAACACTGCAGCTCTCCTGACACGCAGAGGACTCTAATGCTGATTCTATAATCGCAATGGTCAATTAATGCATGCCCATGTAACAGCGTTTAAACAGTAAGACACACCTACGTTTTTCTGACCACCCCCTCATTACCTCTCACAAATGCTGACAACCTGTCACTTTGCAAATGGGTTCTCTGTACTTGCGGAATTGCAAGACAATTGCAGCGTGTGCACAGTGCGGCTTATACGCATGCTGAATGGAAAACAAGCGCAATGGTAATTTTTAGGCCGATCGAACGATTATCTCTGAATAAGGCCCTTAGTCCCAAGGACTTTTGTCTAAGCTGCTGGGACTGTTGGGATGGATGCTACTTGCCATTGAGACGCACTGCAGTGCAAGAGTGGTTTTAAGTGACGGAAGGGTAGTTGGAGGCAACCTAATGCTTCCTAAGGACAATATGGCACACCCCAAAGTGAAATGGCCTCTCCTCCAGCGTGACAGTGTGAGTGTAAGATGTCACTTTACAATTTACTCTTTGCAAAGATGGGCTTTTATTGGGAAATCTGTCCTGCAAGGGAAGATAAATTGTCCTGAAAATGCATTCCTTGTTATATATGGTGATAAGGAGTGTTACTTTTTGAAGCCCCCCACTTATACCAACGATAAAAAGGTCACATTTTTGGTTGTCCAGATCGCAGTGAAATTTCTCTGTAAATGGAACCTGTAATAGAAATGCTGCTCCAACACTGATCTGCAACACATCAAGGTATAAAGAGGGATCATGGCATTAGCTTAGTGGAAGCACAGGTGGTGTAACTCCTCCAGGTATCCGTGACAGCTACTGTTTTGTTTAATATAATGGTGATACACATTTCCTCATAGACCACAAGTTATATCTTTTTGTAGATTACATAAATATTTGTAACTGAGTTATCCAGTAGGAGTAGATCAAATGTGTAGTGATTAAAATTACAAGAGTGAACTGAAGGATACTGTAGGTGGTTGAAACAAGGCTTCAAGAAGTCTAAGGGCCTGATACAGAGATGGACGTATTGACAGAGCGATACACAAGTGGCTGTGTAAATCCGTCCATAATCCGTCCATCTCTGATGCAAATGCAGAAGGATGTGTCAGACACCTCCTTGCTGCATTTGCAATCCCAGCACTGTGACCTATGTCGAAGGCTAGGATCACCATCCGCCGACGCAGACCGTGGGTTCGTTCTTCATAAAAAAACGGGGGCCCCCGTTTCTGAGAACAGTTACCAGCCATACCCCCACTCTGCCCCCCAAATGATTGACATGCTGCAGCTTTGGGGGGTTTGTGAGTGTAATTGCAGGACAAGCTCTGCACATGCGCAGAACAGGTTTTGCACAGACGCAGACCTGGAAACATCGGAGATGTGCGTTCATCATAGGATGAAAGTACATCTCTGAATCAGGCCCTGAGAACAGAGGGCCTGATTCAGAGCCGGACGCTATTTGCGCTTGCTCGTTCAGAAAAAGGGGCTGGCTATTTAAATTGAGCGCTCGCTCTTTGCGGTCTGTTGACGCCTCTATGTCTGAGCGAGTGAACGAAACATGCGCTCGCTATTTTGTAAAGATGCCCCTTGGCCGCTCGCATCATACGTCATCTCCGCTATTTATTAGATTAATCGAGTACATCGAAAGGCGTATGAACTGCTCGCTATTCTTGTGGTAGCATTTTCCTACCGCAATCATGCGAGCAGTTCAGGCTAAAAGACAACCAAGTGACGTGGTCGATGACGCTGCTTTGTTAATTATGCACACCTTTAAAACGCCCGTTTTGACCGTTTGGCACGCTTGCGTTCGGATCTCCACTCCCCGTTTTCAAGCACCTTCCCGTTACCACCCACAAACGCCTCATTCTGTCACTCAAATTAGCAGGCACTCGCTATTTTGCAAGCACGACTGGTTCGCGCATGCGCATTACAACCCATACGCATGCGCAGATGTGCGAACATTGCTCGGAGCAAACGAGCGGCCGCTTACGAGCGGCTCTGAATCAGGCCCAGAGCTCATTGCAATCTCAAGTACTGGAACTTTGACCAAATATCAAATGTTCCTATCAATCAATGGGAATTATTTTAATTATAAGCTTTTTTGTGTAATAAGTGTCTTTACAAATGATACAGAGTAGTCATTTGTGACCTCTTTTATTTGGGATGCAAATTGAGCCAATACCATGCAAGAGTGTACCCACCCTTAGGCTCTGGGCCCGACAGCAATGGCACCCCCTGCACCCAGAGTAGTAGCGTGAAACCATGGCGCCTGGAGAAAGTGCATGTCGTAGCGCCGCCCACCTCCCTGTACTCAACTGTGCCATTGGGGTATGGCCAGCCTGCGGGGGAATACTGAAATGAAGAGTATAACAGTAAATAGTGGCAGTATCACGCTGGACATTGAGGTCCCATTGAGGGAATGGAATGCTTCGGTGATACACTATGTGACTATAAGGGGTAGCTCCTTTGGCACTGCTTTATTTATGTATAACACCTAGGATCTGACTTTTATCTCATTTGAATCATTGTAATTAGTCAATAGAGCAGATTGTATTTTATATTCTGATCATTTAAGTTAAATTGACAGAAATTATGTGCTAGAGTGAGATTCCACAGGGTGCACAGGTTATGACTGTGATTACTGCCCCGAGCAGCTTTCACTGGAGTGGGAACACCTATGGGAAGCTCCCTTCTCAGCTATGCTCATACATCGCATATATACATTGCACCTATATTAATGAAAGTACTACTAATCATGTTCTGTCTACCACCTTTTAAATAACACTTTCATTACTTTAAATAGCAAAGCAGTGACTTTTTTTTAAACTTGTACCTGCCAATAAGAAAAGGAGAGGAGAGGGGTGGTGACAGAAGCCAATAAGAAAGGAGAGGGGAGGGACAAAGAGTTGATCAGAGACGGGTGGTGACAGAAGCCAATAAGAAAGGAGAGGAGAGGGGCAAAGAGCTGATCAGAGACGGGTGGTGACAGAAGCCAATAAGAAAGGAGTGCACAGGGGCAAAGAGCTGATCCCATGGTAGATAGGGGAAGGAATTAAAGAGGTGAGAAGTGAATGTAATCAATCTGACAGCAAAGGGGAGGTGACAGAAGATGATCACAGAGGAGGGGGGGCCGAAGGGGAGGCAATCTGGGCAGCTTGAGGGAGCATGAAATGTAGAAACGGATCTCAGATCTGTAACTTATTTAGGATATAGAGCAAACCGAGATAAAACTAACAGACGGCCATCACACTGTGCAGCACCCCATGAATTCCGGACTCTGGATGGCGCTCTCTGTCCTTTTTGGCGCCTGGAACTCATGCTCCACTGGAACCACCCACGCTACTCCCCTGCCTGCACCCACTATAGCTATGTTCATGCTCCATATGTAAAACAGTAAAATAATATACCTCCTTAAAGCATATTGCCCAGGAAGCAAAGGAACAATGCAGAAATAATTTATGGGAAAATATGTCCTGCCAGAGGTATTTTGTTTTTCGCACATGAGAATTTTCCACCCTCCCTTTATAGTTTAAAGATTGTTAAACTGCTTATCCTATTACTGACAGTAAAACAGAAATTTAGAATTCCACAATCCACACTTCATGCTGATTGTAAGCAGAACTTAAAGTTTAGTCCAGCTGTTACAATCAATTAACTTTATAGACTTTTTTTTCTAAGTGTGTCTAGTTTAAAGCACAAAACAAAATAACTCTACCTACATGTTTTACTTTTTAATACACTGTAGAGGATGTTACTTGAGCAACGCTAAATTATTTTAGGTGATCTATACATACATTTCATTAACTTCCCTCTGGGAAAAGAGATGCAGGTGGTCACTGTGGGGGACAGATCCATCATTATGGCCCTGCCCCCAGGGCCGCAACTAGGGGGGGGCTAAGGGTGCACGTGCACTGGGTGCCGGAGGGGGTGACAGGACGAAAGAGGGGAGTGGCGGAGTCTCTCCAGACCAGGAAGCAGTGCAGTGTGCGCAGGACACAGACAGAGCGGCATGACGGTCGCTGCTGTGATCGGGATGATAAGCGCTCTGAGGGCTGTTGGTGACTCTGGCTCAGTAGCATGAAGGTGGTGAGCGGGTGATGTGGGGCCTCGAACACCCCGGCGGCGTATCTACAGTCCCTGCAGCCCCGCGGTGGCTTGGGGCTGCACCGAATGAGGGCTCCTCCGGCCTCATTGAAGTGAGGGGAGAGCAGCACTAGTGACTGCGCTGCCGCCATCACTGACTGTCAGACGGATTGCGGGCACGTGGTATCTGGTCAATCACCGGCCGGGGGTGATACAGGGCTGCATAGCGGCTGCTTCATCTATTCAGCGAGAGCTTAGCTGCCCTGAGGTGAGGACTGTGTGTGGCCTGCGGGGACAGGTAGGCGGTGCTGGGCACAGTAAAAAGTCAGTGGGCTGCAGTGCTGGCCGCTGGGCACTCGCACATAGAAGGGAAAGAGAGGCGGCTGGTAGAGAAAGATACGGGGTGGTAGGGATAAGACAGTAGAAGGGGCAGCGAGATGGCAAGAGGGCAGAAGAGAGGAGGGTGGAAAAAAAAGCCTGACAATGCTGGTCACAAGCTAGTGCCCACCTCCCTGGCAAGTGAAAGGCCATCAAAACTAGTATTGTAATATTTGCTAAAGAAGGTGCTTATATGGTAGAAAATAATATGCTATATATATAACAGACTGGTCGGTGTTCCCTATAGTTTTGTCCTACACAATATGATTAGCGTTCACCTTTCTAAATTGCAATAAGTCGTTCCATTATCAATTTCTCATGCAATCAGATGCATATCATACTTCTTTCAACTGTAGCTTCATCAAACTTTAAATTTTTATGATGGTTTCTTTATATCTCTAGTTGATATCATATCATGTTTGAGTGTGCATTAAAACTTTCTCCTTAAGACATTTTAAACATCATCACCTGAGAGGGACGGGGGGGGATTCCACATTAGTGTCTTGCCCCTGGTGACAAAAATCCTAGTTTCGGCCCTGCTGCCCCCCTCGGCACAATATCGCCAATCATGTCCTGATCTGCTTTTCAGGGAATCTATGGGGACTCACTGGACTGTGGTAGTATGCCATGTGTTTTGAGATGTGATCTCCATCCTCCCCTTGTAAGCTTTTATCCAAGTGTATTAGTGTAGCCAGATTCTCTATTCAAGCAAAATATCCCTGTTATGTTTGTGTTTTGTGTTTACCACTCAGAGGCGTCACTAGGGTTGGTGTCACCCGGTGCTAGAACTCATGGTGACACACCCCCCCCCCCCCCTCCACCAAAAAAAAACAAAAACCTATATATCAGAAAAAAAAACGCACACAAGCCTGGTTCAAATTTTCATTGGGTGCTGAAGTCACATAAGGATTCAATAGACATAGATATCATACAAAACATTTAAGCTACAGACCAGCACACCACCATAAGTTGCAATAAATATATATTTAACTGTCCATAATAAAGTACATTAGCATATTTAGCAGCAATGTATACAGAACGTATTTGTAAATAGGCATGTTACTTATCGAGTATAACAAAGCAGCCATATCAGTCAAAGCAGCCATTTGCTGGGGGAGGGGCGATAGCCTGCCCAAAAGTGACTATTATCTGGCTATTATCATCGTATCATGCCGACGAATATCGACCAAGACGGTTGACATGGCTGCTTTGTTATACTCGATAAGTAACATGCCTATTTACAAATACGTTCTGTATACACTTGCTGCTAAATATGCTAATGCACCTTATTATGGACATTTAAATACAGTATATATTTTTTGCAACTTATGGCGGTGTGCTGGTCTGTATCTTACATTTTTGTATGATAGAGATATATATATATATATATATATATATATATATATATATACACACACACAGCAGCGGAGGGTGCAGCATTCCATGCTCTTACAGATAACACAACTCTGGCATTAAATTTGCAATGTTTCAGTGCTTGTTTAATCAGGCACTGTCATCAGGCTAATTAACACAAAACAACGCTCACCTTAAATAGAAAACTACAATTCACCACGTGTATGCTGAAGGCTGGACCGGGACCACTCACCCGGCGCAGCCGCGCACAGTCTGTAACATCATCGCGTCCTTATACTTTACCACCAGTAGCGCACCTTTTGCAGGGCCCCAGTAGTGCCCCCTCATTCAGTGCACCCAGTAATGCACCTTATGAGTGCCCCCTTATGTTGTGCACCCACTAGTGCCCCTTATACAGTACCCCCAGTAATGTCTTATACAGTGCCCCTTATAGCGCCTCTTATGCAGTGCCCCAGCAATGCCCCTTAAGTTGTGCCCCCAGTAGCGCCCCTTATACAGTGCCCCCAGTAGTACGCCTTATACACTCACAGTGCCCCCAGTAGCGCCTCTTATACAGTGCCCCCAGTAGTACGCCTTATACACTCACAGTGCCCCCAGTAGCGCCTCTTATGCAGTGCCCCCAGTATTGTCTCTCTTATGCAGTGCCCCCAGTAGCGCCTCTTATGCAGTGGCCCCAGTAATCCCCCTTATGCTGTGCCCCCTCCCCTGTGCAGTCAGTCAGTACTTACCTCTCTCTTCACAACCTGTTGGCCTGTCCAGGTGGGGTGCGTACTTGGCTTGAGTCCCTCTTGGCAGCGCGCTCACAGGCCCGTAGTCCCTCCTCCTCTTTCTCCATCAGGCTGGGCGCCGGGCAGCTCCCCCAGAACTACAAGCGGAGCCGGCGTGCGCGATGACGTCATCGCGGCCGGCGTCCAGAACCACACACAGGCACAGAGATTCTCTGTGCCTGTGTGTGGCTCTGGACGCCGGCCGCAGTGACAGAATGTGCAGCTGACACCCGGCAGCGGCGGGGGGCAGAGCAGAGGACCAGCGGCAGGACGGACCAGCGTCTCCGGCTCCTTTACAGTGTCTCTGGCTCCAGCAGCTCATGGTCAGCGGTGGTGCCGTGGGTGTGCGGCCCGCAGGTGTGACATACTGCTCTTCTTGGTGTCACCCCCTTTGAAGGGTGACACCCGATGTGGGCCGCACCCTCCTAGTGACGCCACTGCCACACCTCAAAGTACCTACCTCGTCGCGATTTAAAAAGCATAAAACCTTCATACTAGTCCTATTGACCATACCACTTTGTAGCTGCTGCCATGTTGGGTCATGCACTTGTCTAGAAAACACACATATACAAATGTGCTTCAATCTGACACACTCCCCTGCTTGCAATTGGAGAGATGCCACCAGAGTTGATAGGGGTGGTCTAAATATAGACCAAGGGCCTGATTCAGACTTGGGAATAGAGTGAGATATCTCTATCAACTGTGAACCTGAACAAACCATATTGCAATGCAAGGGGTGTAAATACATACATTTTTTTACATGTGGGGTAAATACTGGCTGCTTTTGCATGTAGCCCACAAATACTGCACAGCTTTATTATTACTCTACAATTTAGATGTCAGTTTTAAAACACTCCTCCCAAATCTAAATCTATCTGCACATTTTAAATCTGCCCCACCTGCAGTGCAGCATGGTTTCACCAAGATGATCAGTTGAGAGAGATCTCTCTCTCTATTCCCAAGTCTGAATCAGGCCCTAAGTACAGTAAAGACAGGTTTGCATAATTGCGAATAAATGCAGATATGCCTGTCAGTAACCATATCAATTGTGGGACCCTGAGTGCTGGTGCAAATACATAGTGGTGATAATGGTGGTCACCAGTATTTCTGATCCGCTGTTTACAAATTGTTTTATTGCTTTCATTTTTCCATTTTTTTTCTTATTTTCTAACGTAACTGCAAATGCATATTTCATTAACAAAACAAATGTTCAGAAACAATGGATTAATTGGCGTGTACATTATGTAAACCTGGCACAAATGCTACTAGTGCAGACATGCACCTATCTCGCATTTTTTTTACTTTGCATATGCACGTAATTGCATTTTTTTTGTAGTGAACATATTTTACATCTTCAAATTTGGATTAAAATGTCTTCCAGCTCACCATCTGCCCCTTTGACATCACCAATAATATCTAACATTTTAACAACATAAGCCAACAGAAAAACAGCTGGAAGACATCATATCGGTGTTCTTTTAAGGGAAAAAAAAAAACATTGAACAAAAAGAAATGGCTACATTGCCAAAAACAACCTGACAAAAAAAAAGAGATGAATATAAAGAGGGGTGTAGTTTACAGCTCCATTAGATGGTATTCTCAAACTCTTGTTGCAAAATGGATTAAGGTAAATATACAAATGCTCACCATCTCCATCCAATTTTGCAAGTTTGATATTCTGGTATACGGCAAGTTAATTTTGCAAAGTAAACAGATTATTACACAGGTGTAAAAAAATAACTTATATTTTATTGTGGTAGATGATATATAAGTACACTGAACTGTCACAGTGTATGATGATCTACAAGCATAGAATTGTCACAATATATTTTATCTATATAGAGCGCAGATGACTAATATGTAACATGATCATAATAAATGAAGATAAAAAATAAAATGATAATGAATGTAATGCAAACTGACAGAAAGGAGAAGAAGAGACCTTCATGCGTGCATCAGGGAATGTCTCCTTTAGTAACTGAGAATATGGCAATGTCTTTTATCACACAAAGCAATCACTAGAAGGGCTCCTAAGAGAATATAAATATATAGCTTATCCTCGAATGCAATCATGTCACTCTACTATCTTGTAAAGTATTATCTAATCAAACCATCGAATTACACAACAAATTGAATGGAATGAAATTGAATAATTTTCGTAATATCAGTGGAATACTAGTATAATAGCAAAATTAACAAAGTTCATGACTAATTGAATTGCCCCTAAAAAGTCTACCAGCAACATGAACTTCCAGCTCTGCTTGTTGTTGTAATCACTTTGCAGTATAATTGTCTATATACTTTTTTTCCCATCATGCATCGGAGGATAATTGGGCAGTTGTTTGCAACCACCAGAGCAAAATGTTCAATAGGACAGTTGTAGCTATCTTTGTAAACTGGTAAACATTTCTCAAAAGGATGGTTTTGCATATTAAAGGAAAATATATTTTGGAGTAAAGAGAGGTTCCCATGTTTTTTTTATAACTCAAACAAAATATAGACCACTAAATACAACTATTTTTAGACTGTTTTCTATTCTTGGAATCCTGCAAGTGTAATATAGAGTTAAAGCTGCACAATTTTTATTGCCAAATTGTGTTTCTCTTCCATAGTCAGATTTATGGATATATCATATCCTAAAATGGATTATTTATATGCTATTAAAATAATCTTCAAACCCAAGGGTTAAGATTCTTATACCACAGTATATAGTGATTTGGGTCGAGTTCACTATAGGAAGCACAACCGTGGCACTGTAACCAGTAACAATGTAGACAGGCTGAAAAAGTGAACCCACAAAGTATACCTTTTTTCTCTTTTTGGTATTATCAGATTTTTTTCTGTATCATTAAAATTGTCCAATATTAAGTACACATTACAAGTCTTCAGAGACTCGTGAAGTGGAATAAGTTTATCTGTGAAACATGTACAAGGTTTAGTAGAACTGTAGTCACTTCATTTTCTTCTTCTGAATTGGATTAGGAGGGCTTTAATATGTGTTCATTATGGGATTCGGTCAATATCCTGACCATGGGGATTCTGGTGGTCGGAATGCCGACACCGGAATGCCGGCGCCGGAATCCCGATGGTAAGTAGCGGGGTTAGGGGGAGGGTTAGCGTTCGGCACTAGGGGGAGTGTTAGGCACTAAGGGGGGAGGGTTAGTTGTAAATAATACAACCCGATGAACACTTAAGAGGGAATGCAGAAGTGGTGTTTTAAAAAGTAAACATTAAAATGGATATTTGTCTGTGCAGGACAATTCTCCACATTTAATCACTGAGTATTCACCATATTATCACACAATATAAAGTGAGGGAAAGTATTCTTTATTGGGGCACACACTTTAGCAGCAGAAACATTTATGAAATCTGATTGAAACTGCGAATTATAAAACCCTAAGTAGTATAAAATATGAATTGTGAAACCTAACAAGGCTGGATGGAGAAGTAAATTAGTACATGATAGAAAATTTTACTTTGCACAATGGAAAGTTCTATTTTAAAATCTTGATGTAATTGCTCCTGTGTTTCAATCTCTTTTTTACCTTTTTTTATCATTTCAATTACATATTCAATGTTTAATTTGTTAAAATGTAACTGTTATCTTCAATTTAACTTCCAATCCAATTTTCACCTACTAGGCAGGTTTTTATTATGAAATTCTGAAATATTAAAATATACAAAAGATGGAAGCATTGGTAAGATGATGATCACTTGAGGGCAAGGGGAGGGGACCCCTTTGGACCTTTTTTTTCTGTGGTTTAATATTTTTTTGTTTACACAACAGCAATGCTCTCCAGCCAATTGCAGAAAATACTCATTCATATAACATAAGCAGGCAAGCTTCAGAACTGAAGGCTCAAAAACAACATATTAAAGGGGGTACAGTAATTTTATTGACCAACTTCTCTGAAATATATGCAATTCAGTATCAGAACAAAGTCATGGCAGCGCATTGGGCTCATCTTGATGATATGCAACAGTAACAATATATACGGCTGTTGCATATTTACAAGAAGAAGGAAATCTGCAAGAAAACTCCTTTGCCATTATGTCAGATGCAAAGTCACACACCACTAGAGAAGTAGTACTGTGTAACCATCTACTCTTGAAGGAACTGAGAAGGTTTACTAAAGGAGAAATTACACATCTTGAAATATGGACTGATGGTGCATCCCAGAAAAACAGAAAAGCATGTCATAAGTCACATTTGGAGGCTGCCTAGTACATTTAATTAGATGGAATCATCATGAATCATACAATGGTAAAGGCCGCCAACATGGTGTGGGTGGTACCTTAAAGAGGATAGTCAGGAAACGTGTTTTACAGGGCAAAGCTGTAGTGGAAAATTACAAAGAATTTGTTGAGGTCGCCAGCCAATCCACAAAATCCACTGTATTCTTGTTCATTCTACTCTGAGACAACAATTCATATATGACAATCAGGGCCGGATTATAGGAGGGGCGACAGGGGCGGTCGTCCCGGGGCCCCCCACACTGTCCCCCGTCCCAGGCCACATCGAAGTCCATTTTTTCTTTAACAGAGCTATCTGCCGCGGTCCGCGATTGAGCCCCGTTCCCAGGTGCAAATTTGCAGCTAGGCAACATAAGCAGCCGCGTTGGGCCCGGCAGGTCCCAAAAGGCCCCATGGCCAGGCCCACCAAAACTGTGTCCGGGGAGAACCTGCCGCGCTGTTTGTGTCCTGCTGCTACTTACACCAGCTGGGGAGACAGGACACACATACTGGAAGTGTTGAGTGTAGTAGCAGCCCGTCGGAAGTCCTGCTACTAAGCTGGGGGAGGAGGAGACTGAGTTGAAGGACGGGGCGGGCCGGCCCTGTCATTAAGCAGGAAGGGCTCGGGGATGCTGCTGAATGGAGTGCCACGGTGAGAAGGATGCCCCTGCGCCCACAGACAGTGACAGTGTTTCACTATCACTCCCCCACTGTGCCACTGTTAAGGAGGCTGGAGCTACTCGAAAAGGCAAGCCATGCAGGTCCGTGGGCACGCTGCAAATTAACCAATTTCACAGGCAGGTACGTTTGCTGGAGCTGGCGGGGAGGGGAGAAAGGTGCTGAACTGTGAGGGGATGGGGTCTATGCTTAGAGGGGTCAGTGAGGGGAGAGGGTCTATGATGGGAGGGGTCTGTGAGGGGAGGGGGGGTCTGTGCCATCAGGTGAGAGGGTCTATGGCTGCTGAGAGGGGTCTGTGAGGGAAGGGGGTGTCTTTACTGTGAGGGGAGAGGAGTCTGTTGAGGGGAGAGGGGTAGGAATGATGGGTGCTATGTAATAGGGCAGTATGTAGTGCTGTCAGTTGGGCAGTGAAGGGGCCAGGCTGTCAGTGTGACTATAACAACCTGAAGCATACACACATTTATTTATGAAAGGAATATATATATGAGGTTGCTAGGGGCATTAGCTGTGACACTCTCTACCCCTCACAGTGCTAACTTCCCTGTGCCTGTTGGTGCTGCCATATCAAACGCGCTAAACTTTACCTGGCAGTGGCTGTTGAGACAGGATGGGTGAAGCCTGTGTAGGTTACCGCAAGTACTAGTGCTGGTTAGTGTGTTTGATGGAGCGGGGGCAGCAGCGGCAGCTGGACTCCTTGAAGCTGTGGGAAGGTGTAGCCAAACGTTATTTTTTTTAAAAAAAATCAACTTTGATTATTTTAATGATAGGGTCCCCCTCACGTTTGTTGCCCAGGGGCCCCCACAGACCTTAACCCGGCCCTTATGACAATCAAGAATCAATGTTCGTTGACTTCCAGGATGCGGATATGTAGAGCAAGATGTGTGGTTCTTGTCAAGGAATTTGTTGTGAAATTATGAAACACCAGTGAAAGTGCTCCTCTTAGCACATGCAAATGAAAACACATTGCTTATGTTGAAAAGTTAAAAATTCAACTTCTGATGAAGATGCAAATATTCATCAATCTGCTGTTACAACTACTAATACCTAAAAAGTTGAATCTCAGGTCACAGTTCCACCTGTGAACTCTTTTGTAGTAGTGAAGTACCCTACAGTTAAGGGGGATCACAAACACTACATTGAAAATATTATGTATCAGTAATGACAACTTTCTTACTGTACAATACTTGAAAAGAAAAGGTGGTCTGGGTTTACAAGAATATATTCTGTTTATCCTGAGAAAGATGACATTGACATCATAAGCACAGATTTGCTGCTGTGTACACTGGCAAAGCATAGGGCATTGCGTGGCAAATATTATTTTTCTGATTTGCCATATAATTTTGAGTTTTGTTTAATGTTTGTTATACTGCACAGAGTATAATGTATATTCTTTGTGTAACATAGTTATATTATGTGATCTCAGTTATACAAACATATGCTTATTTTGATAAATATTAGGCATAAACATACAGATGTGTATACATACAGTACATCTTACTTTCTTGCGTGTTAAAGAGCCCTTCTAGTGACTCGGTAGCACTGAGCGTCTTTTTGTGCAACTTTTTACCTTCAAATTGTTAAGATTACCAGTGCCCCCTCCAAGTAAGCCGTCTAGAACCCAGGCTACGAGGTCGTCCACCACTAACAACCGCCCGTTGCTCCCTTAGAGATAAATCACTCATCGGTACTTAGGCCTGGACTTCCTGCTCGGAGTAGTAGCTGCTTACAGGAGTGTCAACTAGGACCTTGAGATGATAAGGAGTCTTGTATAGGAAGAGCAGATAATTCAGATGGAGAGATACGGCTTGTAAGCCGATAGTGTGAACTGTGCCGATGGTGCGGCTACTGTGCCGATGATGCAGCAAATGTGCCGATGGTGTGGCAATAGCTGTAGATAGTCAATGGTAATGCAGTTGCTTTGGAAGCCAATGGTGCGGCAAATGTGCCGATGGTGCGGCAATAGCCGTTAGTAGACAGTCAATGGTAAAAGATGTGGCTTTGAGAGCCGATGGTACGGCAATGTGCCGATGATGCAACTTGTGTGCCGATGGTGCGGCAATGGCCGTTGGTAGACAGTCAATGAATATGCTGTGGCTTTGAGAGCCGATGGTGCAGCAACAGCCGGAGATAGGTTGTTAACAGTAAATGCTGAGGCTTGGAGAGCCGATGGCAGCACGGAGGTGTAGGTGCGGCTTGGAAGCTGTAGAAGAGGCTGGAGAACTGGGAACAGCATGGAAGCTGTTGATGTGGCAAATGTGCCGAAGGTGCGGCAAGAGCCGATGGTAGGAGTAAGTAGTCAGTGCTGTGGATTGGGTTCCGATGGCAGCACGGTGGTATAGATGCGGCTTGGAAGCTGTAGAAGAACTAGTAAACCCGGGAACAGCACGGAAGCTGTTGGTGTGGCAAGAGCCGAAGGTAAGAGTAAGTAGACAGTGCTGCGGCTTGGGGAGCTGATGGCAGCACGGAGGTGTAGGTGCGGCTAGGAAGCCATAGAGAAGCTGGAGAGCCATAGGTAGCACAGAAGCCACTTCGGCAAGGCCAAAATCTGCACCATGAGGAGGAACAGAACGCTGACCATGCAGCCAAGCCGATGGAACCCACAGATATGCTATAGTCGGCGAGGCGGCAAAAGTCCAGTGTGTACCGATAGAAGGCAGAACCAATCACGCTGCACTGTGGATGACACGTCACTTCCTGAGGCGTGCCGATAACCTAGTATCAGGAGAAACTGGAGTAACTCCATCTTGACTGGGTAAACTGCTCGAAGGAGACAAGTCATGACCACGACTTGTAACATAAATAAGTCTAATGGTGCATACACACGATCAGATTTTTCCTTCAGATATGAACGATAACGATTTAAAAATCGTTCAGTCGTTCATATCTGAAGGAAAATCGTTCATATCTGACATGCCTGAACGATGGACGATCAACGATGTGCGTTCCCGTTTGTCAGATAACGATATCTGACATCTGATGGGTTTGCAGTCAGACTTGGACGATTCCATTCATTTTAATGCAGTCAAAAATCGTTCAATCGTTCAAATCGTTCAAATCGTTCAAAACTTTGGTGAAATCGTTCAAATCGTTCAATCGTTCAGTCGTTCATCTGACAAATCTGACAAGTCTGACAAATCTGACCGTGTGTATGCTCCATTAATAGAATGCACAAGCAGCTTCTGCTGACTAAAATGATATGTGGCATAACTATATTCTGTGTGCGACTGTGGCTGTATCTGCATGCAAAATACTATGTTACAGTGTCACAGCCACTGATTTACCAAGTAAAATTGAGTTTATTCTTATTATACTATGCAGAGAACATTTTTTCCTGTATCATATTCTATCTAAATAATGTTAGTTACCTGTGTGTAATGTTAGTTACAAGAATATCTATTTTATAAATATTAAACACCATTGAAAGTCATGGTATGTCATTTAAATAAATATACCAACATGATCATATTTAGTGCTGTACTAAAGAAAATAATTGCCATGTACATCAAGTATATAGAGAAGCAGAAATTAAAATTTTAACAAAGGCTATTACTTTTAATCACTCATTACATGTAACGTAAGTTACAGCAAGCTGAACCAGAAGTTTTCATTAAGTGTCAACCTAAGTTTTTCTGCAAAGAAAGTAAATAACACTTATAAAAACACATTAAAATCCACTTATCTTGTAATACTATATTTTATACATCTTCCCTCTATTTAGAAGTTATGCAGTATAGTTCACATAACAGACAGTAGATATGTAACGTTAGTTACTTTAAAATGGACCATGCATATGAAAATTTAGGTCAATTTTATGTTTTACTGACCACAATCTGTATTCTAATTTTGTATTATTATTTAAATATGAAGCTCAGAGCCATCATTTAAGATGGCTAACACTGCCGGCAAAGACTCACAGTAAGTTGCACATGAACGACCAGCAGGATCTCCGGCTTTGCAGGTCCCCCATTGCTGGTTATAGGGTAGTGCTTTACAATTATTTACGATTAATATGTTTTACACCGCATTACCACCATATTGGCATTGTGCAATCAACATACTGACTGTTGACAGTTCATACCGAATCATTTAAAACTGTGCCCTCTTCTTCAGTGCAAATGCAAACTGAGTATGTTGTTGTGATCAGTCCCTGTCTCTAGCTATTTATTTCTGTTTTAAGGGGAGTTTGTCAATCCCTGTTTCCCTGTTGGTAGCTGCTGTGTGCCCATACACTTCTATGTTGTGCGCCCACATGTGTTCTCTTGTAATCAGGGGTGCCACAAGATTTTTAGGTTGGGTGGGGTCAAGATATAATTTTATTTTAGCACCCTAAATTGATGAATATCGGCCAGATCTCAGTAAGCCTGAGGGGCCTGTGTATGAGGACATCACTACTCTCTCCCAGTCTCTTCACTCGCAGACACAACCAGAGCAGCCAACAGCTGTGCCAGGCCCAGGTACAGGGAGGGAGCGTGGCCAACTGGGGAGGTGTGGCCAGACCCCCTCCTTAAAAAAATAACATATGTTTGCGTGGCGACCGCCGCCCAGGGGGCACAGGTGTTCGGGGATGGGGACGCAATCGTTCCCACCACCCACATATAATGCAGTGAGAGAAAGAACTGACTGCTGCAGCAGCCTCTCTCCCTAGCTCAGCACTCCCTAGCTTAGCAGCGTGTATAGTGGGCTGGGGAGAGAGATTGCTGTATCAGCAGTCAGTCCTCCCTTTCAGGGCTGCCATCAGAAATTGTGGGGCCTGGGACTGACAAAATAGGCCCAACCCCTCCTTCACCTACCCCCCAAAACCCCCCTTCCCTGCTACCTTATTCATACACAATAAAATAAAAAGTACAAATATTTTGGCCAAAAATTATTAAGCCACACCAGACCAGTGCTCAGACTGCCCACCCCAGCTTTTTCCCAATTCCCCCCCCTGGTTTATTACATATATGACTGTACCAGGCCGGTGCTCAGACTGCCCACCCCAGCTTTTTCCCAATTCCCCCCCCTGGTTTATTACATATATGACTGTACCAGGCCGGTGCTCAGACTGCCCTCCCCAGCTTTTTCCAAATTCCCCCCCCCTCCCCTGGTTTATTACATATATGACTGTATCAGGCCAGTGCTCAGACTGCCCTCCCCAGCTTTTTCCAAATTCTCCCCCCCTGATTAATTGTGACTGGACCCAGGGGCAAACGCAGGATTTTCTTCATAAACGTCGGTGAGACTGATACGTCGAACTTAGACCTGTTGGTTTCTGGAGTATTATTTACAAGGTCCCATGAGTGCCGCAGTTTGTTTTGCTATACAACTGCTGTGGACTGCCGGCTTTACATTGATTGATTGATTGATTTTTTATATATATATCACTGACATCACGTGTGATGTCAGTAGGGCCGCCCACAAACGGCAGGCGTTCCTTCGTGAACGCCTCCGTTTGTGCAGCCGCCCCGACGTGGCTACAAAACGGGGCGAGCTGTCGATCAACATCAACACCCGCCCCGTCTTGTAGCGAGCCCCGGAGCGTCTTGTAGCGAGACGCCCGTCGACAGCGCTCGTGAGTGGGTCTGAATCAGGCCCTGAGTCTCTAGGACTACAGAGACCATCATGCAACGCGAGCACTCTGCTTTCCTAACTTTGTCAAACTGGACAAATCAATAAAAGGCAGCCTAATAATATAACCTGTGTGTTATGTCCGCCCCTGCATCAGAGCAGGTTTAAGAGCCCATGGGGCACCAGGCGAGATTCCGGTTTAGGGCCCCTCCAATTCGTCCCTGCAAAAATATTTTTTCCAAACAAGTTAAATAAGCCCACCTCTAATTTAAACCCCAGTAAAGTGCAAACATGTGCTGGGTAAAGATGCAGCATGGGCAGGCCATATTACAGTACAGGGTGTAGTACATGACCAGGGTCTTCAACCTATATACCCTCCACACTCCTTTCTCTGCAGCAGTCAACGTCCCACAATCAGACATAGACCAAACACAATGGGCTCAATTCTGGTAAGGTGCGAGTTTGCAAATGTGAGTTTGTTTTATGAAACTCGCAGACATTGCTCGAATGTGCGCACCTGAGAAATGCGAGATTTGGTACTCGTGGTGAGGGTGTGCAACTTTTCTACAAAATACGACCTGGGAGAAGTGCAGTAAAGTGTGGGGTAACCATCATGGATCCACAATGTGACAAACCAGATAGCAGGACCATATAGAAGGCTGTTAGTGGCCATAAGTAAAGTACTAGTACTGGAGGTTTTTAATAGGTGTCAAATGGCTGATTTTTGCACATTTATCTCTCATCTGCAAGTTCAGGACCCCCTCTCCAATCAATATAACACCTCCACATACCTGTCCCACATCATTTACACCTCCACATACCTGTCCCACATCATTTACGCCTCCACATACCTGTCCCACATCATGTACATCTCCACATACCTGTCCTACATAATTTACGCCTCCACATACCTGTCCCACATCATTTACACCTCCACATACCTGTCCCACATAATTTACACCTCCACGTACCTGTCCCCCATCATTTACACCTCCACATACCTGTCCTACATCATTTACACCTCCACATACCTGTCCCACATCACTTACACCTCCACATACCTGTCCTACATCACTTACACCTCCACATACCTGTCCTACATCATTTACACCTCCACATACCTGTCCCACATCATTTACACCTCCACATACCTGTCCTACATCATTTACACCTCCACATACCTGTCCCCCATCATTTACACCTCCACATACCTGTCCCCCATCATTTACACCTCCACATACCTGTCCACATCATTTACACCTCCACATACCTGTCCTACATCATTTACACCTCCACATACCTGTCCCCCATCATTTACACCTCCACATACCTGTCCCCCATCATATACACCTCCACATACCTGTCCCACATCATTTACGCCTCCACATACCTGTCCCACATCATTTACACCTCCACGTACCTGTCCCACATCATTTACACCTCCACGTACCTGTCCCAAATCCTTTACACCTCCATGTTCCTGTCCAACATCATTTAACCTATTATTGAGCTTTTTAGAGAACTTCACCTGAAAACTGACTTGTCCTTATTGGCCACATTATGCTTTCACTTTAAACCCCTCCAAGTGCATGATTATTCATTGTGAGGGTAGTACCAGAGGTTCTGCACTGTGGGCCTGATTCAATTTTGGGAATAGAGGGCCTGATTCAGACCCACTCGCGAGCGCTATGCACTCGCAAGCGGGCCGATGGTGGCCTAGTGAGCATGACTGAGCCGGCTCCGTTGTGCGCATGCGCGAGACCCGGTTTGCCCGTCGCTCCGGGTCTCGTACCAAAGGGGGCGTGCTGTTGATATTGAGTGACAGCACGCCCCCTTTGGTGGGCGGGCCGAGGGAGAGGCTGCCCAAACTGAGGCGTTCCCATGGGAAAGCCTCCGTTTAGGGCCGGCCCCACTGACATTACGAGTGATGTCAGTGGGAGAGATTTCGGCTCTGTTTGAGCCGAAATCTCTCTGGGGCTTGCGGCGAGACCCTGCCACAAGGGTCTCGTCGCAAGCCCGATGGTCGCGATGGTCTTGACATCGCGACCATCTTCCTGCCCGCTCGCTATAGCTGTGGGTGGTCACCCACAGCTATGCGAGCGGCCAGGAGGCCGCTCTAAAAAACAAGAAGGCCGGCCCTGTCAGAGCGTCCGGCTCTGAATCAGGGCCAGAGTGAGATATCTCTCTCAACTGACCATCTTGGTGAAACTATGCTGCACTGCAGGTGGGACAGATTTAAAATGTGCAGAGAGATTTAGATTTGGGAGGGAGGTATCCAAACTGACATCTAAATTGTAGATTAATAATAAAGCTGTGCAGTATTTTGGGCTACATGTAAAAGCAGCCAGTATTTACCCTACATGCAAAAAAAATATATGTATTTACACCCCTTGCATTGCAACATTGTTTGTCCAGGTACACAGTTAAGTGCTATTTCTCACTCTATTCCCAACTCTGAATCAGGCCCTGTGTCCTGACATTTTTACCTTACAATAAAGATTTTCATTTGCTTAGGGGGATGCGTCCAAAAAACACTGAATTTCCTCAGAAATATCAATGCGAGTTTGGAACTAAAACGCAACTGAAATATGCAGTGCGACTTCGCTGTGAGAATGGCTCACAGGAACCTACTTGTACCTAATAGGATTGAGCCCAATGTATGCACCCTGCTATTCCCAGTACCATACACACAGCACTGCAAATATTGTGAAGATTTTTTTTTATTTTTTAAATAATATATACATATCAAAGGCTGCAAACTTTGTGCCATCTGGCCGCCCTATGTACAGACATAAACACGCACATATAATGACTACAATGTCAGTTTCCCCCCAAATACAGACATAAAGACTCCCAATCCAGCAATTCATGCCACAGTAATACATTACGTTTACAGCAATAGGTGCTGTACACATTGCATTATTATCAGACACCACTACACACACTATGTTGGGCTGGTTACACCCAGAAGAGGAAGACATGCTCAGACTTCACTTTATAATGGCCAAAAACCAACAACAACAAAAAGTTATAATAAAAAAATATAAAAACACATATTTTAGTAGGATATACATAGCTGCACATTAAGGTAGGTTTTGTTTGTTCCTAACACTATAGGAGGTGTAAGTAGTATGTATTGTGAGTTGGCAAATATGTCCAAAAATAAAAAAATCTGCAAACTCAATTTGCTTAAACTCTATCATTTATTAAGTAAGGCATGTTACATATAGTTGTATATGTGTATCAAACATAGTAAATACTTAACTTCTTTCGTTCATTCTTCCAAAACATCCCAGCCCCCCCTCGTTTCAGCGCCAGTGCTTGTAATAATCAAAGATGTTCATGTATAATATCAAATTTTATACAATATGTCTATGGGGTCTATTCATCATCACTTAATTTATACAAAAGCAGATGAAAAATAAAATTTTCACCTACTTTTGTATAATTTAAGTGTCAGGGCTTTTCATCATTCATGTAACACAGGAGATATTACAGATATCTCCTGGTTACAAATGTGCATCGATAATTTCCCCAGTCCCCATACTCAAGTATGGGGATGTAGAAATTATTAAATTCATCAAGTTCCAAAAATACTTTTTTTTTCGGAACTTGACTGAGAAACTGTATGCCACCCTGAGATGGCGTACAGCCCCCGATAATCTTCACAGGCTGCTGTTTACACGGCAGCCTGTGAAGATTTACATGCCAGCCCAGCCACTACAGCTATTAAGATCCCTCCCTGCTGTGTCTGCACTGCAGAGCCCCGGAACGGAGAGCTCCGGGGCACCGCAGACATCTGGCCACACTCACCCGGCAGAAGAGACAGGTGACGGTGCTGGGGGCCGAGGATGCGACAGAGGCGGGTGGGGTGTTGAAGGGATGGGGGGCCCTGCCTTTTTTGTCAGTCCCATGCCCCATAATTTCTGATGGCAGCCCTGTTTGTGTGTGTGTGTGGAGAGAGAAGGATAATATGGTTACAGAAAGATACATAGAAGGTGTTTGTGGAGTGTCAGAGACTAGTGTTTGCTAGAAAGTGCCAGGGGCATCTGTTGGAGGAGGTGGGGACCACATGTCTTCTATTGCCTAACCAGTAGTACAATATAAATTCCAGGCAGTGCTATCTATAAATTACATCTATATTTATCAGTATAGTTTCTTTATGTTCTTACTGTAGACTTACTCACCTGTACCATACCCAAACTTATCTACTCTCCCGAAACATCCAGGAGACACCAGAATCTCAGATGTCTCTCCCAGATGCCTGGAAAAGTGGGCAAGTATAACTTGCCGAGTGAAGTGAGCATTACTGGCATCTTGATGTCGCTATTCGCACACCCCTAGTTAGTTACAGCCCTGGTTCCAGTCTTATTCAGCTAGTATTTTATTGAATATTTTGTAGTCTATTTATATTGGGCAATATGATAGGTTTGTGAGTTAGGTTTTGAGTTGGGCCCTTTTATATTAGGTCTACCCCTTTTTGGACACTGGCACTCCTGCGAGCAGGGATAGTCAGAGTGCTCACCAGGTGTCACCAGACCCGGTGACACCTCTGCATTCAAACAATTTTTACAAGCTATATAAAAACAAATATAACACAAGTTGGAGCTGTGAGTTGCAAGTGGTGGCTTGAAGGGCTTACTGTTGCCTATAACTGCTATAGTCAGAGCTTTTAACATTCATTTTAAGGCCCACATTAATTTCACATTCCAAATACTGAAAACAAAATAAGAAGGAAAAGGCTCAAGAGAGGGAAAAAAAGGCACATCTTTATGGGCATTCCTTTCGGTTTGTATAGTCATATTGATATTTCTGTAATAGCCTGTATATATTCATGTTAGTACCTTTGACAGTTATGCAGTCATCTTTATTTATAAAATGTTTTTACAGGAACAAATATATTGAATGTTACTTTTAGTTTTTAAGCATGTCCTTAATATGGCCAACTGGTTGGTATAAAATCCTATGGGCACCTCTTGGTTGGTATATAATCACATTGAAAACTCTGCTGGTTTAAACTCATTTGTGGGCGGAATGTTGTCATAATGTCTACATTACAGTGTTGACAGTTATGATGTCGACATTGTCGAAATATTGACATTGAACATGTCAGCATGGGCTGAATGTCGACATTTTAACAATGATGACATCTGAAATGTCCGCATTCTGCTCAGACAGGCATTGGAGTGATAGCCTGTGGAAGGGAATGATTAAGCACTAGGAAGATGGTTAGGGGTTAGGATTAGTCATGCTTACTGCAAGAAGCAGCACAGGATGAGTCAGAGGTCCTCACCAGCTGACCGCCGGACCAGGAAGACATTGTTGGAGTGGCCATATCAGGAAAGTCACCACCAGAACAACAGGGACGTTTTGTCGACATTCTAGTCATGTTGCCATGTCATCAGTGTCGACATGAATGTTAAAGTGGTCGATGTCGACATGCTGTTTGTCAACATTATGACCATAACGACATTATGAATGTTGACAAAATATACCACACCCTTGTGGGCTTCTGTGCTGACTGATATATAATAATGTAGGTGTCTAATAAGCAAGTGTCCTAATGGCTGGTATATAATGTGGGCAGCTATGTTGGCTAGCATTTAAAAATATAGATCTCTCTGGTTGGTTTATCAATCCTGTGCGTTACCTAGGCTGGATGTTATAACATCAGATGTCCACTTCTGGCTAATGAATGAATATAGATTAAAAGAAGAAGGCCCACAGCTGCTAGGTTGCCTGTATCTCCATTTGGACTTTATCCAACTACAATATAACACATCGATGTCTGTGACACAGTGTTTTCACCAGTTGTGTATCTATAATGGGTGCAGGGTGTGCAGTTCACAAGGGAGCCCATACCACACACCCTACTCCCATGTTTTTGAATACTTACCTTTATAGACTCCCACAATGGTAGTGGCAGTGTCGCACAAATCACCGGAAAAATGGTACACTGGCCATTTTCCTGGAAAATGGCCACAGCACTATTTTTCACAGAGACCTGCACATATGCAGTAGACTGGCACAGTACCAGAGTCTACTCACTTGCTCTGCCGGCTAGAAATTTATAGTGAAAGCCAGGGACATATTAAGAGAGGAGGGGGCCTGTGTACAGTCTCCGTCTAGGCCCTCTTATCTCTTAATGCGTCACTGGCTTTCACTATAATTACAAGAATCCATCCAATTGTGCTATCCAACTTGCCTACTCTCACGCTTCTTGTGGGAGACTCCTGTATCAATGTAGAGTCTCCCGATGCCGCAGAAAGTTAATTAAAAGCTCTGCATTCCCCTGCCTCGCTGCAGTGCTGTCTCACCCTAGTGACAGTCACAGGACGTCGGCATTACACGGGATGGAATAACCTGTATGTAGAACAACCTCTAGCTGCAGCTGCTGTCGGCGGCCACCAGGGGGAGAGCATATGACAGAGAGGTGTCCGATAGTATAGGACTCTGGGCCTGCTTCATGCGAAAATATGCTGTTTGCAATTGCAATGCCATCGCAGCCTAATATAAGGACGCCCACATCCCCTTACTCACATCAATAATACTTAGCAATATAGCGGTAACATCGAGTACCATCGTAGTCTCACTCACCGTTGCACAAGGTCTGACCTTACTCAGAAATTGCTAACCTCGTCGCACACAGTGGGAGCTCAAGCAGTGGCTAATTTATGCACGCCCCTGCAACGGGGTTCAAACGCACTGACACGCCTGCGTTTCGCCAACCACCTCCCGTCACCACCCCCAAATGGTCACTTCCTGTCAATCACTCTGCGTTGGGTCTGTGTAGTGTCTAGAATCGCAGTCAGACTATCGCGCACTGCGATGCATGCGCAGAGAGTAACAATCGCCCATCTCCGCACGCAATCGCAGTTGCGAACGGTAATGAATCAGGCCCTTTGGCAACATGCATGCTGGACACTGTATGGGTAAGGGGCATATTTGCCTACCCTCCTGCATCCTGTGGGAGACTCCTGGTTCAGTGCAGGGCACACCCCTGAGTGGCAAGATATGCCCATAGGTGAAGCTAGACACACCTTTGGGAAGAGCATGAAGCGCCCCCTCGTGGTACATTCTACTCCCAACTATAATCCCCCTGAAACTCATTTGCAAAAGTAGGCAAGTTTAGTTCTACCGTAACACTTATAATTTTCTGCATACTGAAGTAGTTTGCATTTTCTTCATCTGTAACTGCACATTACTTGTATTGTTTCTTATTTTGTATGTATAACAGTATAATTTCCTTTGGAATTGGATGTATGTCCAAAGTTAATTATTATGTTTATATCTAAAATATGAATTGAGATTACTAATGTGATTCTTTGTGTATTTAATTTATGCATTTCTGTACAGGATATAACATTAAATATTATGAAAGAACACGCTGATATCTGTCCACCACAGTGTGGGTCTGAATAATAACACATCTGAAGACATTTTAATTACAAGCTTTCAGGACTATTTAGGCATACCCAGTGGTGCAAGTATAATTAAATTCTTAAGGGTCTATCTGTCATTGGTGGCAATGGCGTCCAGTAAACCATTGTTTTTTATTGCTGCATATCTTTGTGATAACCACATTTCAAAAAGAGGTGTCCACTTTTCAAGTGATGCCTAAGTTATTGTCAACCAAAATGCAAGATCAGTAAGGGGTAATGCATTCATTTTACTGATCAATTTGGGGAGATAATTTAAATTACTTAGGGAGAAACTGAATTGAAATGGATTTGGGGGTATTCTTTGGCGTACCAGTGGTTAAAGGTTTTATATGGGTGACAAAAAGGTAAACTTGGGAGACCGATTCAATGAAATGCACACCACTAGCAGCTCGCTCTGTACTTATAAGAGCAATTACGGCATGCTGATCTCTATTCACACCAGAAATCACACTCTGAGACATATCCTGTAAAGCTGCTGGAAGCGTTTTGGTAGCACTTTCGGGTATTTGTATTTGTCCCTTGGTATAGGCGGATAGTAAATACATGAATGTATTCATGTATTTATATGCAGTATTTGTGTGTTGCTATCTTTTTGCATTTATATGAATAGTTCAAAGCCTTTCCAGAAAAATGTACAAACACAAATAGGTCCAAGAACGTTCTTTTTTTATTGCTTGAATTAAACTGCTGTAAACATTGGGCCTGATTCAGAGGTGCACATAATGTGGATGCCACGCGGAAGCAGATGATGTTTTTAGTCTGTACATGCAACCGAGTTGCACTGCGCAAGTGTACCGATGTTACCGCCGGGAGCAACAGAACGTTTTTGATTTCAGTGGGCGTTCATGGGAGATAAGAGGGTTGGCTAATAATCTAGAGATGCAGTTGCCCTGACACAGTCAGCCATGTTCAGACAGATAATCTGTGCCTTCATAGAGCTGGTGTATTGGTTGATGGCGCGACTGATGGTGTATCTGAATATGTACGGCGGGACAGATTAGCACTGAAGCCAGTGGGCTTTGATGTGCGAATATCATTGGCTATGGCAAAAGATGCAGTTGCAGCTGCAATATCATGCACATCTGAATCAGGCCCATTATCTACAAACACTTCACAACCATCAATTATGGAGCGTACACACGGTCAGATTTGTCAGACTTGTCAGATTTGTCAGATGAACGACTGAACGACTAAACGATGTGAACGATTTGAACGATTTGACCAAAGTTTTGAACGATTTGAACGATTGAACGATTTTTGACTGCATTAAAATGAATGGAATCGTCCAAGTCTGACTGCAAACCCATCAGATGTCAGATATCGTTATCTGACAAACGGGAACGCGCATCGTTGATCGTCCATCGTTCAGGCATGTCAGATATGAACGATTTTCCTTCAGATATGAACGACTGAACGATTTTTAAATCGTTATCGTCCATATCTGAAGAAAAAATCTGATCGTGTGTATGCACCATTACATTGAAAGCATTCATAAAGGGGAATAACAGAAGATACATAGTTTTCATTTATATATTTATTCACCCCAACCCACTCAGCAAAGTATGCTATGCAAAGCAGGGAGGCGCCAGGCAGGAGAGGCACTCGCCCCACTCTTCTAGCCTACTGAGCCCAGTGTTGTTGCCGGCTGCTGCTGTCCCTGTCCAGCTGTATGACAGGCAGCGACACCAGCAGTGGGCCCCCTGAAGAGCAGCTCATCAGTCTCAGTCCACCTCCGCTGAGGCTGATTCATTAGCTTAAGTAGTCCTAAAGGGGGTTCCGCTGGGGTCCCAGAGCAAGCCCCGCTGATTTTTCCTAAAATAAATGACTTTAGGAAAAATCAGACTTGCGCTGGAGGTATGAGAAAAAAGATGGGGTGGTTTCTATAGAAATTACTGCATCCCAACTTATTGAATAGCTAAACCCTGCGGTTGAAAACTTTTTTTTTTCATTTTCACGTCCACAGTTTAATACGCCCCTAAGAGGGAAGTCCAGGAGCAGTGCAGCATTTTGTACCTGGTGGAAGGGGTCATGTTGGAGGGCATAATAACATTCTGAAATAGGACGAAGCAGCACAAAAGGGGTTATCACTGCTTGGTACATAGACACCTAAATACTTTCCAGTGATACATATACAGTATAGCATTGTCTTATTACGGTAAGGAGCTATAGAGCTGCTAGGTGTCTGTGTTACATGGTTACAGGGAAGAATCTTTATGTTAGAAACAAGTATCAGGGCTCCGCCTCTCCCTATAGGCTGCTGCCACCCAGCCTCCTGTGCAACACACCCGCTCCGCCCACCGCATTTAACACTTTCTTATCTCAGAGGCCAGGAGAAGACGCTGAAGAGTTAAACAGTTACATGAACGCAGAGCAGTAGGGCGGAGTGTGACCGGGGCGGGGAGAACACCCGCAATCTGACTCGGAAGAGAGGGGGTCAAACTCATTTTGCTGTAGCAGCGTGTCCGCACTGAGCTACCGACAGAGGGGGGACAGGTGTTACCCGCCCACCCAACCGTCCCTGACAGACGCTGCCAGGATGCCCACTAACTTCACTGTGGTTCCAGTGGAGCAACAGGAGGATGCTGGGGAAGGTGCGGGCCAGGAGGAGAGGGCTGGCGGCGGGGCAGCGAGGTGTCACAGTGAGGAGTCCCTGCTGGGTAAGTGCACATGAATCAGTTCTGTACTAGAAACTTCCTCTTAAGTGCTATAACCGTGCACCGTACACACACACACAGCACCGTACACAGCATGATGCCGGTGTGACGCGGGCTGTCTGTGAGGAAGAAGTGCGGTCAGTGTGGGGCGGCGGCGGCTGCTGCTGCTGCTGCTGCTTAAGAGACCACTGACCTGTGTGTACGGGAGCGGGTTTCACCTGACTGGCTGTGACGCCAGCATTAGGCCACGCCCACTCCCCCAGACTGCTGTGATAATCTGTCATTTGTTTATTAATGAGTTTACTATTAACTGCCGCTGTGCTGCACACGTAGGAGAGATTTCAGGGTTTGCTCAATACAAATGCTCAGCAGCTGGGTATGAGAGCACTGGGCACCTAGTGTTTGGTAATGGTTACAAGAAACGAGGCTGAAGTTAGCCACTTATTCAGCCAGTGTCTTATTCATGCTCCAGCTTCTTATTCAAACATGTTATATTAAAAAAAATCAAGTCGGATCACACTTTTAACACTGTAAAAACAAGAAAGTGTATCCCCCCTACACAAATTTCTATTGTTTTTTGTCTGGCCCAACAAGATTTTGGGCATCAAATAGGCCGGCAAAGTGGGCACATATACAAATTGTATTGATTTGAATAAGTAGCTGTAGTGCTGCAAGGGTTAAATATCCTTGGGCCACAATTTTGACACTTTCAACCAATAGAGGATGGTCACTTATATATGACCCACATGTATTGACTGGGCCAATAAGGTTTTGGGCATGAAATAGGTTGGCAAAGTGGACACAGGTACAATTTGTATTGATTTGAATACCGTAAGTAGCTATAGTTTTGCAAGGGCTAAATAGGCTTGCCCACAAACTTGACAGTTGCAACCAACAGTAGGGGGGTCACTTACATATGAACCACTTGTACTTTGCCTGACTGAGCAAGGTTTTGGGCATGAAATAGGCTGGCAAAATGGGCACAGGCCCCACTACCCCATGCACACTTCCAGTCACGTTCCCATGATACGGACTGGAAGTTGTAACAGACACACTTCTGGGACTATGCTGACCTCATTAGAAGGGGGATAAAAGAAGAACATGCAGAACAGCAACAATCCTTGAAAAGGATCTGCTTGCAGTTCAAAATGCGTTGGCCCCACTGACTGTGCATGCATCCTATTGGAAGGACATCCCTACCTAACTGGAGTTTGACTTTGGAGCGAGGTACCTTGCATTTTTTTTACCTGCGGCTCCAATCCCTCAGCTGGGTAGGATCATTTCCACCTTTACTTGTGCTTGTTTATTGAGCTTTTAAAGTACCTATGAAAATTATTATTTTTTTTACCACTATGGGGCATATTCAATTCCAGGCGAAAAGTCCTGGACTTTTCACTGACTGGTTGTCATTGCGAAAAAGTATCGCACTCGTGCCCACTTTCCCCATATTCAGTTACAAATCGTCGAAATCGAGACCAGGCAAAACTCTAATATGTGAAAAGTCCTGTCAGGCTGATTTCCCCAAATCTGACACCCTCCAGAAGATGGACTGACATTGGGGATCACTATAGATACCCCCGAGTAGCCATGCTGAAGGTATTTGGATGCTTAAATGATCTCCGCTGCTATTTAGCATCTTTGCATAAGTGATGAGAATAGCATTTTGCTTTATTTTTTGGAGACAGTAAGTAGTCCCAGCAAATTTGGGGTACATGAAAATGGGTGCTAGCATATTTTAAAGTTGCTAAAGTGACGTTTTAAAAAAAACGTAAAAAATCCACCTGCCGCAAGCACCTGCAAACTTAAAAACACCTGGGGCATACTTGGGGAGCCCCCTGGAGTCTATTTCGCTAGTTTTTAAGTTTGTCCCCCAACTTTGGACTTTTTCACCACCAAAATGAAACTACTTTTTGGGGTGATCTAAAATATTTTTAAAACTTTTTTTGCCGCAGTTTACCTTTTGGAGGACTGTCCCATGGGTGCAGGGGGCTTCCCGCACTTTGCAACCCAAAACCCCAATTCTGCACTTTTTTTCGACACCTATTCATAGGCGAAACTTTTTCGCAGGTTCCATTGCATTGAGTTTCCGCACCAGCAAAAAGTCTTCGGAATTGAATATGGAGGAAATTTTTCACATGGTGAAATGACATCACTCGCGATACTTTTACGCAGAAAACGGCTTTTCGCCTGGAAGTGAATACGACGCTATATGTGCCAATTTATGCTCCGAAGGAGCCAAACATTATATTGCACATCTTCTCATTGCCATTTTACTTTGCACACACAATGTTTTCAGTTTTGCTATGTTCCACAATATGCTACATTTTGAATCATTTTCATATTGTCTGCCTAGGTTTTATGTGTGTGTGTATACATGTTTATTAATTATTTTTGTTTTTTAAATAAATACATTATTTTTACCACTGATTCCAGTATATTGCATAGCGCCAGGAGGTCAATAGCCTAACTGTTTTCCATTTACAATTATTGTGAGTGATTACAGACACCCAACATACTGACCCTCTAGGCTGCTATTTACCTGCGCCCACATCACTTTTCTCATACCTTAAATGGTTACGGGATACCGGCTCTCAGGTCTCCAGTGGTCAGAATCCCGACACTGTTATGATACCGATACCCTAAACCTAAGGCCCCCTCTGCGTCCTAAACCTAACCCACCCCCTTAATGTTGGGATGCTGCCACAGGGATTTTGACTGGTGTAGGGATTCCGGCACCGGCATTCTGAGCGCCGTCATCCCGACCGCTGGGATCTCAACTACATCCCATTGCAAGAGTTACCTTTGCAAAACTACAGCTACTTATTCAAATCAATAAGAGTTGTACCTGTGCCCACTTTGACAGCGTATTTCATGGCCAAATGCTTGTTGGGCCAGGCAAAATATAAGTGGGTCATATGTAAGTGACCCCCCTCTGTTGGTTGCAAGTGTCAAATTTGTGGCCCAAGGCTATTTAACCCTTGCAACACTACAGCTACTTATTCAAATCAATACAATGTGTACATGCGCCCACTTTCCAGCCTATTTCATGCCCATGACCTTGTTGGGCCTGGCAAAATACAATTGAAATTTGTGTAGGGGATACACTTTCTTGTTTTTACAATGTTAAAATTGTGATCCAACTTGATTTCATTGTTTTAATATTGTCTTGAATAAGAAGTGCATAAAAAGCTGAAGCCTGAATAAGAAGTGAATAAGAAGCTGGAGTATGAATAAGAAGCTGGAGCATGAATAAGAAGTGAATAAGAAGCTGGAGCATGAATAAGAAGTGAATAAGTAGTTGGAGCATGAATAAGAAGTGAATAAGAAGCTGGAGCATGAATAAGAAGTTGGAGCATGAATTAGAAGTGAATAAGAAGCTGGAGCATGAATAAGAAGTGAATAAGAAGCTGGAGCATGAATAAGAAGTGAATAAGTAGTTGGAGCATGAATTAGAAGCTGGAGCATGAATAAGAAGTTGGAGCATCAATAAGAAGTGAATAAGAAGTTGGAGCATGAATAAGAAGTGAATAAGAAGCTGGAGTATGAATAAGAAGTTGGAGCATGAATAAGAAGTGAATAAGAAGCTGGAGCATGAATAAGAAGTGAAGAAGAAGCTGGAGCATGAATAAGACGTTGGAGCATGAATAAGAAGTGAATAAGAAGCTGGAGCATGAATAAGACGTTGGAGCATGAATAAGAAGTGAATAAGAAGCTGGAGCATGAATAAGAAGTGAATAAGAAGCTGGAGCATGAATAAGAAGTGAATAAGAAGCTGGAGCATGAATAAGAAGTGAATAAGTAGTTGGAGCATGAATTAGAAGCTGGAGCATGAATAAGAAGTTGGAGCATCAATAAGAAGTGAATAAGAAGCTGGAGTATGAATAAGAAGTTGGAGCATAAATAAGAAGTGAATAAGAAGCTGGAGCATGAATAAGAAGTGAAGAAGAAGCTGGAGCATGAATAAGACGTTGGATCATGAATAAGAAGTGAATAAGAAGCTGGAGCATGAATAAGAAGTGAATAAGAAGCTGGAGCATGAATAAGAAGTGAATAAGAAGCTGGAGCATGAATAAGAAGCTGGAGCATGAATAAGACGTTGGAGCATGAATAAGAAGCTGGAGCATGAATAAGACGTTGGAGCATGAATAAGAAGTGAATAAGAAGCTGGAGCATGAATAAGATGTTGGAGCATGAATACGAAGTGAATAAGACGTTGGAGCATGAATAAGAAGTGAATAAGAAGCTGGAGCATGAATAAGACTTTGGAGCATGAATAAGAAGTGAATAAGAAGCTGGAGCATGAATAAGAAGTGAATAAGTAGTTGGAGCATGAATAAGAAGTGAATAAGAAGTTGGAGTATGAATAAGAAGTTGGAGCATGAATAAGAAGTGAATAAGAAGCTGGAGCATGAATAAGACGTTGGAGCATGAATTAGAAGTGAATAAGAAGCTGGAGCATGAATAAGACGTTGGAGCATGAATAAGAAGTGAATAAGAAGCTGGAGCATGAATAAGAAGTGAATAAGAAGCTGGAGCATGAATAAGAAGTGAATAAGTAGTTGGAGCATGAATAAGAAGCTGGAGCATGAATAAGAAGTGAATAAGTAGTTGGAGCATGAATAAGAAGTGAATAAGAAGCTGGAGCATGAATAAGACGTTGGAGCATGAATAAGAAGTGAATAAGAAGCTGGAGCATGAATAAGAAGTGAATAAGAAGCTGGAGCATGAATAAGAAGCGAATAAGAAGCTGGAGTATGAATAAGAAGTTGGAGCATGAATAAGAAGCTGGAGCATGAATAAGTGAATAAGTAGTTGGAGCATGAATAAGAAGCGAATAAGAAGCTGGAGTATGAATAAGAAGTTGGAGCATGAATAAGAAGCTGGAGCATGAATTAGAAGTGAATAAGAAGCTGGAGTATGAATAAGAAGTTGGAGCATGAATAAGAAGTGAATAAGAAGCTGGAGCATGAATAAGACGTTGGAGCATGAATAAGAAGTGAATAAGAAGCTGGAGCATGAATAAGACGTTGGAGCATGAATAAGAAGTGAATAAGAAGCTGGAGCATGAATAAGACGTTGGAGCATGAATAAGAAGTGAATAAGAAGCTGGAGTATGAATAAGTAGTTGGAGCATGAATAAGAAGCGAATAAGAAGCTGGAGTATGAATAAGAAGTTGGAGCATGAATAAGAAGCTGGAGCATGAATTAGAAGTGAATAAGAAGCTGGAGCATGAATAAGATGTTGGAGCATGAATAAGAAGTGAATAAGACGTTGGAGCATGAATAAGAAGTGAATAAGAAGCTGGAGCATGAATAAGACTTTGGAGCATGAATAAGAAGTGAATAAGAAGCTGGAGCATGAATAAGAAGTGAATAAGTAGTTGGAGCATGAATAAGAAGTGAATAAGAAGTTGGAGCATGAATAAGACGTTGGAGCATGAATAAGAAGTGAATAAGAAGTTGGAGCATGAATAAGAAGTGAATAAGAAGCTGGAGCATGAATAAGACGTTGGAGCATGAATTAGAAGTGAATAAGAAGCTGGAGCATGAATAAGACGTTGGAACATGAATAAGAAGTGAATAAGAAGTTGGAGCATGAATAAGAAGTGAATAAGAAGCTGGAGCATGAATAAGAAGTGAATAAGTAGTTGGAGCATGAATAAGAAGTGAATAAGAAGCTGGAGTATGAATAAGAAGTTGGAGCATGAATAAGAAGTGAATAAGAAGCTGGAGCATGAATAAGACGTTGGAGCATGAATTAGAAGTGAATAAGAAGCTGGAGCATGAATAAGACGTTGGAGCATGAATAAGAAGTGAATAAGAAGCTGGAGCATGAATAAGACGTTGGAGCATGAATTAGAAGTGAATAAGAAGCTGGAGCATGAATAAGACGTTGGAGCATGAATTAGAAGTGAATAAGAAGCTGGAGTATGAATAAGAAGTTGGAGCATGAATAAGAAGTGAATAAGAAGCTGGAGCATGAATAAGACGTTGGAGCATGAATTAGAAGTGAATAAGAAGCTGGAGCATGAATAAGACGTTGGAGCATGAATAAGAAGTGAATAAGAAGCTGGAGCATGAATAAGAAGTGAATAAGAAGCTGGAGCATGAATAAGAAGTGAATAAGTAGTTGGAGCATGAATAAGAAGTGAATAAGAAGCTGGAGCATGAATAAGAAGTGAATAAGTAGTTGAAGCATGAATAAGAAGTGAATAAGAAGCTGGAGCATGAATAAGACGTTGGAGCATGAATAAGAAGTGAATAAGAAGCTGGAGCATGAATAAGATGTTGGAGCATGAATAAGGAGTGAATAAGACGTTGGAGCATGAATAAGAAGTGAATAAGAAGCTGGAGCATGAATAAGACTTTGGAGCATGAATAAGAAGTGAATAAGAAGCTGGAGCATGAATAAGAAGTTGGAGCATGAATAAGAAGCTGGAGCATGAATAAGTGAATAAGTAGTTGGAGCATGAATAAGAAGCGAATAAGAAGCTGGAGTATGAATAAGAAGTTGGAGCATGAATAAGAAGCTGGAGCATGAATAAGTGAATAAGTAGTTGGAGCATGAATAAGAAGCGAATAAGAAGCTGGAGTATGAATAAGAAGTTGGAGCATGAATAAGAAGCTGGAGCATGAATTAGAAGTGAATAAGAAGCTGGAGTATGAATAAAGAAGTGAATAAGAAGCGAATTCAGCCTCATTTACAGCAAGTGCTTTGTATGGAGTTGTGCGTCATGTCCTTTTATAGTCCAAGTAAAATACAATAATAATTGATATTATAGTTTGCTGCATTTGGCTATACAGAAGAACATTCTTGAGCTTTTAAAATATTTTCATGTGAAAAGACAATTTGCTGAAGTTTGTTTTAAATTGTTGCGCATGTTTCATTTGTCTGTTTCTAGCGTCTCTTTGCTGCTTGGGATGATTTTCCTTTTTCTTTCTATTTTGCTTCTGTCAGAAAAAAAACCCCCATAAACCTGAAATGCAGGTTCTTTACAAATTTGTTACAGCTTTCAGCAATGTATTAAAAATGTTTTGAAAAATAATTTAAAGGTTATCCCTATTTTCCCACAAATCACAGCTTGCCTCTAAAGGATCAACTCAATTAGCCAGAAAAACGGTGTGGGAAATCCAGCAATGGCATTAACTTGCTTCAAACTTGTGTATTTTTGTACTTTTTTTTTTTAACAAAAATCTGTGAGTTCAGGGCTACCATAAGTGCGGAATATGTGCTCACTTGGCAAGGTGGGACTCCACACAGCTAAGTGAATTATCCCCTATGAGTATTGTATGCAAAGAGCCACTAATACCCCTTTTTACACCGACCTGAAAATCCCAGGTTGATGCATGTGAACACTCATCAACCTGGGATTTTTGTCAGTGTATACGGATCCACCCGGGTCCAGGGACCCGGGCATCTAACTCTGGTAACTTGCAGGGTTAGCCACGGATCGTTCCTGTGTCACCCTGCAGTGTAAACTGCGTGATTTGGGTCACGATGACTGGATCATGCTGCCCGATTGGCCGGCTTGAATGGCCCTTGGAGATGATATCATCTCCAAGGGTCCACTGCAGTGCAACGCCCGAAAAGCCGGGTCACTGCAGACTGCGGTGTGCCGCAGTGTAAAAGGGGTCTGTCCTGGGTCTGATCTGGGTTGAAACATGTTTCAAATCCTGAGTCAGACCTGGGACTTTGATATAAAATGGGTAGCGTTCCCGCTAGGCTGTTTTAGCGGGGCGCGGTGCCCTGCCCTCCTTCTGGAGGGCAAAAAGCGCCCTGCCCTAACAGCCTGCAGGAGCCGTTCTCACCCGCGGGACGCAGTGTCCAGCGGGTGGACAAAATGCGGTGACCCGGTCACCGCCGGAGAATAGACGCCGGGCGCATGCGCCCGACATCTATTCTCCCTTTCTGCAGCGCTTGGGGGCTGCCCGGCATGTCCGTAAGCGCCGGGCACGCCCCCAAGTATGACGAAAAGGGGACGCGTCTTATAGACATGCCCCCTTTTCATAACCACGCCCCTTTTTCAAGATTGCCCTCTCTAGCTCCGGCGCCCTGCCTGCCGCCGGAGCTAGAGGGAACACTAAATGGGTATCAGAGTACCCAGTTGTTGTTAGAAGGCAATAATTAAAAAAAAAAGTAGAATAGCAGTGCCATTTTACACCTACTATTTCAAGACAATGTTTAAATAACTTTTCATATTGCCTTACAACTGCTCTTGACACTTAGGAAAATGTTATTAACTTGTGATCTCCATCAGCTGCAGCCCCAGTGGTTGCTATATACAGCTGTTTTTCTGCCATCATTGTAATACAGAATCAGCACATTTATTAAGCAAATTATCTTTAAATGGAGATAGAGCAAAAGTCATGTTGTGTACCCCCCACCTCCTGGCTGAGCATCACTCTGGAACAAGGCTGTCAATTTTAACATCTGTTGCCAGTGTTTTGGGTCAGATACCATTGGAATATTTTTATGGTTTTTTGAAATTTCATATGATTTACTCCTCCTCCCTCCCCCCTCTTCTTCCTCTTCCCTTAGGAGAGAATCCCATTTGTTGTTACTATTTGGGACAATTGATCACACATAGTATTTGGAGCTCTAAAGACTGGGAGTTTATAAATTGTTAATAATAGGTCTCCACTTTTTTTTAGTTTGTGTTTACTTTGCCTTAAATAAAGAAAGTGTTACTATAAAAATAATAATCATAACTAAAATAAATGGCATGCTGTATATAAATCAGTCCCTGAATTCATATCTGAAAAATGTATCATACCTCATTGTGAGGGGAGATAGATAAAGTGGAGAAGTTGCTCAAAGCAACCATCCACTTCTAAGGGCCGTATTTAATTTGGAGCAAAAAGTCAATTTCTGTGATACTTTTTCGCCGATGATGTAATTTTCGCCGATTTAACTTCTTCCCATATTCAATTTCAGTGCCTTTTCGCCGGTGCGATAATGCAATGTAATAGGCGAAAAAGGTTCGCCTATGAACACCCGGCGGAAAAAAGTGCAGAATTGGGGTTTTGGGGTGCAATGTTTCGGGAACCACCCTGCACCCATTGGCCAACCCCCCCCCCACGCTAACTGCGTAAAAAAAACCAGCAGAAAGACCCACAAAGGACACCACAAAAAAGCACTTTGATTTTTTTTCACCTATTTTTTCAGAGCGGGGGTACAAATTCAAAAACTAGCGAAATTGCATCTGGGGGTGTCTGCAAGTATGGGGGAGGTGTTTTTTGAATTGCAGGTGTTTGCTGAAGGTGCGTTTTTGTGGTTTTTAATGCTTTACTTTAGCAGCTTTAAAATATGCTTGCACCCATTTTCATGTACCCCAAATTTGATAGGAATACTTATTTTCCCCCCAAAAAAGTAGCAAAATACAATTCTTCACCACTTGCTGACAGACGCTAAATAGTGCCTATTGAGACCATTCAAAGATCCCAAATACCTTCAGCAGGGCTAATCGGCGGTACTCATAGTTAACCCCCATGTCAGAGCATCTTTTGGGGGTGTCAGGCTGATTTCCCCAAAAACGACAATACTTTGCGCCTATTTGAGTTTCACTGCGTCCCGTTTTCACCGATTTGGAATTTAATACGGGGACGCACGCAATACTTTTTCGCAACTGAAACCGCGATGACGACGAAAAGTCTGGCAACGGAGTTTTAGTTTCAAATTGAATACGGGCCTAACTGTCATTTATCTAGCACAGCTTCTAAAGTGACAGAAACAGATTGGTTGGTTGCAATTGGGTAACCTCTCCACTTTATCTCTCTACAAGGTTTGATGCATCACACCCGTGGTCTTCAAATTGCATATTTCTCTTAGGTGTTCCTGCAATACAGTGTGAAACGGGGTTTAAGAGAGGGGGCCCATGGGCCGACTACTCCATGTGGGCCTCATCCTCTCTGTGGTGCAGTAGACTCTGGCATTGTGCCCAACCCTTGTCACAATAGCAGACATTCCTCCTGAATCAGACCTTCAGTCCAGCACGAATTGTCGTCAGTGGTGGACATGCTTGGCCGGCCAGATGGCTGCTCATCTTAAATGTCTGTCCTGCCTGTATCAAAGGCAGTGCACCAAACCCAAACTTGTTTCCATGAAATGAAGTTACCAGCGTACACTGCAACAGGTTGGCGATGAATTTCTGCTGCTGATGTGCCCTTTAGACGCAGAAATCTGATCACACTACGCACCTCAATGTTTGACCATGTTTCTGCCAGCCCCGCCATCTTACAGCTGATGTTGGGCGGTATGTCGATATGAGGCGCAGTCTAACGGCCTTGTCTACCTGCTCTGGCCTCACAGGAAATTAGAACAAAATAGACACACAGGAGAGGTCTTGTTACCTTACTTATTGAATCACCCTCGTAGATTCGCCACTGGTGTGAAATTTCCTAAACATAATATGTTATTAGTTAATATTTTGAAGAGGCCAATATTCTGCTGAAATGTAAACACTTTTATAAGACAGGTTGTGCACCTCTATGTGAAGTACGGGATGTAGTTACTATGCCAGCGTTTGGAATACCGGATCCAGAATCCTGACCGCTGGCATCTCGACAGTGGTATTGGGGTTAGAGGGCAGGGTTAGGGATAGGCTGTGGGAAAGGTGGGTTAAGAGAAGGGTTGAGTTAGGACACGTACCTCATTGGATCAGGCTTCTGCTATCGGTATCCTGACTGCTGGCATCCCGACCGTACCCAACCCATGAAGTACTCTATTGTAGCATATCATTGGGGGAGCAGCCTGTGAAACCATTGAAACTTCACAGCCACTGTTAAGCGTTTATCGACAAATAGACCACTCTGGGTATTGCATACAGTAAACATGTTCCATCTTGATTATCAGTTGAAATATTTCTTGACATACCTTTCTTAACACACACCATTTTAGTTCTGCACATTTTTATTGCTGTGCAGTGAACCATTTTATATATATTTTTCTTAACACTTGTCCGCTGTCATCTTTCACCCAGTGCGATAAATGTTAACCCTATACTGCTTTTCATATTTGTTGTGTGGCACCTCTCACTCTGTGGACTAGGATAGAAAGGTAACGGTGTGTGTGAGGTCAGAATCAATTGTTTGATTATAGTGGCTGGGGAGTTCGGTGTTTAATGGTGTCATGGCTGTAAGATGTGAGGTGGTGGCAGTATTGTAGCTTTAGTATGGTGGGTTCTTTCCAAAAACATATTTTTGCAATTTTGGAAAATGTTACATGGGAAGGAATCTAGTAAAGGTCAACGACTGTATGCGTCACTATATTTAGTAATTTGCTGTATAAATTATTATTTTTACAAAGCCTAAAAAAAATGTCAACATTAATTATACAATTGCTGACATAAGTGATTTTTTTGCAGCGTAAAGCTGGGTACACACCTAATGGTGCATACACACGGGAGGACCGTCGTCGATAACCATATCGATGAACGATATCCCGGGTGTACTGGATGATCGATCATCCAGCACACCACCAACCCACCAATGACGGTCCCTATAGTAACCTGGTCAATATTGACCGGGTTGGCCTGCATACACAGTCGATGGACGATATCTTTATCGTCCATACATGCCCGCGCATCGCAGGTCGTTGGTGGGTTGCAGACACCGAAAAATGCAGGATATGATCATTAACGTTCATATCGTGCATTTTAATCGTACCCTGTGTGTGCACCTTTACAGATATCTGCAGATCGAGTAATCTGCAGATATATCTGCAGGTGATGGTTGATCATACGCACTGACCAACCATCATCTGTCATCTGGCCGGGGGTCAAGCCACGACCCCCTCCCCATGGCTGCCGCTGCAAGTGTACGAGCGGCTAGCTGATCGCCCTGTACACACAGCATGATGGACAGATATTTCTGCCATCGGCTGTACAGCACAGCTGCCGCGATGTGTCTGTGAACGACGACGTTCAGACATATCGCTGGTACACACTGGCTGACAGGCACACAATATTGATCGTTTGATCGGCCAATATATCTGCCAGTGTGTACCCAACATAAGCTATAGAACAGGTGGAATCAAGGGACGATTAATTTCAGTACATTGCCATGGAAATCAGCTAAAAAATACTCGCTCTGGGTTAGTACTAGGGCAGTGGTTTCCAGACTCATTCATCAAGGCACCCTAACAGTCCAGAGGGGTTTTGGGGGGCAGTTAGCTCTCAAGTGTTAATGCTACTTTTGGCTTCTCAGATTGCTTGGTTTGCATTAAAATGTTTTTCCATTAATTTCAATTGGTGCACAATTCCTTCATTATTACATCTAATATTTGAAAAAGTAATGTGTGTAGAAGGAAAAAGCTAAATTAATATTTAATGCTTTAGGAAACCTGTTTTACACAGTCTATTACATAAGTGGCAGCCTGCCACATCAGGTGTTAATTTAACGTTTGCTACTACTGTGTGCCTACATTGTTCTGGCCATTCAGATGAAAATTGCCTCCGGTTATGAAGGGTTTAGAGATCTTGTAATACAAAAGATTTAATTGGCCTTTTCTTTGAAAGATGGCTTAAAAATATTAAAACTAATGTACACCTTTTCCAACTTTTCCAGAACATTAAATGTGTTGTTTTTTTCAAACAGTAGTTGGCCCAAATATAGAAATGACTTGAATTAATATTCATTATTTTGGAAACTGTTTTTATTCTTCTGGAGCATATTATCCAATATTTTTTTATAAAAGTTAAATCTAAATCTAATTTCCGTTAACATTTGCTAGTATTTGTTTGCTAAATAGCTATGGGTGTTCTGTAACAGAAGTTAAGTGGCAACTACAAAACATTTAAGTCTAAAGGTGCATATACACGTAACGATTTTGTAACCAACGATTTTCTGTCAGACTTTTTTGTCAGATTTTCCCGTGAAAAAGTGAACGATTTTTTGAATGATGAACGAATAATGTTCCTTCCCTTAATGAAAATCGTCATGTTGGATAGCCTGAAATGGACGATGAACGATAATTACAAACGGGAGTGCGCATTTGTGATTATCGTTCATCGTTATAACTCATAAACTGAACAATTTTTTTTTTTTTTAACGATAACAACGTCGTTATCGACAAATCGTTAAAAAAATCGTTACGTGTGTATGCACCTTAAAGTTCTGAAATTGACAGTGTGCTATAATATAAATAGGACAATGCCATCACCAATTTCTGTGCCACTGGGGTTCCTTGGTATTTCATTTTTTGTGAAGTGCTATGGCTACATTGATGCATATAATAAAAATGTACTTATTCTTTTTTAATGTGTGCACAATGGAATAACCCTTAGCACATCATGCTGCGTAGATTAGCTCACTACTTTCCTTCTTCATTGAGCATTTACATTTGTTTGATTGGCTCCAATTTGTACTATCCCCACACACAGTTAGGGGGTCATTCAGAGTCGGTCGCAAGCACTGAGCGCTCGCAACCGACTCGATGTTACCCCACTGGGCATGCGCATGACAGAGCCGGCTCCGTTTTGCGCATGCGCGAGACCCGGCTAATGACGGACGCTCCGTCGCTAGTGGTCTCGCAGCAGACAGGGCGAGCTGTCGATGGTGAGTGACAGCTTGCCCCGTTTGGGAGGTGGGCAGGGGGCGTGCCTGCCCAAACGGAGGCGTTCCAGGCGGAACGCTTGCCGTTTGGGTGCGGCCCCACTGATGACATTGCTGATGTCAGTGGGCAGCTTCCTGCTCGATCAGAGCAGGAAGCTCCCTGGGGCTTACGAGTGCCCAGACCCAACCTTAGGGTCTGGTCGTAAGCCCCGATGGTGCGACCATCACCCATGTCTGTCACTAGAGCTGTGGGTGTTAACCCACAGCTTAGCGATCGACAAAGAGGCGGTCGTTCAGGATGCAAGCGGCCGCCCTGATTCAGAGCGACCGCTTGCAACTAACGACCGCCTCTGAATGAGGGCCATAATACCTTAATAATGCTTAAATCAGACTTCAGTGGTTTCACACTAAGAGCCTGATTCAGCAAGGATCGCAGCTGCTAATACACACGCAATGGGCCGATTGTTGTGTTCTGCAGTGACCACGCAGAGTGATTGACGGGAAGTGCCGTTTGTGGGTGGTGACGGGGGGGGGTCATCTAAACGCAGGTGTTGCAGTGCGTTTGAACGCCATTGCATGGGCGTGCATAGCCACTGCGATGCTGTCCGTAGCCTGAGGCCTTATAGCGTGCGCTGATGTTCTATTACCTCCAAGAACAGTGGCAAACAGAATTTCTAGAGGGAGGTTTCCAAATGCTTGATTTTAGAGTGAGTGTGGCCAGTCCATGAAGAGGGTAGAATTAGCACTTAACCAGCTTTAACAAGCGTCATACAAAGTGTATTGTGTGTCATAAATCCAGCATATACAGGACCAGCAATCACAGTAAGCCATTAGAAGCAGCAGTAAGGCCATCCTGCCTAAGCTGAATGTTTTTATTTCACATGTGGACACCTAGGGGTCCCGTTAGACTGCGATCAGAGCAGGACGCTGAGGGTGCTGGCAGGGAGCCTCTGCGCACGCTGAAAGCTCTGCTCTTGTAAAGGGGGCGTGGCTGCATTTGGGGAGGGCCTCTAATTTGTCACACTTGGGGAGGTGCCCAGCACTTACAGAGGTGCTGGGCTTCCCCCAAGCTCTCCCATCATGGTGAATATATGGCGTCCGCACGCCGTCTATTCACCCGGCTGTGATCAGTCACCGCAACTTTTCCCACTTTTCCCGGGACACTTTAGCAGGCCTAGCGGGAACACAAGGACCTTTCCTGACCATTGGAACAAGTCTGGGGAGCAGAAGAAGAAACTAGCACTGCCTTAGACATATATGTTTATATTGGTCTCCTTATTCACTGGATAGTGTATTATTATACAGTATTAACAATTAACCCTATTGTTGGTCTTTGACAGTGCATGTTTTCGAGATCTCCTAGTTGGTGCACAGGAGTAGTTATTAATCACTGGCACTTGTTAAAGATCCTGAGGTGGTGCTGATTATTTAATTTGTGATACTGAGAAGAACATGCAGTATTAGTAAAATTCCAGGCAACCGGAAACCCCCCTTGTGTTTGCCTATGAAGAAGTATGTGTCCTGGAAGGCAACAGAAGTATTTGTATGCTGCGGTTGGCTCAGAGCAGTTTTGTAGCTCAGGGGCTAAAAAATTGCTGCATCTGCACAGCCACTTCTCTTTTTTATTATTTATGTTCTTTGTAAACTGCACAAACAGGTACACCCATTGTATAGGTCTATATTTTGAACGGCATAATAATTTGCCATTTATTGAAAGCTACAAATGTGCCTTTATACATTCTAGCCAGCTTGTGCGTTAAACAGCCCTTCTAGTCGCTCCATGCCGTGGCGTGACCCGGTAGTGCCGAGCATCATTTAACCTTGAAATGAGTCTTATTCGCACAGCAATGCGAAGAGGACACGCAAGCAGCTTTTGCTGATTACAATGATATGCAATATGCCTATATTCTGTAACTATAACTACGGGTGCATCTGCATGCTTAACGCTACGTTAGTGTCACAGCCGCTAACACTGTAATGTAGAATTTAGCATGTATATGCACCTGCAGTCGTACACAGAATATATAAGCATGATGCATATCCTTTTAAACAAAATAGTGTTCCCACTAGACTGGGGGAAAGGCAGGGCGCGGAGGGTCTAGTCATGGAGTATCTGTGCATGCCAACGGTGCTCCAGAAAGGGGGCATGGCCAAGCGGGGGGAAGGGGCATGTCCTTGTGACCCCCCCCCAATTCATCACACTTTGGGGGCATACTGGGCTTCCCCCAAGCTCTGCCCTCATGGTGGAAATCTACCTTGAGCATGCACACAGTATCTATTCGCCCGGTGGAGGTAGCTCACCACAGCTTCTCCCATCCACAGGACACTGCGGCCCGCGGGCGGTAAAGGCACAGGGCAGGCTGTTTTAACTGCAAAAACAGACTAGCAGGAACACTACAATAGCTGCTTGCGTGTCCTATTTGCATCATTGTGCGAATAAGATGCATTTGAAGGTAAAAAGTCAAACGTAAAGACGCTCTGCGCTACAGAGTCGCACTGCTCTCACGGGTTGTGTAACGCAACTTGTAGTGCACGGTGGATAGATGTATGTGGACACATCTGTATGATATTTGTATGTGTGTGTCACAACCAGTGCAACAGATTGACAGATGGAAACTTCTCTGAAGAATTGCTTTGTTATTACTGTTCCAGCCTTTTACCTAATTTTCAAAAACTGGTTAGCCTAAAGTCTCATTGTATGTTATTGTGCATAATATTTGTATGAAAATGTATGTAGGAGTCTCTCTCTTTAAAAAAAATATTATTTTAAGTGTTTAGATTAAAGGTAACATGTGGCCCTTTTTGAAGGTTACTGGGCTCACCAAGTAGCCCCTAAAGTGTATCAGGTTACCCATCACTGGTCTAGTGTTCACTCTAGCTCCGGCGGCAGGAAGGGCACTGGAGTTAGAGAGGGCACCTTTGTGCGCGCGCCCGAAGAGGGAGTGTGTCTATAAGACGCGTCCCCTTTTCGTCATACTTGGGGGCGTGCCCGGCACTTACAGACACGCCGGGCAGCCCCCAAGCACTGCAGACAGGGAGAATAGCTGCTGGGCGCATGCGTCCGGCGTCTATTCTCCGGCGGTGACCGGGTCAACGCACATTTCTCCACCCGCGGGACACTGTGACCCGCGGCTGTGAGGGCAGTGCTCTTTTTGCCCTCCTTCTGGAGGGCAGGGTGCTTTTTGCCCTCCAGAAGGAGGGCAGGGTGCCGCGCTCCGCTAAAACAGTCTAGCGGGAACGCTACTTGTCTTTTTTTTATTTTTGAACTAGGTTTTTATGTATTTCGGACTGTGCTGACTATTGTAAGTCTCACCCAATATCAGCTCCAGAAGGGGATATGTATCAAACCTTGGAGAGAGATAAAGTACCAACCAATGAGCTTCTGACATTTTACAGGCTGGGGGCCCCAGTTATTAACAAACCTAAATACCAGCGGCATATTTCGTTTGGTATCGTGATGGTACAAACTAATATGTCACTGGTATTTATCATTACTTACCTCGTCGACTAGGTCCAGCGACATCCTCCTCATCAGTGGGGTCTTGCCGGCTACTGACTTCTACGTCATACGCATGCACGATGGTCAGTCTGCGCATGTCCATGACTGTTTAACCCGATGGTGACCTGGCAGTGCTTGGAAGACTTCACTGAAACCAGATAGGCTGCTGCCGGGTCCCCATTGCCGGCAATGGGACCACATTGCTCTCGCCATCTTTAGATGCAAACAGCGGTAGTCTTAGATTGCCCCTGTTTGTTACTATTGAAAGCATGACATAACCCCTTTAGCGAATTCTAAAAGGGTTATTTATCGTTGTGGAATGGGGCCCTGTGTTTAAAAAATGACAGAAGCTGATTGGTTGGTACTTTATCTCTATCCAAGCTCTGAAAAATCTCCCCCAAAATGTCTTGCACTTTCCTATATAAAGAGAAACAGGAGCATATCTAGTAATCCTACAGTGCTATATGCAACATATAATTTAAAGGAATATAAAAGTATTGTAACTATGAATATTGGTTCTATACACCACTAAGGGAGGATTAGGGTAGGGCAGTTGGGATTTCGATCCGTCGGGCTGCCGCTGTCTGTATTTGATCTGGCGGCTAAACATCCGCCTGCATTACATACCAATTCCCTACAAAGGGGTCTAATCTAATCTGGACATTACGGGTATAATGGATTTGTCAGCAGCTTGATGTTGCAAATTACTTAAAATGTTCCTTAAAGCTTAGCTAAGGGGGTCATTCAGACCCGCTCGCAAGCGGGTCGATGTTCCCCACTGCGCATGCGCACGACGGAGGGAGCTCCGTCGTGCGCATGCGCGAAACCCGGCGAGCGACGGGCTCACCGTCGCTCCGGGTCTCGCACCAAAGGGGGCGTGCTGTCGATGTTGATTGACAGCACGCCTCCTTTGGTGGGCGTGCCGGGGGCGTGCCTGCCAGACGGAGGCGTTCCCATGGGAACGTCTACCGTCTCAAGCCAGCCCCACTGACATCACTAGTGATGTCAGTGGGAGTGATTTTGGCTCTGATAGAGCCAAAATCACTCCAGGGCTTGCAGCAGCGAGACCCTACCGCAGGGTCTCCGTCGCAAGCCCGATGGTCAAGACCATCGCGACCATCATCATGGACGCTCGCTATAGCTGTGGGTGGTAACCCACAGCTATGCGAGCGTCCATGAGGACGCTCCAAAAAAAGGTAGGAGGGTCCTGAATCAGACCGCTCAGCGTTGAGCTCTGAATCAGGCCCTAAGTTCTATGGTAATTATATATTGCTATAACAAAACAGTCCTTGGGGGACTACAAAAATGATAGGACAAAATGTTAATGCTGTGTACCAAAAAAAAGGAGACCTACACACATAAGTGCACTTAAAATAAGCATACACAGCGTGAGAGAGTTGGTGAGGTGGAGACTCGCACTTCCACTTTGGAGATTAAGATGACACCCTTAAGCGTCCGTGTTGACTCTATGGATTCCCAGCTTATTTTCATACAAGGAAAATGTCCGACATGGAGGGACGCCTAAGGCGTAATAATGTCCGTTTCGTGGGGTTGCCAGAGAAGGAGGAGGGAACCAATCCTGAAAAATTCCTGGAAAAATGGCTGTCTGACACGTTCAGCTCTACCTCTTTCTCATCATATTTCACAATTGAGAGAGCCCATCGGGTGCCATTTAGACCCCTGCCACCTGGGGCACCACCACGTACTCTAATAGCGAAGTTCTTACATTTCCGGGCTCGTGATGTCAGTGGGGCCGCCCCCAAACGGAGGTGTTCACATGGGAACGCCTCCGTTTGGGCAGCCACTCCCCCGGCCCGCCCACCAAAGGGGGCGAGCTGTCACTCAACATCGACAGCTCGCCCCCTTTGTTGTGAGACCCTGAGTGACGGAGTGCCCGTCGATATCCGGGTCTCGCGCATGCGCACGACGGAGACGGCTCCATCGTGCGCATGCACACTGGCCCACCATCGACCTGGTTGCGAGCGCACTGCGCTTGCAACCGGGTCTGAATCAGGCCCTCTGTTCTTAGACTGGACCACACTAGCGGTCCATTACAGTGGAACGGGACTCGTGTGTCTGTTTTCCTGGATTTCGCTATGGAAATACAAAAAGATGGGGCCCAATTTCTCCCGATTAAAAGGCGTCTACGTGATCTTAATATTTCATACAACGTTTAATACCCATCCAAGCTTCGGGTCATTGCTGATGGTGAGACCAAATTCTTCACGACTCCGAGGGAAGCGGCGTTGTGGCTGGACCGCCGCAGACCTGCCGGGGAAGTGCTGGCTAATGATTGATATCCTGCTATTTTACCATATGTTACACGAATTATATATGGTTAAAGGTCTGCCACATAATGCATTTCTGTTATAGTGTATATGGTTCATGCTTTAACGGTACTGTTATTATGTAGACAAATTATTGTACATCAATAAGGGTCTGATGCTACTTTATATTTTATAGATATATTTATGCATAGTATTTTTGTGTAGTAGCATTTTGTATTGTGTGGATAGATCCGTATATGTTTTCTCTGCTGGTTAGATACCGGCTAATATATGTTGAATTTTCTAAAAATATGTTTTTGTTCCCGGGGGAAGACTCCGTGTTCGGAGGCCTCCAGGTGTTTTGTTCTTTATTCATTATATATTTTGCTCCATTTATCTTATGCAAGTAAGGTAATATATTTAATTGAATTATTTTTTAGTTCAGATTAATAGTGTGGGGTAGGGGGGTTCAGGTATAAGGTATGCCTAGGTTGGGTGGGTAGTAGTTTTTCTCTATTTTGTGTGGTGTCGCAAATTTATTTTTAATATGATTTTATGGATGTTTCAATATTCACTATCTGAAGGACAGCTTCACACAATATTAATGTTCTCACTTGGAATGTGATGGGCTTGAACGATAAGGTTAAGAGATCGCTGGTGTTCAGACAGGTAAACAAATACGCTTCAGATTAATTTGTCTAACGGAGACTCATTTGACGGGTGGGAAATTGCTGTTGTTGAAGAAGCCATGGATAGGATGGACATATCACTCCTCACATACTTCAGCGTCACGAGGTGTGTCTATTCTAGTGCGAAAGTCTGTTCAGTTCCTTTTGGAAAAGGTGCAGTGTGATGCATGTGGTAGATACGTGTTCTTAAAATGTAAAGTTAATTCTGTATCCTTATTATTATTGGCGGTATATATCCCACCGCCGTACTCCCATGATGTTCTCAAAAAGGTTGCCGAATTCTTGGCCTTATTCCCTGGAACACCTGCTCTGTGCGTGGGGGACTTTAATAACATATTAGACCCTCTATTAGATAGACATAGAATGCCTGCTCCAGCTACTCAAGGGAGGGGAACAGGTTTTTCAAATATGGTTGGAGGAATGGGCCTAGAGGGTGAGGTATCCCTCTGCGAGACAATATTCCTGCTTCTCATGCACGCATTCAACATTTTCCAGGATTGATCTGGCTTTAGCTACACCAGATTTGCTGCCTAGAATCGACAAGATAATATATGAGACCAGGGGGATTTCTGACCACTCCCCAATAACAATAAGTTTAAACTAAGGGGGTCAGAGGGACCAACAATTTTGGAAATTTAATCAGATTTGGCTGCCACACATGGGCACTGGAGCGAAGTTGGAGGCGGAGTGGAAAGAATTTTTTGAATTAAACAGTGGTACTGCATCTGTTTCGGTTTTGTGGGATGCCTTTAAGTCATTTCTCAGAGGCTCTCTTATTCGAAGAGTTGCTGGTTTGAAGTTTTCCTTTATAAAAGTTGAAATTGATTTGTAAGCTTCCTGTAAATCCTTGGAGTTAGCCTATATTGCTGACGGTTCAGAATTAAATAAAAAAGCATGGTGGGATGCCCAAAAATTGTGGAAGGACTGTTTGATGGACAAGGCTCAATATAAGTTACTTTTTAATTCACACTTGCAATATGCATCAGGTGATAGACCCGGTTCTTATCTAGCTAACTTGGCCCGAATTGAACAAAAGTCACCCAATACAGTGATAAAATTAGTTGGGTCAGATAATGCTGAATATGTGCGTACCCCAGATATTGTGGAGGAATTCGTTAAATACTACTCTGACCGTTACAAATTTAGGTTGGTCCATTCCCAACAGGATGTTGGGAATGGACCGCTGTATCACTTCCGACACTCTCCCCGGAGGCAAGGGACTCTCTTGACTCTCCATTGACATTAGAGGAAGTAGAGGTGGCCCTTAAGTCGTTCCTAAATGGTAAAGCCCCTGGCTTAGATGGGGCCCCCTTGGAGTTATACAAAAAACATAACAAAACATTTGTACCTCAACTATTGGAGCTATTTAATCAAATTTATGTAAACAATATGTTGCCAAATTCTATGTCTGAGGCACTGATAGTTGTCTTACCTAAATCAGGTAAAAATCTCACCAGGACTGAATCTTACAGACCCAATTCTCTCCTCACTACAGATGTAAAAATCCTTGCAAAAATATTAGCCTCCAGGATTAATCGGGTCATAACCCAATTGATTCACCCTGACAGGCTTTATGCCCGGTAAGTCCACGGCAATAAATTTACGGCGGTCATTTACACACTTACAGATAAAACGTGGGGACCCACAAACCTCTACAATCGTGTCACTGGATGCCGCCAAGGCGTTTGATTTGATTGAATGGGTATTTCTCTGGGAGACTATGGAACGTTTTGGTATTGGCCCGGTTTTTATTAAGTGGATAAAGCTTTTATATACGGACCCTGTGGCAAGGGTGTCGGTGAACTGATTTATTTCCACATCCTTTTCTCTGTATAGGGGAACAAGGCAGGGATGTCCCCTGTCACCCATCCTGTTCGCTATGGCCATTGAGCCCTGGGCCAGCATGATTAGAAATCACGCTGACATACATGGGTTTCAGCTAGGATCAAGGGAAGATAAAATTGCGCTGTATGCTGATGACATACTACTTTTTGTCACGCATTTTGATATCTCTATGTCTAAGGCCTTAGAGGTTATTGACTTATTTGGAAAATATTCTTGCTTATTAATTAATTTGGATAAATCATGTATCCTTCCCTTCAGGGGGACCTGCCCTGACGTTCCTGTTGTAACTCTCCCTTTAAAATGGGTGAATTCATTTAAATATTTAGGACTATGGATCTCTAATACCCCTCAACAATATTTGTCACTGAATTTACTGCCGCAAATTGCCTGTCTTAAGTCTTGTGTCCCAATTTGGAGTAAACTGCCACTAACTTTAACGGGAAGAGTGAACCTTGTTAAAATGGTTCTCCAACCTAAAATCCTGTACATTCTTTGTCATACTCCGGTGTATATGCCTCAGAAATTTTTTAAACAGATTGATGGCCTTTTATCCTCTCTACTGTGGGCCAACAAAAGAGTCCGGATCAAATTAGATACTTTAACTAGGCCTCGTGATTCTGGTGGCTTGGCATTACCCTTTTTTAAATTTTATTATTTTGCTGCACAATTGACACATGTCTGGGAATGGATTAATAACAAAACTGATAATTCCTTTCCTTCCCTTGTCCTGGCTCACTATAAGACAGGGCTCTCTCCATTGCGACTATTGCTGAGTGATAATATACATATGGTTAATATGCCCTTAATTAGGCAGGCCATCACTATCTGGAGACTGGTTTCACGCCTAATACAAGCGGAGGGCATAGATCCAGATACTCATTTTGCTCATGCTAATTGTCTCAGTGAGCTCTCTGCTCTTCAGGTCGGTGAGGCCTGGGGCCAATGGGGTATAGAGCAGTGTTGGCTAACCTTGACACTCCAGCTGTTATGGAACTACATAACCCAGCATGCACTGCTACAGTTTTGCTATTAGGGCATGCTAAAACTGTGGCAGGGCATGCTGGGATATATAGTTCCACAACAGCTGGAGTGTCAAGGTTAGCCAACACTGGTATAGAGTGTATTGGGCAGATATTTCAGGCAGAAACTTTAAAGTTGCGTCTAGAGTTTGACGTCCCTAACCATTTCTTTAGATACCTCCAGCTTAGACATGCCATCAATGCCCAGTTCTCTGAAGTTCCTCTATCTCTACAGGAGTCTCCCATTAAAACTTTATTGCAATCTGCTGGTTGTGGCCGCTTAATATCTGGGATTTACTCTTAAATTGTTGAACAAGCATCATAAGTTTGAGTTATTATCTTTAAAACTGCAATGGGAAAATGATGTTGGAGTAATGGAGGAGGATGATTGGAGAGCAGCTCTTGCTAGCCCTCTTTTTGCTACCACGTCTGTTAGATACCAGCAGATACAATACTTTATAATACATAGAGTATATATGACACCCATCCGATTAATTAGAATAGGGGTCAAAATGTCCTAAATGTAACTCATCTGAGGGGAACTTTTGGCATTTAATATGGTCATGTCCTCTGGTGAATTCCTTTTGGCAAGGGGTGCTCCGTGTTATTATTTCTACGGGTATACCTCAAGATATCCTTACCCCTATTACATGCATTTTGGCTGTGATTGATGCAGACACAATCGATAAACATGCCATACGATACACTAATAACCTCTGTACGCTTGCCAAAGTATGTATAGCAAGGGAGTGGATGGCGACTTCTGGGCCAAACATGGGTACATGGCTATCCTTGGTTGGGGCAGTTGCTGCACATGAAAAGTATGTTTATACTGCCAGAAATACTATGCTACCTGGGAAAGATGAAACGTTAACCTTGCCGTCGAAAATTTCGCCGCACATCGAGCTTTTGCCGGCGAAAAAGTATCATGCGCGCCCCCACTTATCCCCGTATTCAATATGAAATCGTCGAAAACGTGACCCGGCGATACTTGGATCGGCGAAAACAAATTGGAATTTTTGGGAAATAATTGTAGAACCCCCCCAAAGATGTCCAGACCTCGGGGTTCACTATGGGTACCCCCGTTTTTGCCTGCAGAACAAAGTCGGGGTTTTTAAATAGCCGCGGCAGGTGTTTTTTTCCCGACTTTGAAGAAGTGATGCAGAAGAGCATTTAGCTTTTTTTTTTCGTTTTTAAAAGTGGTCCCATCAAATTTGGGGTACATGAAAATGGGTACTAGCATATTTTTAAGTCCCTAAAGTTATGTTTTAAAAATTCTGCAAAAATGCACTGGCTGCTACTTTGCGCAATGAAAAAAACATCTGCCACATACTTGGGGACCCCACTAGAATTAATTTCGTTAGTTTGGCATTTTTTTTTTTTTTATATTTTCACAACAAATTTTTTTTTTAGGGTGTCCCGATTTTTTTTCTTAAACAATTTTTTTTGAACATTTCCTTTTAAGGGGACATTCCCAAAAGTATAGGCTATTTTTTATAAGCCTACACCCCCAAACACCAATTCTGCACTTTTTTTCACTTGCTGTAGTGAATTGAAAAATTATCCCTGTTTTTTTTAAAAATGACCCTTGACCACATTAACGAATAAAAACGGGAATTTTCGGGAAATATGCCTGGGAGCCCCCTAAAGATGTCCAGACATGGGGGATCACTATGGGTACCCCTATTTTTGCTTGCAAAAGAAAGTCTGGTTTTTACATAGCTTTGGCAGGTGTGTTTTCCTGCCGCGGCTATTAGCATTACACCCCAAGTCGGTCAGCGCAAGCCGGTGATCTCGGGGGAGTCGGGGACCCCCAAAAAAGGGTCCCCCCCTCTCCCGAGCACCACAGGCTTACGCTGAAGCCTGGGGCTCATCCCCATACCCCTGGAGCGGTGGGTATGGGGATAATAGGGGGGCCAAATAATGTCACACTATTGTACTTTACAGTGGAACTACAAGTGCCAGCAGACATACGGCACCTGTAACTTCACTGTAAAATAAATAGTTAAAAAAAGACAGAACACACACACACCGTGTCCAGTATAAGTTTATTAAACACACCTACCCATTCACACATACTTACCTATACCAGATGTTCGGTCCCCTTGTCAAGTAGAAATCCTGGGTCTGGTTTGGCTTTTGGGGGGGGGACCTTATGTCATTTTTTTTGTAAATTTTTGCTACTTTTTTTTTTTACAGGTTCAACAAAAATGGGAATTTCCGGGAAATATTCTAGGGATCCCCCTAAAGATGTGTAGACATGGGGGATCACTATGGCTACCCCCATTTTTAAGTACTTAAGGAAGTCGGGGTTTCTAATAGCCGCGGCACGTGCATAAATGCGACTTTGAAGAAAGTGATGCAGAAGAGCATTTAGAATTTTTTGGGGGGAAAAATAACTATGCCCAGCAAATTTTTAGGTACTTGAAAATGGGGGTCAGCATATTTTAAAGTTGCTAAAGTGACCTGAAAAAATTGTGAAAAACTCACCTGCCGCAAGCAGCTGCAATGAAAAAAAAAAACCTGGGGCATACTATTTTTTAACTTTGTCCCCCAACATTTTTTTTTTTTGGCCCCCAAATTCAAAGTGCTTTTTTTGGGGTGTCCCGATTTTTTTTATCTTTTTGACACAGATTGTTTCAAGGGGTCATTGTGAAGGGTGCAGGCTATTTTTTTTTTAAGCCTGCACCCCTACATCTCAATTCTGCACTTTTTTTCGCCACCTATTCAGTGGTGAAAAGTTATCCCCGTTTTTTTTCAAAGACTTTTCGAACCTGCGAAAAGTCTTTGAAATTGAATACGGTGTAAAACCAAAACCTCCAAAAATGACGTCATCGGTGCGAAAACATCGCAAAAACTGAGTTTTCGCTCCATATTGAATACCCCTAATAGTTGTTCAAGGATGACTGTGCCTAACCTGTCCAGTGCTTAACTCCAGGGAGTTATGTTTCTATAATACGCGTATATTGTTTTGTGAAAAGGTATGTCAAATTATATATTTGCTGTCCGTAAGTCATGTGAAGGAAGGAATATAATTAATTTGTAATTTAAATGCTGAGAAGTGAGACCACACACATTTACTTTTTGATTTTTGTATTTAGTAGTTTTTATTGTATTATTTACAATGTTTTTTACAATGTAAATTTATTATGTACTTAAAAATCAATAAAAAATTATTGGATAAAAAAAAAAATAAGCATACACAAATATGTATAGGTTTTTGCTTATCTTCCTTGTTGACTATATTATTCTTTTGTGAACTTTTCGGTAGCATCCCCAATGGTTTATATAAAGATACTAAACACACAAGGGAGACTTGGGTTCTAAGGGCCTGTTTCAGACTTGGGAATAGAGAGAGATCTCTCTCAACTGATCATCTTGGTGAAACCATGCTGCACTGCAGGTGGGGCAGATTTAAAATGTGCAGAGAGATGTAAGGGGGTATCCACTAGACGATAAAGTTGAACGATAATGATAAAATCGTTTGATAATCGTTCGATAATCGTTCAAACATCGTTTGCAAATCGTGCAGTAATTGTTTCTAACGATGTACGATGCGCGCTCCCGCTGGTCGTTTGATCGTCTCCTCCATCGACTGAACATGCAGGTCAATTTCACTTGATTGCTTACAAATCGTTTACACATCATTTACACATCGTTCACGCTGAACGATCAAACGATGAACCACTATCTGCCCACTATAGCTGAAAGCTCTCAATCACAGATTAAAACAACATAGTTTATTGTTAGATCTTTTGCAAATCGTTTGCAAATCTTTTGCAAATTGTTCAGAGTGGAAAATCATATTTCAAGGGAAACTTCAAGGGAAAATCGTTAAGAGGTTGGACAGGGATAAAATCGTCTAGTGGATGCCCCCCATTAGATTTGGTAGGGAGGTGTCCAAACTGACATCTAAATTGTAGAGTAATAATAAAGCTGTGCAGTATTTGTGGGCTACATGTAAAAGCAGCCAGTATTTACCCTACATGCAAAAAACAAATTATGTATTTACACCCCTTGCAATGCAACATGGTTTGTCCAGGTACACAGTTCTCTCTTTCTCTTTCTCCCCCCCCCATAATCTTTTGACCAAAACATTGGTCAGCTTTAAGCCAGGGCCTTAGGGAGGGGTGTGTGGCCTGTGGCATTGCGCAATGCCCTGAAGGTGGCACAGCTTTTTAAATATTGTACTTTGAGGGTCTGAGTCATGGCATGTCAGACTACACTGTGGTTACCACATTTATTGTTAATATTAGAGATATGTGAAATTATTCTTTGTTCTGCACTCTGGGCCTGATTCAGAGTTGGGAATAGAGTAAGAAGTAGCAAGTAACTGTGCACCTGGACAAACAATGTTACACTGCAAGGGGTGCAAATACATAAAAAAAACAATTTGCATGCAGTGTTATACTGGCTGCTTTTGCATGTAGCCCACAAATGCTGGACAGCTTTATTTTTAAACTGCACTTTTCATTTCAGTTAGGACACACCACTCCCAAATCTTTATCACTCTGAACATTTTACATTTGCCCCACCTGCAATGTAGCATGGTTTTGACCATGATGCACAGTTACTTGCTCTTTCTTACTCTATTTCCAACTCTGAATCAGGGCCTCTAGTTACTGCCCAGAATGGAACAGAATAACAATCCCGTTTCTTTTTAAAAGACCATTTGCAGCTTAAAAAAACAGGATACCTGTGATCTTTAAAAATAGTGGGGCCTTTGGAGGAGAAATGTGTTTCCTGGAGGGATCACATCATCCGCTCCTCTTCTTCTGGGAGTTGAGCCCTTTTACATTAAGGCTGGTGTGCAATTAGCAGTGGTAAATTACCCCCTCTAATGGATCCCACGGAAGCTATCCAATTAGCCCAGAAGTACGGCCCGATGCCCACACTTATTGGAGATATATTTTCAGGACCTGATGTGTCCCAAAAAATAATCCCCGAAAAGTGCCATGTTTTCGCTGCTGTGATGGCGAAAACCAATAGATCCGTGAAATTCTCTTGAATCCTATGTTTTTTTTTTTCGGCTGAATACTCCTATTTGTTCGGGCGAACAAATAGTATACAGTGATAAAAAAAACAGTCGAAAAACTACGATTATTGGCAAAAAATACCCGTTTTTTTGCCACCGAAAATATATCTGGGCTAATTGGACACCGGTCTAAGAGAGAAAAGTTTAACCATAGTCACTATACTGGGCTTAATAATAAAATTACTTTGGCATCCTTGGCCAAGGAGTCGGTCTCCATGTGGAAAGTAGTAGGAAAAGGGAAAAAAGAGAACTGGGAGATAGAAAAACCAAACTAGCCCAGTATATCAAGCAGTACTATTTGCCACATAAAGAAAATATGGCAAGATAGGTACCATATGAGGTGGGCTGGGACCATCCCCACCCATAAACATGACATTACACAGTATAATCTGAGAATAAGAGTAAATCTTCCATAACGAAGTAAATAACACTGAAACAGTATATGTCAAAACTGAAGTAATAAAAGAGCTGTGAAGGTCACCATGAGCAACAAAACATATGAAACAGAACCAGACACAATCAAAAATCATACATATAATAGCTGTAGGGAAGTATTGTGGGAGAACTGTACGGGTCCCAGGTCACAAACTAGGAGAACTGGGAGTTGCAACTTGCTACTCACCAGAGCCACCGCTAGAGATAAATAGCTCTCTTCTAGACACTAGAAGAGCTTCAGGCAGACTAAGTCCACAGTAGCAAGGGCTTAAGCGCCACAGTCACGGGTAACAACTTCAGGCCGTGTTGCCGGACCAACAAGCATGCCACAACTCAGGGGGGCCATGGGGGCGGCATTGAATATAGCTAGGACCGGCCTCAAAGCCTCCCCAGGGTGATGGGGAGTCTTCCGAGTTACTGCAGGGTTCGGTGAGTCACAGGGAGTGCCAGGAATCGGACAGAAATATGGGGCTTTTGTGAAGCGCATCTCTCTTGTATGCCGCCAGTCCATGCCCTCATTCAGTTCTGACCAACTCTCCAACCACTCCTCACTACTGCTTTCCCACATACCAACTCAAATCTAAAGCACATATTTTTTAGAAATCTATGAGGAAAATGCCTGTAAATGTCAGATGGACGCAAAATTTCAGCAATTTAGCTTTTTAATTTGAAGAGGAAATAATTTAAAAGGCAAAATAAAAAAAAATGATTTGGGGGCATACATTGTGAGAGTCAAAATAATCAAGTTTATACAGGGGGAAGGGTTAGGGTTTAGGGTACTTACCTAGTTGGGTCAGGATTCTGATTGCCGGGATGATGCAGTCAGAATTGTGACCACCGGGTTCCCATCCCCCACCCTTACATTAAGCAAACAAGAAAGTCCAATGAAATGTATAAACAAAGAATAATGGCCCTCATTCAGAGCCGTTCGCTATTTGCGGTCGTTCGTTTAAAAACAAGGGGTGGCTATTCAAATGATCCGTACGCACATTGCAGTCTGTTCACACCTCTAAGTCTGAACGAACGAGCAAAACATACGCTCGTTTATTTGTTAAAAACGCCCCCTGGCCGCTCGCACCATACGTCATGTCCGCTATTTATTAGATTAATCGAGTACATCGACCAGCGTATGAACTGCTCGCTATTCTTGTGGTTGGTGTTTGCTACCACAAATTTGCGAGCAGTTCTGGCTATAAAATAACCCAGTGACGTGGACAATGACGCTGCTGTTTTAAATATACACACCCATAAAACGCCCGTTTTGACCTTTAAGCCCGCCTGCGTTCGGATCTCCACTCCCCATTTTCAAGCACCTTCCCCTGTTACCACCCACATACGCCTCATTCTGTCACTCAAAATAGCAGGCACTCGCAATATAGCGTACAAACGATTTTCGGCCGCACTGACTGGTTCGCGCATGCGTACTAAAAACCGTACGCATGCGCAGATGTGCAAACATCGCTCGGAACGAGCGTACTGCCGCTAACGAGCGGCTCTGAATGAGGGCCAATGTTCCATATTTGTAAAGTTTACAATGCAGAATACTGAAGGCAAACACATACCACTGTTAAATCAAATGTAATAAGTATAAACCATCAAACGCACAGTAATTAGATGATGAATGGTGAACAAAAGAGGGAGTATAAAAGGCTATTATGCAACACTTTATGCGTGGCTTAAAATATTCAACTTCTGATGAGGTCAAAATAGCCACCGGTAATATTTTTCCATCTCACAATATGTAATCAGAAAACAGAATATTGAAGGCTGGGCGTGGGAAGATCACCACATTAAATGACAGATTTACAAAAAGTGCTTGTGGTTTCAGAGCAAGAGCTTCAAATAATATTCAAAATACATAGTTACACTTTTGGGACCTCAATAGAACTCCTCTGCCCTCTATTCTGCTTGTATGCAGAAATGTCCTGTGTACATTCATACATTGATGGAACAAGTGATGTCTGAGGACCTCAAATGACTGCATTATCTGCTTCGAAGAGCAGCGGCAACTTCAGAGAGAAACATTTTCCTAGGTGTAGTTCAGCTTTATACCTATTTTTGTTGATCGAAAAAGTGAAATACCCTTCTGTGCATTCTTTAAACAAAACTGATACCACAGCAAATGCAAATGTTTGGTATGCCATTTTATTTAATTCAAGGAGATTTACTCCTTTTATTAAAGTGTTTTACACCTCATGGCACCCTTTGGCAGTTGCATTTGCTGGTATGTGAATTCCCTTTAGGCTTTTTGGCATACATAAATTAAATGGGATTTTTGTTTAATATGAAGTTCATTCATGCTAAATGAGAGGCTTACACAACCAGCTGTATTATTTTAACTTCATTTACCAGACCCAAAAATAATTAGTTTTTTTTTTTCCTGCTAAGTCCCCAACGTAGAAAAATCAGCGCAAATCCTGATATGATTAGATGACAAGTTTATTTAGTATCTTTTCACGAGTGCAAAACTATTTTGATGACTGTGGCAATAACGTATGCCTTCCTTACAGACACGTACAGTATGGCTTAGGAGAATGGCACATTCAACTAATACCGGTTTAGGATTTTGAGGAATGCATCACTGCTAGGTTTAAAATGCACAAGGTATTTATCAAGATGTTTTGCTTTTGCAATGATACAGTCAGGATGTATTAAGCTGGGTACAAATTAAACAATGTGTACCCAGTGCGACATCGCCGGCGATAGGACCTGGCATGCTGCAAGTGCATACACACTTGTCGATGCCAGGTCCGACTGGGGGGGGGATGGGATGTGTCATGCTGCATTCTGCAGCATCACATCGTTAGCAACATCTCCCATCGGCCCTGCAGTAGGGGCGACGGGCGATGTCGCTAACGACCTGCATATAATGGGTACACTCGCATATTGGCGCATATACTGGATACACACTAGACCATGTACCCAATATGTTGCCCCGATCCGCGGGATTGGATGACATATATCGTCTAGTGTGTACCCAGCATTAGACTTTTGATCAGAAGCTTTTTGCTAGATCATAGATTTGTTGGTGCAAAATGGTGGTTTGCGTAACATAATTGATAATTTTGGAATCTTTGGGCACAGTGTAAAAAATGTAGAGTTTTTTTAAGGAGTATTATTCTAGGCAGTAGGCACCTATTGTAGTTCCATGATGGGTTTGTGTCTCCACACATGAACAGCACATAAGCAGGAACAGGCTTTATATTTACTTTTATTGTGCTAAGCACCTGCTTCTTTACTCTGCTCCACCTCTGTTTTACAGATGTGTCCTCATACATCTAGCCTCAATACGCCACACAGCGCCACTTGCCTGGTGTGAAGTGTGAAATCTTATGCATTAGACTGTTCTTACATAGCGGAGATACTTAAAATTATGCAGAAACTGTAGTTTCAGCATAATTTTATGAAAAACCACGAACCTATAAATGCATTTTAAAAATAAACTAAAAAGATTTTGTTCTTACCTTTGAACAGAAATGCTCAAGGAATTATCTGCGTCTAGCTGTGCATTTTTCTCTCCATTTTATTATGTGGGAGCTGGATGGGAGCGGCTGCGCTCCTGCTGCAGGTCCTTTTGGATTCTTGTCTTGATTTTGTGGGAGGCAGAGCTGGGGACAGGAGTAGGAGGTGGGAAGCCGGGGACAAGAGTAGGTGGCGGGGGAGCTGGGAAAAGGAGTAGGTGGCGGGGGAGCTGGGAAAAGGAGTAGGTGGCAGGGGGAGCCTGGAAAAGGAGTAGGAGGCGGGGAGCCTGGAAAAGGAGTAGGTGGCGGGGAGCCGGGAAAAGGAGTAGGTGGCGGGGAGTAGGTGGCGGGGGAGCCTGGAAAAGGAGTAGGTGGCGGGGGAGCCTGGAAAAGGAGTAGGTGGCGGGGGAGCCTGGAAAAGGAGTAGGTGGCGGGGGAGCCTGGAAAAGGAGTAGGTGGCGGGGGAGCCGGGAAAAGGAGTAGGTGGCGGGGGAGCCGGGAAAAGGAGTAGGTGGCGGGGGAGCTGGGAAAAGGAGTAGGGGGTGGGGAGCTGGGAAAAGGAGTAGGTGGCGGGGAGCTGGGACAAGGAGTAGGTGGCGGGGAGCCGGGAAAAGGAGTAGGAGGTGGGGAAACAGGAATAGTAGGTGAGGAGCCAGTGACGGGAGGATTCGGGGAGGGGAGCTAGGGGTAGGCAGGGGCAGGAGAAGGGGATGGGTGCCACCCGGTATTAGAGGGGAAGGGCAGCCACTTACAGCAGATAGTAGAGGTGAGCTGGGGACAAGACGAGTAGGCAGGGATAGCAAAAGGGGCTGGCTGCCACCCGGTATTATAGGGGGTGGGCAGCCACATACAGGTGTAGGTGGAGGGGAGCTGGGACTAGAGGAGTAGGCAGGGCCAGCAGAAGGGGCAGGGTGCCACCAGATATTAGAGGGGGGTGGGGAGCCACATACAGGAGGAGGTGGAGGGGAGCTGGGGAAAGAGGAGTAGACATGGACAGCAGAAGGGGCTGGGTGACACTGGGTATTAGGGGTGCAGGGGAGGTGGGGATTAGAGGCAGGAAGCCAGGGACAGCTGGGGCCAGGTGCGCTGCAATACACTCATCCTCATTCACCGCCAGCACTAGGCTGGCAGGGGAGACGAGAAACTGGGGGCTTCTGGCCGGACATAGAGAGGGAGTAGGGCCTGTACTTCTGACAATTGACAGCACACGCAGCCCATGCAGATAACAACGGCCGGCCCAAGGTGTTAAAATGGGACCCGCCAGTGGTGCATCCGTCACTCCCACGGCCCAGCCCATCTGGCTTCTGCTACTGACTGTGAGGTTAGCTGGGTCTCCGGCTCCACCTCAAAATCGCAGGAGGGGCGGCAGCGAATTACATTTCCTCCAGCTTTTGAAGGTGAAGACATGGTAGATTCCTATTGGCTGCAGTGCACAGCATCTCAGCCTACTCAGGAACCAGGGATTGGCCGCAGCAGAGCGCTTCCCCGGGGCCCACCAATTCTGCAAAAGTGAGGCCCCGGTCCCCAATAGCGTGTATTTGCGATCACTGGAAATATTTTCTTAACTTTTTTTCTTTTAAATATTTCTCCTATACCTGACAAGAAAATTGTATTTAGTGTTTTTCACTTATTTGCAAATGTGTTTATTTTACAAGAAACATGTACAATTTTTCTCTAAAATAAGTTAGTAAAATTAATACAAGAAGGGGTGGTGTAAAGATGAGACCCAATCCTAAACACTTATGTCTACCTCCTAACATAATGATATCCCATCCTGGGACTTCTTTCTCGTGCCAAAGCCGTGGTGGCACTTTCCCAGTTGGTGTGTCATTTTAGGGGCGTGACCACATGTCAAGCAATATGTACGTGAATGTGCAGGAACCCGGGTTACTGTGCAGTGTGAAAGAGCAGGGTTGAACTAAGCCGGGTCAAGTGACCCGACATTTCAACCCTGGTCACGAGAAGGGTTGAAAGCGTGTTCAATCCTGCACGTGATGCAGTGTAAACGGGTTACAAAGTCGATGCGACCCAGGTCCTGTTCTCTGCATAGGAAAAGCGAGCGATGGAAGATGAGATCAGCCGGGTCACACCCGGAATGAGCGCGTGAACATAATCCTGAGTGTGACCCGACAGTCAAATGGAAAAGAGGCATAAGATCATATTCTATTAGCCACGAGTTTTGTACTGTGATATTTTAGCAAATATAACCAGAACCCCTTGAGCAAATTTAATTACAAATGGCATCTTACACATATTTTAGATTAACTATTTTTGGGTGCGAGTTGTGTATACAGAATTTTGCAGTCGAAAATACTTAACAGATGAACACAGATTTGTGGGTGTTAACTAAGAAGCAATAACAAACCTATGACTGTGTAATTGATGCTAACATCCACCTGTATTGTTAATTAAATCCTACAGATTTAGTGCAACAAACAGTTTAGTACAGTAATTCTTGTGCTGTAACTAATTTTTGGTATTTTTTTTATGAAATGTATATTTATCTTGTATTAATGAGGTGTTGGTAATGTGCAGTATTTTGTTTATTATTCTATATGACTTAATAAGTGAGCATGTAGGATGTCTTACCTCTAATATGCAAGATTAGTTTGTAAGGGCAATGAAACATTGTGAGAGTCAAATTATTGTAGGGTTTACAATAAGAGCATACCATTTTTACTATAGAATACTAGTTTGAAAAGATGCTGTTTCTGACTATTGACTTAATAAACTCAATTGATTAACTGTGAACTTAAAATATAGAACTTTAAATGGAGAAATGGACAGGCTTGCTCCAAATGTTTCTTTAATACCGACAAACCTCCACAGCTGTTAAGGCGGGTATCCACTACCCGACAGTGAAAAGACTGAACGATAACTATATCGTTACCGTTCAGTCATTCACTACACTGCAGGGTGCCCTCACTGAACGATATGTCGTTCAGTGCAGGCACAATCAATCATCTGCAAACATCCTGAACCTGACAATATTGTCAGGTTGACCAGCATGTTTCAACGATGATAGATGCCTAAAAAGACCTAATTTTCAAATGATGTTCAAACGATTATCGAACGTTTTTATCTATATTGTTCAACTTAATCGTCTAGTGGATACACCTCCAATCAGGGCTGTCTTAACAGTGTGGGCCGTGGGCAAAGCAATGCACTGGGGCCCCTACCCAGCCATGCACGGGACAGAAAAATGTAAATTGTCAATTAAATTAAACCTTTAGATTTAGTAGTCCTTTCAACAAAATCAATCAGACATTTGATTAAAAAAATAGAAAGGTTTGGCTGACCCTGGCGCTCACCATGTATACTGTGTATGGATAATTGATAGGCTGCAGCTGCCCAAAAAAGAAAAGTTATGCAATCTTTCCAAAATTACTTATATATAAAACATAGGCGCTGGAGTGCTGGTGGTTGCTCCTGGTAACCAGAGGAGTGGAGTTGGAACTGAGAAGCCGTCCCTTGCAGTCAAATTAAGTACCTGCAACTTATTTGTCCCCACAAGTAAAAGGCTGCTGTGTATGAGCAGTTGTGTCTCTCACACTGCCCCGGGGCTTACTGCTCAGCCGCAGCACTGCCCTTACCTTTGCGGTTCGAGTGGGTGTGTGCACCGAGTCGGGACAGAGGTAGTGGCAGAGGAGTCTCCTCTGAGGAGACGGAGACCGGGATGGGTCCTCCGGATCCAGGAGTCTACGCGGCAGAGGCTGGGCGGCCGCGGGTCATTCATTGTATCGTCAGATCTTTCCTGCTGCAGGAAAGATCTGTCGGTATCATCCACGATCTGGTGGCATATCGTTCAGTGTGTATTATATGTAGTTCAGATCTGCATGATGCTGCATGCGCGGATCAGGGATATCTGAGATGGATGCATCAAGACACACCAGTGAGATCCGTGCAGCAGGCACCTGTGATAAAAGACACAGATGAGGGACAGATTAGTGAGATCCGTCCATGCATCTGTTAAAAAATATGTAATCAAAGTAAAAAAAAAAAAAATGTCTTGCCCCCTTCCCCAAAGCACAACCAGCCCTGGGCTTTTCACAGCCGGTCCTGGTTGTGCTAAAATCAAGGTACAAATGACGCAGGGGTCCCCACAGCCGAGCTGGTCCTGGTTCTGGAAATACAGGGGACAAAAAGCGTAGGGATCTCCTGTATTATCCATAACCAGCACCGGACCCTTTCTAGCTGGGGAGTAATCCAACAGCCAGGGGAACCCTTTCACTGGGTCCCCCGGCCAAAGCATTACCCCTGACCGCTAGTCAACCCAGGCCGGGAATCCCTTGGGAGTTGGGGACTCCCCCCCCAATAAAGGAGTCCCCCTCTCCAGGGCACACCAGGCCTAGGTTGATAGCCCGGGCTATCCCCGGCTCCACTGGAGTGGTGGGTGCCGGGTTGATTATGTAAAAATGTGGAGCATTTGAAAGAATTTAAACATTGTCTTTTGCAGTAGAACTACAGGTCCCAGCAAGTCTCCCCCGTATGATGGTACTTGGAGAACCAGAAGTACCAGCATGTAAGGCATTATGGATCTGCTGGTACCTGTAGTTCACCTGCAGAAAAAATATTTAAAAAATGACAAGACACACCATGAAAGTAAAAGTTTATTCAAACATACATGCACACTTACTATCTCACATAATCGCCTATGTATCCCTGAAGCCAATCACGTCCCCTTCTGAAAATAGATAATCCATGAGTACCTGTAAAAAAAAATAAAAAAAAAAATTCCATACTCCCCTCATCTCCTATGCATGGATCAGTGAGTGCAGCAGAGTGCAGACAGACTGTTGGAGGCTGGGGGGCGGAGCCAAATACCGGCCAGCTGGAGCTTTAGAGTTGAGTGACAAGCAGACTGCAGGAGGCGGGGCTAAACAGTGGCCAATCGGAGCCTGCAGACAGAGTGAGTGACAGACTGTGGGAAGCAGGGGGCGGAGTCACACGCAAGCCAGCCGGAGCCTGGAGAAAGTGACAGACTATCTGGTGGGGGCGGAGCCAAACGCCGCGCTCATGGACAGAGGTGAGTACTCGTCACGGGGGGGAGGAGCAGAGCGGAGGACTACAGTGCGCCGGCGGCTAGCTTTTTAAAATAGCACTAATTTACTAACTGGCCGCACTTGCAGGGGAGTGGGTTGGCGGGCCCCTAGAAGCTTCGGGCCCTTGGGCATCTGCCCAACAAGCCCAATGGAAGAGACGGCCCTGCCTCCAATCAGTTTACTAATTGACAGAGTATTTTAACACCATACGATTTCAACTTTGTGCAAATTGTTTGCCACTATTTTTGTGAAGGGTAATCCTCTCTGTTTTAGCATATTAATTTACTTGGGGCATCTTTATTACTGTCTTCTTTCAATCATCAGTAACAATCTTGCTATATGACAGAGGTTCTCAGCCTGAAGCCAAATGGAGGGGCGTGGCCTCACGGATAGGGGGCATGGCCTCGCGGCCCGAACCCCCGTTTTAGTCACGTAATGCTACAGTGCAGCACCTCGGCGGTTGACACTCGGGTACGGCCCGCACCCCCCTTGTGATGCTTCTGACCGTCGGCTTCCTGTTCCAAATAAAAGAGCTGTATAACTTATTTGTGTTGACTGCAGTGCTTTAATGTGTTTTAAGTGTTTGAAAAAGCAGAAAGTTTATTGAGTGCAGAAACTGATATAAATAGATGAAGCGTACCTGAGCTGTTCTGTCAGGAACTCTGTGTTCATATGCAGAGAATATTATGTAAAGTTAACACAATTCTAAAGAAGAAAATGTTGATAAGGGATGCCGTTTTATGTTTTAATTTCCCACATTGCAAATGGGAGTTCCACAATTTATCATTAGGTGATGTTACTATTAGTATACAGTGGTTGACCACATGTGTTCACATACAATAACAATCAGTGTCTGAAGCTGAATATTGAAGGTAAACATCAGTATAACTAACTTGTAACTTTAGTTATAAAACATGAATAAGTTTCCTTCCGCTTTGTAAGATGTGTAATTTTAGATACCATAAGTTGTGAGAGTTTTGGACCTCTATCCAATACCTCAATGTCCATTGATGGCCATTAAATAAAATAGCTTATCTTATAAATGGTAACTAACTTTACACATTTTCTCTGTAACTAACGTTTCGGTCTTCTGTCACTATTGTTACATGTGTATTTAAGTCAATATCATAGCTTACATAAATGTTATCTCCTACTTTGTCCTCTTTTATAACCTACGAGGGAAGCACATTGAGTGTGAAGATACAACGGGCTCTAGAAAACTGGAGTTAATTCTTTTTTTTATATTATGAAATTCTGAAATATTAAATATTCATAAGGTGAAAGCATTGGTAGGATGATGATCATTTGAGAGCAAGGGAAGGGGAGTCCTTTGGACCTTTTTTTCTGTGGTTTAATATGTTTTGGTTTACACAACAGCAATGCTCTCCAGCCAATTGCAGAAAATACCCATTCATATAACATAAGCAGGCAAGCTTCAGAACTGAGGGCTCAAAAACAACATATTAAAGAGGATACAGTAATTTTATTGACTGACTGAAAATTATGCTCTTCAGTATCAAAACTAAGTAATGGCAGTTCATTGGGCTCGTCCTGATGATGCAACAGTAACAAAATATATATATATATATATATATATATATATATATATATATATATATATATACACTGTTGCATAATTCCAAGAAGAAAGAAACATAAGTATCAGTAATGACAACTTTCTTGCTGTACATCACATTACTTGAAATGAAAAGGTGGTCTGGGTATATTATGTTTCTCCTGAGAAAGATGCCATTGACGACATAAGCACGGATTTAGTGCTATTTACTTTGGCACTGCCACGTTAATTTTGTTGCAAACATTATTTCTCTGATTTGCCATGTAATTTGAGTTTTTTAAATGTTTGTTTTACTGCACAGAATATAATATAAAGTATTAGGCATTAACATACAGATGTATCCACATACATCTTACTTCCTTGTGCATTAAACAGGCCTTCTAGTCTATTTAAATAAAATGAGTGAGCGTTGTGCGTCTCCATAGCACAGAGCATCTTTTCATGCAACTTTTTACATTCAAATGCATATTATTCGCAAAATGATGCGAATAAAACTATATTCGGCCTGCCTATATTCTTTTGTGTGGCTGCATTTGCATGCGAAATGCTACATTACAGTGTCACATCCGCTGACACTGTATTGTAGTACTTCGCATGCAGATACACCCGCATTCACGTGGTGCTCACACGTTCTATTTAACGAGACTTGTAACGCACGGAGATAAGATGTATGTGGACACATCTTTAACTGGAAATTTACAAACATAATCTATGTCGGGCAGCACAGACGGTGTAATGGTAGCATTACTGCCTCACAACACTGAGGTCGTGGGTTCAATTCCCACCACGGCCCTAACTGTGTGGAGTTTGTATATTCTCCCTGTGCTTGCGTGGCTTTCCTCTGGGTACTCCGGTTTCCTCCCACACTCCAAAAATATACTGGTAGGTTAATTGGCTCCCAACAAAAATTAACCCTAGTGTGTATGTGTATATGATAGGAAATATAGATTGTAAGCTCCACTGGGGCAGGGACTGATGTGAATGGACAAATATTCTCTGTAAAGCGCTGCGGAATATGTGTGCGCTATATAAATAACTGGTAATAATAATAATAATGTAGGACTATTGCTATTATAAAAAGTTGCCATTTACCTCATACAACAAATTTTATCAAAAAATAAATTTTAATACTGAGGTTTTTTTAATCATTCATGGCCTTGTAGTAAAGACTTTTAAAAAATGTGAGAAACATTCTTCTAATTTACCAAGTCGAATTGAGTTTATCATTACACCGGGCACACACTAGACGATATGTTCCCTGATCCGGTGGATCAGGCCAGCATATTGTCCACATTGGATAGTGTGTACCCACTATGTCGCTGACTATGCACGCTCCCGTGCGGCATCGCCCTTTGGACCTGCATGCAGGTCTGATAGGTGATATCATTAGCGGGCGCCATGCTGCAGGATGCAGGATCATACTGACTAAAAATAATTTTATTTGATACTGGACCACCAACCTGAGGCAGCCCTGCAAGTGCCCTGAGGCACCCAGTTTGGGAACCACTGTACTATGCAGAGAACATTTTGTCCTGTATTATATTATCTCTGTGTAATGTTAGTTACATGTGAGTAACATTAGTTACAAGAACATCTTTTTTATAAATATTTAACACCATTGAAACTCATGGTATTTCATTTAAATAAATATACCAAAATTATCATATTTAGTGCGGTGCTAAAGAAAAAACATAAAGGCCATTTACATCAACTATATAGAGAAGCAGAAAAAAATTGTAACAAAGGCTATTACTTTTTTTTTTTTTAAATATCTTTTAATTATATACAGAATTCAGTAAATTACATACATACAAAAAATGTTACAACAAATTTATAGCTTTCATCATAAAAAACATACACATGCAATAAAGTACATACATTTTGTGGAATATTGAGTATCTGAATTTTGTCTTTTTTACTTTTTATGGGGAGAGGGAAAGATTCTAAAACCTACCCCCCAAAAAAGACTCAGGGTTAATAAACTAGATATACAATAAAACAAAAATAAAATACAATAAAATAATAAAGAAAATAAAGGTAAATAAACAAAATGTAATGAAAATAAAATAAAAATAGAAATAGAATGAATCATCTTACAATTATCAAAGCATATAATGATTTTGTATTCTGTTAACTATTCCTCAGTGAGAGTAAATCCTACAATGTGATATTATTATGTACCGATTTTAGCTGTCAAGATATTAGTCTCATCAAAGACCAAGTGGTATTGTCAAAAACTTTCATAATACTATCGGATCTTGTAGTAGGTAGGAAGTCTAAATATATTTCCCATTTCAAGATAAAGGTCTTGACTCCCCTTTCAATATCAAAAAGAGCAGCGCGTCTATCAAAATATACTACATTCAAAAAGTCAAATTTCAACATTTCTAAAGATGGCACTCCTTTTGATAGCCAATATTTTAAGATCAGTTTTTTTGCTAGGGTTATAATAGTCATTAATAATGGCAACAATTTATTTTGAATTAAATTTGGAGCCCAAGTGGAAAAATCTGCTAATATAAATGCTTCCCAAGAAAAATGAAGATTGCTCTTTGTAATCTGTTGGACAAAATTATGAATTTTATACCAAAATTTCTTGATCTTAGAGCATTGCTATTTATTGTGAATACAGTTACTAGAAGATGAGGAGCATTTTGGACAACAAGCAAACTTAGGGTCTGAGTTGGTAATTCTGCTCCATTGCGCTTGGGAAAGATGGGCTCTGTTAAGAAATGTGATATGAATTTCTTGGAGTTTAGCTGATTTTAGCCACTTTAGGATCGATGGGAGTTGTTTTATGGTTCTGTTGCAAAATAAAATCCTGTGACCAAGCAGACCATACTTTATACCATAACTTATTGATCTCTTGCATCAACAAATCATTATACAAATAGCATAGTTTAAAGTTGTGGGTGGAGGCTAGTATAAATATTGAGTAAATAGGGGTTAGTGACTCATGATGTAAGAGCAAGTCATTGTGCTACGAGGTTAGCAATTTCTGAGTAAGGTCTGACACAATTGTGCATGAGGCTACGATTGAACTCGATGTTTTTGCGTATGTGAGTAAGGGGAAGTGGACGTCCTTATGTTGGGCTGCGACAGCATTGCAATTGCAAATATTAGCATATTTTCGCAGTGGGTCTGTATGCTTGCGATCCGTAATGAATCAGGCCCAGTGTGTACTCTGCTTAAGGCATCTGCCTAAGGCTTTCCAACTTGCTCATTTGGCGGAGTGGATGTGTAATATGGAGGGGGTGAGTCTGCAGGCCCTTGTGGTTGCATAGCTCGATCATGAATTTACTCCTTTACAGGCTATAAGTGGTGGGGAGTTTGGCCGTAGACTTTCTATCCTGGCGCAGGTTGGTAATATTCGGAAATTGCTTAATTAAATTTTGACAGTGGAAGGTATTGACCCAGATACTTCTCTGTGGGGTTCCCCGGTGTCACGGCCAGGGTATTTCAGAATGGCGATAGGCGGGTGTTACCTGTGAGGTCGTTGTGGCGCGGGCTGTCTGGTGGCGGAGTTGGTGTCTGGCGGGGGGTTTTGGCTGCGCGCGTTGTTGTGCAGGCCTGTTGTCACTCTGCGCTGCTAAGGCCTGGCGGCATCTCCGTTCCGTTTGGCATGGGCGCCGCCATTTTGCCTTCTGGCCATGTGATGCGGCTGGCCAATCCTGGTGAGTCACAAGTTCCCTCCGGCCAGTAACAGCACGGCATGGGGTATTTAGGAAGGTTCAGTGCCTTCCTTCTTTGCCAGTGCAACGTGTATCTCAGCCTAGCTGAGAGGGAGTTCTCTGTGCTTTCCTGTTCCTGTGAAATTCGCTGTCTGCCAGTCTGCCTGTCAGCTCCTAGCTTCCGCTGGACTACCCCACTTCCTCCACCACCCTTGCCCATACCTGAGTGCCTGAGCCTGCTGACATCCTGCTCATTTGCCTTAGTTCACTACCTGCATACCTGGCTTCTAATTTTCCTGCATCACTACCTGCATACCTGGCTTATTATTTTCCTGCATCACTACCTGCATACCTGGTTGATTATTCCAGTCTCACTACCTGCACACAGTTCTAATTGTTTCTACTTGGACATTAACCCATTACTCCCACCACAGAACTCTAGTGCACGTTTATATATACCTGGACTTTTTATATACTGCCATATTTTATGTCTACTCAAGCACCTATTAAAAAACCTAGTTTTATATTCAAACCCGCTTCTGTGATCGCTCCTGCTACCACCCCGGGTCCACAAACAACCCAGAACATAACACCTGGGGCTGTTGGAACTTGCATCCGTACATCCTAGAGTTGTCTGTGGCGGGGAAGAGGAGGCTGGGAGGGGAGTGGTCTCTATTGGTCCATTATACAGTATACTGGAGGGCTCCTTAAATCATTTGCACAACTCTGGTCTGAGGGCCTGATTCACTACTGTACGCAACTGCGAATACATAATCAATCTGCCAGTTGTTTTGCACTGCGCATGCGCGAACCGGCTGCTGCGATGGGGACTGTGATCGCAGCAGCTACGCAGACCTATTACAGAGTGATTGACAGGAAGTACCGTTTGTGGGTGGTAATGGGGGGGTGGTCGGCCGATTGCAGGCATGCCAGTGCGTCTGCATAAATTATCCACTGCGATCCCATACCATAGCGTGCGTGGTTGTTAGCAATTCCTGAGTAAGGTCACCGCTTGTGCAAGTGTACAAGAGGCTGCGATGGTACTCGATTGTACTGAGTGTTTCGTGTGCCATGTAAAGTGGGCGTCCTTATGTAGTGCTGAGTTTGCATTTGCGATCGCAATAGATTAGCATACTGTCGCAGTTGAACTGCGTGCGTACGCAATATTGTGATCCATAATGACTCAGCCCCTGAATCTAATACTTGCAACCAGTATTTTTTACTGTCTGCAACTTTTACACTACTTGCAACTTTTGTCAAGCCCTTACCACTCTGCTTCCTGATGGGTCCTCCTGTATTACATCACCCCTTCCCCTTCAAAAAAAAAAAGAAATCCTTCCTGGAATTAGAGGAAATTAATATCTATTTTTTATTCCTTCATTTTAAGTGCCCACCATGCAGATGCATTACCTCAATGCAAGCAGTGCTGAAAGCAGATATGGGCTGTCTGGAAGATGAGGAGTAGGGAGACGCTTTTGGTAGTCTTTGGATGTCTGTAACCTTTTGTACAGTATGAAAATGTTTAAATAAAACAACATGTAAAAAGAAAAGACCACAATGGTATGCTGAAGATCATCTCTGAATGCACAGCACACTGACCCTTGAAATGGATTAACTACAGCAACAGAACACAGCACCATATTCCACTCCTGTCATCTTAAGATGGCCATCCACTATACAATTTTCTTACAGATATCTGTCCAATCTGGCTGGTTGGAAAACTTGGTAATGTATGGGAGCAAATGACAGTCGATCATATGGTTTTAAAAAAAAAAGGACAAAAAAATTGTTAAATTTGGTTTAATTTGTGTGTTTTAACCAATTTCTCCAAACAACCATTTTTGGCTATTTTCCAGTGTTTGTAAGCAAATGGACGACTGTCATTTGCTCCCATACATTACCAGGTTTTCATTCCAACCAGCCAGATTGGACCGATATCTGACAGACAATTGTATAGTGCAGGGCTTGACAAATTTTTCTAAAACCTAGGAGCCAGGATGAAAGTGTAGCACCACTAACTGGGTACCCTAGGTAAAACACCCTCCCACAGCCACGTTATTGAGCAGCTAACCCGCCTCTCCAGGCAACCAACCCCCAGAAAGACCACCCCTCCACAGCCAAAAAACCCCGGTCAAGCAAAGCCAGTAGTAGTCCCCCCCCATTGTAGTGCCCCCAGTAGTAGTCCCGCCCTTGCAGTGCCCCCAGTAGTAGTAACCCCCCCTTGCAGTGCCCCCAGTAGTAACCCCCCCTTGTAGTGCCCCCAGTAGTAGTCCCCCTTGTAGTGCCCAGTAGTGCTCTCCCCCTTGTAGTGCCCCCAGTAGTGCTACACGTAATAATAAAAAAAACACTTACCTGAATCCCCGCTGCCGCCATCCGCTCCTCTGTTCGTCCTCCCGGGACGCTCTGCATTATGGGAGAGTCGTCATGACGTCTCTCCCATTACCCACTGCAGGAGCCGGAAGATGGAGCGGCTCCTGCAGTGGGCGCAGCGGCAGTCAGTGAGAGTCTAACAGACTCTCATTGGCTGCCACTCAAAACAAATACATAGCTGCCGGCGCCGGCGGCTGTGTGTTTGTCAGTCACTGTGTAGCGCTGACCGAACTCCGTCCGGTCAGCGCTACACGCGCGGTGCAGTCTGTGTCACCGAGACACAAGGCCTCATTCGTTAACTCGGTCGTTAGTTGCAAGCGGTCGCACTGAATCAGGGCGGCCGCTTGCATCCTGATCGACCGCCTCCTTGTCAATCGCTAAGCTGTGGGTTAACACCTACAGCTCTAGCGACCGACATGGGTGATGGTCGCGATGGTCAATACCATTGCGACCATCGGGGCTTACGACCAGACCCTAAGGTTGGGTCTGGGCACTTGTAAGCCCCAGGGAGCTTCCTTCTCTGATCGAGCAGGAAGCTCCCCACTGACATCAGCAATGATGTCAGTGGGGCCGCCCCCAAACGGCAAGCGTTCCGGTGGGAACGCCTCCATTTGGGCAGGTACGCCCCCTGCCCGCCTCCCTCACTCACCAACGACAGCTCGCCCGTCTGCTGTGAGACCCCTAGCCAGGTCTCGCGCATGCGCTCGATTGAAGCCGGCTCAGTCGTGCGCATGCCCAGTGGATCAACATCGAGTCGGTTGCGAGCGCTCGGCGCTTGCGACCGACTCTGAATGATCCCCACAGACTGCCAGCGACCCGGGGGGCACATGGCACCCTGCCCCACGGCCCAGCCCGCCACTGACTACAAGGCCCGAGGGTTGCTGAAAATCTGGTCACCATGGCGACCTGGCCCCCGGGTTTTGTCGAGCCCTGGTATAGTGGATGGCCGGCTTAAGACCAGAAAACTGAGGCTACAGTAGGCTCATGCTCTTCAAAACTAGACAGTTTAGTGCTGGGCATACACTATACAATTATTTGTGGTTCTTTAGCTAGGGTGGTTAAAGCGGCCTAAAGAACCATTGGCCAAGCCCTACCTAGATTAGAAGATATTTACACTAAAAGGTGTGTTTCAAAAGCAAATAAGATTGTCGCTGATTTTAGCCACCTATGTAATTCTCTGTTCTCTTTATTGCCTTCTGGTAAGTGTTTTAGATGTATTAGGTGTCAAACTAGTAGAATTCGAAACAGTATTTTCCCTGCCGCAATTATTAGTTATTAATTTTTCGGACTGTGAGTGTCTTGGATGTGACAATACATTTTGATTGATTTGTCAGACATCTGTCCAATCTGGCTAGATGGGATGAAACTCTGGTAGTGTATGGGAGCAAATGACAATCGGCCTTTTGCTCACAAATCCTGGAAAAAAAGCAAAAGCGGTTGTTCAGACAAATTGGTTAAATCATACAAATTTAACCAATTTGAGCAATCATCTTTGTCCGTTTTCCAGGGTTTGGGACCATGGTTGAATGTCATTAGCTCCCACACTGCACATTACCAGGTTTTCATTCAACCAGCCAGATTGGACAGATGTCTGACAGATAAATGTATAGTGTATGCCCAGCATTGGATTGGAGAAACATGATCTGGTCTGACGAATCTCTCTTATGCGACATGCAGATGTTAGGGCCAGAATTTGGACTCGACAAAACCTGGTTATGTGATCTTTTTAGGCTGGTGGTGATGGTGTAGTATTGTGGGAAATGTGTTCTTAGAAGCATGCATTGAGCCACTTGAGCATTGTTCAAATGCCAAGCCTACCTGAATATTGTTGCTAACGATGTGAATCCATTTATGACCAGACTCTTCTCTAATGGCTATTTCCAGCAGTATAATGCTTCCTTTCACAAAGCATATTTACTGTTAAGCTGGTTTCAATGAACATAATAATGAGTACAGTAGACTCCCTAGCCACCAGATCTCAACCCAATAAATTAACTTTGGGATGTGGTGGAATAGGAGTTTTACAGCAATATTGTACAACCTAGAAACAAAAGTTTATATAATTTATCTATGGTCCGGTAAGACAGAAAACCATACCAGGCACAATAGAGGTTACAAACCATTTCATACCATTTTAAGCAAAGAAAAAATGTAACTATATTCAGTTCACTCTTAGATAGTCTTTAAGTATCAGATGGTCACAAGTTAAACAAATAATCCTTTCATATTGTTAGACATCAATGTTTGCAATTAAGCAGTTATCATCGCCAGGTACCTGAAGTGACTGAATATTATTATATCATAAAGTAGATATTATCCTCGAATTAGATTATAGATATCAGCAAGTCAGACTGCAATAGCTCTGAGTTTCATCTCTTATTGAAAGACTATCAAAGAGTCATTTAGTACAGATCCATTATTTATTTTGGAATTCTTGTTTCGAAAGTAAAACACAGAATTTTGAAATCTGCTACTTGATGATTATCCATATTTACATGATTAATATTATTCAATATTAACATTTATATATTTTATTAGTGCTTGAAATCAGTTTGGTGATTTGGAATGATGTCCGGCTGCCATCTACAGCAACTGGGGCAGCACAGTTAATGTAATGGTTAGCATTACTGCCTCAGAGCACTGAGGTCGTGGGTTCCTACCATGACCCTAACTGTATGGAGTTTATATATTCTGCTCGTGCTTGTGTGGGTTCCTCCGGGTACTCTGGTATCCTCCCACAATCCAAAAATATACTGGTAATTTAATTGACTCCCAACAAAAAATGTAAAAGTTATCCCGGATGTACATGTGGTTGGGAATTTAAGTTATAAACCCGACTGGGACAGGTCAAATATTATGTGTAAAGTGCTGCGGAATATGTGTGCACTATACTGTATAAATAACTGTAAATAAATAATAAATGTAATCATGTCAACATGGACCAGATTCTCTCTGTGATATTTCCAGCACCTTATTGAATCTGGGATGTAGTCAATTAGTCAACAATAACTATGATGACAGTCATAGGGGGCAATCCAATTAGGTGCAAGTTACAGTAGCTTGTGCGAGTAGGTCTCACTGTGAATTCACACTGCGAATTGCAGTTGCAATCCAATTACAAACTCGCATTTTTTTTTTCAAAGGAAAATTGCGTTTGTGTACACCCCCCCTCAGGGTGTGAAAGGTAGGGAAAATCTTTATTTAAGGTATAAATGTCAGGATACAGTGCGGAACCCTTTGATTTTTCTTTTCTTTTTTTTTTTCATTTAAAAACAAAAAAATGTATGCACAAATCAGCCATGTGACACAGTTCAAAAACATTACTTACCTTATGCCATCTAACAGCCTTCTGTATGATTCTGCTAATGATGTTGTCACTTCTTTGGGGCCCAGGATGATTTCCCCACTTTTTCCTGACCTATTCCCAAGTTGCATGTTATGGAAAATTTGCACACCCTCTCTGCGAGTACCGCGATTAGGCATTTCTAATTGGATCTCTCATTTCTTGGGAGTACACATTGGTGCGATGTTTGCGAATTTCATAAAACAAACTTGCACCTATTTGGGTTGCCCCCATAATATTGGCACCACAATGCCAACAGTTATGATGTCGATGTGAAATACTGACATTCTCAGAATGTTGACATTAGGGTTAGGCACTAGAAGGAGATTAGAGTTAGGTTACCGCTGGGCCACCAGTGATGACATGTCGATATTCTAACATATTGACATTTCATCAGCATAGAACATGGTCGATGTCGACATGATGTATGTTGACATATCATACAACAACCATTGAAACCATGCCACAAGAATTTAGGCTGTTCTGGTGACAAAGGGGGAGTCCTACTCAGTACTAGAAAGGTGTACATACAGTCAATGTGGCTAATGGGACTATTTTCTGCTGTGAGCCAGTAAAATGTGTAGGACCTTAGAAGCACCATCATCCATGTTCGAGAACATTTTCAGCTGAAGCTTGGAGGGTATACATTACTACCAGAGTGGGCTCTACTTTGTATGTAATCAGAAAATGCCTTACAAACTAGAATGGGCATAACATTGTAATGTAGTTTTCAGAATATACACCGGTCTACACTTGTCTGTGGAATGGGTACTATGCTGTATAAGTAACAACAGATGGGGTGCTGGCCTGTGAAACCACCAGAATTGACTCCCAGGGTGAAGCTAATTTGTTCGTTTTCTATCCAGTTTCATTATATTTAAAATGTACTTTAAAGAGAAATTAGGTCAGAGAAATGTATAACATGAAAAATACCAAAGTCATTTATGAAGGATTAAGTATACTGGTCATGTGATTTAATAAACATCCAAATCCTGCAACATGGGATTTGGAAGGTAAATGGAATCGAATTGTTAAAATTACATTTTAGCAAACAACAATAAAAGGTTTGCAATGTTGCTATAACTTAATTTGATCCTTTTTAAATTGAGGCACCAGTTATTTAAAATAGGAGGGAAAAGGCAGGGCCGTAACTAAGGTGGTGCGATGTGCCATGGCACAGGGCATCGGGCGATGTTATGCGGCGCCTGTCAATTTTCTGTTTGACAAGGAAATCTCTAGTGAAGTGTAAGAGGATTGGTGTCCACATCCATTTTGTACGGTTCCTAAAGTATAGGTATTCTGTAAGTGTTACACATATGTAGGTTACTCACAGGCATGTGTGTGTGTTATGTGGGAAGGGGCATCATACTGTAACGTGCTTGTTGGAATTTTGTGTCTAACAGCCCGAGGTGGTGGAGGATAAGGGGGACCCTGTCTGTTACATCTGTACGGGGCCCCACAATTTCTAATGGCAGCCCTGAAGAGAGCCATTGATTCCAGACCCAGGTGTTACCAGCACACCTCCAGTACCCTTGCCGGTGAGTTCATCTGCCCGGCGCAGGGTACATAACTGGACCTCCCCGCTGCTGATATTTGCTGCATATACATTACAAGTAACACTCTTTCCATACCTACAGATGTGTCCTGCTACAACTTTGCCTATCGCGATACAAATGTGCGCACGTATTGCGCCACGCAATTACCCGCAGCAGCATACGCTACAGTATGCCATGGCGCACACTGTGATCACAATCATGCATTCCTATGGAGGCGCAGGTGCGAATGCAGTGTGCATATCCGCTCGCCGGTGCACGCCTCGCTGCGTACACAGCAAAGATGTAGCAGGACACATATATATAGTCTGTGATCTACTCAGCGGCTCCAGGCTTGTGCACAGCTGTTCTGGTGGACAAATCCTACTGCAGATGCAGCTTCACCAGCGCTCTCCTACATCTAGAGCTGGTGAGTTTTACTGTATAATTGTGTATCATCACTGTAGCCATTGGATTCACACTGTATTTGGCAGCGACACCTGGATAACCGTGGTACAAAAGGATCGGTACCCTTTCATGATCGTACGGGACAAATCGAATTTGTCATGCCCCTTCCCCATGACGCCATGCCCTTTTTTGGATGCACACCTCTTATGTACCTATTTGGAAAATAGGGGTGGGAGACAATGCTCTTTCTGGCCCAGTATACCAAAAGAATCTAGTTACTGCTCTGGGAAAAGGAATTTTAATAGCTGTCATTTTGGATGATGTATCTTTCATGAATTAAACATTTAGTGTCCCTCAGTAGAGTGTTGTCTGCACCAACTATTCCTAAAGGCAGTCATTTTTTGTCAGCCATTTTGTCTCACCAATTTTAATCATTTAATATAATTTAAGTTGCTGATGTGTTTAAATCTATTTTTCACAGTGTGCGTTTTTCCCCTTCGCATACTTCACCTTTCACAGCATGGCATCATTAAGCTAATAGCAACACTAATTTGCCAGCATAGTGTCAGGATCGCATATAATAAAGAATTCTAACTTTACAAAGAATATTATGTAAAAAATAAGATAGTAACCTAACACTTCCATCTGTGCACATAATAAATATATGCGCACACGGTTCTACAATAGTTTTTTTATTTTTCATGATGCAGTTTACATCCTCTTACAGTGCTTAGTAGTATTTCAACCATTTATTTTATGGTTTACATTTTAGGGAATGTGTTCAAATCCATTGCGGCATTGTTCTAGTTTTATACACTTAAACATAAACCGGTGTGTTTGATTTATATTGCGAACAGAGAGATTGATTGCAACAAATAATGAATTTTGACCACCTGATTGTATGATTGCCAAATCAGACCCTGCTATAACTTTAATAACATAATTCTAACCATAATAGTTGTTTTTATCCTTTTGTATATTAAAGGATTAAATTACACTTATTACAGAACAATGAAAAAAAAATTGAAGTAGTGTTGAAGAGAAATCTTTAAGACACGTGTTGACGCTCCCCTTGAGACCCTGCACCATTTATTACTGATGAAGATCCCTAGGCTTAAGTCTGTCAGAGTCTATTGCTGTTGCTGTGCTGCTTGGCTTTGTGTCATAGGTGCAGTGTAAACCCTGGGAAGCCGGATGACTTTCCTTAGTGTAGTTTGGTTGCTACTGAGAAACAGGCATTAACGGAACAGAGTGGGAAACAGTTTGCTGCCTTGTGATTCTTACCATGCATTTTTACCTGGAAAGCTACTAATATTGTAAAATGAACATATTGGATTATACAGAAAGTGGCCCAAGCACTGGTAGGTGTAAACAATACTGGTAATTTTCTATTTTTTATTTTTTTTTTAATTCAGTTGCTACTTTGTCTTTATTCCTCCTGGCATGTGCTTAGAGAACCTTTGATCAAAGGTAACGGCTGCTATCAACATTCTTAATAGGAAATGTTGCTGTAATATGGAATTTTAAGTTTGTTTATATTTTGCCCATTTAATTTCTGAGTCTGGACTGGATTGCTAAATGCAGTGCTGGTATCATCTGTTATATAAGAGGATTACACATGGCTTTAGTTCACTGCCTGGTTTTTACTGTGTTAGTTTGATGAGATAGTATGTGGATTGTGGACCATTCTTATATTGGTAATTATTTTATTATGCATTTGTAATTTGACATGTGGTCTGTACAAAAGGCAAGCGTAATATCTAAATAATTCTTTAATACAATTTATTTGTCTTAAATTGTGCTTATTGCTAGTTTGTAAAAATGTTTTAGGTATACAGTATGATTATTTTGCAAAGAGTAAATGGAAACTGGTACATTCATGCAGTTAAACACACTGGTGTAAGGTTTAAGTTGAGTATGTGCGTGTACTTTTTTTTTTTTTTTTTTAAACATTCATGTACAGTAAATAACTTGTTATTTAAGAGAGAGTCAAGACTGGAATAGTAACCCTGGCAAAGGGTTTATATTCAAACCAGAGTTCCTTGTTTAATGTCTGGAGATGTTTGATAATATCTACTTCTATGGTGAAAGCCATCAATCTAAAGGTGCTTGTCCACTTGTCTGTTTGCTTGTCCGAACAACAGTGTTGACAACCATCCATTGTCTACTTTCAGACTTCTTTAGTTCCAGAAAAATATTGGTTACAAGCAGTAATGAGCATCAATTTGAACATTTCCTCTTGTCAACTGCACAATCTTGGATATAAAAGTACACCTGAAAAATCTCTACATTTAACTTGTGTTTTTTGTACATATTATAAATGTCTCACTTCCCACCCAAAATATGAATAATAATATGACCCTCATCACTTTTTTTTTTGTAGCGACAATCTGCTCTTGACATGTCACGTGGTTGTTTTTGCTGTTATAATAAGCTAAGCTGCTAATGTTCTGGTGTAAAAACTAAAATATGGCTATAAAATTCCTGTGTACTCTATGGAGGAATTCAATACAATATGCTGCTGGTCATGTCCTGGCCAATTACAGCAGTCTTTCCCTCGCAAGTTTTTCTGAGGTTCAAGGTAGAACTGAATTGTCTCCCAAAATTTTGCTGTAAATAGCCTTTTTTTATTTATTTATTTATTTATTTTGCAGTGTGTGTAATTGTTCCTAAACAACTGAACAAACTGAAGGCTGCACGCAGCTGCCTGCAGAGATAGAAGCCACGGCTAACTCTAATGCTGGCCATACACGCTACAATTATCGGGGCGATCCGCCTGATATCTGCGATCTGCCCCGATATTTGTAGCGTGTGGGGGGTGACCGAGGGTTAATTATTGCTCGGTCGGGCATGCCGGATTGTCCAGCATGCCCGTCCAATGCGATATTTCCCGGTAAACTGTCGGCCGCATCGGGCAGTGTATGCCCAGCCGCGGCTGACAGACAGACATTTCCTGTGCTCCTTCCTACGGAAGGAACAGGGAAATGTCTCCTCCCCCGGGGGCGGAGCGCGGATGTCTGCCGAATATACTGTGAGAGAAATCTCAGTGTATGCCGGCGACATCTGCGGCTGGCAGCCGGCCAGATAAAATGTCTGTCGGTCTGACAGGCATTTTATCTGGCCGTGTATGCCCAGCATAATGCGCCTCTACACAACTCTGTGATACTGATTTACAATGCTGTCAAACTTAAGCATTGTTACCACAGATGTAATTGGCCGTTTTGGAACAGCGTTCGTAGCCTTCACACTCACAAGGTTGTCCAGCTTTACATCCCTATTCTTCTATATCATTATTATAGAACATTTCCTACATGCATTATTTTGTCTAGGCAATGATTAATAAAGTACAAAAACTATGCACATCTACTCCCCTTCTTATTCCTGCAAGCAACTTATCATTTGCACTGACTGTCTTAAGGGCCCCATACATGGTATGATAAGCACCTTACGATCCGACGTCCGACATATCGGGCGGTCCCCACACACGGAGCGATCCGGTGGCCGACCGTATGATATGCCAGCACCCCCCTCCCCCACCTGAATAGCGCTGCATGGGATCGTTCATTGATCCCCCAGATCAATTGAACAAGCAGAAAGATCTGGAGGAGTGACGGACGACCCCACGGGAGCACGGAACGATATAGCGGCGATATCGTTCAAAACCACCGGATCAGCAGCTATATCGCTCCGTGTGTGGGGGCCTTTACAGTGTAGCTACTGGCTAATAGTTTTTTTTAGGTCTTTTTCAGTCTCTGATTTTGCACTGGTGACAATATTGTATCATATGTTACACATAGGTAGTCATATTTATTATGGCCTAAATAATCTTAGGGCCTGATTCAGCAAGGATCCGCTATTGCAATCACAGCTCTGTGATCGCACGCAGGTCTGCTGCGAAAATATGCTAATGATTGCAATCGCACTGCCAGCATAGAGACGCCCACTGCCTCCCACTACCGCTATCTCACATCCGTAATACGTTGCAATCCTTCACAAACATCGGTAACATCGAGTGCCATCTGTCCCACACGCTAACTTCGTTGCACACAGTGAGTACTCAATGCCTAACCCTAAGTTGTTTTACAGTATGTATGCCCCTAAAATGGTCACTTAATGTCAATCACTCTGCAATGGGCAGTGTGATCACAGTGTAGCCTTCATGCATGCGCACTGTGATGCATGCGCAATACGCAACAATCACCCATCTGCCTGTGTAATCGCAATAGCAATCCTTACTGAATCTGGCCCGTAGTTTTTCTTTTATGTTAAATTTCATGGTTTTTTCCTGCCCAACTTACCATTTTTTTTTCCAAATATTTTGTGTATTTAGTAATTTATTTAGTAATTTTCCTGAGTAGATTACGTGCATCCTCTGCAAATATGGTGACCTTACATTTTACGAAGGCTGAGAAACACATTTTCTGCAGTGTCATTATTGGATCTGGGTCCTGCATGGAAGTTACACAGGAACATCGCATAACACTCAGCACCAGCAGGAAGTTTTCACACAGCCCAAACAGCAGCTACACCTACAAGTGTGTTCTCATACACCATTGCTGCAGTCATACAAACCGCTCCTCTCGGCGCCCAGTTACCATGCGACTTCTTGCCAGAACATCTTTTTTTTGATTGAAAATGCGTTTTAGTCGCAATGCGATGCAACTAAGATGCACCAAATGACCTCGCTGATTAATTACATAGGCAACACTTGTATATCTGTGTTCTAGTGAGTCTGAGTCTGTATACGAAGTGCTACAATATGCAGCGGCTGCGGCTTTTTTCCACGCCAACATCCATTGTGCTTCAATTACAAACTCAGTTGCACAGATATACAAGTGTTGCATATCAAATTAAATCTGCACAGTCTGCTTGTGCGTCCTAGTTGCACCACATTGCGACTAAGACACATTTTGGACAAAAAAGACAGACACGCAAGCAGATTCGCACCGGACCTGGTAGCTCACTCATGCCAGGCATCTCGCACAGCATGGCGTATTGAGGCTAGATGTTTGAGGACACATCTGTATTGCTGTTTAGTCAAATTGGCAATATGTTGTTGTCGTCAAGAAATGCATAAAACTAATATGTACATGGATAAAGAGCAGAGTAATAAATGCATAGATGTAATTAACAAAATGAATTACATAACCTACTGAAATTCAGCATAAGACTTGACCGGGACAAGCAAGGATGCCAGCATGGACAGACATGAGACTTAAGGTAGAGAAGCGAAATCGCCATCCAGTCACTTGTAACAGTAAAACATTTCAATGGTACAGTAACTGTAAGTGGATAGAGCTTTGGAAAGAATGGGATTGAAATACCAGCGGCTGTTCAATTCCCTTTGTAAACTGTGTAAGCCCGTCAGGTGGAGATCACGATGCCGGCTGGTAAGTATCCTAACCCTCCTCTCTTGGTGGTGCCTAACCCTAAAACTCCCATGGTGGTGCCTTCCCTAAGTCCCCCCTGGGGGTTGCCCAGCCCTGACCTCCCCCCAGTGGCGCCTATCCCTAAGCCTCCCTTTCCCTAGCCTAACCCTCCTTGGGGGGTGCCTAACCCTAAGTACCCCACAAGGATGGCTAAACCTAACCCCCCACGGCTATCTCCTAACTTACCTCGTTCGGGATAGCGTCTGTCAGGATTCCGGCGTCTGGATTAAGATGGGCTTCAGTATTTCGATGCCTATCTTAAGTCCCGTGTCGGGCTTGAACTGTCTGCATTTAGACCGCCGCCATCTCTTAGGATGTAGAAATGAGGCGAGGACAGGCAAGTGTAGGGGAGTCCGTTAAGCACTCAATGCTTTACCCAACGAAGGGCGACCACACAGTGAGTTGCTGAAATGGACTAGGACAGTGGTTCCCAAACGTTCTTGAGTCACATCGCCTTAGAGTAACAGCATTTTTTCCCACTGTGTTGCACTTCTGTTTGTCTACATATTTTATGGATGCCAGCCACCAGCACTGATTTTGCACATTGATTATAAATCTTTTGTTTTGGTATTGGACCACCAACCTGTGGTACCCCTGCAATTGCTCTGTTGCACCCAGTTGGGAACAACTGGACTAGGACACAAGGGACAGGGAGCACTGGAGGAAGGGATAGATTTAGGGAGGAAGAATGAGGGACCTGCCTGTGAGAGCTCATATGCTAAAAGCGAGAAAGAGACCCTCTTGCCCCCTGGCACAAGTGTTGAAATTCTATCATCATAGAATTGCAAATCTGTGAATGATTATGTCACAGTAAGGTTGGTAAATATGGTGCAAAAGATAAAGTATATTATTGTGTATATAACTTTTATGGCACTGATGAAACTTTGCAGCACCAACAACAACATAGCTGCAACCAGAGATTTATTTTGAGCTGTGTTTTGGTCCCATAGTATGTAATGTTAAAATATTGGGCCTGATTCAGAGCCGTTCGCTATTTGTGGTCGTTCGTTCAAAAACAAGGGGTGGCTATTCAAATGATCCGTTCGCAAATTGCAGTCTGTTCACACCTCTAAGTCTGAACGAGCGAGCAAAACATGCGCTCGTTTTTTTGATAAAAACGCCCCCTGGCCGCACGCACCATACGTCATGTCCGCTATTTATTAGATTAATCGAGTACATCGTACAGCGTATAAACTGCTCGCTATTCTTGTGTTTGGTGTTTTCAACTGCTATTTTGCGAGCAGTTCTGAGTTAAAAAAAACCAAGTGACGTGGTCAATGACGCTGCTGTATTAATTATGCACTCCCTTAAAACGCCCGTTTTGACCTTTAAGCACGCCTGCGTTCGGATCTCCACTCCCCGTTTTCAAGCACCTTCCCCTGTTACCACCCACATACGCCTCATTCTGTCACTCAAAATAGCAGGCCCTCGCTATATTGCGTACCAACGATTTTCGGCCGCACTGACTGGTTCGCGCATGCGTACTAAAAACCGTACGCATGCGCAGATGTGCGAACATCGCTCGGAACGAGCGTACTGCCGCTAGCGAGTGGCTCTGAATGAGGGCCATTATTTCAATTATTTAAATGTGTGTGTATATATATTTTTCCACACAGTTGTAAAGTTGGGTGAATGGTAAGATGTGTGCAGCTCTGTACCAGTAGCACATGCACCAAGCTTATGTCAGGCATACATCTAATACATTTTTCAACTTTTTTCTTTTGATTGTGAAAATGCATTCACTATTATATATGAATAAAACGGGATATGCAATTTTGAATGCAGCACATATATCGTTCCTTCTAGTGTATGAATAGAAAAAATATAAATGTGCTAAATACCCCCACAAAATCATATAATATATGCACGAGCAAAGAAGGAACATTTATCTGCTTCAGTGGTGAATTTAAGAATCAACCAATCAGAAGCAGCTAGTAGGTATTTGCTATGTGATTCGCATCATCACAGCCCCCAGTTGCGCTCATGTCATCACTCCCTCGGACCTTGGACCGCATGTGGGATTCTAGTTTAAACAATCTAGAAGAGTTGGCAAGTATGGAGTAAATAGCCTTTAAACCACCCCTACTACTGGGTCATTCCATGCCAAATCATCACAGAAAGAGTAACTTTTCCCTACAGAGAGAGACACTACAAGACAAGTTTGAACTTGCCAGTTGCATGGTTAATGTTAAGGTGCATATCTACTACACGAGTGTAGAATGACTGTACGATTACAACATCGTAATTGTTCATCATACTGTGCAGTGGATAATGTGCCCACACTGAACGATATGTCGTTCAGTGTGGGCACCCTCCCTCACCCCCGAACATGCACAACCTGGCGATGACCGATGCTGACCAGCGAGAGTGCATATCGCTGGTCGTTGCCGGCATAATTACTGCACGATTAATGAACGATAACTGTCGTTATCGTTCAATCGTTCATTTTAATCGTGTAGTGGATATGCGCCTTAAGAAGGGTTGAACTGCCATACTTAATATTCTTTTTTACTCCTGTTCCCAATGAAACTTAAACCAAAGAGAAATTGTATTTAAGTGTATAACATTTATATGTAAAAAAAAAATTAAACACAAACTGTTAAAGATATTCAGCGTCAAAGGTCATGTGACCTTGAAATGTAAATATAAAACTATTTTTTATGAAAACTCTGGTCCCTTTGCTTCTAATTGTTGTAGAACTTTCATGTTGGTCTTGTGTTGAAGCTAAGTTCTGATTAATTTTAGTTGACCTTGCAAGAATAAATGTTACATTTTTTGTCATGTTTGGAACCCTGTAGCATGAATACCGTGCATCACTGAGGGCTACAATTTTACATATGACAGTTACTTTATGCCGTCTATCATCCTACCAAATTTCATGAAAATCTGAGACGGTTGGGTTGGAAGCTCTGATGATTTGGCATGGAATGACCCTACTCTCCTCCTTTTTATGATGTTCCAATTGGTTTCCATAGTGATCGATTTTACTAACGCCGTCTGATCAGGTTGCATTTTTCTCAGACACAAGCAGAAACCTAATGCTTTAAGCTGATGCACACTTTTTCGCAGTGCCAGCTATATGAAATCTCTCCTACAGATTGATTTTGCAAAGAGCACACTATTGTTTTATAGGAGAGTGCCTGGAAAAATATCAGCTTCAGTGTACATTTACCTACAAAATTTGCTGGGGGAAAAATAATAAGATAATGTAAATGTCATTTTAGAAGCGTACCCCCATGTGACTGTTATCCATAAGCCGTCCGGGGGTTTTAACATGAACGCGTACTCGTCCCGCAAGATACAACTTTAACATCACCTAAACTCCCTTATCCAATAAATTACACATGTAGCCTGAAATACACACAGAGACAGTAATTGGAGTTGAATTTCTGTACTACATAACTCTGATGTGAACCCAACACAACCAGTTTTGAGAGAACCTTAAGTGGTCCCCTTGATATGGTGCTCAGATCCCCCCTTGAAATTGCGATCAGGTCCCCTCTTAAAACATGAACCAGAATGAGCACTGTGTGTGTGTGTGTGTGTGTGTGTGTGTGTGTGTGTATATATATGTGTGTGTGTGTGTGTATGTATGTATATATATATATATATATAATATGTGTGTGTAAAATTATAGCAGAATGATGTGGCACCTGTAAAAAAAAAAAAAAAAAAAAAGGGTTAGTATAAACATTTGTCTATTGCTCCTTTTGGGGAATGTAGTTGTTAGATTCCGAGACACAGTCACTGTTGCCCGCGGTTGTTATGCCCTACCTCTCCCTACCTTTCCCATCCTTGTCTTTCCAGTGTCTTCTCGGACAGGTCTGAGCTGCTGTGGGAGCCACTAAGCTGGAACCTGGCCTCTGCTCCTGCTCCACGTGTGCCGATGGCGCCCAGCTTAGTGCGGCCACAAATTATGACATCAATCTGGTGGCGGGCAGGGTGAACGGCCGGGATGTCCAATGTCCGGCTATAACGTGCCGCCAACGCGTTTCGTAAATGGTTTAAGACCATTTACTATATATATTTTGTTCTATTTCTTTTAACCTTCTTTTAGTGAACATACAGTACTTTTACCCTAATACTACTGTAATCATATCTACCAATCTGGTATGGAAACAATATTGCTCAACATATTCTGCAAAACTTTGTTATTCTGCAATACATTTATTTTCAGATGTTTACTTCTGATTTGCATTTCTTAATATTCCATCAACGGTTTTATAGAGACTGATGCGTGTAATATGTTCTACTATATTACAGATGACTTAACAAATTCCTTATTGCTTTTGTTGTGGGCAGGACCAGTGCAAGGTTTCAAGGCACCCTAGGCAAAGCTACACCATACCACCCCTGCTCCCCCCAATACCCTCACATACACACCCTTACTGTACTTTACCTGCATCTACACGCCCCATTGCTATGCCTGAATACCACTCCAGCCCTTGTCCCTGCTCCCAAGTCAGACTTGCGCCTATGAAAGACTTGCATGCACACTAAAAAATGTAGGTCGTGGCTGGAAAATCTGCAAATTTGGGAGTGTAAAGTCTACAAACCAGTAAACCCTAATTTGACAAAGAGCTACAGTAATCTGATGAGCAGTAATTAGAGAAAGCAGCCATAGGGGCATATTCAATTGTCCGCGAGGTTTTAACTGCAAAAAACCTCACGGACAATTTTAGGTTACCATGGGTATGCACACCCCCAATTACCCGTGGTATCCAACTAAAAAAATATGCACACTGGAGTTTCTGCTTAGAAAACCATGTGGGGTGATAGAAATTTAAAAAAAATTAAAAAACGTATCGGTCCGGCGGTCGAGCAGCCCCCAGTCATCTCCCCCACAATCTTTGCACTGGGGAGGTAACGAAACTGGATCAGAACCTTTATATACCCCTACCTATACCTTCTAAAATCCTTCCTATAAATCTCCTAAGAATAACGCTAATTTGCGTACGCAGTCTGACCGCAAATAAAGACAGGAGTGGAATCTGTGGTTCCAACGCACAAGTATTATTCAGGTAAAAGTACAGTCAGTTACACGCAATTGATACATACACAATTTAGGCGTAAAAGGAAATAATACAGACCCAAGTCTGCGCCTTTGGACCCAGAGATAGACCTCAGAATAGAGACCCTCAGTTCATACAGCATTCAGCATGGACTAAAAAAAACAGTATTCGGGCACACATATTTATCCCCCTCAGACAATGGGGAAGTTTCTTGCTGATGTCATTGGTTCCCAGAGGAGAAGCATATGTTACAGCACATTTAACAGGCTGGTTCAAATAGACTCTCCCTGCCTCTAACAGCAGGGGAATCTTTCTAGTAACGCCTTCTGTACATTCCAACAGTTAAACATTTTGTTGCTTGTAGGTTCTGCGATCCATAACTGGAGTTTGCATGATGCGATCTCTCCACCGATAATACCGGAATGCTGTAAAAAGCGTACGCATCAGAACAAGACCAAACACAACTTGCTTATCATGTATAATACCTTAGTTATCAAAAACCTTTCTTTCTCAGCATTGAAACTAACTTAACCGACTTAAATCATACATTTTGATGCTTATGGAACCTTATGTGTGAATATGGAATGTGTGGGTATTCAGGGTTTGATATAAGGACGCTAGTTAACTTGGGCAGATGCGTGCGCATAAAGTAACTTTTACAGCGGTTTCATTCAAAGTCTTATGCATTCGCTAATATGCGACTAGTTAAATATGCGACTAGTTAATAGCGCTCTTGTGGGTATGATTGTGTATGAGAAATGATGAAAGAAGCGATCGCATAGTGCGAACATAAATATCGCCACATGTACTATACTGTGAGTTTACCTAAAATGGCGCTTAGGCGGCCATTTGCAAAATGGCGTCTTGCGATCTCATTTCTAAAATGGAGTCTTGCGGCCATTCGCAAGATGGCGTCGCTGCGATTAAATTTTAAACCGAACTTGTCTCAGCCAATTATTCAGCTTCGACAGTCCACCCTTTGATAGCAAACAACATGCTATCATAATCTGCTATTTAAATTTATTTTAGGCTTACAGTTACATATTATTTAGTGTTATTATGGGATGGCACAAGGTGGTTCTTAATCCATCAATAATGTGTCTCTGGGTGGGAACATAAAACTACTATTATACGCACACCGCGGATCTTGGAAGATCATGTGACGGGTGTGGGAATGCACCAGTCTTATAACAGCAGTCTTGAAGGGGAATTTGAGACTTCACATTGTCTGAGGTATTCTATAAATAACATTTCAATAATATCTTCTATGCATGTCTAAATATTATACATTTAAATGATGGTACTTCCTAGCTAAGGGTTGTAATGCAGTTCTGTATCTACCTCGGTATACATATTATCATTTATGACCACCATCATAGTTTCATTCTTTCGTTTTACTCTGTTTTTACATTTTTCACACTTCAACACAATAGGAACACACTGGATGCATAAGCCAATTACTATGATGACAATCAGTATAAGGATCAAGAATTTGCCTATGCTGGCGATCACTTCCTGGACCCATTCCCCTAGACCTGAGAACGATTTCACTGGGTTCAGCCATGACACCCATCCTTCTATCTTTTCCCCTGCTTCAGCCACTGATGCGTTATGGTTCTTACGAAATTCCCACTTTAGCTGCAGAATCTCATCCATCTTCTGGTCTATCACCTCCTTAGGGTCGCTGGTATCATTGGTGACATAAGTGCAACATTTTACTCCAAATTGGGTGGCTTACGTTACGCAATACCCTCCAGTAACAGCAGTTAAATAATTCAACACTAGCCTGTGTTGCACTAGTTCTTTCTTGTACACTTGCAATTCTCTCCCTGTGTACCTGAATGTGTCATCGTACATCTCGGTGATATTATCTATTAATTTAGCAAGTTCCTGGATATATCTAAAATTTAATGAACCCCTAGCAATCCTAGTGGGATCCAGGGTGACTTAAACTTGGAAGCTAGTTGTCTCACTGATTAACTGAGCGGCTTTATGCATATCACCAGGTATCATATTTCTCTTGCCTCTGTGTTCATATTGTGTGTGAAGATATGGTGACAGTGTGTTTTTATGTATTCCCAGCATTTCAACATGAGGGTCATAACTTCTGGGACTATTCTTCCCAGGTAACACAAACCTTTGGAACTCGGGGAGAGCCATTTGTACGCTTTTCTTCCACATATAAAATATACATTATCGTGGAGAACATAAGGAATGGTATGCATCATTATCATTAAACACATTTCTCTTGCAAACACTCCTATCCCAGGCTCTTCCATCTGGTATATGCAAGTTTCTGGTTGTATTATTTTAGCACAATAACCATCTGGTACTTTACCAATCATTTCTTTGGCGGAACTCAATGTATACCGGTACCTAAAATGTTTCCCACTTGATTTAATTGAGCGTAGCAGATCATAGTTTATGGACTCATTATCAGCTCTTTGTGAGAAGGTCATCGTCTGATTATTCCCCGTCACTTCCCAACCTCCGGGTTTATTGGGGTTGGTTATGTTTAAACACAAAAGTGATCTATCTACTTGGAATTGATAGAGTTTGAAATGAGGTAGTTTGGATGAGAGGAATTTTCCATCCAATGTTTTCCCTTTTTGCAGTTCTAAAATTTCCGTGACATTCAGCGGAAATGGCACCAACCCTACATTGTACTGTCCCTGTGGCACATGTGAACACACCTAGCAATCAGTTTGATTTAACACTTTGCCTACCATGCTGTGATAATCCTCTAAAGGATACCCTCCCCAGTACGGGTTATATTTAGGTTGGCACCGTTGGATACAGTTCTCATCAACTAGGGACCCACAAAACTCACAAATACAGGAATCTTCAGACGATAAACCTCCACACCTTCCCCGAGTATCCGGAATGACAGCTCTCTTAACAATAACAGTACTAAGATTGGTCAGCCACTCCCCTGATTGGCATTGCACTCCTCCTGATTCCACTCCATCAGCACTGCCATCAGCTCCCGTTTCCTCAATCGGTCCCCCATCACAGACACTGGATATTCCCGAACTGACCAGGATGGTGAACACTCTAAAAGAGAATATGAGAATGAACACAGCAGGCCCGTCCATTTTAACAACAAGTCCTGCAAAATTTCTCTCGGTTCAGGTATCTCACTGCGACCTTTTCAATCCTCCCGGAACAAGTTCGCGAGCGACAGGTCCACACTAACATCCTTGTCTCCGCCTTGTTTCTCCACCGGTTGATTGACCTTTTTGCAGTGAGTGGAATGGACCCAGGTATCTCTCTCGGCCACCTTCAAAGATGTAGTACTCGTCAGCAGCACCTGGTATGGACCTTCCCACCGATCAGTCAAACAACCTGAACGCAAGAAATTTCTGATCATTACATATTCTCCTGGTTCAACATCATGACAGTTTCAGGCATATCATTAGACAACAATTTCAGTTTCTGCTGCTGTTGCTTTAACTGCCTACTCATTTATATAAGATACTTCACAGTTACCTCGTTGTTACCCTTCAAGTCTTCCTGGGGACTTATAATCAAATGAGGTTGTCTGCCGAATAGTATTTCAAATGGGGACAGATTCAGAGGAAGTCTAGGAGTGGTCCTTATGTTATGTAGGACCAAAGGTAACGCTTCTGGCCATCCTAGTCCAGTTTCTGCCATAATTTTACTTAATTTATTTTTAATAGTCCCGTTCATTCTCTACACCTTGGCACTGGCTTGCGGTCGGTAGGGGGTATGAAGTCGGCTATTAATACCTATCAGCTTACACATATTTTGGAACACCTCACCTGTGAAATGAGTACCCCTGTCACTCTCGATGATCTTAGGGATACCGTACCTGCATACAAATTCCTGGACTATTTTCTTGGCAGTAAACGCAGCAGTATTAGTGGCCGCTGGGTACGCCTCAACCCAGTTATAAAATACGGCTGTGCACACTAGTACATACTTAAGGTTCCTGCAGGGTGGTAATTGGATGAAATCAATTTGTATCACCTGGAAAGGTCCATCAGTAAGTGGAATGTGGGACGGTTCGGTAGGGATCGCTTTCCCTATGTTCTTTCTCAAGCAGGTCAGAGAGGACATTGCCATCTTCTCTGCTTGTGAAGAAAAACATGGTGCGCACCAGTATGCCCTCACCAACTTGCACATACCCTGTTTACCTAGGTGAGTTAGACCATGTGCAGCCTCAGCCAGGCTGGGGTAATATGCCTTGGGGGCTACTGGCTTACCATGTCCGTCCCTCCAGAGCCCAGAGGACTCTGGCCCACATCCCTTGGACTTCCAAATGGATCTTTCCTGAATTGAACACAAACTTTGCATCTCAATTAATTTCAGCATATCAATGGTTTGGAATTACATAATTGTTTCAATTGGGGAAGACAATTTTAACCCTGCTGCCCATTTTGCAGCTTCATCAGCTCTGTTGTTGCCCAGTGACACCGGGTCATCCTCACATGTGTGGGCTTTGCATTTAATTACTGCCACTGCTTTGGGCAGTTGGACTGCTTCTAAAAGATGTTTTATATGTCGGTAATGTGCAACTGGTGTGCCTGCTGCTGTCATCAAATTTCTCAGATGCCACAGAGCCCCAAAATCGTGCACCACCCCCAACGCGTACCTCGAGTCAGTGTAAATGTTAGCAGATTTGCCAGCTGCCAGTTCACATGCTCTAGTCAGTGCTACTAACTCTGCCACCTGGGCTGAGTGAGGAGGACCGAGAGGTTTAGCTTCCATGATGTCTGTATTATTTACAACAGCATAACCTGTACATAATTCACCTGTGTCTGTTTGTCTATGACAACTCCCATCCGTATAGAAAGTTACATCCACATTCTCTAAAGGTGTGTTATGTATGTCAGGTCTAGCAGTAAAGGTCTGATTCAGATATGTCATACAATCGTGAGTATCATCTTGTCTGCCGAACTCACCTCCCGCCAGCAACTCCTCTCCTTCCACCCTTTGTACATCATGTTGTACATATGGTAGGTATGTTGCTGGATTCAGCGTACTGCAACATTTGACAGTAATATTTGCAGGAGCGATTAGAGCTAGTTCCCATTTGGTGAACCTAGCCGAGGAGACGTGTCTGGTTTGAGCTGAGTTCAACAGAGCAGATACAGCATGGGGAGTGTAGACAATCATATCATGGCCCAATACTACGTCCTCACTTTTACTCACCAATAAAGCGGTAGCTGCTACACTTCTCAAACAGGTGGGGAGTGATCTTGCTACCATGTCCAATTGGGCACTGTAGTATGCTACGGGCCTACTGGCATCACCATGTTTTTGTGTAAGGACACCTGCAGCACAACCATCGGCTTCCGTACAATATAAATCAAAAGGTTTTTCATAATCGGGTATTCCCAATGCAGGAGCTTTTGTCAGACTATCCTTAAGATTAAGAAAAGTCTGTTCTGATTCCTCAGTGTGTATGACGCGATCGGGCTTTGAGGAAGAGACTAGTTCCTTTAAAGGCAAGGCCAAAATAGAAAAACCTGGGATCCACATTCGGCAGTATCCACACATTCCCAAGAAGGTAGGAATTTGCTGTTGATTCTGCGGCAGTGTCATGTTTTGTATGGCCTGGATTCTATCTGTTGTAAGATGTCGTAACCCCTGGGTTAGGTAGTGTCCCAAATATTTTACTCTGGATTGACACGGTTGTAACTTGTCCTTAGCCACTTTGTGTCCTGTATGCGAGAGATGAAGTAACAAAAGTTTAGTATCATTCAAACATGACATAAATGAGTCAGAACATAGCAATAAATCGTCCACATATTGAATTAAAACTGATTCATTGGCAGGTTGAAAAGCTTGTAAACAGTCATGCAATGCCTGGAAGAAAATACTGGGGCTGTCTATGAAACCTTGGGGCAATCGTGTCCATGTATATTGCACACCTCTGTATGTGAATGCGAATAGGTACTGACAGTCAGGGTGGAGAGGCACAGAGAAGAAAGCAGAACAGAGGTCAATGACAGTGAAATGGGTTGCATTTGGTGGGATCTGCATTAGGATGACAGCTGGATTTGGCACAACAGGGAATTGGCTCTCTACTACCTTATTAACACCTCTAAGGTCTTGCACCAGCCTATAACCCCTCCCACCACTCTTCTTTACTGGAAAGATGGGACTGTTGGCTACACTAGCTGTACGAACTAAAATTCCCTGTTGCAATAATCGCTCAATTATTGGAAACACCCCTAGTTCTACTTCCTGTTTTAGTGGGTACTGGGGAATTTTTGGAGCTTGCCTACCGCCTTTTAAGTTTACCATTACTGGGCTTACGTTTGCCATTAATCCAGTGTCCTGTTCATCTTTTGTCCAAAGGGAATCTGGAATTTGGGACATTTCATCTACTTGTGATGGATTTTCTTTTAAAACGGTAGAGTGATGCATTATCCTTTGAGGAGTGTCTAGCATATCCCGCACCTCGTATACCATTCTCTCTGGGATATCTAAATATACACCATCAGGGGTGCAATATATAACACATCCCATTTTACATAACAAGTCTCTGCCCAGCAGGTTAGTAGGAGCCGCGGCAGCCAGTAGAAAAGAATGTCTGGTATGCAACGGCCCAATACTAACCTCTGCGGACTTTGTTAAAGGATAACGTTCCACTTTACCTGTCACACCCATTGTTGGTATTGTCTCGTTGGTCACCTGTAAATTAACGGGAGATTTCATCACTGACTTGGTCGCCCCTGTGTCTACAAGAAAAGGATATTCAGTACCAGCTACATCAACCATCAAGACCGGTTCTTCCCTAGTACTTCCCGTTAACCTGACTATCTGTAGACCACAGGTATGACCTGACCCCTAGTGTTGGCTACCATTCTCCAATAAAGCATTTACGGCTACAATTGAAGCTGGTGTTTGCTGAACATTTGCTGGTCTCTGTGCATATCCCTTATGGGGGTATCCAGGTTTCCCTTGATGTGGGGTCCATACTCTTTTTTTTTTACTGTACAGTTTCTACTTAAGTGTCCTGTTTGTTTACAATTAAAACATGTCCGTGATTCAGGTGAAAGCATGTGTTGTTGTGAAGTTTGAGCAGAGGGTAAAGGTGGTGGATATGGGTAAGGATAGGGAGGGTAAGGGTATTGTGGGGGGTAAGAAGTAGGTGGATATCCTGGGACCTGTGGTTGAATTGGGTTAGTGGGATAGAGTTGTGTTTGTTGTTGAGTGGGGTTAGTGAGAGCAACTTGTTCTGACATGAGTGTGTGTGCAAGTGCAAGCGTGTCTGTTGGCTGTGATGTTACCGTTATTCCCTCCAGAGCTTGTATACTGACAGCCATTAATTTTTCGTTCTGGGTCTCCCTCTTTTTTGAGATGTTTTTGTCATGTTCTATGGCAGACTCTATGAGGTTATCTATTGTAAGTCCCCTCCAGCCAGGCTTTGAGGTCTGAACCCGAGTTTTTAAATTCTCTTTTAAACCGTCCATCAATATCGTGACTATCATTCCCCTGTGGTGAATGCTATCTTTAATATCTTCTATCCCAGTGTACTGGGTGATAGCCTGCAGAGCCCAGTCGCAATAGTCTTCTGCAGTTTCACTCTCCTTTTGTTGATTGTGAAGATTTTGTTCCAGTTAACTACTACTGGAAAATATACACCCAATTGAGTCACAATACGGGAAATGTTACCTTGGTTTACTTGGTCTGTTAAGGGAACGTCGCCATCCAATACACAATCCGTGATAAATTTTGCCACGTCGGTATTGCGTGGTAGACAGGCCCTTAACACCACACGCCAATCTTTATTAGTGGGCTCATGAGAACTACCCAAATTTCTCAAAAATCTTTGACATTTGGCTAATTCCTTTTTGGGATCAGGGAAATCATTTATGATGGAATTTAGTTCTGCTCTTGTCCATGGACAATGCATTACTACTTCCCTCGTGGGAACTACACAGTTTGCATCCGCATTTCCATTCGGAACAGTTATTGTCCGAATGGGATGCAGACCGGCAGCGTAGCTACCTCTGACCTGGTTACCTGGCTGGGGGTTTAATCTGCTGCAGCTACGTATGGTATTAACAATTTCCTCAATGGGTGCAGAGTGTGTTAACACTTCCCTTGCTGTTACCGATGGAGATGGCGGCAGCACTCGTGATTGTGGTGATGCAGCATCTATCATTTGCACAGCATGGGAAATGGCAGACATTACAGTAGGCTCATTATCTACATCATAAACATTTTCTTTATGGTTACTTAAGAGGGGGTACAAATTGCTTGTTACATTTTATGGGTATTTTTGGTAACTACTTGCACCTCCATCCACATAAGGTAGGGGAGGTAAGCGTGAACTGCTGGCAATACTCTCCACGACGCTACATTGCAGCACGTGCGCGCCAATTTGAGGCTTGCCCGTATTGCAACTCAGCGTCGTGGATGTATTTTCTGGCAATGCGTTCGCAACGCTAGTTTGCGTCGTTTGCACATTTTTAAGCCACGCATCCCCCTCATGCTGCCATAGTTTTAAACATTCAAAATACTTAATCTTTTTCTCTCGGGATCGCACCATACTAAAATGTGATCCTGGACATTGTCTAACACATTTTTGTCAAAACTACCAATTCTGGGAAACGGTCTAACACTCTTCCTCGTCATATTAAACCATAAATCACAATACCTTATTGCATAAGTACCATACTTAGTATGCATAATAGGACGGGCCGATCCAATCGGAGCCTCCATTAGCAGCACATCATTGCCTAACATCTCTACTGTTTGCGTGGCTCCCATTCTGAGACAACTCCTACGCTTTTCAATAAAAATGTAAACTGGTGAAAGACAATCAATATACTTTCACTTACCTGTGGATGATTTAAGTCGGCGGCGCCCACACACCTGGATAAGATTTAGTAAGGCAACTTCCACACCTAGATAAGATTTGAAACAGGCAACTTCCACACCCGGATAAGTTTTAGTAAGGCAACTTCCAAACCTATGAGAGTTTATATGTCGGCTACTCTCACGCACCTCTATACAACAAAGACAACATGTACACCTGCTACTGTGTATAGAACGGTAAAGCTGCTTACCGAGCGACTAGGCTAACCCTTGCACCTAGCCCTTAAGGATCATACGATACCCTTAACTTTTGTTCAACAAGTATTCACTGTTACACACTTTTTTCCTGCGCAGAAAAATACACGTTTAACCCAGATATTGGTAATAGAAAAAAATGTAAACCTCAGTGGCTTTGTTCAAACACGTGGCAGCAGAACCGGAAGTGCGTATACGCTATTGTGCGACCATCCGCATACACATTAATGCGACTGCCACACAACCGTATAATGACTTTTTAACTGCGTACGCATAAATGCGTTTTAGCCGCGTACGCAATACTGCGGCACCCCTCTAAACGCAAAGTTCTATCAACAGAGGAAAACCAACTTTTTCCTCTCTTGTCCCTGGATTCTAGTCAGCTTCCTTAATTCACACGGAGATGGATAGCGATCTTTCAGCACAAAGCAGTTGCAGGCAAACCCTGCATGTGGCCACTCCACCCTTTGCTGAAATATCGATGACCGTGTGAGCAGGTAAGTGACTTCTTTACGAGCCCCCAACTAACGAAACTGGATCAGAACCTTTATATACCCCTGCCTATACCTTCTAAAATCCTTCCTATAAACCTCTAAGAATAACGCTAATTTGCGTACGCAGTCTGACCGCAAATAAAGACAGGAGTGGAATCTGTGGTTCCAACGCGCAAATATTATTAGGTAAAAGTACAGTCAGTTACACGCAATTGATACATACACAATTTAGGCGTAAAAGGAAATAATACAGACCCAAGTACAGTATACATACGCTGCGCCTCCGGACCCAGAGATAGACCTCAGAATAGAGACCCTCAGTTCATACAGCATTCAGCATGGACTAAAAAAACAGTATTCGGGCACACATATTAATCCCCCTCAGACAATGGGGAAGTTTCTTGCTGATGTCATTGGTTCCCAGAGGAGAAGCATATGTTACAGCACATTTAACAGGCTGGTTCAAATAGACTCTCCCTGCCTCTAACAGCAGGGGAATCTTTCTAGTAACGCCTTCTGTACATTCCAACAGTTAAACATTTTGTTGCTTGTAGGTTCTGCGATCCATAACTGGAGTTTGCATGATGCGATCTCTCCACCGATAATACCGGAATGCTGTAAAAAGCGTACGCATCAGAACAAGACCAAACACAACTTGCTTATCATGTATAATACCTTAGTTATCAAAAACCTTTCTTTCTCAGCATTGAAACTAACTTAACCGACTTAAATCATACATTTTGATACTTATGGAACCTATGTGTGAATATGGAATGTGTGGGTATTCAGGGTTTGATATAAGGACGCTATTTAACTTGGGCAGATGCGTGCGCATAAAGTAACTTTTACAGCGGTTTCATTCAAAGTCTTATGCATTCGCTAATATGCGACTAGTTAAATATGCGACTAGTTAATAGCGCTCTTGTGGGTATGATTGTGTGTATGAGAAATGATGAAAGAAGCGATCGCATAGTGCGAACATAAATATCGCCACATGTACTATACTGTGAGTTTACCTAAAATGGCGCTTAGGCGGCCATTTGCAAAATGGCGTCTTGCGATCTCATTTCTAAAATGGAGTCTTGCGGCCATTCGCAAGATGGCGTCGCTGCGATTAAATTTTAAACCGAACTTGTCTCAGCCAATTATTCAGCTTCGACAGTCCACCCTTTGATAGCAAACACAACTTGCTTATCATGTATAATACCTTAGTTATCAAAAACCTTTATTTCTACTTCAGGGTCCATAGGGTATCCACAGGATACCTTGGGGTATAGGTGTGACGTCAGTCATCGGGCACCAAAGAGTTAAGCTTTCAGCCTCCCAGGATGCACTAGGTCCCCCTCCTATACCCCCCCCCCCGAGCCAAGGCATCTCCGTTTCGTTTGGTGCCCGGCCGTAGTCGGAGGCACCTGCTAGAGGGGGGCTTAGAAGAGCCCCTGAAGCTTTTTCTTCATGCAGCTGTGGCTGCACATCTGGATGAACAGCATGGACGGTCAGTCCTGACGTCCATGCTGTCTTCCCTACACCCCTCCGGTACCAGAACGCCGGTACTGATCCGGGGATGCTGGTGGACATCTGGGGTCACAGCTAGCGGTGACCCCAGATGTTCCGGACCATGGCCGGATTCAAGGGGGACAGAGGTAAGCAGCGGGGTCCCGCGGGGGGTCCCCGCTGATCACATGGTCCTAAGTCCCCAGGCAGGGGGCTCCCTGGGGACTGGCTGCAGCGTGGAGCCAGGCGACCAACCTGCGCTTCCACTACCCCCTGGGACAGCGGACCGCAGCAGAGCGGTAGCGTTGCGGCGTCCCAGGGGTTAAATGCATGCCAGGGGAGCGCGCCTTCCCTGTCTCACAGCCGGCACCTCCCCCGCTGCACACAGCCCTCTCTGCACTGTGCTGACTGGCCCTGTGTCAGCGCTCCTCCCCCAGGCCAGCCTTCTCTCTGCTCCTCGGTGGCCATCTTTTCTGAAGCATGGTGAACGCTGCTGGAAGCCTGCATTGGAAGCATCGTGGTCTGGGTCCCCCCGCATACCTCTCCTCCGCTGTGGTCAGGTCTGTGTATGCAGTGCTGTGTCCTACCAGGCCCTGTGTCTGTGTAGTTGAGTGATCAGCGCTGTTAGTGCAGGAATTGTTATTTCTCTGCATTGTATGTGACTGTGCTAGCGCTGCTGCCTGTAATCTTTTCTTCTCTAAACTGTCAGCTTTATTACTGTCCCTGTTCTTTCTGCTAAAGCCCTTGCGGTGCGGTGCTGCAGGGTGGTCTCTCGCCTCTTAAATATATAATTGGTGAGAGGGGTCACATACGTGGTGCCATCATGTCTGAAAGTGATATTCCCCTCCGGCTACAGTGAACTACGTGTAAAGTACCGTTAGCGGAGGGGGAGGGTAGCGCGGAGGGCCTCTGCCGGCAGTGTTTGTCTATGGCGCGGCCTCTTACGGTTACTGCACCGGTACAGGAGCCGCCCTGGGCTTGTTTCGCTCAAGCGCTTACAGCCTTAGTGGGCCAGTTAGCTCCGCAGCCCGCGTTTACACCGATGGGTTTGTCCCAGCAGTCAGTGGTGTCGTCACCCATGCAGGGTTTCCCACGACAATTGGTGGTACCCCACAGTCTCCCTATTTCGCCCCTCCCGGTTTCTCAGGAGCCAGCGTGGGTTAACTCCCTGACGAGTTCTGTACAGCACTTGTCGGATGTGTTGCAAGGGGAGTCTGTGATGCGGCCGCATAAACGGCCGGTGGCGTCTCTGTCGGCTCCTTATGAGGATGACGAGGGGACGTCTGATGTTGGGGAGATTCTGGATCCTTACGATCAGGAACCTCTCCATGCTAAGGACGCTGATGCTAAGTCCAAAGTATATATTCCTGGACTTATTCGGGCGGTCCGCACAGCCTTGGTGATTGAGGACGAAGTTCCCCCAGCGGCTAAATCTAAGTATGCCTTTTTCAAAGATGTGAAGGGCGATGCCACAGTCTTTCCTCTTTCGGGTCAGTTGGTGGACCATTTAGAGGAGGCGTGGAAACAGCCTGGCAAAAGATACCAGCCGCAGAGACCCCTGGCGGTGGCTTATCCGTTCGCGGATAATTATTTTGCTAAGTGGGAGTCCCCTCCACAGGTGGATTCTCACGTGACCCGTCTTGTCCGTAGTGCCACATTGCCGATGCCATCCATGTCCTCCCTTAAGGATGCTACGGACCGCAAGGTGGAAATCTGCCTGAAGTCCGCTTATTCCCTTGCGGGGGGGGCAGCACGGCCGGCTATGGCCATTTGCTGGGTTGCCAGAGCGATGGGCGGATTCATTAGAGGCTTCTTTTGAATCCGACTGTCCGGCCGAACAGGCAGAGTTGATTGGCAATCTCCGTGATTCGGCCACCTACATCAACGAGGCGGCCCTAGACATTAGTACTCTGGTGTCTAGGATTTCTTCAGCAGCGGTAGCTGCTCGTCGCACCTTGTGGCTGCGATCCTGGAAGGCGGACGCAGATTCCAAAAAGGAGGGTCTGGAGGCGTTGCCGTTTACCGGAGAAGTTCTCTTCGGTCCGGATCTGGATAAGATTGTGGCCACGCTGGCGGCAGCCAAATCGGCTTGTCTCCCGTCGGCCGCTGCTCCTTCTGGTTCTGGACCATCGTCCTTTTCGGTCATCTAGGGCCCAGGGCAGGCCCAAACCACAGTCGTTTCCTCGACAGGCTGGCCCTAAGAAATCGGTCAAGCCCCGGAAGCAGACATGGAGTACCAGACGTCCGGCCCCCAAGCCAGATGACAAGCCTGCGGCCTGACGGTCTGGGCCTCCCTTTGGGGGATCCCAGGGTGGGAGGCCGCCTGCTGCAGTTCGCCCAGTGTTGGTCGACCACTACGACAGACACTTGGGTTTTGGAGGTGGTCTCCCACGGGTACGCCCTCTCCTTCCGGCACAGACCCCCGGCTCGATTCTTCACCACGGGTCTACCATCAGACCGGAACAAGGCTACGGAGCTGCGGAAGGTATTGCACACTATGCTCCAGGCTGGAGTTATAGTGCCTGTTCCATTCTCCCAGAGGGGCCAGGGTTTCTATTCAAATCTTTTTTTGGTACAGAAACCCAATGGGTCGTATCGTCCGATTCTCAACCTCAAAGCACTCAACAGGTCTTTGCGGGTACCGAAGTTTCGGATGGAGACCCTACGGTCCATCATTCTGGCGCTGGAACCTGGGGACTACATGGTGTCATTGGACATACAGGACGCTTACCTGCATGTCCCTATTCTTTTGCGCCATCAACAGTTCCTCAGGTTTGCAATCCGCAGCGACCACTTCCAGTTTCGGGCGTTACCTTTTGGCCTGGCGACAGCACCACGGGTTTTCACCAAGGTGATGGCGGTCATGGCGGCTTCTCTGCGGCTGCAGGGAGTCCGCATGTTGCCGTACTTGGACGACCTGTTATTGGTGGCAGGATCTCCAGAGCTCCTGTTACGCCACTTGGACCTGACCATTGCCCTGCTGCAACATCACGGCTGGCTAATCAGCTGGCAGAAGTCCACTCTAATCGATGGTGAGTGACAACACGCCCCCTTTGGTGGGCGTGCCTGGCCAGACGGAGGCGTTCCCATGGGAACGCCTACCGTCCTTTGTGCATGAGGAGCCTCCCTCCCCTTCTGTGGTGGCGGCTGCTGTTGCTGTGTAATCCAGGCACCTCGTTGTGTCCTCCAATAGCTAGTGGACGGTGAGCCCACTCCCACCATACCATAAACATCTGCCCAGTAACAACCCCTCTGGAAAGACTAGGACCAATCTTTGGCATTTCAATTCAGCTTCATTATTCCTCTGATCGATATCATTGGTCGATGGTAATATCGTTCATCATCGTTGGTAAAATCGTTCATATATCGTTGAACGATATCGATCATTATTTTCAAAGTAAATTTCAAGGGAAATTGTTCAGCAATATCGTTGGTGGTCAATATCGCTCCGTGTGTACGCACCATTAAAGTGGTATATGTCACTTGAGGATGAGATAAACCAATGGGGCCATAGGGTTCAGACTGTAGCTCCCATTGACAATAATGGGGACTGCGGTCTGCAGTGCTAATTAACCTTATGTTGGAGATTTCTTGTAATCTCCTGCATTAGGCTGTTAGTTCATAGCTGAAATACATAAAATGATGCAGAAATTGCTCTTTCTGCATAATGTTAAGGAAAATGAGCTTGATAAATAGGCCACTTAATCTTTGTTTTATTTAAATATATTTTTGATATTTTGTACATGTAAATACTGTTTTTAAATGCATGCTTTTACCTATTAGTTTTATCAAATAATCACAATTGCTGTATAAAATTAATATTGGGAATTCGTCATCAGTTGGTTATATACAGTCAAACTCTGGTGTTATTTATTTTTCAATACATGTTTTTAATACATGGGGTAATGCTGTTACACAGCACACATCAGTACTGCAGCTGGTAGCCCATCCCACCCGGGCAGTGCAGCTATGCAAAGAGACCTGCCGGCCTGGCTCAGTGTGAGGATGGTGACTGTCACAGTGGGGTCTGGCCATATAGCGGCTGCAGATGATTAGAACCGTGGAGACATACTTTCTTTTGTTTGGTGGACTCAGTGGCGCCCTCCTGTCTAAAACTGCCTAATTGGAGCATCAGCCCTGGTTGCTATAGGAAACTTTTACATCTATTTGCCATCTATTTCCTTTTACATGTGCTACAGATTTTGCTGCTCAATAGCTTATTTCTGGATTGCTGATAATTCTTTTTCAAGATATTCTTCCAAATACGTGTCCGTTTCTGTAACATTTCTGGTAACTTTGTTATACAGGTGTGCCATAGCAATATTAATATGGAGTCTTCATAGTTAAAGTGAACCAAGTCCATTTTTTTGCACATCAAGTCTTAATATTTGATTCTAGTGTCTTGTGACCAATTAATCATTTGCTTATGCACATCTCTCCTAAGGTTCCCGAACATCATTTGATGTTTTTCTTTGAGTTGATCTACATAATGTTTTGTTGGACACAGGAGAGATGAGAGAATGATAATGCAGGGTACCATATTGTAACAAGGTTTTTCCAAAATCTGGTCCTCATGCACCTCTAAACAGCTGATATTTGCAGGATTTCTTTAATCATGCACACGGGGCTATAACTAGGGTTGTGCAAGCAGTGGCGCCGCACAGTGCCCAGGAGGCAGCACCATCGCTACACCATGTCAACTGCATTTGGCTTGCAGGGTGCCTGGAAAGTGCAGACAGTAGAGCTGCTACAGAGCCACCCAGATCTTCTGCTCCGGCAAGTACTCTTCTCAGGGCGAGCACCACTTCCTCACCACCACCCCCAACCCCACCGCCTTTGACCATGCACTCTCACATCCGCCTCATCACCTTTCTCAGCCCCCATCACCATCCTCTGGACCCATCACCGTCATCAGCCCCTCACCACCGCAGCCTGACGATATAGTGTGTGTGTTGATCCCCTTTAGTGAAGGTTGTGGCTGTACCAGATGTCATAGGCAGGGACAACGTGCAGCGCTGGTGACGTTGTGTTGCAGACTGCTAGGTCACGCCTTGCCCGGGTCGCATCTGAGCCACCTGGAAGAGGCCAGCACTGCCCGGGCCAGGCTACAAGGGAGCTGCACAGCAGTAGTCCCCGGTGGCGATCGCACTGCACCCACCGGAGCAGTGAGTCCACTGCCTCATTTTGATCCCTCGGGACCCAGTACAGGTGTACACATAGACTCTCTTGTCGCCGGGCCTGCTTCTTCCTGGTTCCCGCAAACCCTTCCGTAGGCTGTGGTATTTAAATAATGCTACATTTGTTTTAAGGTGCCAAGCAAACCTTCCCTGCATAAATAAATTAAGGAGGTGAATTGATTTAGAAGTGTGATTGTATTTATTTATATTTGTGTGTGTGTGTGTGTGTGTGTGTGTGTCACTTAGATCACATTTCTTCCATCTTCAGGTAGAAGAAATGGACATGTCTTGGACCTCTTGCACACATAAAATATATAAGCAACATTTGCATTGCTGGTCATATTACAGTATTTCTTGTTAGCTTTTTATGTTGCTATTTAGAGGTAATTAACCATCAGGAGCTTCCAAATGAGAGGGAGTAATAGGAGTACAGAAAAACGATATTTTATACTTGCCTTAGTATGCGTGTGCTGGTACACTGCACTGGAATTGGTACGTAATGCCGGCTGTCGGGATGCCTCCTGTCAGAATACCGACAGCGGCATCCCGATGGTTGGTAAGTAAGTATACCCCCTCCCCATAACCCTAACCCTCCCTTTTTGTAGCCTAACCCACACCCTATCCCTCCACATTAGTGCCTAAACCTAAGTCTCCCACCTTCGTGTCTAATCCTAACCCCCCCAGTGGTCCCTATCCTCCCCCCAAAAATGTAACCCTAACCCCGCTATGCTCCCTAAACCTAACCCTCCCCCACCCCCCTTCCCTGCAGCTAACGCTAATGCTGCTCCAAGTTTGGGCTGGTGTCCTTCAGCGTTCTGGCATAGGGATTAAGATGGGCGTCGGTATTTCAATGCCTATCTTAATTCTGTTATCGGGATTCCCCTGTCGGTATTAAGACTCATAACTACATCCCCTCTCCACTATTTCATTAAATACATTGTTGGCATTTTACATACTACAACAAGTTGTTTTTTTAAGGATGGCTGCCAGCTACTGCATGGGGAATGTGAATATGCATTGTTTTTTTATTATATGTTTTGCACAAAAAACGTGCTTGTGGTTATAGATCTATTATAAATGAAGGAATTACTTGTTTGGTATAACTGAGGAATAATCCAAAAAATTTGCGTGTTTTGTGTAAAATCACATTTCTTACTCCCTCCACGTCACCTTTTAAGAATTTTAGATGAAATGTTTGAAATTATTATTTTTCTTGTGTTGATTTTTTTATTATTTTTTTCAGAATATATTAATAACCCTAATATATATGATTTTACTGACACGTTTGGATTTTTTTTCTGCAGGTGATGGCAACCCTAGAGAAAATAGTCCCTTTATTCACAATGAGATGGACAGAAATAACTTCTATGATGGGAAAAACATGGCACTTTTTGAGGTACTGTATATCAGAAGTTATCCAAAGTAGAAAACAAATAAGGTAAAATCAACTTTTTTGTTCTTTATCAAGATTACAAAAGTTTCAAAAATGCAGGTAGAGTTTTTTTTTTTAGGAATAAAGTGAGAATCTGGTGAAGGGAAAGACCATGGTGACCACCTTCTGTGACATCACCAGACAAATGTCATCAAACTATGCAGCAAACTGAGAGAATGTTCAAACGAAATCACATAACAAACATACTGGTCAGTCTTTCTAATTTCACACTCCTACCGTAATGCTGGGTACACATTAGACTATCCTGGATCATGGCCGAAAGGAAGACAAATGTAACAATACATTGGTCACCCGCACACACAGAACGATGTAGCACACAATGGGGCAGATGTATGAAGCTCTGGAAAGTGATAAAGTGCAGAGTGATAAACGACCAACCAATCAGCTCACAACTGTCATGTTACAGGCTGTGTTTGAAAAATGAGAGGTGGGAGCGGATTGGTTGGTCATTTATCACTCTGCACTTTATCACTTTCCACAGCTTCATACATCTGCCCCAATATGCTATAGTTAAGTGGCTGTATGCAGGAGCATGCCGTCGGCCCAGAGATTGGCCCATCTGCTGTGCAGAACAGCAGATGTGACGACGTCGCTGACGACCCGCTGAAGCGCACAGTCGCTGGTCCATCTTAGACGATGTGCTCGATATACCGTTCCAATACGCATCAAAACAATAGATCAGGCAATATATCATCTAATGTGTACCCAGCTTAAAAACCACTAAAACTCAAAAAATAAATTTTATAGCTGAAAACCTTAAAGGTAAATCCATTGTTCAGTGTTGAGTGACAGTATAATAAATCTGCAGTTTAAAATAAGTATATCCTTCTCACTGTACTAGGGACACCTGCAATTCCTTCCACATCTTTCGGACATGTACTGGTGGAATCCTAGCCCTTATGGTGGGTACACACCTGACATATATATCTGCAGATGATGGTTGTTTGTACACACTGAACAACCATCATCTGTGTCTGCCCGCAGGGGGCGTGACCCGGGGGGCTGGGGGCATGTCCCGCCCCCCTTCTCGTGGCTGCCGCTCTGTGTGTATGGGCGCTCCGCCGACCACCTGTACACACCTGCCGATGGACAGATATGTCTGCAGACATATCTGTCCATCGGCTGTGCAGCACAGCCAATGCGATATGTCCGTGAGCGCCGACGTTCACCGACATATCGTAGGTACACACTTCCCGATGGGTAGCAGATACATTTGGCGATCAATTGATCGGCCAATGTATCTGTCAGTGTGTACCCAGCTTTACTCTCATGTATGACTCAACCAATCCACATTGCAAGTCTAACAGTGTCAAATACAGCTTATTTTGTTAGAGAAGTAGCCCCCCACTAACACTGCAAAAGGAGTGAAAACAGCATTGTGGACATTTCATTTATTTTGTTTATGTAAAATAGTGACTTTATTCACTGTTGAATTGTCTGATTAAATGCATAGTTTTCTTGCGAGCACTTGTGAGGTGATGTTTGGGGGCATATCCTGCTGATTTGAATTTGCCCCTTTGAGTAAGTGGCATCTTTTTTTAATCTACTTTTATAATCCTTTTAGTTAATGAAAAGATTTAGGCATTTATGCAGCATTAGGGGCAAATTTTAAAACCATAGCTAAAAGGGAGCAATTTACACTTCGACGAAACCATGTTGCCCTGCATGTGGGGCAGATTTAGAGTGTGTCTTGGCTTCAGTCTAAATTTCAGTGCAATAACTGAGCTGTGCAGTATTTGTATGTTACATGCAAAAGCAGTCTATTTTACCTGCATGCAAAACTAATTAAAACAAATAAATGCATTTGCACCCATTACAGGCAACATGTTTGTTTTTATTTGCTCCTAACTTTGCATAATCCCCTTAAGATGGATACATACTGACAGATACATTGGCCGATCAATTGATCGGCCAATATATCTGCTGCCTGTCAGGCAGTGTGTACCTGCGATATGTCTGTGAATGTCGGCAGACCGCCCATACACACAGAGCGGCAGCCATGAGGAGGGGGGTGGGACACACCCCCTGGACACCGGGACCTGCGGGCAGACACAGATGATGGTTGTTCAGTGTGTATGAACAACCATCATCTGCAGATATATCTGCTGATCATTCGATCTGCAGCTATATCTGTATGGTGTGTACCCACCATTAGTGAGGTCACAAGTAAAACCTGATGTTCTTGAATTCTCCTGGCTAGGAGCTCCTGTTGTGAGTTGTCCACATCATGAGATCTCTATCAGTTTCCTGAGAGAACTATCTTCTTGGTAATCGATTTATTATTTCAAGTGCATCGATGATGGGGCTAATGGGTGTTTTTTAAAAGTTGACAAAATGTGTCAACTGGTTTCTCCAGTTACTGATTCAACTGATTACCTACAAGTCAATTTGATTCATGCCTCTGATACATTTCATCAGTCTTTTTTCAAGTCAAACTTAAATAAACAGATACATTCCACAACTTACATTTCTGTAACACATTCCCTACCCAGAATTCACTGTCAAATCGGTTTCTTTTTTTCATACATTTTAAGACCAAATTGAGGCTCCTGTATAGTAACCATAGCATCTATCCTCCATTGTTAGCTGACTACAATAGATAGCAGCTGAAAATGCTTTTAAGATCTATTTAAACTACATTATTTTTTGACCACTCAACAAAAGTGAAATTTAGTTACTAGGTCTGTAACCTGAATCAGTTTTCTGGACACAAAGTCCATTATTTAAAGCTTGGTAATATGTTCTAATTATAGCTGCATGAAAATAAATGACTGTGGAAAACATCCTGTGGGCCTAGCCTCTCCACTACAGTTAAGCTGGCCACACACTAGACCAACTTGCATCCAACCAGCCAACTTGTTGATTGGTTGGAATGAAAATCTGGTAACCTATGGGAGTAAATGATGATCAGCAATTTGCTCCTAAATGCCAGAAAACGAATGAAAATGGTCGTTCAGACAAGTTTGTTAAATGTTTGATCTAAACTATTTGTTCAAACAACAGTTTTGGCCCATTTTCCAGCATTTGGGAGCAAATTGCTGCTTGTCATTTGCTTTCATACCTTACCAGATTTTCATTCCAACCAATCAACTAGTTGGCTGGTTGGACAGATAATCTTTAGATGTGTGGCCAGCTTTACTCAGATTGAAAAAGCATTCCACATACCCTGGGGTAAGCCCTGGAATACACACATCCTGTGTGCCCTTAGTGGTCAGATCCAACCCTCACCTTGGGGTTCTGCCCAAATTAATTAAAAAGTAGAACCAATGCATACAATGCAAAGGTGACAGGCATAAATATTCCCAGAACTTCTGAACTTCTAATTTTGATCACCACCTTATTTTGAAATGAATGATCTAGGTCACTGGGGTGGGCAATACGTGGCCCTCCAGCTGCTGATGAACTACAAATCCCAACATGCATTGCAACATTTTTAGCATGGACAAATAGCAAAGCTGTGGCAGGGCATGCTGGGATGTGTAGTCATACAACATTTGGGGGGCCGCTTATTGCCCACCCCTAATCTAGGAGAATTCCCTAAATAGTCCAGCAGGAAGTAGCGCGTCTTCCTGTCTGCAGAAAATGCCTGAGAACTACACACTTAATTATATCAATGGCAACTTACTCCTACCAGTGTGCCAGTCGGGAATATAAAGTCCACTCAGTTTCCTGCAAGTCTTTTGGTGTAGTATATTTAACCCTTTTAGAACCAGATATTTGTTGTTGCAGAATGTACAAAATTTGCCTCCTTGTCAATGAAAGGAAACTTTTTAAGAGATTAAAATTATCAAACGGTCCTCATGCCACCTAGGATATTAAATGCACTGGTAATTTGCTTTTATGTTTCACTTATGGTTAGTTTGTTGAAACTGCAAATCTGTGCCTTGGGTTCCATATCTGTAGAGCTTTATCTTTTTGTGTCTCAAGTTGTTTGCTGTTTGAATTGTGTCACTCTAGGCATAAAAAGGATTTCAATTTTGTTTCTAACAAGCTTGAAGAAGAATCCTAAGTAGTCTTAAAAGCTTGCTACAAAATCTATTCCGTTAAACAATAAAAGGTATCAGAAATCAATCTTAATTTGCTTAACATGTGTTCAAGTCCTCAGCAGTGGTTTATAGCAAGAATCCTAAGGAAATCACTGATTTTTATAATCACTGCACTGCACATCTCAAGTCAAAGACCATTTGTTCAAAACAAAAGCTATAGTATTTTAAGGATGTTCCCTTCAGATAAAACAAAAGAGCATCTTTTGGCAGCTATGAAACACCTATGTACATAAAAAGACCATTTTCTAACAAAACCTTGCTGTAGTCAGTGATTTTTATTTTGCTCTGGGGCTAAAGGAGGTGCAAATACTTCTTAATTTTAATATACTGCCGCACTTATACTGCAAAGTGTCATCACTTTTGGTTGCCAATGCTACAGTATGTGTCCCTTGGACGCCCACAGGACCCCATCCACATCTGATCCTTAGCTTCTCCCTGCATCGCGATAGGATTCGCTTTGGGGATATCTCCTTCCATTATGCATGGAAACGTCACTTATACTTTTGATGTGATCTCCACAGACTGCTGTGCGCCCTTGGGCAGTTCCACATGTTACATTGAGCACATGCTTCACTCTCCAATGCCATTATTGCCTAGGCAAACAACAACTGGGCTTACTTTCAACAAGAACTTAAAAAAAACTTATGTTGAGTTTAAATCTAAGATGGCGGCACTTAGAACGTGTATGGATGCTTTGGAATCGAAGATGGACAAACTTTGTCGTTTGCAAGCTAGTTTTGATCTGAAGCTCGCAGTCCTCTGCTCTGAGTCCTTGAAAGAAAAACAGAAAGACTCTGAAAACAGAACTCGCAGGAATAACCTGAGGATTTGCAAACATTCCAGAGTCTGTATGTCCTGTGTCTCTCCATGAGTTTCTCTCCAGCCTGTTTCATGACCTGCTTCTTGACCAGACCACCGAGGACTTCCGTATGGACAGAGCACACAGACAGGGCACTTCAGGCCAGACCATCTGCTGACCAACACCATAGGGATTTTATTGTTCGTCTCCATTTTCCACGTGAAGGAAAAACGTCTGGCTGTTACTGGAAACATAGATGATGTTGTGTTTCAGGATATACACTTGCAGATTTATCAAGATCTCGTCTGCTCATCATTCAAAAACGCAGAGCCCTGCAGCTGATCACTAGGCTCTTCGCCAACATGAATTTAAATATGGATGTGGTCACTCTTTTCACCTTCAAGTATTCATTGGCTCTACATCTCATTCAATAAAATTATCTGTACATGATCAGGAGGTCCTTGCAATTTGGGGATCCTTCCTCTGCCTCCAGCCCTCTTTCCTCGATAATTCGCCCGCTCCTTACTTACGACAATCCACCATTCCTCATCATTCCCCCTGGTCCTGCCATAGTTGTTATTTAATGTCCTCATAACTGAGGACATTAAATAACATAACATTTCTATATAACATAACATTCATACTGTTGTTCCCCTTTTTTTTACTATTTACCACCTTTAGGTTTGACCTAGCCATCTATTATTGTCCAATATGTTTGTGCATTAAGTTATGCATGTTATGGTTACTATCATTACTTATGTTTATTGTTCTTGACTCCATGTGGCCTGAACAGGACACTTTTTTTTTTTTTTTTTTTTTTTTTCACCCTTTTCTTTAGGTTTACCGTTGTTAGCTCTCTATTCATGTGCTCGCCACCTCTCTCACGTTCCCTCCTCCATCCCTGTGCTTATGTACTTTTTGGTATTACCCTCTTGCTCCCGCTAATGCCACTGAGGTCTAGTGCCTTTCGAGTAGACCCACACCCATGCACCCTTCCCTAATTTTCGTAGGATTGCCGACTGGCTTAGCATTCCCCCACTATGGCCCAGTGCTTGCTTTGTTTCAATAAGGGTTTACACCTCTAACAGCGACTTATTCAATTGTTCAATTTTCTTTTTTTTTTTTTATAAATTCTTTATTTTCAGAACAAAGACAAATTTTTGTCACAGAAAATAAGTACAAAGCATATATAGAAAGAAGCACAATAATACAGATCCATATTTAGACATACAAAGGACAGATACCAAAACAGAAATAATTTAGTATTGTCTAAAGTACAACATATTTTACTATAAAATAGTCAGAAAAAAATATTTAATTTTTTAAAGAAATAAAAAAAAGGGAGAGGGGAAAAAAAGAATTATCAGAGAGAGAAAGATAAGAGGGGGCAAGGGGGAAGAGGGGGGATGCAAATAGACACTGAATGTACCGATATCTAAAACAAGACAACATTGGTATTTAGAAATTAAGAATGTGGAATGAGGGCTGCATATGAAGCAGAGGATTTAAAATCAGTCCAGCTGAACCAGAGAAACTCAGTGTTTCTCTGGGGCTGAGTAGAGAGCATCATCCATGGTCATATAGCCGTTGACACCATTCCCACACTGTAGGAGGAGTCTGAGAGCGCCAACGGACTGGGAGTACCGCCCTTGCAGCATTATTAATATGACAAAGAAGGGACTTTTTATATAGAGAAATCGGGTCAGATGTATGTTAGGGCAACCAGAAATCCGGGCCAGATGGAACAGTGTAGCCTAAGATCTCCGAAGCCAAGGCTATTATCTTACCCCAAAAGGGGGCAATTAGTGGACAATCCCACCAGATATGCATCATCATACCTGTTTCCCCATGATTTGCATCTCCAGCAAAGAGGGGACACCGTGGGATAGCATTTATGGAGAATGACCGGGCAGCTGTACCATCTTGTCATGACTTTATATTGCGTTTCTAGCACCTCTAAAGTATTGGAACACGCATTAGTTACTTGAAACACTTTTGTCCCAGTTAATGTTTTTTTATAAAATCTCTGTCCCAGGCCATTACAAAGAGAGGATCCCCTGTAAACATGTTATGCAATAAAATCTTGTATATACCCGAGATTATATGTGTGGGAGGCTGCCGGTGCAAACACATAAACTCAAAGGGTGTCATATCCCTAGAAATTACTGAAGGACCCCCAAGAGAAGAGGCAAAAAATCGTTTTGTAAGAGAGGTATTGGCACATAAATCTGAAAAGGGTATAAATTGGCCCTGGGCCACAAGGTGACCAAATCTAGAAATCCCTGCAGCAGACCATGTGGAGGAAAACCACCCCGAGGTCCCAGGAGGGAAAAGGAGATTATAAAGGATAGGAGTAAGAGGAGAAATCTCAGAAGAAATCCCAGGTTTAATGCGCAATTTTTGCCATGTCTCCAATGTAGGACCCACTATTTGATGTGTAGAACGAGCAATTTTAGAGCACCACGGCAAAGTGCTCAAATGAAGATTAGACGATTCCGCCTCCAGTTCCACCCACTGCTTACCCACAGTGCCCCGAGTCCAATCCAGAACTTTACCAAGTATAATGGCCTGATAATAAGTAGATATCATTGGCAATTGTTGACCTTCCTGACACTTCTGCCTAAAGAGCACTTCATGTTTGAATCTGGGCTTCCTACCACTCCAGGCAAACTTTCGGATGAGGGTATTTGCTACAGACAAAAAGCTCGGGGGGAGTGCAATCAGTGTAGTCTGCAATAGATATGAGGCGCGGAAGTATATTCATCTTGATAATATTTAGACGGCCTAGCCACGAAAACCTTTGCAGACTCCACTGATCTAACTCCTTGCGGATGGAACTAAGCAAGGGTGTGTGGTTAAGGGCAAATAGGTTACATATACATCTAGGAATAAATATGCCTAAATATTTAAGAGAAGAAGACTGCCACTTAAAGGGGAAAGAGGCACCAAGTGCAGCTACAATCTCAGTCTCAACTGAAGCGGTGACTTTTAAGGTAACAGATTAATAATTAATCTTAAAATTGGAGAGATCCCCAAAACGCTGGAATTCCTTCAATGGATTAGGAAGAGAGGTAGCGGGATTAGTTACTATTGCTAGCAGGTCATCCGCAAAGAGGGCAAGGCGATAATCTTGTGAACCCACCTTAAGGCCTGTAATATTAGGGTTCGCTCTAATTGCTCTCGCCAGGGCTTCCATGCACAGTGCAAAAACCAAGGGAGAGAGAGGGCAGCCCTGGCGAAGTACCATTTGAAATGTGGACTGGGGCCGGTAAAAATCTCGTTCACTCATATCTGGGCCGAAGGGGCTCTGTATAGGGCCAGAATTTTTGAAAGGAAGACTTCACCCAACCCTAATCGCTGCAACACCCCTGTTATGAAGCTCCAATCCACCCTTGCGAAAGCCTTTTCAGCATCAGTAAAGAGGAGCAACATGGGAATGTCAGAGGAGACTGCATTATGTATTAAATCAAGGACTTTGGGGCTATTGTCTTTCGCCTCTCTACCTGGGACAAACCCCCCCTGGTCAGAATGGATAATAGATGGCAGGAGGGGTTTTAGCCGATTAGCTATAAGCTTAGCGTAAAGCTTGACATGGCAGGAGGGGTTTTAGCCGATTAGCTATAAGCTTAGTGTAAACATCTGCATTTAAAAGAGATATTGGACGATAACTGGCCGGTAATGATGGGTCCTTGCCCTCCTTGGGGACTACCGTAATGTGTGCCGCAAGCGATTGGACAGAAAAAGGAGTATGCGCTGATACAGCATTACAGGCCCGTAACAAAAGCGGCAGAAGAGTGTCTTGGTATGCCTTGTAGTAAGACGGCGTGAAGCCATCAGGTCCAGGACTCTTGCCCGATGGGGAGTACTTAATAGCAACTATCAATTCCTACCTATCTATACACTCTAAAATTGTCGCTGTTTAGCGTTGTGAGTCGCACAAGAAATAATTGCTTTCAGACTGATTGTGGTTCCGAAGCACAAAAAGTTATTCACCATAAAAACAGATAGTTACACGTTGTGATCTAAATACAATTAGCGCAAACAAATTATACAGAAACAAGGTACAGTCGTTACATACGCACGCGCTCTGGAACCAGATCCCAGCATCAAAGATGAAACCTCCGTCAACAGCAAAGCAAGAAGACTGGGATCTAATTTCAGAGAGCCCACATATATACTCTTACAGATATAGGCAATACAATAGAACAGTTTGGCATGATTCCATTGGTGGTTCTTCCTGGTTCTTCTGTTACAGTACAGTTCATAGGTCAGTTCGTATGGTCACAATCCAGCCTCCAACAGCTCTTTGTGTCCATTTTCCCGCTGCATAATAAATCTAGACTGGCTGCATTACAGGATACATTTTAATGCCTAACTCTCTATGATCCATAATTTGCAGACACATGTTGCGATCTTCTCACCGATGAAACCGGAAATCTGCAAAGACACAGTGGTTTAGAATGACACCAAACACGGTCTGCTTATCATGTACTAAACCTTAGATATCAAATAACATGTATTTCACAACATTACTGATGAATAAAACCTTAAATATTAAACTTAATGCTAGGGAATTTTTTTATGTAAGTGTGCAGCGTATAAGTATTGGGGTATTGAGAAAAGACGCTAGTTAGCAGTGTGCGACTACGTGTTTAGTGGAGTACACCGTGGTATGTGTTTTGCAGGGTTGGTCATATTATATGTTTTAGTAACTGTCTGTATTTATATGATGAGGACTTTTAACATCTTTCTATTGCGTGGTAATCGCACAACTCTAAATAATAGCATCGCTGTATGTACTTATATTCGCTAAAATGGCGCTGTGCGGCCAGTTGCAAAATGGCGTCTTGTTGCCATTCGCAAAATCGCGTCGTGCAGATTTAATTTTAAACAGATTTTGTCTCAGCCAATTATCCAGCTTCGACACAACAGATAATTCTTCTTCTGTAAAAGGGGAGTCAAGAGCCTCTGTCACCGCTTCGAGGAGATAAGGGAAAGCTATTTCTTCCAGATATCTCTGGATATGCGTTACCCGAGCTTCCTGATCCAAATTTGTATTGACCGGGCCTAAATTATATAGGGCAGAATAAAAAGTCTGAAAGACTGCTGCAATATCTTTGTCAGTATGGCAAAGTTTGCCCGTATGATCCTTGATACGGTGGAGATAAGTCAAGTATCTCTGAGCTCTAAGAACCCTTGCCAGCATTTTGCCTGGCTTGTTCCCCCAATGATAGTATTTATAGCAGTATCTTCGGAACCCTCTCCTAGCCCCTTCAAATAGTAGATAATTAAGAGCATTTCTAGCCTCTTGAAGTTCTACTAGTACATCAGAGGCCATAGTATTGTTATGGGTAAGTTCGAGCATCCGGATTTTAGTTAACAAAGCATCCCTACATTTAGTTTTCTGTTTTTTGAGATAGGACCCTAACTGAATACACATAACCCGAACAACACATTTATGGGCCTCCCAGATTGAGATGGGAGAAACATCATCAGTGACATTAAGAGAAATGTATTCTCTCATGGTTTTCCCAATTTGATCTTTACAGTAGGAATCACGGAGGAACTGCTCATTAAATTTCCAGTACCACTGGCGAGGTGGGGGATCGCGAAGGTACAAAGTTAAGAATATTGGGGCATGGTCAGAACCAGTGATCTGCCCATTAGTGACATCTGCAAGGAGATCTAGGTGGTAATGATCTACACAAAAATAGTCAATGCGGCAATAAGAATTATGTGGGGAAGAATAAAAAGTGTAATCCCTCTCTGCCGGATGCATGAGTCTCCAAGTGTCTACCAATTGGAAATCGTGCAGAGTCAGTTTAAATTTCCTAGACTCTTTAGTAGAGGTACATATGGATCCAGAAGTGGTATCAAGAGAAGGTTCCAAGGCCCGATTAAAATCTCCACCAACCACTCGGATGCCCTCCAACTGATCATCTAGCATTTCTAATGACTTACATAGAGAGTCAGACTGACCCCTGTTGGGTACATATAAATTTAATAGAGAATATTTTTGGTTAGCTATGGTAACCATGACCAATAATCCCCTACCATCTCCAATACGGACAACAGATATCAGAAAGCACTAAATGTTTAGAAAACAAGATGGCCACCCCTTTACCCTTGGCTTCGGAGAAATCATTGAAGTACCCCACTGGAAAATATTGAGATCTAAGGACGGAGCCACACCTTTCTTAAAATGCGTCTCCTGGAGAAAAGCTATATCTACCTTGTCCATATGCAACGTATGTAGAAGACGAGATCTTTTCTCCGGAATATTAAGACCCTTTACATTGTTAGACAAAAAAGATAACTTAGCCATATTTAAAGTGTATGGGTGGGCATCTTGAATGTTGGGTCCGTAAATCAATTACCTGAATGCAGACGGTGTCTATCAGCAAAGGAATATTGGGGGAAGAGGGGACGCATAGGAGCCTAAAGAGAGGGAAGGAAGGAAGTAAATGAAGGAAAAATACAAAACAAATCATAAGAAGCAAAGGATATGTTAGCATCGGTATATATCTCAGTGGAAAGCCTAATATGGTATTGGCATAAAAACAAACCTCCGTAATAAAGGCAATGAAAACCCCTAATGGGTCCATGGACATTGTATACACAACGGAGTAGGGGGAAAATGGAAGGTAGTACTGAACGTGACACCCAAATAGGTCCCAGAACAATTGGGACCTATCTAAAATAATATAAACACTAATATTCGCCTAGATTCATCAAAAATATAGAACCCATATAAAAATATTAAGTTAGAACATAAGGAATAAACATTGGATAATCAGGCTAAACAGAAGAACTGCTCAGGGCCTATTGGAATCTATTTAAACATACACCAGGATCTCAGATAAATGTATAACAATATCAAGCATCCTAAAAGGTGTAGGGAAAGCAGCATAAATCTACAAAAAGGCACAGAGCATAAAAAGGATATAACGGACAATAATAGCTTTCCTGATCAGGTAGTTTCCTCACACTCAGCCGTAGGATCTCTTCCCGGTCTACGTCTGGAACCTCGAGCTTGCTGCCAGGTCTCCCTACGAAGTGGCAAAGGGACACTAGTATCCAATGAATCCAGCCAGTTGGGGACTGAAATAGCAGGCAAACCCAGAGAAGAGCAAAATTGGGGCAATTCAGTAAATTCTCGAAGAATAAGTAGTTTCTCCTCATGCATTACTTTAATACTTAACGGAAAACCCCAGCGAAATTTAATGTCCCGCTTGTGCAATTCCTCTGGGAGCGGGCAGAGAAGACTCCTCTGTTGGAGTGTTGACCACGAGAGTTCCTGGAAAATCTGTACTGGACATCCATTGAAGTCAATCTCCTTTGTTTTCCGGGCTTGTCGTAGAATTTGCTCCTTTACTGTATAGTAGTGCAATCGGTAGATAATGTCTCTGGGTCTTTCAGAGGGCATACCTTTAGGGTGTAGTGCCCTATGAGCTAGATCAAATTGGATCCTAGCATACGGGTCAACATGCAAAAGTTCATTAAATATTTTAGTGAGAGCATCCTCAATTCCCGACTGAGGAATATCTTCGGGATCCGCCACAGATCCGCAAATTATTTCGCCGACCCCTGTTGTCAACATCATCTAGTCTACGCTGCATCTCCAACAAAATCGGGAGTGGCGAGAGAGCAAAGTATTGCAGTCATCGAGCTGGGTATCAACAGATTCCACATGGTCTTCCAAGGAAACCACTCTCTCTGCTACGTAAGGTCCGAACAGATGCAGGAGATGTGAGTCTGGACTGTTTCCTGAATCCATTTTTCCAGTAATTGTAAATCTTGTTGAATGTCCTGCCGAGTCGGTAAGGACCGTAAATGTTGCAAGATCTCCCCAATATCGGACTGATTAGCATATGTGGAGAGGTAGGCCCTGGTGGAGTACCAGACGCAGGTGTGCAAACTCCAAATAGAGTATGAAAAGCAGTGTTAGGTGATGGCTTAACTGGAGTGGCAGCAGGTCATTTAGCTATATTCCGTTTCCCCATGAGGAAACATATCAGAGCAGACTGACATAGTGAGGAAAAGATGGATTACTAGGTATATATTTTTATATCATAGCTGAAGCTCTCTGGACATGCATTCCAGTGCTTAGGGTCCACTGAGTGCAGGGGGGCCCTCAATCTTGCACAGAAGCTCCCCCAAGGCAGTTTATCAATGAAAGTCTTATTGCCTTATCACTCTATGGGGCAGACCAGGATCTCCACGGACCAGTACAGGACAGAACACGCTGGGCCAAAAAAACAGCCTGAACAGCACACAGAATACACTCTGATTCACCTTCCTATGCAGTAGGCTTTATCCGGAGAGACCTCTATTGGAGATGGGAGGCCTTAAGAAGGCCGCCACCCGTGATTCACTGCTCCCAACGCGGCCGCTTTCCAGAGGTTCTAGAGGGACGTTTAGAGTCCCACCTGGGGTCCTGGCTAGACAGAGAAGGGCTGTAGAGGAGAGGCAAATCGCAGTAAGATCCGGCAGCAGCCGCGACAACGCTGGTCCAGGACGCACCGGCGGGAGCCTAAATTTAGCCCGCGGTTTCAGGAGACTGCGTAGGCCACGGGGACTCTGAAGCCGCAAATCCACTCCTGAAGCTCGGGGAGGAGGGGATCAGAACCACAGAGGGTGTGGTAAGGGCAGAGGACCAGCAAGACTATCGGGACCATGGGGCCCACAGATTAGAGGGACTATCCCGGGAGCTGCGAGAAGGCACGTCAATTGTTCATTTTTCGATCTTGTGGCTACCTTTTTTTTTTTTTTCCTCTTCTCTTCCAATCACCCCCTCCCCTCAACCTGATGACACACTTCTCCCATTTTTTTTCCCCCTTGTGACCCAGGCCATTATTTTTGCCATTAAGCTGCTCCCCACTTCCCTGACCTTGGTCTCATGGCTTTAAAAGTTGTGAATGGTCTGAATGCACCCAACAAATGGACGGTGATTCTGGGAGCCTGTAGGAGAGCAGATATTGTATTCACGCAGGAGACTCATTTCACTGGAGCTCATTCTAAACTTCAGGGTCAGCCATTCTTGCAAACATTTTTGCCTCAGCCAACTGTAAGAAACTGAGTTGCTGTTCTATTGCATCTGTCTCTACCCTTCATTATATCCAATATGTATGCTGACCCTGACAGTCGTTATTTGATTGTCATTGGTATGCTGCGTTCAGAGGAAGTTACGAAAGTCATCTTCTACACCCCGAATCAAAACCATGACCAAATTCTTTACTGAGGCTTTTAAACGAATTGAGCAGGTGGTGCAGGGCTATATTATTATAGATGGTAATTTTAATGTTGCTTTAGACCCCCTGCTGGATAGGTCATCTCCTGTTACTAGATCCTCAGATTCGCACTCACCCCAGAATTTCAAGATTCTCTTTGAGTGCCTCAGACATTTGGGGCCTAATTCAGCAAGGGATGCAGTTGCTTATACGCACGCAATTGGTCGATTGTTCCTTACTGCATATGCATCGCAGTGCGCGGGCGCAAACTAGCCACTGCGATTGGGACAGCGGTCACATAGGAGACGCAGACCCATGGCAGAGTGATTGACAGGAAGTGCGTTTTGTGGGTGGTGACGCGGGGTTGGTCGGGCGAACGCAGGCGTGCCAGTGCATTTCAACACCGTTGCAGGGGTGTGCATACATTATCCACTGCGATACCAGATGCCTCCTGAGGTCTCATAGCGTGCGCTGAAGTAAAAAATTCCTGAGTAAGGTCAGGGCTTCATTAACTAACTGATGGTACTTGATGTTATTGTTTCTCTATGTTGGCCAAGTATACAGATGTGAGTAAGGGGAAGTGGGCATCCTTATGTCAGGCTGCGATCGCAATGGAAATCCAAACATTTACATATCACCGTTGATTTTAGCAACTGCGTTGCATGCGCATAGGCAGAATAGCAAACCGTAGTGAAGTCAGGCCCTTGGTACTCAATGATACTTGGAGTCTTAAACATTCATCATTATTCAGCGCCACACCATACATACTCCCACATCGACTGGTGGCTTGATGGCTCCCAATTACTACACCAGCCTACATTCCAAGATATCAAGGTTGCAATAACTGACTGCTTTAAGAGGAATGTTTCAGACTAAGTGTCTCTGGGTATTGTCTGGGAGGCGCATAAACCTACAATTCGAGGCCACCTTATTAGCAACGCATCAGCTGAATGGAGAGTCACTTGGCCCCCTCCCTTCACAACATCAGTCCTCCCCTTCCAAGGCTCTTGCTCAGATTCTGGCTTTCAAGGGACAAATAAATACTTTGTTGTGATGCATGGTGGCCGCCACCTTAAAGGAACTTCATCAGCGTTTCTGTGAAAAAGCTGACAATGTGGTTTCAATGTTGGTGAGCAAACTTCAATGAAAACGGGCCACGTGTCTGATTAGTGAGATCCGGAAAGGTTGATTCTGGCCATCTTGCTTATGACTTCACGCAGATAATTGACAAATTTTTTTAATTTTGCAAATCACTTTGTAATTTGATTCCATGTGCCCCGCTCCCATTGGGATCGAATGTATCTGACCCATATCTATCTATTTGAAAACTTTTGGCTGCTCAATGTTCTTAGCTAAATGCAGCCATAACACTCAGATGTCCAAGCTGAGATTAATTCTCTCAAATCCTCCTCTGGCCCTGATGGCCACAGTGACGTGCGGAGAGGTCAATGGCTGGAGATGCACATATGGAGATGGGTCTGAGTGCTAGGAGCCTGTCTCACCCCCTACTCACTGAAACTCTCCCCTTGCTACACTAAGCTTCAGTGTCCATTGATTTTCCTACCTGCATCACTGTTCTTCATTTGCTGCTGACTCTGCTCTGATCTCTAAACATTGCAGTGCATTTGTCACATGACACATCCAAGGTTTCCATCAGTGCTCAGGGTACCCCCTGCCCCTCCCCCAATCTTAGAGACATGCCTCTATTAGCTCTCTTTGTGTAGCTTACTGCCCATGGTGTGGCCCCATCCCCAGCTCTGCAAATAGTGTCTGACTATACAGAAGCGAGGCTGAGCAGTTGCTGCCTCATCTCCACAAAGCTGGTTAGTGTTAACTATAAAAAGGTATACAATAAACAAAGAAGGTGTTTATAAGTTATAAATATCTTCTTTGTATTTTGATCATTTGTATATCAAATTTCAGGAGTATGACAGGGGAGGCTCCGCCTCCCTTGCTGATTGCACGTCCCTGGATGGCCTGACCCCTCCCCCCCATACTACAAGAAATTCTCTGAGATTCTATGCTCTTTAATAAAATATTGGAGGCTGCCCATTTTGACAGTGCGAGTCTAGTTTGGGACTAACAATGATGTTCGCCAATGATCCTTCTTCATGTCCAAATTATCACCCTATTTCTTTTCTGAATATAGATCTTACAATTTATGCAGAGATACTCTCAGGATGGCTCTCCCCGCTCCTTCCCAACCTGATCAACCCAGTTTTATTGTAGGCCGTCAGGCTATGTATAATACTAGATGCTTGATCAACCTCACGCAATCCAGCAGCATCACTGCCCTTCATTGGTGATGGCGTTGGATGCAGATAGTGTTCAACCACGTATCATGGTCATTCATGTCCAGAGTGCTTAAGTCTATGTGCTTTCACAATAAATTTCTAACTGGCCTTACTTCCTCACCCTCCAAAATCACAAATGGTACTCGCCAGGGTTGTCCACTTTCCTTTCTGATTTTTGCTCTCCTCATAGAGCCTTTAGCAGTGTCTATTAAACCTTTTTCAGACTCTCCCTATACGCGTCCCGCCTTGTTTTTTAAATTTATTAGTCATCTCATGTCCCTGTTAATATGGCAGATGAAACATGACAGAATTAGATTTTGTATTCTACAGCAACCATTTCAGGGGGGAGGCCTGGGTATCCCGTATTCTCAGCGCTATTAGTGGCCTCTTATTTGATCTTTGCCAACACTGATTTTTACTTCATAGAAAATTTCAATATTATTATTAGATGGTACCTTGTACCCTCCACAGTGCATACATTTTTTGCATCTACCTCGCCTAATTGCTGAAGAGGTTGCTCTGCAATTGGCTCTTTTAGCCATATATGGTGGCAAAGCCTGAAAATTTTCTTGTTCTGGTCCAAGTCGCCCCTATTGGATTTCGTCCCATGAAACTACCAGCCCTCTTCACACACCAAAACAAATTGTTACGCCCATTTTGCATCAGCTTTATTGCCTGAAACCTACTCTTCCTACTCTAGAAACTATTATAAACTGTACATGGCAAATTTAGCAGATGGAGCATACAGTATTATCAGCATTCTGAATAAGTCTGCAAAGTCTTTTCTCAAAGTTTGAAAGCACGGTGTGCTCATTTTCACACAGGTTTGCTGTTTTCCATGTAATTTAATCAGAAGAGTTACTGCCTGTTCTGCCTACCCCATGCCCTTGTTCCCCTCCCCCTCTGTTCTCCTTTCGGTCTCCTTCTTTTTGCTGTCTCTCTTTGCGGCCTGCCACTCCGTTCCCTATATTTTTATATTCCTTTTCTCTACTTCTCTTTTTTTTTTTCTACAGTGTTTACCACAATTAAAATGTGACAAGCTTGATTGCCCTGTATTTTGTTGTCACCTGGTTTATTACTTGATTTTACTATGTTTCTGTTTTGCTTTATTGACATTATGTAGATGAATACAATAATTTGTAGTAAATTTCCTCAGCATGTTTGACTTCTTGTCACATTGTCCCACTTGTTTTCTCTGGAAATAATTTCTGTTTTCCTCAGTGAACCTACTGGGTTTGTGTAATCATGTTCTTAATTAAAGAGGGCGATTCAGCAACCACCTGAGCAATACTCTTTTTGGTAACAATGATTACTGTGATCCTTAGGGATTGCTGTGATTTATTCTGTAATGTCCAAATTACTACTACAAGCTCCCTCTAAAAGAGAAAAGATAATATGACAATTTTTTTTGATTATCACAATCCAGTTGAAATATGTGCACTACAATAATTGTCCATCATCATTATTTTTATCTTGTCTGAATTTGGGTACCATTAATCTGCTCCTATAAAGACTTCAGTGAAACTTCAATCTGTTGGCTCTAATCTCATAGCATTGTCTCCAATCACAGAGAGTAAAGAGCCCTTTTCTTTCCATCTGTTTTATAATTAATGTCATCTGCTTCAATGTACTTGATGAAAATATTTAATCATTTTGATGGAGTTTTCAATTAATGCTCCTTTGCGTTCAGATTTGAAAGTCTTATAATGATTAAATCATAACACATTCTAACTCCATCTTAATCCCTGTGCTTCTCTGAGCGCCCCACATGTTGTTTGAAGTGTAGTTGATTCATTTCAACCTTGTAAAGATTTAATTCTGCACATAATTACTTAACCACATCCGATTTAACAGTTTCACTCTGCTTTTCATTGATTCATTGAAAACGTATTTTCTTTGTTGATGTTTCCTGGGATGGGTATGGTACCAACTCTATTTTTTATATCACTGAGTAAAAGACCAGAAGCATTATACTAAGAAAGAGCAGTCACAAAGGGAAATCACTGGTAATGCTTTTCTTTCATCTTTTCTCTCTTTTCTTGTACTTCCTTTTGAAATAAAGGAATGCTGGTACTTGAAGTATGCATATTGTTGCACATGTCATACTGACTTTTTTAAAAATGTGTGTCTTTGTCTTTGAATAGGTTTTCTAAAAAATAAAAAATTGTAAATTGCTCTTTAAATTGTGTGTGCGTTTTCCTGAACAGTAATGCCACCACTTCTACGGTGTTGGTTTTATTTACTGTCAATATTTAGGGGGAAATTCAATTAGCCACGATAACACTTTTTCGCGTAAAAAAGGAAATTTCAGGGGAAAAAAATGCCCTATTCAATTAGCTGCCCAGTTAACGTGTGCTAATTCTGCATAATAGTTAAAGCGTGCTGAAAAGTTTGGGAAAATTCCTATTTCATAGTAAAAATTTTGGGACTTGATTCAGAACCCCTGGGACACCCTCCCTAATAGTTAATTACCCACTTATAAAAACTTCTGACATATAAAAACTTCTATATCGGACAGGTATATGAGAGTGCTGTATGGATGGGACAGTTGTTTTAAACATTGCCTGGTGGTTCCGAACTTCTTCCATTTACGGATGATGAGGCCCCTGTGCTTCAAAGCTTCAAAGCAGCAGATATTTTTTTCTGTACCCTTCCCCAGATTTGTGCCTCGAGACAATCCTGTCTCAGAGGTCTACAGACAATTCCTTGGACTTCATGCTTGGTTTGTGCTCTGACATGCAATGTCAAGTGTGGGACCTTTATATAGACAGGTGTATGCCTTTCAAAATCATGTCCAATCAACTGAATTTACCACATGTGGACTCCAATTAAGCTGGAGGAGCATCTCAAGGATGGAAACAGGATGCACCTGAGCTCAATTTCCAGCTTCATGGCAAAGGCTGTGAATACTTATGTACATGTGATTTCTTAGTTTTTGTTTTTATTAAATTTGCAAAAATCTCAAAAAAAACCTTTTACACTTTGTGATTATGGGGAATGGTGTGTAGAATTTTGAGGACAAAAATGAATTTATTCCATTTTGGAATAAGGCTGTAACATAACAATGTGGAAAAAGTAAAGCGCTGTGCATATTTTCTGGATGCCCGGTATATTCAAGGCTCCTTACTAAAAGCAGACAATAACACACAATCTTAGATGTAACTAGTCAAAATATGTAACCAAAGCACATTCCTTTCAGAATCATATCAAAGGGCACGGTAGTATACTTGGTTAACATAGTTGAATATTAGTATCAAACAGCATAGCTAAATTAGTAGAAAAACTTTTTAATAATATTAATACAGTCACTAATATATACATTAAAAGTACTCTGAACAGTTTTAACAGAAAAATGGCACAGCAGCCATGCTGTTTGTATCACCTGTAACATAATTGCAGGACAACCAAGTTGGTTTATCAAATCTAATATCCCTGAGGATTTAATTATGTAGGAAGACACTTATGGAGCATACACATGGTCAGATCTGTCAGATCAACTATTTGAACGATTTTTACCAAAGATTTGAACGATTTTTGACTGCATTAAAATGAATGGAAATCGTCCAAGTCTGACTGCAAATACATCAGATGTCAGATATCGTTATCTGACCATCGGTAACGCGCATCGTTCAAATCGTTCATCTGACAGATATGTCAGATTTTCCTTCAGATATGAACGACTGAACGATTTTTAAATCGTTATCATTCAGATCTGAAGGAAAAATCTGACCGTGTGTATGCACCATTAGGGAACTGAAAACCAAGTTGATTTCACTATTTTTTACTGCTAAATCTGCACTGAGCTTTTTAAGATTGATTAATCATGCGTATGGGAGATTTCATAGTACTTGCCTTCAGAACTTTGGAATATACTGGGAAGGAGATGGGGACAACAGATTATTACAGCATTAATGCTCTGTGATCTGTATGCTGAAATTTAGTTAAAATTCATAGTGAATTTGAATAGTGTTTTCAATTGTTTCTTTCTCACTACTTAATACAAGGATTATGTATGTGTGTGTGTGTGTGTGTGTATATATATATATATGTGTGTGTATATATGTGTGTATATATATATATATATATATATATATTATACACACACATATACAGGGCTGCCATCAGAAATTTTGGGGCCCGGTACTGACAAAATAGGCAGGGCCCCCCGGGGTATCGGGGAGACTTGGGTAGAGTTGTGGATAATGTGGGTGGAGCTACTTTGGGGGTGGTGCATCAATTGATATGTAAATCAGGGATGGCTAGACATGGTGGATGGGGGGGCACAGGGTAGAAAACACTGGATATTAATGGGGGGCACAGGGCAGGGAAGGCTAAAAAAGCAGGAGCACTTGGCTGGGAAGAGTGGATTGGGGTGGAATAGGGCAGGGAAGGCCGGCTTGGTCTGAGGGGGAGGGGGGGCAAAGGGCAGGGAAGGCTGGCTGGCTGGACTAGGGGAGAGGCAGGGCAGAGAAGGCCGGCAGGCTGGCTAGACATAGGGGTGCCGCAGGGAAGACTGGCTAGACTAGGACAGGGAAGACAGGCTGGCTGGACTAGAAGGGGGAGGGAGAGCAGTGAAGGCTGGCTGGACTAGAAGGGGGAGGGAGAGCAGTGAAGGCTGGCTGGACCAGAAGGGGGAGGGAGAGCAGTGAAGGCTGGCTGAACTGGGGGGGGTAGGCAGGGAAGGATGGCTTGCTAGACTGGGGGGGGGGGGCAGGGAAGGAATTCTGTCTGCACTGGGGGAGGGTGGGCAAGGAAGGAAGGCTGGCTGCACTGGTGGGGAGGTGGGCAGGGAAGGAAGGCTGGCTGGACTGGGGGGGTGGGCAGGGAAGGAAGGCTGGCATGGAGATGGCTTAGGGAAAGCTGGCTGGACTCGGGGAGGAGCAGGGAAGGCAGCATGGCTGGCTAAACTGGGGGGAGGGCTGGCTGGACTGGGGGGGCAGTGCAGGGAAGGCTATCTGGACTCGAGTGGTGGCAGAAGACAGGGTCAACAGAAGTACCTGAGAAAGGGACCCGGTGGCAGCGGCGAATAGTGCATCAGGGGGCAGGCGGAGAAAAAGAGTATCTGCGTTGCGGCCTTTGAACTATGGAGTCGGTCGTGAGCCAATCACCGCTCGCGGAACAGCAGCCAATCAGGAGCACATCCCTTATATATATATATATATATATATATATATATATATTATACTCAAGAAGTATCCAGAAATACTTCCAGGTTGATTGTGTGGGTGCCAGGTCAAATCATATACAATTGGAAAAGCTCCAAATGAAATCCAATTCAGATATCGTTGGGCAACCAGCACACCACCAAAATACTTAAATGCATGGAAAATGTATTCAGTATAGTATCAAAAAAGCACCATCATGTAGAAAAAGCCATCACTTCAACGCATAAATACTCATCAGTAGTAGCAGCATAGTTCAATAGCGCCTGGCCATCCCTATTGAATTATGCTGCTACTACTTGATGAGTATTTACAGTATGCGTTGATATATGTAGTACACCTGGCTAGTCATCAAAGGCAGTAAATGCAAGTTTTTGTAGTGTGTTTTGCATGTTACTACACTGTGCAGTGCATGCATGCATCCAAATAAGTTTTGTGTAATTACATCCTCAAGAGGATTACTACAAACTGCTACAAATTGCTATTTTGTATATCTTACTTGCCGGATATTACTTTAAGCACCCGACTCTGACTATATGAGAGCTGTCAGCACTTCGAGCATTACACTCTGGTCGGGGACGCTGGATTTGGATTGATACGGGGACAGGTGAAGTCAGTCACGAGTTGACTTTATTACAGCCTCCGGACCTGGTTCTCTTTGGATCATCGTGCTATTAGTCCCCAATTGGGTGTTATTACATCAGCAGCCCATTCTTCAGTCTCTATGGAGCTTTATTGTTACAAGATCTGGAGGTCATTTTATCAGCAGCCGTTCTTCATATTGTACGGAGGTTACCAAGCTCCTTCTTTCTTATGACCTGGAAGTCGGAGACGGTGGATTAAGTCTTTAATAAGTGGGCAATGGTCCTGTGAGATCACTGTCTTTGGACAGTTTGTATTCGTATTTGTGGTTCCTAAATAGGGAACCTTTTTTATATGCTATAGAAAGCTAGCAGTTTTGTCGTAGATATTAACCAGATTAGTCTGTATAGACTTCTTATGAAGTCATATATTTTATATTGTTCTATCTTATTGATTAATTGTTGTACTTGATATAGACTTTATAAAGTAAGATTTCTTAAATATACATTTGGTGTCTTGATTATATCTTCTGCCATGTCCAGTTATTAATTGATCAATTATCTACTTTTAGGCTATTAGCGCAACACCAAGACTATTTTTATGTTTGTTTGTGATTGCCTCTGATAATCTTTTATAGGGTTTTCACAGACCCTTATGCTGGGTACACACTGACAGATACATTGGCCGATCAATTCACCGACCTATTGCATTGGCTGTGCTGCACAGCCGATGGACATATATGTCTGCAGACATAGCTGTCCATCGGCAAGTGTGTAAGGGCAGTGTGCAGACCACCCGTACACACAGCGGCAGCCGGGCAGCCGCGAGGAGGGGGCAGGACGCGTCCCGGGTCTCACCCCCTGGCCACCGGGACCCGAGGGCACAAGCAGATGATAGCCGTTCAGTGTGTATGAACGTAGAGATATCTGCAGATCACTCGATCTGCAGATATATCTGTCAGATGTGTACCCACCATTAGGTGTGTGCGGTTGTGTTTACTTATAGAGGATTTATAGATCTTATTCGCGCCAAGCTGACTGTTTTTTCAGTTGCAGGGTTTAAACAAAGTATTTTTTTATATTATTTACACCTAGCATGTCCAGCTTCCAATAGGTCGTGATCTACTTTCAAGTGTCAATACTAACCGTGATCTACCACACCTTCCCATCACCATTCATAATTTGAAACAAAAGTGTTAGAAAAGAGTGTGAAAAAAAACAAATCTTTAGTTGTTGCATAAGAAATGCCATATATTGCCCCTCATAGGTCACAGAAAATGTCAGTGCCCCCCATATATCGCAGAAAATTCCACATAATGCCCCCATATGTCACAAATATGTCAGAGCCCAGTCATGTCCCCTTTACATGCCAGCCTCAGAGCACCTTATGCTCTTTTATGCCAGCCTTCGAGTCCCCCCGAAGGCTTCCTTACCGTCAATGATCACCACCACAGGTTCTGTCCGCAGGCTACATCCAACTCCGCAGGGCAAGCTCCAGTCACGCCCGCGATTGGAAGAATTACTCATAAGAAGCAGCTGCAGTAGGGCTGTAAGGTGACACACTTACCGTGATGTCACCAGTGCCGTGACCTGCACCGCGATTCCCGTACACCACCTTTCTGAGATTAGGCAGCCTCTGGACTATGGACTGTCCTGATGGTGTGGTGATCTACACCAGAGTGTCCCGCAATCAATTGGTGGATCACAATCAGCATGTTGTACATTGCTTATTATACCTCAAGTATAAACCCTCAAAGGGAGAAATACATCTTGTTGATTCATTGTAATGCGTGTCATACACAGTTCAATTATCCACTCAATCAGCAAATAATCAGCAGATCGCCTGATAATTGAACAGTGTATTTCTGCAACCGGGCATTAATTATTTATGATATGGTTAATCGTCAAGCATGTCCAAAAGTTCCGATAATTGGTGCTTTGATTTCAACTAATTGACATGCTGAAAGCATCCAATATCATTGCTATAGTCTTGACAGTGTATGGCAACAATATTGGATGTTGTCAGTGTGTCAGATAATTGGTCTGACAGACCTTTTAATCTGGAGGTGTATGTCCAGCATAACTAATAGCCTTCCAGCTGCTGTGGAACCTCATGCCAGCATACCTCCATCTTTTTAAAACCTTATAGATTTCATGAAGCCTTAAAATATCATTAGTTTATTGCACAGGTTCTCAAACTCTGTCCTCAGGACCCGAAAACAGTGCAAGAATCACAAGTGAAATAATTAGCTCCACCTGTGGATCTTTTAAAATGTGTCAGTGAGTAATGACTACACCTGTGCACCTGCTGGGTGACCCGGAAAATGTGACCTGTGTGGGGTCCTGGGGACCAAGTTTGAGAACCACTGGCTTATTGCATACATATTAAAATATCAAGGGAGCGATTCAATTCAACGCGAATTGAATAGCGCCGGGAGCGAGCTCCCCGAGCTATTCAATTCAGTGCGCTGTGTGGTCGGAGAATGCAGGTTATCGCGCCTTAACAAGGGTGTTAAGGCTCGTTAACCGGCATTCTCTGACCATAGTGCTGGGCGTGCGTCTGTTAGCGCCGCACTAGCAGAAAAACAGCTGCGTGCCCGGCACTTGGTCGGATTTTTGCTCGCATCCTCTATCCTTAGCCCGTCCATACAGCGCACTGAATTGAATAGCTCCGGGAGCTCGCTCCTGGCGCTATTCAATTTGTGTTGAATTGAATTGCCCCCACGTTAATTAATAATTAAATGCTAATTTTAAAATTATATTAACAAATAAACAGTTGACATTAGCTCAAATTAAATGACTACTGATATTTAAATATATCAGATTTGTTTTCACTCCAAATTATGTATAAACTATTAATTATTCAGCATGTAACTATGTATTTTAGCCACTGTTACTCTGTTAAGCAGGGTACAGTGACGTGTCAAGCAGTGGATAAGTGGACCAGTGGACAAGTTGCACAGCAACTAATCAGATTCTACTGTAACTATCATTTTATAGAATGTACTTGATAAATGCTACCTCCAAGCTGATTGGTTGCTATGGGCAATTTCTTTTCTGGTGCACTTCTCCACTCTTCACTGCTTGACACATCTGCCCCACTGTTGTTTTAATTCATTTGCAAAAACTTTCACAGTAAAATTTCACAAATATTTTTTTCCATCCAAGTATCGGCCAATAAATCGGTCACTTAACTTTGACAACTAACAAGAAATTTCAAAATATCTTCAACTTTTGAATAAATCTATCCTGCACCACTTTTCAAGATCGCTGCGCTTCGGCTGCAGGATTTAAAGGGGCAATTATATTCAATACAACACCAGGTGTACTGTGTATTAAATATGATAGCTCCTTTATATCCAGTGGCCAAAACCACCAAAGACATGGTGGCTTTGAAAAGCGCTGCATAGTAAATTTAGCCCTGTCTGTTAGATAGTATGCAGGAATATTACATTAGACATGAATGAGTGCTGATGGTTATATAAATGTTGATGACTGAGTTAGTTTTTAAGTCTTTGTTTATATTTAAGACATTACAAAATTGGCAAGAAAGTTTTGGCAACAAAGATCCACATTTGAAGTTAAGTTGTTTCATCAAATGCATACTGTGTTTCTAATTCATGTGTTGTAGTGTTTTTAGACTATATTGACATGAAGCTATAGTAGTAATCCCTCTGACTTGCAGTAAGGTTAAAAGCATGAGCTTCAAGGAGTAAGTGAAAAGCCTGGTTGAATCTTGTTACGTTCATCTACCACAAACAAGCTGTTCTATTTTGATCAACAGCAGTAAGGTTCTCTGAAGGGCAAAGGAATAAAAGAAAATCAATTCACGGTAGCATTGTATTTCCTGCAGTATTAGCAGAGAGGTACAGATCTATCATAGTAAGTCAGAAATACATTTTTCTGACTGAACCTCTTTAGAAGAATTGTTCTCTTCAGGTTACACTACTAATATTTGAAATAGTTTTTTCTTCAAGAACATATTTTAATCTTTTATATAAGAATAGAAAATACTTTAGGAGTACCCTTAGTGGAGGCGCGGGTGAGGAACAAGATCAGACCAGACATGAACAGTAGAATAGTTTGTTTCCTTATGGAACCTGTGACCTTTAAACCAGTGTTGCCCAACTTCTCTGATGGGGTGCCTCACAACTTTTACACCTACCTGGTGGAGGGCCAGGTTACAGAGTGGCATGGTGGAAATGTAAATAATGTGTGCATTTTAGTGAAAATAAATAAACTTAGTAAAGTGGGGTAATAACTAACATTCATGGTATTGTGAAAAATACGTTAGTGTGTGTATATGGCTCACTGTAGATGGTAAATGAGCTCACGACATACACCAAGGAATACAGCAAAACTGTCCACTAGTTTCCTGCCGGGTACCTAGCATAATTGCCTCATGCCATCCACTTTCCAATGCTTGCTGTCTATGTCCTCACACCCATACTCGTCATGTACATCATTTTGCTAAACATCACTATAGTCCCATGCCTGCCATATAACTTCCTATGTATGGCATAATTGGAGACCAGAATAACAGAAGACCACCACAGTCCTTTCTCAAATGTGTACTGCCCTGTACATCAAATGACTTGACTTTTCCTCCTCCCTCATTCATCTCTCCAGCTGTCTTTCTGCTATTTCATCCTGGATGTTCCAGTGCTTTCTTAAACATAACATGTCTAATACTAAGTTCATCATGTTTCCACCCTCTCAAGTCCCATCATCTGAGTCTAACATCACCATCTCTTCCGACTCACAAGTGCACTCTCTAGGAGTTGGCCCTGAACCTGTCTGCTGTGCCCATCAACTAGGGGACAGATTCTGCCAGTGCTCATTTTTATTGATTATGGTGAATATATTTGCATAAATGTATAGTTAAAGACTATACTTGCATTGTTTTGTGGCCTACTTTATATCCGGTTATGTTTGCATTGTATCTGTACATGCGCTTTGTGCATGTGTACTATTAGATCAATTTTAGACTATATATAGTCCCTGCATACGCCTTATGAAAGCTTTGTCATTTTTGGACACTCTAGATCAGTGATGGACAGCTTGCTATACCACATGTAGCTCTCAACCTTCAAAATAGCCACATAATTCCCACATACCACAGGTGCCCACTGGCTACAAAATAACCCCATAGACTGACTCCACTTTTACAGTTAGATATACTAATTACTGCCCTCCCTTCAGCCCACAGAATAAGGGGGGAGCATACTGTACTCCACTTTCCTCCTCTGACGTATGCTGCATGAAGAGGTGGTTCTGTTATGCGGATGTTGTCTGCGCTAGAGATTAAGGGCCTGATTCTGAGGTGGGAGTAAAGCAAAAAAGAGCAGGTAACTGTGCACCTGGATAAACCATGTAGCAATGAAAGGGGTGTAAATACATTTATATTTTTTCATGTATGATAAATAATGGCTGCTTTTGCATGTAGCCCACAAATGCTGGGCAGCTTTGTTTTTACACTGCATTTTAGATTTGAGTTAGGACACGCCTCTCTCAAATCTAATTCTTTCTGCACATTTTAAATCTGCCCCACCTCCAGCGCATCATGATTTTGTCAAGGTGCAAAGTTACATGCTCTTTTTGCTTTACTCCCACTTCAGTATCAGTGCCATGTTTGATCAAGAGCAGCCATCTGCGGACTGTAGTTGTCCAACACTACTCTACACACAGCTACAGCAGGGCCAGACTTCCAACCTGAGAATATTAAGACTGACTGTAGGGCTTTGGGAGTATATAAAGAGATTATGGGACAGAAATAGGCATTATAAAGCATCATTATATACTTTTTTTTTTTTTTTCTTTTCAGATGCTTAGGTGCACAAAAAATAATAAAACCCCATTTAAATTGCAGAAGTCTTGTTATACATGTGTTCAGTTTTTATTACTTGTATTTACTTATTTCTCTTTTTGCTGTACACTTAAGTGAATGGCCTCATTGAAAATATGTTTCTCACCTCTTTAGAAACTGCTAAACTAAATACGTGCAATAAAGCTGTACTCGCCTTCTCTCCCTTTAACTCTAAAGCTAGGGGAGTTGTTATTCTTTTAAATAAATCTCTCCCCTATGTGGTTCACTCCACTGTTTCTGACCCTGAAGGTCGATTTGTGATTGTTGGTGTCGCTATTCAGTCCACTCAATCTTTTATCTGTACCCTAAAGGCACCAAAATATGTTTTTTAAACCTCTTTTGGCTAAACTTTCCACTCCATCATCGCCAGAGTTGATTTTCGATGGTGACTTCAATATAATTCCTCTGTTGTTATGGATTAGCAATCGTTTGGTCATCGACGTCCTCCTCCACCTAGATTTGATGTTCCATTTTTTGCTCAGCAGTTACACCTCTCTGATGTGTGGAGGGTTCAGCATCCTTTAGATCGAGAATTTGCTTGCCTTTCTGCTGCACATGGTTCATTATCTCGTATAGACTACTTACTGCAAGTCACACACCTGTTGGTTAGAGGCTCTGCTACCTCTATAGAACCAATTTGTATTTCAGATCACGCATTAGGATGGTTTACACTTACTCCTAATGTTGATCATGGTCTCTAGCGTCAATGGCGGTTTCCTACTAAATTAACTATCTCTTTGAAGTTCAGAGACATGGTGGAAGTGACCTGACAAGCGTATCTACATGATAATATGGACCATGCTCAGCAGAACCCTCAACTATCTTGGCAGGCTTCCAAGACGGTAATTCATGGTGCTATTTTATCTTATGTCAAACAACATTCTATAGATATTAATGCTTATGTGCAGAAATAGCTCACTGAGGCGTACTAACTGCTTCCTAACCATTCAAGAAAAGATGCTTATTTACATTACAAATTGGAGTTTGATACTGTTCTTTCTCAGATTGGTAACCATTTTGCTTTCCAGCGTGATTATCGTTTTCCCCTGCATGGCAATAAGGTGGGATGTTTGCTCTCAAATTTATTAAAAGGGACGCATTCACCTTAGCTAGTTAAATCCCTAAAAACATTGACAGGTACCCATGGTTTACTCTGGTAAGCAAATCATGGACATATTTTGTGATTTTTATACTCAATTATATGCTACTGATGATGTTAATTTAGACCTAAAAAAAACTCTTTTGGGATGGCTTAACCCTCCCTCAAGTTTTTTTCAGATCATGCAGCGGCTTTGATGGCTTCCATCTCTTTGGCTGAAGTCTCTGATGTTATCAAATCTTTGAAGACTTACAAGGCCCCTGGCCCAGACGGGTTATGTTGGTGAAACAATATCTACTGTTTAGAATGATATTTTTGAAAAGAAAGCATTGCCTCTATATTTTAATTCTGCTACACTTATTACTCCCCAAGCCTGGTCATGATCTGGAGCTGCCGGACCATTTCTCTTTTGTATTTAGACTATAACATTCTGCCAAAGATTATTGCCGATAAGCATAAATTGATGCTCCCCTGCATAGTCCATGTTGATCAAACTGGTTTTGTGTGGTTAACCTCCGTAAGGTTCTTACAGTATAGCAGTGGTTGGAGCCCTCAGGGGGTCGGGCTGATGCAGTTCTTTTGTTGTTAGATGCCAAAAAGGTCTTAGACATGGTAACATGGGATCATTTATACTAGGTCCTGGGTTGGTTTGGCTTTCCGGAGGACTTCATTTAGACATTATAGGCCTTTTACTCCACACCCTTAACCCAGATTGCATGTAACGGTTATTTGTCCCCTTCATTTCAGATAGAACGTGGCACTAGACAGGGATGCCCGCTCTCACCACTTTTATTTGTGCTAGCCCTTGGAACCCTTGGCGGTTGCTCTGCGAGGAAATACATCCTTCATGGGAATCCGAGTTGGGCCATGGGAAACCAAGCTAGCGCTGTTCGCTGATATGCTTTTATTATTGAGCAACCCGGCCCTCTCGGTTTCAACTGTGATTGATGTTTTAACCCGTTTTGGGTCCTTTGCGGGATATAAAGTAAATTTCCACAAATCAGAATTCTTACCTTTTGGGCTCCCCATCTGTTTTTGACGGTTTAGCTTTCCAGGGCGGATGCATCCATGAAGTACCTTGGCATTTCTATTACCCCACATCTGTTCTGTTAACCAAAATTGTTAACCAGAATTGAACATCTATTAGATAGTTTGTAATTGCTCCCTTTGTCATTATTAGGCCGCGTTGCGGTGCTCAAAAGCATTATGTTTTCCAAGCTTTCATATCTTATTTAAATGTGGCCCCTGAGTCTTTCTAAGAAAGACCAAGCCTTTTTCTTGTCTTAAACTGTTTACAAAATTCCCCTGGAATGGAGGGCGTTTTAAGAGAGGAGGGGCCCGTGTGCAGTCTTCGTCATGGGCCCCCTCCTCTCAATCCGGCAGCCTGTAGTGCACTGAGCGCATCGCACGCACTGATGGACTCTGGCCACTAGAGTGTGCCCAGAATTTATAGCGCATGCGCAGGTCACTGGGTAAATGGCTGCGGTGGCTGTTTTCCCTGTACTGCACATACGCTAAAAGACGGGAAAATGGGCGCGACGGCCATTTTCCGGACATTTTCACAGCGTTGACACCGGCGCTGACGTGGGACTCCGGAGAGGTAAGTATAATATGGAAGCAGGGTTTTCGGTGCGGGCACATCCTGGACCCAGGGGCCCGTGTGCACCGCACATCCTGCACTCATTAGAAATACGCCCCTGTCTGGAATCTCAGAAAGCCTCAGGTTTCACTTGCGAAACTCCAGCTTCCCCGTAACCCAGACTTTGCTAACTTTACTAGGACATTTGTTTTTCGTTATATTCAATATTGGATCTATGAACGTAGTTCTTCTACTAATGAAACCCTAGAATTTGCCCTTTTTTTGGGAATGGGTACAGGTTGCCAGCGTTCAGGATCCCGGCGATCAGAATCCGACACCGGCATCCCGACGGAGTTAGCATACTGACACCTTGTTGGTTGGTATCCTAACCCTCTCCCTACCTTAACCCTCCCCGGTGCCTGACCTTAACCTTCCCCCTTAGTGCCTTGACCTAACCTCCCTCTCCCCGCACCCTAAACCTAACCCTCCCCCCAACCCCGCTACTTACCTTTGGGACTCCAGTGGTCGAGATGCTGGCGCCGCGATTCTGACAGGTGTTGTGATTCCGGCGCCGGCATTTTGACTGCCGGAATTCCCGCTGTTAGCATTTTAACTGTACCACCTTTTTTTGCCCTACTCCCCTTGTGCCCTATTACATACCTCCCACCTGACATCCTTTTTAGGGACACATTTTTCTTGGTTAGCTATTCATCAGAGGCTACATCGTTATCCTCAAAGCTTCAGGTTCACCACGTTTTGGGGCAATCCTTTATTTACACCAGGACTTTACAACGTCAAATTCCAACAAAGGAGATCCATAGGTATTGCTGCTATTCGTGATATATTTGACCCAGGTGGTTCTTTGCTTTCTTTTCAAGATCTTAAAGAGAAATTCGGTATTCATAATGATACTTTTTTTTATGTAATTACAAGCCCGTCACTTTTCTTGTACTCTTCCTTCTCTTATGAATAGTGATAACGATACTGACAACCTCGTCTCTTTACTTATCTCTCTTGCTTGTCTTGAGTTAAAAAACTAGGTAGCTCACCACACTACTGCTTCAACATTACCTAGTTTATTTTTGGTCCTCCACAGTTAATAGCTGGAAGCATTTAATATCCTCTTTAGAAAACCATGACCCCCTTCTTAAATATTATGATGCTATTGAAAGTGGAGTTATTACATTTTACAGTAAATGGAGCTTCTTCATTGATAGATTTGACTCTCAACAACAAACTTCTAAATTTAAACCATTTGAGTCAACCAATTGGTATTTATATAGGCAATTGAGTTGAGTTTTGGCCTATTGTTATGCACCTGTGGACACCCCTTTCCCCGCTCATGTATACAGTCTTTTTACATAGGCTTCTTTTTATGCCTTGACTGGTTTGATATTTCCTCCCCTTTTTTAGTACTGTATTTGTTTGTTTGATTTTGTCAATACATCCTATTCACTTTCTATTGTATGAACTTTGTAATGTCTCACTGTTATGGGATTCTCGTCCTCGCTATGGTGGTTTAAATTTGCTCCTTGACTTGTGTATAATTATGTACACTTGAAATAAAAAGTTGTTTAAAAAAAAAAAAATTGGACAAGTGTTTGATATATCATAACATTATTTCATGTTTATAAAATTCAACTCTGCAGGAGGAAATGGATAGTAACCCAATGGTGTCATCACTACTGAACAAACTTGCAAATTACACAAATTTACCTCAGGGAGTCATAGAACATGAAGAGTATGAAGATCGCAAGAGGAGAGAAGTGAAGGTAATTAATGTTTTCATTAATAAAGTCATTTTAGACTTTTTAATACATGATACAATATATAGAACACATTTGCATGTTATTGAAATTTTAATATTAATACTGTATCCCTGTAACTGCCCTATAGTTTGTCTTAGCACTGGTGATACTGGATACAGAAGCACCAGGGCTGCATTTAATATATTCCTTACTAAAAACAGTACATGTTCTAGGCTTTATTCAAATGTAGGAGTAAATCCATGTATGGGTGCAGCTGGCAGTCTCATGTTGGGCTGCTACGGGTGAACATTAATGTTGTTGAAGGAGGGCACGGCCTAGCTTAACTCTAAATTCCACTGTAAACCGAAAGCTGCCCAGTATTTTCATGCTAAATGTAGAGCGGGCACTATTTGCCATATTCAGAGATGTGTAAAATCTTATCGCAACTGCAATTCTGTGCGCGGTGGTTCTGTGAAAATATGCTAATGATTTAGCTGATGACTTGTGAACCGAGACGCCCACCTCCGGTGCCTCACATGCGCCACTTGCGCACAAAAGACACAACATTAGGAACATTGGTTGCACATCTAACATATGAGCAGCCCTATGCTGTTTAAAAATGTTCAGAGTCTCTCCAGCTGCGTATGAATTGCCCAGACTCACTAGAGCATGCCCAGAAAACGGTTCCGGTCCCTCAGTGCTTTTGTAGCCACAGCTATTTACCTGCACCAAATGCTGACTACCTGTCATTCACTTTGCAAAAATAAAAAAGGCCATCTCAAGCCCATTGTTGCGCATACGCAGTAGCCGAAAGTCACTATGCTACATCCAACATAGACATTGTGTCCATCTCAGAGAAATGCCCTATTTCCCATGCGTGCAGATAAATAAATAAAAGATGGTCTTTACTCTTATTGCAGCATATTGGTTTTATGGATTTTTTCAGATGTGCCTAATTTATTCCCTTTTTTGTCAACCTATGTTTTCCTATAAGGTATTGAGTCTTTTCAGACCCGCTTGTGTGAGCTCTATGTATTTGTAGAACTTTGATGTACAGATACTTGTTTTTTTGTGCTGTGAGACCGTAGCTGCTTTATTGCAGCAATATTTTTATTATTACGGAAGAAAAAACTGCCTGCGCTAGTCACCCTATGTGAAAAGTTACAAGTATTTTTACATAAAGAAAGAACTTGTGCTAAAAACACAAGTACATGTGAATAGGTGATGTTCGCCACTTTTACTGACATGCTTCCTGGTCATGTGATCATTTTGGTAGTTACAGCTTAAGGTTTCAGCCTGATCCTAAGTTGAATGCAAGTGTAAATGCAGATGGTTCTCGTGGACATGCTCATAAAGACCTGTGCGTGCGCCGCATTATTCATATGCACACGCACGGAGATTGCAAGTGTGAATGGATTAATCTGTCTGTTGATGGTCTACTCTTTCTGGGGAAAGGGTGTTTCTGTGTAGTAACTGAGTGGCGTCCATGCGCTTTCACAGAACTGATCCATGTCATGGGCATGTAAATAGACTTCTGTGCTCGTTTCTAGCACGCAGACAGAGAATACTTATGAACTATAGGTCTTATTCAGCTTTGGGAATAGAGTAAGATATAGCAAGTAACTGAACCAGGACAAACCATGTTGCAATGCAAGGGGTGCAAATACATACATTTTATTTTGCATGTAGGTTGAATACTGGATGCATTTACATGTAGCCCACAAATACTGCCAGGGGCTGGCTGGCAACTTTTAGCCTGGGGGGCAAATGCATGCATGTGGCCCTGGCAGAGGAGTAGCGTGTAGCCAGGGTACCCAGAGCACATGTGTGCTTAGGCGACCCCCCTCAAGTGTTCCAGGGAGGAGGCGGGTCCATATGGAAATAATGTAAATTAAAAATAAAGATATGGGGCAGCACAGTCCCCCCCTTGTAGTGCCCCCAATAGTAGTCCTCCCCTTGTAGTGCCCCCAGTAGTAGTCCCCCCCTTGTAGAGCCCCCAGTAGTGCTCTCCTCCTTGTAGTGCCCCCAGTAGTAGTCCCCCCCCTTGTAGTGCCCCCAGTAGAGCTCACCCCCTTGTAGTGCCCCCAATAGTAGTCTCCCCCCTTGTAGTTCCCCCAGTAGTGCTCTCCCCCTTGTAGTGCCCCCAGTAGTGCTCTCCCCCTTGTAGTGCCCCCAGTAGCAGTCTCCCCCCCTTGTAATGCTCCCAGTAGTAATCCACCCCTTGTAGTGCCCTCAGTAGTAGTAACCCCCCTTGTTGTGCACCCAGTAGTAACCCCCTTGTAGTGCCTCCAGTAGTGCTCTCCCACTTGTAGTGCCCCCAGTAGTGTTCTCCCCCTTGTAGTGCCCCTAGTAGTAGTCCCCCCACCCCTTGTAGTGCCCCCAGTAATGGTCCCCCTCTCCCACTGTACACACACACATGTAATAAATAATGAAAAATAAACACTTACCTGAAACCCTGCTGCCACCGCCGCCATCCGCTCCTCCGTCTGTCCTCCCGGGCCGGGCCGCTCTGCATTATGGGAGAGACATCATGACGTCTTTCCAATTACCCACTGCAGGAGCCGGAAGATGGAGCGGCTCCTGCAGTGGGCACAGCGGCAGTCAGTGAGAGTCTGACAGACTCTCATTGGCTGCCACTCAAAACAAACACCCAGCTGCCGGCACCGGCGGCTGTGTGCTAGTCACTGTGTAGCGCTGTCCGAACTCAGTCCGGTCAGCGCTACACGAGCGGTGCAGCTGTGTCACACAGACTGCCCGCGGTCCGCATGGCGCTGCGGCCCGAGGGGCGCATGGCACCCTTCCCCCCGGCCCAGCTCGCCACTGAATACTGCACAGCTTTATTTTTACACTGCAGTTTAGATGTCCTTTGGACACCCCCCTCCCAAATCTAAATCTCTGCACATTTTAAATCTACCCCACCTGCAGTGCAGCATGTTTTCACCAAGATGATCAGTTACATGCTATATCTTAAGGCCCTCATACATCAGCAATCTGAAAACCACAATTGAACAATTTGAAAATTTGTTGCTGGATTTTAGGATTTCCCAATCTAGCAATCTGCACCCATACAGTACAGATCTTTTTCAGTGATTTGCAGATCATTTTCAGCAAACACAGATCTGCCAATCTTGAAAGACCCATCATTCCACTAGTAACGGTCTGCAAATCTGCTGGTCATCTCCATACACTAGCAATCTACAGCCCCAATTGATCTGTGAAATCCAACATGTTGGACAATCTGATTTAACAATTCCAATCACTTTTTGGTTGCAATCTGCGATCTGTGAAGCCCATACATTGCAGATTTTTTTTTCATTCAATCATCTGCAAATTGCAGAATTGCCAAAATCGATTGCTGATGTACGGGGGCCTTAACTCTATTCCCAAAGCTTAATCTGGCCCTATGTTATAATTGTAAATTAAGCAAATTTGTTTGTCTGTTTGCTGTCATATATCTATTTAGAAATTGATTTGAGTTTCATATACTCAAATATTTTAACTTTAGCAAGGAATGAAAAGCTTGTTAGAGAAATTCAGAATAAATGCAGTAAAGTAGTAAAGTGAAATAAATTGTGCTTACCTGTCATCCTTAAGCTCAGTTATGTGGACAGGTTTGTTCTTCTGTTTGTCCACATATTTACATTACATTGACCACATATAATTTGCCTTGGTGCTGGACCACCAACCTGAGGCACCCCTGCAAGTGTCCCGTGGCACCACATGTGCCATGGTGCACAGTTTGGGAACCACTGCATTAGGAGTTAAAATATTTTGGGTAAATCCACGGTATATATACATGTTTCGTGTTTGTCCATTTTAACTATATAATCCAAATTACATTTCAGAATGCTACAGAAAGAAAGCCCTAAATGTATTGGGAAAAAAAGAAAGTATAAAATTCACTTGGGTACATAAAGTAAATGAACAGTCTTCTTTGATGTAACATTTTTGGAACAGTGTAAAATATTTCAAATCCGATCAATAAAGGGTTTACAAGGTACTGATCTAAGAAAATATCTGCAATTTTTATTAGTCAGAAGTAACTAGCAATTCAGTTATTTCCAGACTCAAAAGACTGTGGGGTTTATTTGCTAAGCGTCAGTTTCTAAAACCAGGCTCTTCTGATCGAGTTTGTCGTGTTTTGCTAGTGAAAGCACTGCACTTTTATATTTGGGCATAAGCACGATTGGTGGTAGCACTGGGTTTTAGAACCGAACTCTTAGTACTAAATCCATGTGTCTTGAGTATCAAGTTCACCCCACTGTCCTTACAAAAAAATAAACTTTTATTTTGTGTATTATTCAGTACACTGCGAAATGAATATCAGAGGAATAAAGTGTTCACCCTATCATTTTGTGCTATTAGTCTATCTGTAGTGAATTTTAAAGTAGGCTGTCTATTGTATGCCCTGTGGAAGAGCACTTACATTTAAAATAAAAACTATTTGAAATTTATACAACAGATATGTCTTGCATTATTTAAAAATAAAAATATATATATTTTTTTTAAAGGAAACACGAATGGGAACCTTCATTGGAGTATACTTACCGTGCTTACAAAACATCCTTGGCGTTATACTGTTTCTGCGACTGACATGGATTGTTGGTACAGCAGGAGTACTTGAGTCATTTTGCATTGTCCTGATGTGCTGTTCATGTGTAAGTTTTTATATTGCTGCTATTATTATTATTATTATTTCATTGTGGTTCATTATTATTTTATGATGTGGGCTCCATTTATAGTGGCGTAAAATAATAATTGTTGCCTATGTTATAAATAAATGCTTATTGCCACCGTTAACAATCAATTTACACTTCTGACTCAATATAATGAATTTATATTATGGTCTCTTAATATAATTATACTTTATTTGCCCCCCCCCCCCTCCCCTTAATATGTCCATGATATTGCCACTTAAGATAATGTTTGATGGTTCTTGCCTCCGAGTCAATAAATATGATGCCCCCATAACAAGTACAGTATATTGTGCTTCACCATGTGCTGATTGACCTGATAGCTCTGGTGGATTATTTCTGCAGTTATTGAGTTAAATGTTGCCTTTGTGACGGGATGTAGACAGGAAGTCGGCGGTCGATATGCCGGCCGCCGGCTTCCCGACTGTGAAAGCCCAGCATGGGACTAATGATAGTTGTCGAAATACAGAAGTTAGCCATGGGGTGGGGGGGGTTAGATTTAGGGACTGCCGAGGGGACTTAAAGCTAGGCACCCCCCCCCCCCCGAGGGGTTAGGGTAGGGGGGAGTTTAGTATTAGGCACCCCCAGGGGGAGGGTTATATTTAGGGAGGGGGGTAGGTTTAGGTACCCCTGGGAGAGGTTAGGCTTAGGCACTAGGGGGGTTAGGGAGGAGAGAGGAATAGGGTTAATACTTCTCCATCTCCGCCTTCCGGCGTCGGTATTTAATCCGCCGTGCTTAGGTCCGGCGGTATAACATACCAATTCCCTTTGTGACATGTATAACATCCTATTTTGCTCTAAAAGAGTAATGTACTATATTTAAGTTTAGAAACTAGTTAAAACATTACTAGCCATTTAACCAACTTGTACCAAATCCTTAGCAAAGTTGTTCAATTAGATCTAGTCACAAAGATATAAAATACTGTTGGTTGTTAAGGGATTTGGTGATGCTGTCAGTGTTTGCTGTTTAAGTTGCCCCCACCTTCATTTCAATTTCTGTAAAAATAATTACAATATTTAGGTAATTTTTTTGAGAAAAGTGAATTATGTAACTACAAATATCCAAAAATATTTGCATTAAGTCTAATTATGTTTTTTTAGACAATGCTGACTGCTATATCTATGAGTGCAATTGCGACAAATGGAGTAGTACCAGGTATGCCTTCAAGATCTTTGTTTATGTGTGAAGATGTTACCACAGTGACTGTGATAATGAACTGTATATCACTGGTGATTCAGTTTTATTATTGGATTTGTTAATGCTTGCCGTTTATTTGAGCGTACTTGAGCCCCATTAATTATTTGCCTGATTATTTTCAGCAAATGATTTAAATGGCATTTATGTCATGTGATTCCTGACTTAAATGTGTACATCTACATAAAGTGGTCCTTAAAATTGTCTTACATCGTGCCTGACATAGTCAACCAACCCCTCCTCCTGCAAATCCACAACTCCCTTTGGCCTCCATGACATAGGACTCTCATGGTTCTCCTTCTACTCATCCAGCTAATCCTTTTCTGTCTCTATAACCTTCCTCCACCCCTTCCAGTCAGCGCTCTCCTCTCACTCACCTACAAAGCCCTCAATCTTCCTCACTATGTTTCCAACCTTATTTCCACACACGCACACACTTCTTCCCACCGACTTCACTCTGGCAATAACTGATGCTGCACATTTTCCCCTGATTACCTCTCCCAAGCGTTCTCCAGGATTTCTCCTGTTCTGGAGTGACCTTCTACACTCAATCAGACTTTCATCCAGCCTCACCTTTAAATGTGCTCTTAAAACTAATCTCTTCATTGAAGCCTAACACCCATTCTCCTTAATCTCCGACCTCTCCCAGGGGGAGATGTATCAAACTTTCGAGAAAGATAAAGTGGAGAAGTTGCCCAAAGCAATCAATCACCTTCTATCTGTCATTTTATTACTCTGCTAGATAAATGACAGAAGCTGATCAGTTGCTATGGGCAATTTCTCAACTTTCTCTCTTGAAGGTTTTGATACATCTCCCCTCCACTGTGTCTCACCCTCAGACCCTTTAGAATGTTAACCCTTGCAAGCAAATCCTTCTCTACTTTTGAGGTCATTGTAAATACAGGTTGAGTCTCCCATATCCAAATATTCCGAAATACGGAATTGTTTGAGCACGATTGAGATAGTAAAATCTTTGTTTTTTGATGGATTAATGTACACAAACTTTGTTTAAAGCACACAGTTATTAAAAATATTGAATAAAATTACCTTCAGGCTTGTGTATAAGGTGTATTTGAAACATAAATGAATCTCATGTATGTACATAAACTTTGTTTGAGCCACAAAATTATTGAAAATATTGTATAAAATTACCTGCAGGATGTGTGTGTATAAGGTGTATATAAAACATAAATGTATTCTCTGTTTAGATTTGGGTCCCATTCCCTAGATATCTCATTATGGTATGCATATATTCCAAAATACGGAATATTCCGATATCCAAAATACTCCTGGTCCCAAACGCTTTGGATATGGAAGACTCAACCTGTATGTTAATTGTATAATAATTCTGTGTATATGTGCATTTTTCGAATTTGTCTATAACAGTCTTTGGTGGTCACATTTTTACTGTTGTGATGTTGCTGTATGCTCTACCTTTTTTGTAGGGTGCTACAGAACCCTTATGGCACTATATAAATAAAATAAGCTTATATTTTGAGTTTAGTGTTTGGTATTAGTCACCTAGGCTATTTGTAGCTGACTGTTTCACTGGTTTGTATTTAGCTAAGGATGAAACTATCATGGTTCAATAAATTAACACCTTTAAAAATATTAGTCTTTTTTTACAAGCTTTTTTTGTACTAAGCACTGATCTTTTTTCTAGACTTTTATGTATTTATACATATGAATAACATATATTACCACGTGATCTTTGTCTATAAGAAGTTCACATTGGGTACCAATTTTGATCTGCATAATACTTACATGCTGTTTGTAATTGTGCTAGAATTTATTTTATGATTTCTTGCATCTTTTGTATTTTTGTCGATTTTTAACAGTAGATACTACTTTAGTTCAGTATTCACTTCTATCTTTATACCTATTTGCAAATGTAGTAACTATTTTTTTTTTTATTTAACAAAACAATTCAGTATCAATTGGCAGTGTTAAGGTGCACATCCACTAGGCGACTATGGAAAGACAGTACGATTACGACATTGTGATTGTACCGTCGTTCCCTATCCCCTGCAGAGCCTACACTGAACGATTAGTCGTTCAGTGTAGGCACCCTCCATCATCCCTGAACATGTCCGATCTGTCGTTATCATCAGATTGACTGGCATGTTCAGCCGATGATTGATGTCAGAAATGACCAGCTGGAGCGCGCACCGCTGGTCGTTTCTGACATTATAGTGCACAATTAATGAGTGATTGCACGATTATGATGCCGTAATCATGCAATCGCTCATTAATATCTGCTAGTGGATGTGCGCCTTAACTCTCCGGAAAAATAAACCAATAAGTTATAGAAGTACTCGTAGAGCTTAACTCCGAGAACACTTAGCCAGCTTTTTGAATTGCAAAAATTGTTTAAATGTGCAAGTCAAATAGCCACCTACTTTAATTGTACTTCCTAATGACACTTTTGTGTTACTTTTCATTTGCTAGATTAACTTTTTTGTTGAATTTAACAGCTGGTGGATCGTATTATATGATTTCAAGATCATTAGGTCCAGAATTTGGTGGTGCTGTAGGACTCTGCTTCTATCTGGGTACAACTTTTGCAGGAGCTATGTACATTCTTGGTACAATTGAAATTCTCTTGGTAAGTCTCCTTTTCCTCTAATGATACTCATCAGAAAACTGTGTGGGAACATTATGCAGATTGACACAGTTGCACATGCTTTACAGAACAGAGCAAAAATATCAGCATAAATTGTTATAGTTTGCCAATTGTAGTTCTAGAAATGCAGGAGAGTCACAAGTTTCCTAAGAAGCTAGTGGCAGGTGTTATTGAATTTGTAGGGAGGTTATATTGTCTATTAGTTTATTCTCTTTTTCTTGACATTTTGTATGTATTACTTTATTAACACATTGTGACTATTCAGCTGTTCTAGAACAAAAGTGCTTACAGTTCTACTGTCTATTTATACAGCAGCTAGACTTCCTCAGATTGCACCATTGTGATGCATACTGTACTGAACGGCGTTCACTGAACGTCATTCAGTGCAGAAGCCCGACGACCTATCTCTGAACATGCCGAAACTGGCGATCATCGTCAGGTTGACGGGCCTGTTCAGTAGATAGTCGGGGTCGGCAAAGACCCAGCGTGCACGCGCATCGCTGGTCCTTGCCGGCTATCCATTACACGACTAAAGTTGTGTAATGGATAGGCCCCTTAACTTTGCTGAACTAAGCAAATAAACCTCTTCTGCTGAAAATAAATACATTTCTGATAACACACTGACTCAGACATTTATTTACAGAACAGTCTTAGTGATAATAGTGATGGGTAAACATTTAATGATTACATACTGAAGATAAAAGTTCCACATTTTCTCCTGTGTAAGCGCTACTTCCAACAGAATGCCTTTTGTAATGGCTGTTTGTAATCTGTATTCTCCTTTCCTTTGTGTTTATGCATATTATTGTGTAATCTATCATTTGGGATTGCTATACCGAATTTTGTTATGTAGCAGTTAATAAAAATGACAAATAGAAACATTTTATTAAGCACTACATAAAATCATGCCTTATGAGGAAGTAGTCTTCAGTCATCAACACCGGCATTCCACTCGCTTACTGAAGAATATTGAGCAGTATTTCTGTCACATAACAGATAATAAAGTGAGGGAGCGCAAGGTACAATTTAAAAATGCAATGACAACCAATAGCAATAAAAATATTACATATATATATATATATATATATATATACATATATATATAATATATAACGAGGAAGTAGCAGAATATTAGAATATCGATAAAATTATATGGGTGGGGGACAGAGCACACGCTGAATCTCTCAGCATAACACGCTGTGCGGTTACTTCCGGTGTCTCACGTACCATGGCTCCAGCAGTACTTCCTGGTATCAAGAATCCACTGACTCGTTTCTCCTCAAATCAGAAGGGCCGATTCAGACATTGAGCCGCTGCAGCTGACCAGTGAGACACGCTTCTCTCTGTTGACTGGGATGCTGGTTACAGCCAACACCTAAGGTGATACCAAGTCTCTATTTGGGGTGCCTGCGTTCAAGGCAGGACATACTAGCTACAGTGGGTGAGATCAGACTGCTATTTACAAGCATATTGAGTGTCTATATATGAAATTGCACAATTTCCAGGTTTATATCCAGCTTTGTTCCCCCAAGCTTGGAGTCCCCTTGCATACTGAACACTAAAGGCCCCCACACACGGAGCGATATAGCAGCCAATCCGACGGATTGGTACGATTTTGCTGCTATATCGTACCATGTATGGGCATGATATCGGACAGAGTGCGCTCCCGTGGGGTTGTACATCGCACCTCCAGATCTTTCTGCAGGTTCATTTGATCTGAGGATGCGATGTACAATCCCATGCAGCACTATGCTGGTGGGGGAGGGGGTGCTGGCATATCGGGTTGTCGTCCACCCGATAGTACCGTGTGTGGGGACCGCCCGATATGTCGTCCGTCGGATCCTGCATCGCCGGGTGCATATCGCACAGTGTATGGGGGCCTACATACGGCTATCTCTCCATATACTAACAGCTTTTGACCTGCAGTTTCTCACCAGCATTTTTTAAACAATTTTTTGTACATTTTTCTCAGTTACTTACAGGCGGTGGTATGTTATTAACCAACTATACCAAGAGGATACTATTGTGTGCACACATACTCTTACTTCTCAGTATATCATTGTATGTAATAATTTTATCAATATTCTAATATTCTGCTACCTCCTGGTTCTATATTGGATATAAGTGTAATATTTTTATTGATATTGGTTGTCATTACATTTGTAAATTGTACCTTGTTCCAGCGCTCCCTCACTTTATTTTCTAGGTTTCTATTTGAGGGGTAGAGCACCCCCTCTTACAGAGCTGAGCACCAGGAGCTATAGAACAGAGAGGTTTTTCTGATTTTATTAAGGCTGTACATTCTTTAGCGCCCGGCTTTTCTTTCTACATAACCAATAACACTATTTTAATAATGATGGCTCAGTGAGTTTTGAGATAACAAACAAATGTAAGGATTTCTTTATTCCATTTTTTTCTTTTCTTTTTTTCTTTTTTGTATATTCTGTTTTTATTAGAATATTTAGAAAAAAATTACAGTTGATATAAACATTTCACATCTGATAAACCCGAAGCAGATAATAATTAAACATTCGTTTTCTTAGAAAAATCAGGCTAATAGCACAAATAGCCAATCTATATCAGATATATAATATATCAAAAGAGAAAAATCACATAACAAACAAAAATAGATTTTTAAAAGGAAAACAAATAAAAAGACAATCAATAAAAAAAAAACAGAGAGAAAGAGAAGGACAAGAAAAGAAAGCAGAGAAGGGAAGAGAGGAGAAGAAAGAAGAAAAGGAGGGACTATCGTGTGTATAGGAGTAATAATAGTTGTTATTCTAAGGATCATAATTTATATTGTGGACGAGGTGGAAGACATATAATTCCTGTATGTATCTGAAGACTTATAGTCTAGCCAAGGAGACTAGGTATTGACAAATTCAGAGGGCTTATCTAGAGAGGAATATAAAATATCTTCCATTGACATAAAATAATGAAGCCTACAAAACCAGTCTTTACGTGTAGGAGGAGTAGCAGATCTCCAGAGTACAGGTATCACAGCACGAGCTGCGTTACTCAGATGGCGAAATAGGGATTTCCTGAACTGGGACAATGGGACCGACGAATGGTTAATTAACCAGAATTCAGGGCCTGTGGGAACGGGAAAGCCTAAAATTTGTTGGGAGATAGAGATAACATCGGACCAAAAATTTGATAGTGAAGAACAATCCCACCAAATATGTCGGAGAGAGCCCACAGCGGAAGAACATCTCCAACAAGTATTGGGAACTGATGGGAACATGGAATGTAATATGACGGGATGACGATACCATTGCATTAGAATCTTATATTGTGTTTCCCTAACGGTGATACAAATAGAGCTAGTGTGGGTTCTAAGAAAGATAGTCTGCCAGTCCGAGTCAGAAAGAGTTAGATTTAAATCTCTCTCCCAAGCCTTAGCCCAAGGTGGAATACTAGACACTTGACTGGATAATAATAGTTGATAAAGGGCAGATATTGTATGTGTGGGGGATAGTGGGGTGACACACAATTTCTCAAAATTAGTGAGGTCCCTTTTTGCTAAGGTAAGCCTATTATCTGAGGTAAGGAAATGGCGTACTTGCAAAAACTTCCAGAAATCCGACTGAGTAATGTTCCATCTCTCCCGGATCTCTGAGAACTGTTTAATGCCAGAAGCATTTACCAGCTGACCAACTCTGAAGAGACCCGCCTCGGTCCAGTTGGGAAAATGGGAAGGGTCAATACCTGGCGGGAACCTTGGATTAGCCAGAAACGAAGTGTGAGGGCCAAAAAGTGAGGAGATGTTAGGGATAAGCCATAAAGAAAGGGTGGGAGAGATAGTTGGGTGAGTAGGGGATATCTTAGGAAGAGTCGGCAACCATGGAACTATCTCAGGGTGTTGTTTCATGAAGCAGCCTTCAATGGCAATCCATTGTTTAATATCTCTGTCTCTGGTCCATTCAAGGATTCTATTTAGATGGATGGCATGATAATAGGATTTAATGCCTGGGAGCTGAAGACCACCTAACTGTTTTGGGCGTGATAGTAAGTCACGTCTGATTCTAGGTCTCTTTCGGGACCAAATAAATTGACGGATCAGTAAAGTAAGTGATCGAAACCAAGATTCCGGAACAGCAATTGGCAACGTCTGGAGAACATAGAGCAGTTTGGGTAGTGTATTCATCTTCACCACATTAATCTTTCCTAACCACGAAAGCTGCTTCAGGTGCCATTGGGAATAATCCGAGCGGATTGAGGAAAGAAAGGGGAGAAAAATTGTTTGGAATAATTGTGACAGATTTCTAGTAAGTTTAATCCCTAAATATGTGATATGGGACAGGTGCCAGGTAAATGGGAAGGAACCTTGTAAACTCGCTATTGTAGGGGAGGGGGCAGATAAATTAAGGGCACTGGATTTCGAAAAATTAATTTTAAAATTGGATAATTTCCCAAACTTTTCAAATTCCAACATCAAGTGCGGTAAAGATGTGACCGGTTGAGAAATAATAGCTAGGAGATCGTCAGCAAATAATGCGAGTTTATATTCTATCCCGCCAGCCTGAACGCCTGAGATATGAGGGTTAGTTCTAATAGACCTCGCCAGAGCTTCCATGCAAAGCACAAAGATTAGTGGGGACAATGGGCATCCCTGTCGAGTACCATTACTTATTAAAAAGGGATCTGATAAGGTGCCATTGACCCTCACTCTTACTGATGGAGACTCATGTAGGGCTAAGATCCTCTGTATAGCGAGAGGACCCAATCCCACGTGACCGAGAACAGACCTCATAAATAGCCAACAAATCCTGTCAAACGCTTTTTCAGCGTCAGTTGATAGAAGAATGGTAGGTACATTTGTCTGCGACACTAACTGAATCAGGTTGAGAATTTTAGTTGTATTATCTCGAGCTTCTCTGCCCCTGACAAACCCTACTTGATCGTTGTGAACCAATTGTGGGAGAAGTGGATGTAATCTATTGGCTATGAGTTTGGCGTATAATTTAAGATCAACATTATGGAGTGAAATGGGTCTGTAGCTCGGACACAGGGAGGGGTCCTTGCCTGATTTAGGGATTACCGAAATATATGCTTCTAGAGATTGTCTAGAAAATTGAGAGTCTGCGGAAATTGTGTTAAAGGCATTTAAAAGCATAGGGGCCAGTTTATCCTTAAAAGTTTTATAGTATGCGATGGTTAGACCATCTGGGCCAGGGCTTTTACCTGAAGGGGAAGAAGATAAGACAGAATCGAGTTCTTTCATTGTGAAGGGAAGCTCTAGGGCGTCTCTATCTGAAGGAGACAAGGTGGGAAAGGTGGCTGTGGAGAGATAGTCTAATATGTCTTGGGAAGAAACAGGAGGTGATGATGTAGAAGAGGAACCCGCCAGGTTATAGAGAGTCGAATAATATTGTCGAAGACAGGAAGCAATTTTAGATGACAATGAGTGAGATGTGCCTGAACTATCTTTAATAGTTGAGATAAATCCAGATGCTCGCTGAGTCCTCAAAGCCCGTGCTAGAAGCTTCCCTGGCTTATTACTCCACTGATAAAACCGGCTCTTACATTTCCGTAAAGATAACTTTATGTCGTCAGAAAGTATCCTATTGAGTTCCGCACGAGCCTCTGACAACTTCAAATAAACATCGCCAGATAGAGATGATTTATGTGAAGTCTCAAGCAGATTGATACGCTGGAGTAGAGTCGAGATCCATGCAGATTTCCGTTTCTTAATGTAAGAGCCGAGTTGAATAAATTTGCCTCTAATTACACATTTATGAGCTTACCAGATAGTAACCTGTGAAACTTCGGGAGTAACATTCAAAGCTAGATAGTCCGAAAGAGCCGTGTCAACTTCTGTCTTACAATAGGGATCTTGTAATAGAGATTCGTTAAGCCGCCAAGACCATTGTCCGAAAGAGAACCCAGGTAGTGACAACGTCAGAGAAACAGGGGCATGGTCCGACCACGTGATGGGACCAATATTGGCGTCAGTGAGCAAGTGGAGATGTCTGTGACTCAAAAATAAATAATCCAAACGGGAGTATGTCTTGTGGGGGTTGGAATAGAATGAATAGTCACGACCGGTGGGATGCAAAATTCTCCAGGAGTCGGCCAGCTGGTGATTATGGAAACTCTGTTTAACGTGTCTGTACTTAGCCTTTGAGAATCGAGGGGAATTAGATGAAACAACAAGTAATATGGTCCGTGGTCAAGTTAAGGTCTCCCCCTAAAATTATAATACCCTTTAACCGAGAATCAAGCTGGTCTAGGACAGATTTCAAAAAGTTATGTTGTGCCTGATTAGGAGCATATACATTAATAAATGTAAAGTCCTGGTGGAAAAGTTGACAAGTAACTAGAAGTACTCTACCTGGAATCAGCTTATACATTTAAACATCGGAGATGGGTAATCGTTTTGAAAAAAGAATCGCAACTCCCTTAGATTTCCCTTCAGGACTATTACTAAAGAACACCGTAGGATAATGACGGTCAAGAAGGGAAGGGGAGCGAACCCCAAATTTAAAATGGGTTTCCTGAATCATAGCTACATCGACTTTATCTGCCCATAAAGAGCGTAAAAGCTTAGATCTTTTTTCAGGGATGTTTAGGCCTCGAGCGTTAATGGAGGAAACAATAAGCTTGGCAGCTGTAGTCATTTGAGGAGATTTGTAGGGAAGTATGGTAGTGGTCCCTGGGAGAAAGAGAGGGAAAGAAAAAGAAAGGGCAGAAAAACAGGAGAAAAGGAAAAACAGAAGAAAACAAAAAGAGAGAAAAAACAAAAAAGCATTAAGATACAATGTTATACAACACCGAGAACATTAGAATTCCCGCGTCTGAGACAGTGGAAAATTTATAATAAACCAATATCTCAGTAAATGCTAACATAGATAGCGCGTTGGGGATCATAGGGGGTCATAGTCAAATGCAGTCCTAATATAAAACAAAAATAAATTTAAACAGTGACATCTTAGCAATAGAAAAGACAAATGCGGATACTAAATATCTATAAACTAGAAAATGTTAGTAAGATTGGGATTAGAACATGAAAACATGTAACTACAGGGAGGGTAATCAGTCGTCCCCGAAATGTAGAACCAGAAACAAATAATCGAGACCTACAAGACTATAATGGCCTAGCCAATGTGATTATAATAAATCACAAATTTAGATATTACATCAAAAATGATTTCCTAGGTTATGAATATAATAATAAACCTGAACATATTAGAAAACATTAAGCTTATAGCAAAAATATACTATCAGGAAAAAACCTCAGGTGTCCTCCAATTCAGGCGGAAGAGGATGATTTTTCAATCGCTTTCTGGAATGCTGAACTGAATGCCAAGAAGAGTGGTTCTCTGAGTGAGGAGGTAAGACCAATTGGGCCAGAGGATCCTTCCATTCAGGCGTTTCAACAGGTGGTAGGCCTAGCATAGAGCAGAACGCTGGAAGATCTGAGGGGGTGTGGAGAAGATGTGATTTACCGGAGAAAGTAACCTGAAGATGAAACGGAAAGCCCCATCGGTATTTCAACTGCCTCTTGCGGAGTTCATCAGTGAGCGGTTTTAAGGCTCTGCGAAGCTGAAGGGTATGCCAAGATAAGTCTTGATATATGTGAATAGTCTCTCCATTGAAGTCGACACCTTCCAATTGCCTGACTTTACGCATAATCTCATCCTTTTGAGAAAAATAGTGCAAGCGACAAATTACATCCCTTGGCTTAACCGATGAAAGACCTCGAGGACGTAAAGCCCAATGAGCTCTGTCGAAAACAATTTTATCATGTGGGTCATTGCCGAGGATTTCGTTGAAGATTTTAGTCAGGGCGTCGATAAGGTTAGGAGTTTGGACATCTTCAGGAAGGCCTCTGATGCGGATATTATTTAGTCTCCCTCTGTTATCTAGATCATCCACCCTGGATTTTAGAGATTGCAGTTCAGCGGACTGTGATGAGATGATATCTGTCAACTTAGATAGGGTTGTGTCCGTAGATTCTTGAGTCTCTTCCAATGACGTGAGACGGTCTGAAAGTAATGACAAGTCCCGCTTGACAGACGCCATTTCCTGCCTGATGGTAGTTTGTAGGTCCTGTTTGGTAGGCAGCGTCTTGATGTATGTCAAGATTTCTTTAATCTCGCTGCCCAGTTTAGAAGAGGATTGAAGGGCGGAAGCCTCAACTGAGGAAGGGCTTGGCGGGTTAGAAGAATTTGAAAGTGAATCTGATGGATTGAGTGCAGGGACTTCTTTGGAGGGGGTTGGGAGAAGGAAGGGTCTCGGGTCCAATTGAAAGGAGTCATTTCGGGGGCGAGGGTCCTCCCTCTTTTGAGCAGATTTTTTATCTTTGCCCATGTTCAGAGATGATAAAATAATATGAAGGCGAAGTGGGCATGCGGAATGTGATACTTAAAAAGATGTCACATGGAGGAACTGCAAATGAGCACAGACCCCCCGAGGCTGCTGGCTAGGTATTCATGGCGGAAGCCAATGTCACATTTTCAATGAAGCAAGTCACGAGTAATTCCGTATATTAATATAGTAGTATATGAGGTATATATAGCAAAAAAAAAAACCCTCAATATTTTAAACTGAAGTGATTGGTATTAGTAAGAGAGGATTTGTAAAATGTATAAATTGTGGTTATAACTGTGTACCACAAGGTGGCGCCAAATCTTCAGTCAGGGAGAAGTAGAATTGGGAGATTTGCAGAGTAGCAAATTTAACTCCCCTGGAGAGATCAGCAGGCTTGGATATTAGTAATTGAGAACACCAGGGCAAGGGAGCATCAACACTCACCAGTGGTGTCAGGAAACCAGCAGGACCTCAGGGGCGTCTCATCTGGATCTTTTCAGCCGTTATCAATTGTCCCAAGGGCTTCAGTTGTGTCCAGCAGCTTCACGACTGGATGTAGGGCACAGGGGCAACACAAGATGTGCTGCAGATAAACTGCCCAAAGCCAGGGATGTCAGCGGCAGCCCCAGCCGAGCAGCCGGGCGGTAGCAGCAGGGAGCCGGAAGCCGTGACCAAATGAGGATGGCGTGGTGCAGGAGAGCCAACAGCCGCAGCCCCAGTTGAGCGGCACCAGCAGGGATCCGGACGCCGCCTCCGAGAGCGAGCGGCGAGACACAGGGGAGCCGGGAGCAGTGGCCTCAGCCAAACAGCCGGGCAGCAGCAGCAAGGGGCCAGAAGCCGGAACCGAGGGCGGGCGGCAAGACGGGAGAGACCCAGAGACGGCGGCCTCTGTCAGGCCGGGCGGCGGCGGCAGCAGGGACCCGGCATCCACGTCTGGGAAGGAGCGGCGTGTAGCAGGAGGTCCGGAAGCGGCGGCCCCAAGCAAGCAGCCGGGCGGCAGGAGCAGGGAGCCGGAGGTCGCGTCTGAGGCCAGACAGAGATCGCAGCCAGGCAGACCAGTTAGGGGACACTCTTCTCCACCCAAGGTAGGTGTAGGTAACGCTGGGGTCCGCGGGGGCTGCAAGGAGACTCCGGGGGTGCCCGATGTGGGATGGGTGGACACCAGGGTGCCGGAGCTTCTCTCTGGGTTGGGTGGGAAATTTAGTCCCAGGCTATGAGGGAGCAGTTAGGCCGCAGTCTGCAGAATCACATAAAGTGGTTCCCGACTCTGCTAAGCCTTGTCCCTCTAAGTTCAGGTGTGTTTCTGGAGTTGGTGGATACCCCTCAAGTCCAGGGGGAAGTAATCAGTGGGTCAATTTGACTCGGTATCGCAGGAGCCGATGTGACACACGTCTGTTCCCTAGACCAGCCAGGCCACGCCCTCCTTTTTCTTTTTTTCTTGATGTTTGGTGTAGGGGGGTCTTTCATACCTTTCAATATTTGCCATTAAATTCTGTACATTTCTCCCATTTTTACTGTGGAGACAGAGCAGAAATTATTATTTATTAATTCAAGTAGAATATGAGCAAATAAAAAGAAACCTACAGCATCTTATGCTGTGTACACACTGGGTGATATATTGGGTGTTCAATCAAACAGCTGTTACATCGCAAGCACATCGACGGGTGTGTACCCCCGATTTGTCTGTGAACTACGTCGTTCACAGGCACAACGTGTCGACTGTGCAGCACGGACATTGGCAGCGTTATCTGCAGACAGAGCCGGCCCTAGGCATAGGCAAACTAAGCAAATACCTAGGGCATTTGGAATGCCTAGGGGCATCCAAGCCCGCCTAGGGCCGGTGGCCAGCAAAGGTTTTGGGTAGGCACAGGGCATCTGCTGCTAACTGGGGCAGCTGCTACTGCCGCTCCGCAGCATCCATTGTTTGCTGCTGCCGGGCCCAAACCGGCCCAGCAGCCGCAAACAGTGAGCTCTTCCTCCCATGGGCCTTTGCGGAGACCAGCAGGCTGAGCTTTCACTGACCCCCTGCAGCCTGCCAGCGCCACCCTCACAAAGCCCAGTGAGGAGGCTTTAGCTGGGGCGGACGTACAGGCAGTCTGCCAGCCAGTTTTAAAAAGTAAGTGACTGTGTTAGAAAAATGTTTTAATTGAAGTCCACTCAGCATGTAGTGGGAGATGCTGAGCTGACTGCTATGAGGGGTGCTGGTGCTCTGTGCTAGCCGGGTGAGGGGTTATTGTTGATGGGTGTCGCTGTGACCTGTGCTGCTGGGTGAGGGGTGCTGTGCTGGGAAAGGGCAGAAGGGTTCTTTATGAGGGGTGCTGTGCTGAGTGAAGGGTGCTGGTTGAGGATTGCGGTGTTGGAGAGTGGTGATGGGTGTTTTGGTTGCCATTGTGATCTGTGCTGCTGGGTGATGGGTGCTGTGCTGTGAGACCGATAGAAGGGTGCTGGCGGAACTAGCGGCAGTGCAGCTGGTACCTTGCACCGATCTGAGCTCTCCGCAATGAAGTGGCCCACAGCAGTATAATGAGTCTGACTGACTCATTTTACGCCGTTCACCTCTGCGCCGTGGGCCGTAATAAGGGAAGATGCCTGGATAGTTGTATATATTGTGCATTTAGCACGTATTTCTTTAACAATAGAAAATAAGCCATAATCAATGTGTTATTTTTGGTGTCCATGTACAAACACTAAACTTATTGTTGGGATTATCTGCTAGGGAGCATCAACAAAAATCATGCCTAGTGCATCAAATAGATTTAGGCCGGCTCTGTCTGCAGATGTGTCAGCACATCTAGCTCCAACTGCCCATATACACTTACTGGAGGGACTAAGGGCCTGATTCAGAGCCGCTCGTTCGCTCCGAGCGATGTTCGCACATCTGCGCATGCGTATGGGTCGTAATGCGCATGCACCAACCAGTCAGTGCGGCCGGAAATCGTGTGTTCGCAAAATAGCGAGTGCCTGCTAATTTGAGTGACAGGATGAGGCGTTTGTGGGTGGTAACAGGGGAAGGTGCTTGAAAACGGGGAGTGGAGATCCGAATGCAGGCGTGCCAAACGGGCGTTTTAAGGGTGTGCATAATTAACAAAGCAGCGTCATCGGCCACGTCACTTGGTTGTCTCTTAGCCTGAACTGTTCGCATGATCGCTGTAGGAAAATCCAACCACAAGCACAGCGAGCAGTTCAGACGCCTTTTGATGTACTCGATTAATCTAATAAATAGCGGAGATGACGTATGATGCGAACGGCCAGGGGGGCGTCTTTACAAAATAGCGAGCACATGTTTCGTTCGCTCGCTCAGACATAGAGGCATCGACAGACCGCAAAGAGCGAGCACTCTATTCAAATATCTGGCTCCTTTTTCTGAACGAGCGAGCGCAAATAGCATCCGGCTCTGAATCAGGCCCTAACTTCACAACTGGGTGGGCAAATTAAAATTCCCACCCAGCTGTAACGTCAGGACAACATGTCGCGCTGCCGATTGGTAAGTGTGTATTCTTACCCGAATCAGCCGTCAAGTTGACCTACTGTGTATCCAGCTTTAGTGTGTGCTTATTGAAATGAACCATAAAGGATCAGTGCAGTATAATGAAATCTAACATGTTTGGCTCTTGTGCTCAAAATATCCAGTGACTAATAAGGGTCGTGGTGGTACTTCTGGCTAGGTCTGTTGATTTTCCTAACACACTCTGATCAAATTTGGCAATTTGTTTTGCCTGATTATAATATGATCTGAGATCTATCAGATTTAGATTTTATTAGACATACTGGAACAGGGCCGGATTAAGGTCTGTGGGGGCCCCTATTAAATGTGGACAAACTGGGGGCATGCACAATGGGGACCTTATGCAGAGGCCACAGTAGTGGTGCCCCTTATGCAGTGCCCCCAGTAATGTCAGTGCTCACAGTAGTAATGTCCTATATGCAGAGCCCAGAGTAGTATTGCCCCCAGGAGTGGTGCCACTTATGCAGTGCCTATTCAATAGCCCCATTAGAAGTGCCACCTGTAGTCATGTCCCCAGTAGTTATGCCCCTATTGTAGTGCCCCGAATAGTAATGTCCCCTTTATAAATGTCCCCAGTGGTAGAGCCCCGAATAGTAATACCCCCCCAGTAGTAATGCCCCCTGTGGTAGTGCCACCAATAGTAATGTCCCCTATAGTGGAGCCCTCTGTATAAATACCCCCAGTAGTAGTGGCCCTGTATTAGTGCCCCCAATAGTAATGCTCCTTCTGTAATAGTGCTCCTGTGGTAGTGCCCCAGTAGTAATGCACCGCACCCAAGTAGAGCCCCCAATAGTAATGCCTCCCCTGAGAATTGCCCCCAGTAGTAATGCCCCACAAGCATTTCCCCCAGTAGTAATGCCCCCCAAGCATTGCCCCCAGTAGTAATGCCCGCCCCGAGTATTGCCCCCAGTAGTAATGCCCCCCAAGCATTGTCCCCAGTAGTAATGCCCCACAAGCATTTCCCCAGTAGTAATGCCCCCCAAGCATTGCCCCCAGTAGTAATGCCCCCCCCGAGTATTGCCCCCAGTAGTAATGCCCCCCCAAGCATTGTCCCCAGTAGTAATGCCCCCCCAAGCATTGCCCCCAGTAGTAATGCCCCCCGAGCATTGCCCCCAGTAGTAATGCCCCCCGAGCATTGCCCCTAGTAGTAATGGCCCCCGAGCATTGCCCCCCATATTAATGTCCCCCCGCGTATTGCCCCCAGTAATAAAGCTGCCTGCACACACACACACAAAAAAAAAATAATACTTACCTTAAACCCCGCTCCCACGTCCGCTGCTGCCGTCTGGTCCGCTCGGCTGCTCCTCTGCACTATGGGAGAGACGTCATGTCTCTCCCATAGTGCACACTGCGTGAGCCGGAAGTCGGGGCTCACTCCGGCTGCTGCTGTGAGGAGAGAGCTGGGTGCACGCTGGTTACCAGCGGGCGACCAGCGTGCGCCCGGTAAATTGACCCTCTCTGCGGCGCCGGGCTGAGGTGGCCCGGAGGAGGCGGAACTGGTTCCGTCTCCTCCAGCGCACGTTAACCTCGAAGAGTGTGGGGGCCCTTTATGTGTGGGGGCCCAGGGACGATCGCCCCCGTTAATCCGGCCCTGTACTGGAAAATTCTAAACCACATTTAAGTCATTGTACAGGCCAAATTTAGCTGAAATTACCTAGCAGCAATAATCCGTATTGGTGTCTCTAACAAAATTGTTAACTTGTATAACATTTAAGACAAACCCACTATTTGACATTTGTGAGTGTGTTGCAAAGCTGAATAATGTACATAAAATAACAGGAGCGTTTATATTGAAGATGTACACCATACCCTTTCACTCATCTGCACCTGTTTGCTGTGTTGAAAGGGAAATGCCAATCTAAGTACAAATACAATGTAACCTTACTATATCATTTACAAATTGCAGCCAAGGTGTACTGCAAAATGACCTTTATTTATTACTGATGTGTCTCTAAGGCCCACTCAGCGCACATCAAGGTGCATGCCTCACTGTAGTGAAGGTAAAAAAACATTTAGGTGAACTGTGCACAAGTGTTGCCTTATTTGAGGTAGCCTCAGAGGGGTAGTATTTTCATTAAAGTGGGTGGAATTTTTTCCTAAAGCTTCGGTGGATTGGGAAACACTTAACTTGTCTTGATTTCTAAATGTTAGAAGGTATGTTTATGGCTTAAAGTCATGACAATGCGAGGACAATGGACCTATTTTTATTATGGTGCTGATTACTGACTTTGCTTCCTCATGATGTGTACTTTTTGTCTGTAATTGTATTTTTTTATATACTAGATTCTAGGCAATGTTGCCAGTGTGATGTACTTTGTGCATAACTGGATGGGTAGTACATTGATTATTAGGTGGCAAGCAGTGATGACCTGGACTTTCATTTCATACACTTTATCTAGGTTTTGTTGAGATAGTTCCTGCATGCACTTCCCAGGTGTCTTATTGGCCCATTGGGCTACCAAGGATGTCCCCAATGGGCCACAGTATCTGAGGGACGTGTCCTTATCTTAGGGTTGCTGGCCCTAAACCGTTCAGTGTAGCACTTGCTGCATGGCCACAACTGCTGTTAGCTGAGCTGTATGCAAATAGGTCCCTAGCTCCCTTAAACATTGCACCGAAATTACATCAGGGCCACAGTGTATAAGCCGGAGTCTGAGAACCGCTCTGCATACAGTGCAGAAAGTGGTGCAATGAGGAAGAGCACTAAGGTATGTAAAGTATTTACATCTGCTACACTACAGATAATATGTATTAAACTTATTGATTATTATAAGAATGGCAACACTGTTTATTATTATTCTAGTGAAGGGAGATTATTATTAGTATTATTATTTTACTTAAGGGGACATCTATTATTATTCTGCTAAAGGAGGCACATATTCTAATTATTATTAGATTACAGAGATCATAGATTATATTTATTACACTCATTAGTCTAAAAATTCACAGATAAGATTTATACTGAAGAGGGAACATTTTTTTTTTTTTTCTCGGGTACCTATGTACCAGGAATATGGGTATCATTGTCTAGCACATTACTAGCTGTGGCCTACCTCTCTTCCTTGGTGTGGGACCCTAGAATGGTGGTGGTTTTAAATAAACAGCATGCAAATTATCTTAAACTGCATGAAGTTTAATAGTTTGTCTTTGACCCTTCAAACTGCAGGATAGTAAATACTCCAGTTTGAAGAGCAAAATTGCATTCTATATGTGGTAGTTCTAAACCACCGCCAAAAACACTTTTTCATTACTCTATCCTTTAAAGTGTACCTAAGAATAAAAGATTATCCAATGGTCGATCGAAGAACCAAAGAAAGCACTCCTCAGGGTAAATTTAATAAAGGTATATTTAGTTTGATTTAAAATCGATCTAAATCAATCACCATCGACGGAATTTCCAACAGCAAAATCCGCATTTTAATCAATTTGAAGTTAAAACCCTATGAATGATAAAAATGCAGATTTTGCGGTCGGAAATTCTGTCGATGGCATCGATTTTAAATTGACCTTTAGTAAATAAATTGGGTGCAAGAAATAGCCTGAAAATTAATAATAATATATTCTATAATGAACTGTAATTACAAAGCTGAGCATCTTGGTATCCTTTCTTTTCACAGACTTATATATCTCCAAATGCTGCTATTTTCCCGATAGAACAAGATGATCCTCAAGCCATGTTAAACAACATGAGAATTTATGGGACATGTATAATTGTTGTAATGGCTATAGTAGTTTTTGTTGGTGTTAAGTATGTGAACAAGCTTGCATTAGTATTCCTTGCCTGTGTGATCCTGTCCATTATGGCAATATATGCAGGTGTAATCAAATCGGCTTTTGAACCTCCTGACTTTCCGTAAGTATATGTTATTACTTGCTATTTCCCTTACTAATTTATTGGCATATTCAGTCAAAAATTTAAAATGTCCCAATGTAATTTTGTGTGTGTATGTATTTATGTATATACAATACAGTACACACACATCTCTCATTCTCTCTCTCTCTGCAGTATTTGTATCATGAACCATTTTTATCTCATCTGATCACAAAACTTTATCATACATTTTAGCTGGGTCTAGCTGATGTTTTCTGGCAGACTTCAGACATACTTTGCTGTGGTTTTTCTTCAGTGATGGCCTTTTTCTAGCCACCCTCCCATACAGGCCAGTTTTATGCAGAGCTCTTGATATGGTTGACTGGTGCATCTTAACTTCAGTCTCAGCTACTGAACTGTGTAGCTCCTACAAAGTGATAGTTGGTCTCTCTGTAGTTTCCCTCACTAGTCTTCTTGCCCTGATGCTGAGTTTTGAGGGACAGCTTTGTCTAGGCAATGCTTGGGTGGTATGATGCTTCCATTTCCTCACAAATGATCCAGCGGTGCTCACTGGGATATCAAAGCAATTGGATATTATTTTCTATTCCTATTTTGTGCATGTCTATAACTTTAATTTTCTTAAAATGCTCTTTGGTCTTCATTTTCATGGCTTTTCTTCAGTTTTACAGTATGACTGTTATTTGAATTAGGGTGTCGTTTAGCCAAAAGAAGCAAATTTTTGTCAATGATTCACATGTAGATGCTATTCATAAGGCTATTCTTAGGGCAGAGGTTCCCAAACTCGATCCTCAAGGCACCCTAACAGTCTAGGTTTTAAGGATATCCATGCTTGTCCACAGGTGACTTAATTAGTACTTCAGTCAATTTGATTTAATCACCTCTGCTCAACCGAGGATATCTCTAAAACCTGAACTGTTGGGGTGCCTTGAGGACCGCATTTGGGAACCTCAGTCTTAGGGCAATATTATATTTTATCTGTGTAAACTTGGAGCTTCCATGGGCTTAATGCTAGCAGCACGTAGGTTTTTTGTTTTTTTTTTCAATTCTGTAGACAAATAATAAATTATGAGTTTAAATTATATTTAAGAGCGTACAATGTGTGTATTAGGTGTGACATAGCCAAATCTGTACAGTTTACAAGACCACCTCTTTATCATGTCTATTATTCCCAATACCTGATTTATTATTTAAGTGAAAGTGACCACTCATAAGATTAAATTTAGCATAACACAACAAATCTTTAATGCAGGTATTATATAATGGTACAATTGGAAATACTTTGTTATAAACTGATATAATATTATCAATTATTGTAAGATGCCACAGAACATACATAAACCAGGGACATAATAAATGTGAATGTGAAAACAAATGGTAGGGAGGAGCCTGATTCTTGGGAAGCCCACAGTCTATTGATGAGTAGGTACACAGCTGAGAGAAATCACACATTGCTTACCTGCCTTTAGTGTTATTATACAAAGGGTTGTGTCTGCCATAAGGCAACACGAGGCAGCTTTCTCAGGCTGTAGGTTTCACGGGAACCACAAAAATAGTAACCTTTATGCTGTATGTCTAAATTTCATAATTATACCTTTTAGTGTTTACATTACACATACATGGTTTTTTTCACTTTTCAAATAGTTACTACAGAAAGACTAACACAAAAACCAATCAGACTGTAACTTTTATTTATTTATTTTTTAAATTAAAGGCAAAGTCACTTATATTATCTGGTCTAAAGTGCATCTATCATATGTTACTGTCATGTTGTTGGTTTGGGATTTACTCTTAAGCAGTACACTATTTGTTTTCAGTCATATTTTATATAACAATACATGTGATCTGTATTTAAAACCTTAGTGCTTAATGCATTATTTTACTTTACAGCATTTGCCTTCTTGGGAACCGTGTTTTATCTACTCGTAACCTTAAAGATTGTGCCAAATATATTTTTAATAATACAGTTAATGAAGAATTGTGGAACAAATTCTGTATAACTGTAAATCACACTAGGAACTGTGACAAATATTTTCTGTCAAACAATGTCACCAACATACAAGGGATCCCTGGAGTTGCTAGTGGTGTTTTTATTGGTGAGTCCAGTTTTACGTTACAAATGATGCAATAGTTGGTTAGACATATGAAGTAGTCTGAAAGGTTGCTGAAAATTGCTTTTGATATAAAGCCCTATAAGAAAATGTTATTACATGGGGATATTCTCTTTTTTGATCTACAGTATATCAGTGATGGGCAGCAGGCAGGCCCAGGGCTGCCAGCAGTCTGTTGAGTCCGCCTCTAGCTCTATAACCCTACTCTCTTGTCCTCTGTTCTATGTGTATATAACCAGATAATAAGACTAGTAATGATGGGAGCGGCTCGCTTTCCACATCGGGAGACCACCACCGTACAACACAGAGCGGGCACAGGAAATATCTAATTAGGGCAGACAGGTCTGTATGTGGAGATGTATGAGTGGAAAGTAAAGGGGGAATGTGAAGGTCTGATATGGGGGATTTTAGGGATTAGTGCTATGATGTTCAGCATCCATTTTGGGGATATCTTTGTTGCAGTGATCAACTATTGAATGTGTGACTTCTAACCTTCAAAAAGAATTACCGTTGAAGTGTTTTATATTGAGCATCACTTATCTATTTAAATATCACACAATGTGGGCCATTAAATTAGCAGCAGGACTTACCGTGGGGTTTTAGCTCCCAGGTTATGTGCCCAGGAGCTATTCAAATACTGCCCTTTGCAAGTTTGCTACTACCCCCGAGGGAGCACTTAATGCTGATTTCTGCTTGCACCCTCCTGAGATGTATGTGTTAACTAGTGCTCCCGGGACTAATGGCAATGTTACTGCGTGTGGTAATTGCATAGCTCCAGACACTTAGCCCAAAGATATAGCTTACTGTGGGAATAATTGAATAGCTTCAGGAGCTAAAACCTTACGGTAAGTCCTGTGGCTAATTGAAACGCCCCCAATATGTTGATTTTTAAATGATAACTTTACAATTTAGGACTGATCTTTTTTTTTTTGTTTCCTTTTTTTTTTAAGATAACCTTTGGAGTGCTTACAGTCAAAAAGGATCTATTGTTGAGAGAAACCAAACTTCTTCATCTTCAGGAGAGGGACAAAATTATGTGTTGACAGACATCATGACCTACTTCACAATGCTTGTTGGAATTTACTTTCCCTCTGTGACAGGTAAGGCAATACCGCATTGCTCATTTACAATATTTAGGCAAAAAAAGTACTGGTCTCCCTATAATTATAGTGTCTTATCTGTACAGATATACCCAATGTGTGACGGCTTTGAGAATTTTCTTTGTCATTTTAGGCTTAACCCTTTTGCTTATGTGTCATTCAGTTTAATGTTTGAGAAAAATGACAGTTTACTCAGGAAATTGTATAATGTTACCATAATCAAGTAAATATTTCTGGGAATTATATAGGGAAAAACAAGTGAACATTAGTAACTTTCACCGAATGTATTCATCTCCAATAAAAGCCCTTGAAAAACCAATAACGTGCTAAAGATATACAGTGAATGGTGTTATACAGGCGCCCAGCACCTAATTTGCTGCAGATCACTAGTCGTGACTAGTACCACCCTTCAGTACCAAGATCAATATGTAAAGTAAGATTACGTCTAGTTAAGTGCGCACAGTGCTCCCAAACCACGATGAGAATAAATGAATATATCAATACTTCCCCACAACTTCAATCAGGATTCAGTATATGATTTTCAGACCGTAGTGGTGAAGTTTTCATACACATGAAAAATATAAAATCGGCCAGACATAGTGTAATACCATACAAACTGCAATTTATTACACTCAATGAAAAATAAACATGAAAATAATATAAAAAAATATAGATATAAACTCAGGGCATGTGGTCGTCAATGCTGCTCACAATAATGCCACAAATGCTATATACTGTGAAAAGCTTTCTACATGAGGATAGATCCTCCTCCATACAATAGAATTGGAGAATTACCAGAAGTCCCCCTCATAAGGGCCCGTAGTTATTAAAGATGGAGGCTTCCGGATTAACCTCTGTCTCAGGGTCCTTATCCAAGGGGTGATCTTATATGGTTCCTCCTTTCTGGATGATCCTGTCACCATGTACCTGTACCAACGTGTTTCAGGAGTCAGCTGCTCCCTTCCTCAAGGTAAAGTGACATGTGCAGAAATTATCATTTTTTTATACCCTTTTCCTAATTCACTTCCGGGTCAAAGGTCAGGGGCTGCAATTTTACTTTATTTCCCCTTATAATTTTATTTGAATAATGTATAGTCATTTTATATCTAAATCGCAATGTTCTAAATTCATTTAGCATACCAAAAAACTTCTAAACATTTTTAATAAACTCTAATTCATTTATCGTGGTTTGGGAGCACTGTGCGCACTTAACTAGACGTAATCTTACTTTACAATAACGTGCTAAAACTACATGGGGAATAGTGAGAAGTCATGTTGGGTGTATTGTTAAATAACCCAACCCACACCCAACACTAATTTGGTAATATAATTATTATACTATCGTGATATTTACCTGATATAACTTTGCGCTTGAGGCCTCGGTTTCGGTTGATTTATTTTCGGTGACTTCTTGCTATTTATGAGTGGATAGTACCTGCATTAGACTTTCGCGTTACCTCATTCTGTCCATAGTATTCTTTTCACTCACTCGTCCCAAATTTTTTTTCAAGCTTACAAGCATTAAAACGAGTGTGCATTGCTAAATTTGACATACTTACCTTTTGCTGTTTAGTAGGTGGAGTCACTCTTTGTAGCGAGGAGTGGTTTCAGACTATTGCAAGACTTTGATTGTAATTGTGTACGGAAACATTCCTGCAACAGTATTTGAGACACAACAGCAGTTTTGACAACCGATCAACATTTCACCTGTCTTCTTTTTTCATGAAAAAACCTTTAGGCGTTACTCTTTTTTTTTTTTTTTTTCCCCAATGCAGGTATCATGGCTGGTTCTAACCGGTCTGGGGACTTGAAGGATGCTCAGAAGTCTATCCCATTTGGAACAATATTGGCCATTGCAACTACATCTTTTATATGTATCTTTTTGTGTAGCCATTTGTAACCTTCTGAATTGTGTGGCAAGGTATAATTACTCATATGTTGAGCAGAGAAGAATAATTCCCATTTGTCCCATTTATGTATTTAACAGTGGTTTTACAAACTGCAGGTTTTTAGCCTATTTTCATTGATTTTGCTGCAGGATTTATAGTGGCAATATATACCATGTTGCCGTTGAAAAAAATCGCCACTTCATATCCCACAGCAAAAACCACCAAAAATTAGCAGTTTGTAAAGCAGCCACTTAGTAACCCAACCCCTTGGTGTTTACTGCCTCCAGGCTTTAGCTACAATAACATTTGGTGCAGAGCGTTCATTACGTTTGTGTTTTATAGGACTCTTCAGGAATGAACCTACATTTCTAGAAGTATAGTTTATATCCACAATCTCTGGATGGCATCAATGGGGAGGGGGGTGTTAGTCCTTAAATTGTCCTTAGTCCCTTGAGGTTTAGTCCTTAAATTGTTAAAGCGGGTCTGTGCCAGACCGTAACATGACTTATTCATTGGCAACTCTACGTACATCAATTTTCACATTGGTTTTGTTTGCCTACTTGCATTACACTAGAGAGGGGGGTACATTGACACAGGTGAGCTTTAAGGGATCTACCCTGTAACCCCCTGGGTGCTTGGGCAGTATTTGGACACATGAGCCTTCCTTGCCAATTTGAAGTAAAGCCAGTTTACTTTACAGTAAGCTTCTTCCATGTTGTGGCCATCAGCACTGTTTGCTGTGATTAGAGGGAGGCCATGAAACAACTGGGGGAAGCATTATATATGTTTCCTGCAGTAAAGAAGGGGGTCATTGGAGGATCTGAGAGGAGCATGGTTAAGTGAAGGTGCACAGGATAGAAGGCAGAGAGAAATATCTCCGCGGGTATCAGGACTCCTGATTGGCAGTAGGAACTGCCTATATGGTTTTCCAAATGTAAAATTGCTCCTCCATACCCTGTACTGGAGTTTGATTAAAGAAACAATAAAAAAAAATGTAAACACCAAATATGGTTTGATACATTGGTCTTGGCACCAGATATGGCACAATGTATTGGTCTTGGCACCAGTTGTGCACTTCAATCTCTGCACCCTGTACAGCTCTTTCTAGGTTTGCTCTACTAGCTGTTTACTTAACCAGATCTGTTTTCGGAAGCTGCTGTACAGGCTTATGCATTCAGATCAGGTTCAGTGAACATATAGGAAACTTGGCTCTGTAGGGCAATGAGGGAAACCTGAGACAGGAGCTATAGTATTATAGCATATAATGCATTAATATACCCTTTCTGGCAATCTATGATACTACAGGGTTTATGTATCAAGCATTGAAAAGTGTAGAGAAGTGGACCAGTGGAGAAGTTGCCCATAGCAGTAACCAATCAGCTTTGAAGTAGCATTTGTCAAGTACAGTCTATAAAATAATAGGTAGGAGCTGATTGGTTGCTATGGGCAACTTCTCCACTGGTCCACTTTTCACTGCTTGATACATAAACCCCCATATACCATGCACATGTCAATGCACACTGTTAGACCCATGGTTTATCTTATTAACTGCTATATGTTTGCTTTATAAAGATAGCTTAGTCTCTCTCAACTTCTGTTTAATAAACAATATTTTGCTAGTGATTCTTGGGTATGTTCTAACACTGTAGTTATTTAAAAATATGTATTGCGCACAGCCTTTCACTTAATTTGCTTTTGATCAGCTTAAGTGTCCGAGCTTGCTAAATAAAGTTTTGGGAGTTCAGGAAAGGGAAATTGTCCCAAAGAAAGAGAATGTTATTCCAGGCTATAAAATATTTTCTGTTTTGTTCCTTGATTTGTGAAAGATCTTTCTTGCGTGGTATTGTTTGGTGCCTGCATCGAGGGTGCACTTTTACGTGACAAGTAAGTGTGCGTATATTGGAAATGCTTCTTAATCTACATTTATGACATCAAATCTAAATTCTTATGTTGGAATCATGTCTTTTTCTAAATATTGCAAATAAGAAGAGTTTGTTTTTCACCAGAAAAGTTGCTAACTTTTTTCTTTATACCATCATAACTTCTTTTATAAGTTATTTACAGATAAAATGTACTAAACTACTCACATACTTATTTGTGTGTCCTCTAGTAATTGTATATTTTAGAGGTATATGTTTTAGGTTTGAAACAGAGTCAATTTAGAATTTCAAACCTGCCTCTTAAAATTACATTTCGACCTAAGGGCCGTATTCAATTAGTTTCGCACCCACGATACTTTTTCGCCTGTCGGACTTTTCGCGTGTTTTGCATGCGGAAAGGTATCGGACATGCTTCCGCTATTCGCCGTATTCAATTAGAAAGGACGCGAAAACAGCACCCGGCGAAACTGAAACAGGCGAAAAGTCCTGTAAAAAATGGGGAACTCAGCCTGATACCCCCAAAAGATGCACTAACATTGGGGATCACTATATATGCCCCCAACTAGCCCTAATGAAGGTATTTGGGGTACTTAAGTTGTGTCAATTAGCACATTAACACAAGTGGTGAAGAATAGCATTAAGCAGTATTTTTTGGTGAAAATAACTACTCCCAGCAAATTTGGGGTACTTAAAAATGGGGGCTAAAGTGAAGTTTTAATTTACGTAAAAAATCCACCTGCCGCAAGCACCTGTAAGCATAAAAATACCTTTCCCGTACTTAGGGTTCCCCCCAGAAGTCTATTTCGCTAGTTTTTAAGTTTGTCCCCAACTTTGAACTTTTACCCCCAAAATGAAAGTACTTTTTTGGGGTGTTCTAAAGTATTTAAAAAAAAATGTTTTGACACAGTTTATCTTTGGGGGACTGTCTCAAGGGTGCAGGGCGGGTTTCCCAAAGTTTGCACCTCATAACTGCAATTCTGCACTTTTTTCCTGCCTGCTATTCCTCGGCGAAACTTCGCCGATTACATTCCATTGACGTACGCGAAAAGTCTTTGGAATTGAATACGGTGGAAACTTTCCACCTGGCAAAATGACGTCATCCACGATACTTTCCTGCGGATTCGGACTCGTCACGTGTAATTGAATACGGCCTTAATTGCTAAAACTGTTGTACATTCTCTGCATTCTATATAATAGAATACAGTTTTTGTTTAGTCAGGCTATTTGTAAGTGTTTGACCTTGCCCAAACCATGGTAAACAGGGAAAAAAGTAGAATGTGGCTGAATGAAAAACTTAGGGCCTGATTCAGTAAGGATCGCAAATGCAACTTCATTTGCAGATCGCGCAATTGTTAGCCATTTCGCATGCATATAAGCCGCACTGTGCATGCGCTGCGATCGCACTGCGACTACGGATATACAGAGGAATTAATCGCAGAGTGAGTGACAGGCTGTCAGCGTCTGGGGGTAGTGACGGGGGAGTGTTTGGAAAAACACAGGCGTGTCTGTCTGTTTGAACACCGTTGCTTGGGCATGCATAAATTAGCCACTGCGATTGCATATGCAGCTTGAGAGGCCAATGCGTGCTAAGAGACTTGCAGTTTGTGCAGCTGTCAGACTTGGTGTAAATTCTGCGTATCTGTGCGATGATGGTACTGTTGTCTATGCAGAAGAGCGACATTAGAAAGCTCTAGTGGATGTCTCTCTGCCAATTGAGGTTTGGCGAGCATTAGCGTATTTTGCGTTCCGTGCTAATTCAGAACTGCAATCGCATGTGCAATCCTTACTGAATCAGGCCGTTAATCCTGTACTGGTGCATCCGTAATAATATTATTAACACCAATGTTTATCAAATCTGTATTAGATTTAGGTTTGCATACTACTGCTATAGTTCTAAGAGTGCTAGAAATTTATTTTTCCAATTACCAAGAAATTAATCTACACAACCCTCCTTTTAGTTAATAAATAGGATATGCATTTTAGACCAGTATTTTTGTTTTGCTCATTGGAATTCTCAAATATACATTACTGAAATGTTTGGTACTTATATCTATAATATTTCTGAACCAAAATCTAGATTAGTGGGGGGTTTTCTTTTTGTTTAGCACTATCTAGAAGTAATAGTGAGCATTCAAAACTTTATAGATTTTATGGGGTTAATCCTATTAGGTGCAAATTGCGAGGTGCGCAGTGCTAGTTTCTCTTCTAATTCGCACAGCGATTTCATTTTGCAATCAGACTGACTAAATTTGCATCTTTCCATACGCACCTCCCTGAGGATGAGAGATGGAGAGGAAAATCTTTATTTTAAGGTTAAAATGTTAGAACACTTTGCTGAACCCCTTGGTCACCCCCCCTAATGACTAATTAGGCAATTGGAAGTTTATAATTAGCTTAATTAGTCCAATAATTACATATCATTTTTGGGGTTAGAAACAAAAAATTTCCTGAAATTAGCCCCAAATCAACTTTTTCGTTAGTTTAGGCACCCCAGATTTAATTAGAATATTTTTTAATTGATAAAATAAATAAATGCTAAAAAAACTAATTTATTTATTTTACAATTTTTCAGGGTGCCCTCAAAGTACCCAAAATCACCTTTTTTCCTACTTTTTTTTAGCATATTTCGTTTAATTAGTCTGCGAGTAAACGAAAAAGTTTGCTTTTTATAATTTTTTTGCCTAAAAAAAGCACAAATCAGCCATTTGACACCATTTAAAAACCTACAGTACCTTCCTAATGCCCACAAACAGCCTTCTATACTGTCCTGCTAACGAAATTATACATTTTATGGCGTCCAGGATGGTCTCCCCACTTTTTTATGCACTTCTCTCACATCTCATTTGGCAGTCAATTTGCACCCCTCCGCTGTGAGTACCGTGAATAGGTATTTTTTTATTGGATTTGAGAGTTCTCGGAAGTGCGCATTAGTGCGAAGTCGGCGAGTTTCAAGAAACAAACTCGCAATTCGCACATAATAGGATTGACCCCTGAGATTGAATATTGTCCAAAACTTAATTCACATATGAAAGACTGTCTGGTTTCTGTCTGACAATCATTCCAGTTTTAGTTACAAAACCAATATCCTAATTGCTCCTCTAACCTATTAATCAGTATCAATCCAAAATATAGGATTAAGTGCCATGCATAGAGACATAGGGGGTGATTCAGTTCATGGTGAATAGCGCTGAGAAGTTGGTCTCGGAGCTATACAATTCACCTGTCAGTTTAGGCCGAATTTTACAAGTTAAGTTGGAGAATGCCGGTTCCCCCGGACGTAACCTTGGTGTTTAGGATCGTAATTTTCCAACTAACGTGCCGGCCGCGAGGCTGTTAGCGCCACACTAAGCCGGCAAACAGCCTTGTGGCCAGCACTTTAGTCAGATTTCTGCTAACACCCGCAACCTAACAGCGAGCTGAATTGAATAGTTCCGGGAAGTTCTTTCTGGCGCTATCAACAGCGCACTGAATTGAATCTGCTCCATAGTAACTTTTGTCCAAGTGTGACACTAGCCTGGGTATACCTTTCATTCCAACTCAAGGGCAAATACAGGAGTTTTAGGAAATTATCTTGCCCACAATGCACTTACAGATGTGCTTGTGTGTGTGTGTGTATGTATATATGTGTGTATATGTATGGATATTGCCAAGTACTTACAGATTTTCTTTTTTGATATCAAACCTGGAATGCCACCCCTGTTCAAGACTGTTATATATAGTGCATCAAACTAATTTACAGCTATATTTAATATGTAGTCCTGTACAGCAGTCATGACATCGTCGTCAGATGTACAAGTCTTCCCACGAATGTGTTCCTTGCGCTTGAGTGTGGATGTCAGTATGCGTCATCTTCTTCATTTGCAGATATTTAATGACGGCTCGAATTTCAGTTTTCAGCATTTTGCAACTTTTAGTAGTGATGTTCTGTTTATTATTCAATATCTGCAAAAATAAAAGACGACTTGTGCTGTAATTTTCCACAGTGTTCTACGAAGACCTCTAGTACATACATACAGAAAATCAATACAAAATATGTTACAATTACATGTCAATTTTTGTTTGTTTCAACATATATGGCAGCTGAATGTGAGCAACCTCTGAGACATTAACACATCTAATTTGGAGATTTCCTGTAGCTTCAGGGAAAAATGTTTACAGTCGTTTTAACCATTATCTTTACTATGTTTCAGATTTGGTGAATCAGTTAGTGGCCAGCTTGTTATAGGTACATTGGCTTGGCCATCTCCTTGGGTAATTGTTATTGGTTCTTTCTTCTCTACTTGTGGTGCTGGACTCCAGAGCTTGACAGGAGCCCCACGTTTACTGCAGGCCATTGCAAGAGATGGAATAGTGCCTTTCCTTCAGGTACCATGGAACACTAATATTATTTGTGCTTTTTCTTTCATTCTCATTCAGTGTTTTTAATACGGCCACTGACATGGAGTAAAAGCAGCCAGTAGCTTTTAATTTTTGCTTGTGAAGCTGACATATGCTGCTTCTCCATGTCTGTGCTAGTTTGGGAGTGTGGTGCTTGGCTATAAAGTAACAGCCATGCACTGCATTCCCACTGTGGGGCATAGGATTCTTCCCCCATCTTCAGTCAGCTAAGTTGAGAAGCAGGGGAGGCTCTGGTGTGCCCTCTGGTATACCTTAAATTGTAGTGGATTACATTTGGGGAAAATATGTGTGTGTGCACTGCATGGAAGAAGGTACTAGAAGTGTTTGTTGTAATTGTGTTTATCTTGTTTTTCATTGGGGTGATTCAAATCAGAGCAATGTGAATAGCGCCAGGAAAGAGTTCCCGGAGCTTTTCAATTGACCGTGCTATTTAGTCTGACTACAGGATTTCTTCTCGCACCCTCCTGAGGTGCAAGCAGAAATCCGACTCAGGTGCCGGCCACGATGCTGTTTTCCAGCTTAGCGTGGCGCTAACAGCCACCGGCATTCTTCGACTTTTTTTGTTTTAGTCGGACTTAACAGCACGGTGAATTGAATAGCTCTAGGAACTCCTTCCCGGGGCTACTCACATTGCACTGAATTGAATCACCCCCATTATGCCTGTAAAGTATTTATTCCAATATCCTGCCAAAAGAATCCCATGTTTTTCCAGAAAAAAACGCATTTTCATAGACTCAAAAAGTTTTCCCCTGTGAAATCAGTGAAACAAAATGTTAAATCAGTTAGTGATGGAGAAGTGAATAGACCCTGGCAGCTGCTATTTATGCGCACATCTGATTGGGGAGGCATGTCTTCCTGGTCTGTCCATTGTTTCTATGTGAGGTTTTTTTTGCCATTGGGCGGTACGTGGGGCCTTTAAAAAAGTAGCAGTCTTTTTTACATAATATACTATTACTAAGATTTTATTATCTTATTGGTTCAGGTGTTTGGTCGTGGAAAAGCCAATGGAGAACCAACGTGGGCTTTGTTGCTGACAGCTGGCATATGTGAAATTGGTATTCTGATTGCGTCTTTGGACAGTGTTGCACCGATTCTGTCAATGTAAGACCTACATTTTAAGTTGTGCCTTGAGAATGGAATTATCTACAATTCAAGCTGGGAAATTGTATTACGTATGATACTCTAAAATGTAGGTTGCATGATAACATGTGACAGTGACACCAAACATGTAAGGCGCTGCGGAAACTTTGTTGTGCTTTGAATATAAGAGATTATAATAAAATAATAAAGGTAGTTGGCTGGTTTTTGTGAACCTCATTGGTGGCGAAGGAGATACTAGAGCTATTCAATTGGCCGTGCTGTTAAGCCCTGCTAGAACCAGTCGGAGAATGCCGGTTACCGCGCCTTAATCTGGGTGTTTAGTCACGGTAACCAGCATTCTCTGACTTAAGTGCCGGCCGCGATGCTGTTAGTGCCTTGCTAGCCGGAAAACAGTATTGCGGCTGGCACTTAAATCGGATTTCTGTTCGCACCTCAGAGAATGCGAGCAGAATTCCTCTAGTCGAGTTTAACACCGCGGTCAATTGAATAAGTCCGGGAGCTCCTTCCCAGGGCTGTTCAACAACGTGCTGAATTTAATTGCACTATTTGAAACAATTGTCAAAATATTTTTACTTAACTTATTTTTAAATGTTTAGAAATCGAATGTGTTAGAAAAGTTGATAAAGGACCCTTCCTCGAGAAGAAAAAAAACAAATCCAAGGATTCGACCCAAGACTATTCACTTTAGTCAATGCCTAAGGATTCCTATAAGTACCTCCCTGTTACCAATTCTATTGACTGTCTTATTATATCAGAATTAACTAAAGCCCACACATCATTCCTTTTTTTTTTTTTTTTTTTTTTAAACAGCACAATTTAAGTGACAAAGGTGAATTTGGCTTAGGCAAAACAATAAAATGGCATGCCCAGGGTGCTATGATGCATATGATGCAGCTTCTTTTTAATAGTTTTGATTCATAATCCTACATGAGCGACAAGGGCAGTTTAGCAGCCAATAGTTCTGGTCTGTGGTACTTTTTCAGTGAACTAAGAAATATTGGCAAGGATGCAACGGGCAGAAGTGTTTCTTTCATCCTCAGAATACACCCAATGCAGTAGAGCTACATTTACTCTTTGAACATTAAATCCATCTTGGTACCAATCCTAAAAATAAGCCCTTATGGGCTTCTTAAAAAGCAGCCACAAAAGCTTTTGCCAGCAGTAAGTCCTTGCTACCGCATTGCATAAGTGGGGCATATCTCTATAAGGTAGGAACATCAGCACTTCCAGTTTATACCCATTGCCTTTTGGCTTATGACCACCTTAATGGGTCTTCACCAAGGTTATGGTTTCCATTGAGGTGCTCTTGTAGTGTTAGGGTGTTGTGACCATTTCAGATCTGGGGGAAATTCTGGTGACCGCCCAGTCTAGGCAGGGAGCAGACAATTTATGATGTTCTGTGTACAGTCTTACACTTGGGGTTACTTGGCTGTATTAAAACTACGCCAAAATCAATTGGGACGAGATACACCTCCTTCCCTATATGGCAGGTAGTCGCTACAGATGCCAGTCCCTTGAGATGAAGATATACATTTATCTAGTCATCTCTACTTAAGGGCCAGATGGGGTCCAGATAGACATTTCTACAGCGACAGCTTATCTGACTCATTAGTGGGCACTACCTGGGAGAAATGTTTTGTTTGGCCTAACTCCTTGACCTTCATTCTAGTAGTTAGGCCGCACAAGCTATTCTTTAATTGCAATGTTTTATTTAGATCTAGTGAAGATATATAAATAGATCTAATTAAATCAAGCTCCAATTCTGCTCCTTCAGATCCTGGGACCCAGGGGTGTATCTTAACACAATGGGGATTTCACAGTTGTACTAGTTTGTATCAGTTTTGCCCAATGACACTAATACCTCGGATACTGAAGAAGGTAGCCCATGTGGACCTCCTGTACAGATCTCTTCAATATCTGTCAGTTAACCTCTGCAAGTTCTCCCTCTACCAGATTGTCTATATAGGACCGTTTTTTTTAAAAGGGGTCCTATATAGACCTCGCTAATGGATTGTTACTTGAAGCCAAGATTCTTAAGTAGAAAGGTTTTGCTGACCTTGTTATTCAGATCATGCTGCTAGCCAGAAGACCATCTGCCCTAGTGCTTCATATGATTTGGAAATCCACCATAGCCTTGTGTAAGGGAAACCGTTTTTCATGCAAATTATTTGGTATCTCTAGTTTGCTCCTTTTCCTCCATATATGCTTGGAAAAGATCTGGCTATGAGTTTATTTTTCCCAAGCTCCTGGTTTCTGTGCTTTTTTTTTTTTTTTTCTATTTTAAGCATCAGATGTTAAATTACACTATGGGATGTTTGAGATTATATAGGCTGTATTCCTACTTTTAACTGAGCTGACTGTTGTGTAGGAAATAAATATTGTCACCATCTCTAGTCATCAGCAAGAGCAACAGCAAAGTAAAGTGAAACCAGTCAGGGAACTTTGTACAATACTGAAATGGTTTCCCTCTTTAATGTTAATATGGTTGTGGACCTTCTGATTAGCTCTGTGTACTGCTTTGTATTATTGTCTGATGATACTGCCTTACATGATGATGCCAATTAAATTAATGCTGCCATGCATTACTGTCAATTGGGTACTGAAATGGATGCTGCTAGGAAACCTTATCCCAGACTTACCTCAGTAAAGGTAAATAACATAATTTCTCTATTGAGTTTATTCTTACATTTTCTGAAATATGTATTGGTAAAAACAATAAGCTCCAAATTGGAGAAATGTTACACAAGTTGCACTATTCTAGCTACAGTTTCAAAGTTCTGGAGTCTGTCAGCTACATGAAAAGGAAATTAGAGTTTACATGATGTGTCCTACTGAAAATCGGGTGGGTGGGACATATACTCAAAGAGTCTCCAGAGATTTTGGCTTGGAAATCTCCCCCCTCATTGTTTTAGTGAAGTGGTTTCTAGAGGACGTCACATATTGATCAATATAATCTGTCCTGCACTTATAAAGAAGTAATATGCCTAATTAGGCTGTCTGTAGGTTATGTGTATCCAACGTCTTTCAATATTTAGAACCTTCGGATGTGTTCTTGTTTGGCTCCTGGTATGTGATAAACCATTTTGTAGACTGAACAAAAATGAACAGTTTTGGAAAATGTATGCGTGTGGTAACATAAACATTTAGTTGGCTGCTGAATGTCTGGCATCCTGTAGTAGAAGAAATGGCGCAAATGACAAATGTCCAAGTCTGTATTGTATTCTGGACTACATTTTCGGCCTTATTCCCCCACGCCTAATAACTTTGAATGCTGTACATCGGCATTACAATTAACACTGTTGCTAATTTTGTTTTTCTAGGTTTTTCCTGATGTGTTACATGTTTGTGAACTTGGCTTGTGCACTACAAACATTGTTACGAACTCCAAATTGGAGACCACGGTTTAAATACTATCACTGGTAAATGTTATCATCTTCGTTTCTATTCTTGTGTGTGCCTATGTCTATGTGCACTGTTTAAAAAAAAATGTATATAAACTAATTATCCTTCCTAGTTGATGATGTTTTCACCCCCATGGCCATAGAAGATCACTTATTTCAAAATGGGCTTTCTATTAATCAAAGGCCTTTTTTTGGTCCCAGACTAAAAATTCTGTTAAAGTATTTGTCTCTTGTTACAAGATTGGACAACACTGTTCTGCTATGTCACAAATCAGATATTGCCAGAAGGTCTTATCTGGTTATTGTAGCGTACTCTTTTTCTAGCTGAAATTATGGCTAAATATTATTAGACTATCGTTGGCTTTAAGGTGAGCTATGCCACCTTCAAAACTCCATTTTATGAAGGGGACCAGTACCACTCAGAACCTTCAGTAGTAATCCCATGCAGGAGCTGCTCCCTAAACATAATCCTTTGATTTGGGAATGTAAAATTCTGTAACTGGCTTGATGCGCATGTCACGGGTGTTCCTGCCTGCTTCATTAGAAGCATAATCTATTGAGTATTTAAAGTATGGAAATCCCCTCCATGTTCTTCTTGCAGTAAGAGTATAAGTCTGAGCTGCCACAAAGTAATAACGTTCATTATGTGGCATGATTAGTGGCAGCTAATTTTAGGGTGGGTGAGAGGGTGTTCGATATACAGCGACGCTGGGTTTTTTTATTTTATTTTAAAGATATTGCGAATAATGTGTTTGGGTTACCTCAAACCAATTTCTTTGCTTTTCAGTCTAAGAATTGCTTTTATTTCTGTGTAATCTTGCACCAATTTATATCAAAATAGCAAATACCAGCTCTATAAACTATGTGTGCATCACTGAAACAGGAAAATAGCTGACCAATAGAAAATCCAAATATTTTATATACACTACTGGGGAGAGGGGTTCACATAGAAAAATCTAAAATGTTAAACTGTGTTTTGTTTCTCTGTGCTTTTATTTTAAATTAAGTTAAAATTCCATACACTTGCCTCATTTATCTCAAATCTGAATTTGAGTATATACCAAAAACAACGGTTATGCTTTGAGTAACCGACTAGATAAGAAGATCACCATAAGCATTATATACAGAATAGCGTAGGTTTATGACAATAGCAGTTAAACTTACTTGAGTTTAAACGGTCTATGGTAAACCAGTCAAATTCAAGATGCCTTGTATAGAGGCAGCAGTTACAAATAATGAATATTTCTACTTCAGGGTCCATAGGGTATCCACAGGATACCTTGGGGTATAGGTGATGACGTCAGTCTTCAGGCACCACAGAGTTAAAGTTTTCAGCCTCCCAGGATGCATCTGGGTCCCTCTCCTATACCCCGCCCCCGGGCCAAGGCATCCCAGTTTCGTCGGTGCCTGGCCGGAGTCGGAGGCACTGTGCAGAGGGGGGCTATGAAGAGCCCCTGAAGTTTCTTTTAAAGGCAGCGCTGGCTGCACATCTGGGAGTACAGCATGGACAGTCAGTACTGACGTCCATGCTGTCTCCCCTACACCCCGCCGGTACCAGAACGCCGGTACTGATCCGGGGATGCTGGTAGACATCTGGGGTCACGGCTAGCGGTGTCCCCAGATGTTTTGGACCATGGCCGGATCCAAGGGGATGCAGGTAAGCAGTGGGGTCCCGCGGTGGGTCCCCGCTGGTCACATGGTCCTGAGTCCCCAGGCAGGGGGCTCCCTGGGGACTGGCTGCAGCGTTGAGCCAGGCGACCAACCTGCGCTTCCACTACCCCCTGGGACAGCGGGCCGCTGCTGAGCGGCATGCGCTGCGGCGTCCCAGGGGTTAAATGCATGCCAGGGCAGCGCGCTTTCCCTGTCTTACAGCCGGCGCCTCCCCTGCTGCACACAGCCTCTCTGCTCTGCCTGATTGGCCACAGTGTGTCAGCTGTCCTTCCCAGGCCGGCCTCCTTCATCTTCTGCTCCTCGGTGGCCATCTTTAAAGCATGGTGAACACTGCTGGAAGCCTGTGAGCGGTGGCATTGCGGTCTGGGTCCCCCAGCATACCTCTCCTCTGTTTGTCACAGGTCAGTGTATGCAGCGCTGAGTCCTACCAGCCTGAGGGTCTGAGTAGTTGAGAATCAGCGCTAATAGTGCAGGGATTTGTTTCTTCTGCATTGTATGTGACTGAACTGCTAGCCTGCTGTCTGTACTTTCACTTTCTACTGTCAGCTTTATTACTGTCCCTGATCTTGCTCTGCTCAAAGCCCTTGCGGTGCGCGGTGTGCAGGGTGTTATTCACACTATACCAATACGTATAGGTGTGAGTGTCACATACTTACCATCATGTCTGAGACTGATTTTCCTCTCCAGCTCATGTGTACTAAATGTAAGGTACCAATAGCGGAGGGGGAGGGTAACGCGGAGGGGTTATGCCCCCAGTGCCTGGCACTGTCACGGCCGATTATGGTCACGGTCCCGGTACAGGAACCTCCCTGGGCTTGTTTCGCTAAGGCGCTTACAACCCTTGTGGGCCACCTGCGTTTACCCAGACGGGTTTGTCCCAGCAGTCAGTGGTGTCGTCACCCATGCGGGAGTTCCCGAGACAATTGATGGTACCCCACAGTCTCCCTGTCCCTTCCCAGGTTTCTCCGGAGCCTGCGTGGGTTAATACTCTTAACTACATCGGTTCAGCATTTGTCCGATGTTTTACAGGGGGAGTCTGTGTTGCGGCCTCATAACGGCCGATGGCGTCTTTATCTGCTCCTTATGGGGATGACGATGAGACGTCAGATCATGGGGAGATTCTGGATCTATCTGACCAAGAACCTCTCCGTACCAAAGAGCCGGACGCTAAGTCCAAGGTGTATATCCCTGGTCTTATTCGAGCGGTCCGCTCGGCTTTAGTTATTGAGGATATTAATCCTTTGGTGGCCACATTCATATATGCCTTTTTAAGGATATTAAGGGTGAGGCTACGGTGTTCCCTCTTTCTGATCAATTAGTGGATCATTTAGAGGAGGCGTGGAAAAATCCAGGTAAACGGTTTCAGCCCCAGAGACGCTTAGCCGTGGCTTATCCGTTTGCGGTCAATTATTTTTCTAAGCGGGAATCCCCTATGCAAGTGGATTCACATGTCACACGCCTAGTCAAAAGTGCCACGTTGCCTATGCCTTCGATGTCATCCTTGAAGGATGTCACTGACCGCAAGGTGGAGATCTGCCTCAAATCCGTTTATTCCCTTGCAGGGAAGCATCCAGACCGGCTCTGGCCGTGTGTTTGGTAGCCAGAGCTATGGAGCGCTGGGCGGATAATTTGGAGGCGTCTTTGGACTCTGACTGTTCAGCTGAACAGACCGAGTTGGTGGGCAATCTCCGAGACTCGGCCACTTACATTAATGAAGCGGCCTTAGATATTTGTATGCTCACCTCTAGGATCTCCTCTGCAGCCGTGGCTGCTCGTCGCACCTTATGGTTGCGTTATTGGAAAGCGGACGCGGATTCCAAAAAGGGATTAGAAGGTCTGGACAGGTACTATTTGGTCCAGATCTGGACAAAATTGTAGTTACGTTGGCAGCAGCAAAATCTGCATGTCTTCTGTCTGCTACGATTCCTTCTAGTGCTGGTGGGTCGTCCTTTTGGCCTCACAGGGCCCAAGGTAGGCCTAAAGTACAGTCCTTTCCACGGCAGGCTGGGGCCAAGAAATTGTCCAAGCCCAAGAAACAGGTCTGGAGTACCAGACGTCCGGCTCCTAGGTCAGATAACAAACCTGCGGCCTGACGGTCCAGGCCTCCTTTTGGGGGACCCCAAAGTGGGGGGCGCCTGCTTCAGTTCGCCCGGTGCTGGTCGCAGTGCATGTTCCAATTTCCCAGAGGGGCCTGGGTTTCTATTCCATTCTATTTTTGGTGCAGAAAACCAATGGGTCTTACCGTTCAATACTAAACCTAAAGGTCCTCAGCAAGTCCTTGAGGGTGCCTCTGTTTCGGATGGAGACCCTGCGGTCCATTATTCTGGCACTAGAACCTGGGGACTACATGGTGTCATTGGACATCCAGAACGCTTACCTGCATGTCACTATTCTTTTGCGCCATCAGCAGTTCCTCAGATTGGCAATCTGCAACGAACATTTCCAGTACCGGGCACTGCCTTTTGGCCTGGTGACTGCTCCACGGGTATTCACAAAGGTCATGGCGGCTCTCCTGCGGACGCAGGGCGTCCGACTGTTGCCTTATCTGGACGACCTCCTGTTGATAGCGGGGTCTCCAGAGCTTCTTTTACACCATCTGGATCTGACGATTGCGGTACTGCAACGTCACGGCTGGTTGACAAACTGGCAGAGGTCCACTCTCACCCCGTCTCAGAGGATCCTGCACCTCGGGGCCTTATTGGACTCCAGGCAGCAGTGGATCTTTGTGATGGAGGAAAAGATCCTTGCTTTGTAGTTGAGGGTGCGCAGTTGTCTGCAGTCTCGTCGAGTGTCGATACACTTGGCAAAGAGGTTATTGGGCTCAATGGTGTCGGTATTCGACATGGTGGAGTACGCCCAATTTCACTCCAAACCTCTGCTGCTATTGATCCGGTCCAGATGGAATGGATTGCCTCAGGTGTCTCAAGTCCCAGACGATGGGGCTCACTCCGGATGTTCGCCTGTCTCTAACCTGGTGTTTGCAGACGACCCACCTCAACAAGGGTCGCACGTTCTGGGTGGCGAACTGGGTCCTGTTAACAACGGACGCCAGTCTCCGGTGCTGGGGAGCTGTCACGGGTCCACACTTGTTTCAGGGCAGGTGGACTCGGGCGGTAGCGGAGCTTCCAATAAACATTTTGGAGCTCCATGCGGTGTCAAGAGCTCTCCAGCGGGCACAGCCGGTTCTCCAGGGTCACCCTGTGCAGGTCCCGTCGGACAACGCCACCACGGTGGCCTATTTAAACCAGCAAGGAGGAACCGGGAGAGTGGTCTTTATACCAGGACGTCTTTCGGAGTCTGGTGGACAAGTGGGGTCTTCCAGAGATAGACCTCATGGCGTCCCGGCACAACAACAAGTTGCCGGTGTACGGGTCTCGAACAGGAGACGAAAAGGCGTCTCTGGTGTATGCCCTGTCCGTCTAGTAGACGTTCCAGTTTGCCTACCTTTTCCCTCCGTTTTCCCTTCTTCCGCGGGTATTACGGAAATTCAAATCAAGAAGGAGGTACGCTACTGTTGATAGCTTCCGAGTGGCCCAGACGGCACTGGTTCTCCGACCTCCAGAGTCGGTCAGTAGACGTTCCTCTGAGGTTACCATTACGACCGAATCTGCTGTCATAGGGTCCTTCTCTTCACCCGGACCTGACTCTGTGTGGCTGTTGAAACGGTCATGCTAAGGTCCAGAGGGTTTTTCTAGCTCCGTGGTGCAAACCATACTAGGAGCTCGTAAGCCTTCCTCGGCAAGAATCTACCATCGTGTGTGGCATACTTTCTTCCGGTGGTGTAGACCTAGAGGGTATTCCCTTAGGGAGTTCCGCCTGTCTAGGGTGTTGGCTTTCCTACAGGCTGGACTGGATCATGGGCTTCGCCTGGTTTCTCTGAAAGTGCAGGTGTCTGCCCTGTCAGTCTGGTTTCATCGTAGGATTGCTGCGCTCTCTGATGTGCACACCTTTATGCGAGGTGTTCTTCGCATTCAGCCACCTTTTGTTCCACCGGTGGCGCCTTGGAATTGGGCTGTGGTCCTGAGAGTTCTCTAGGGACCGCCGTTTGAACCACTGGACTCAGTGGACTTTAAATGGCTTACAGCTGAAACCATATTCATTCTGGCCATTGCCTCGGCCAGACGGATTTCGGATTTAGGGGTTCTCTCTTGTAGACCCCCTTTTCTGATTTTTCATAGGAATAGGGCGGTGCTTCGCACTCGTCCGGGATTCCTTCCCGAAGTGGTATCCAGTTTTCACATCAATTAAGAAATTGTTGTGCCGGCTTTCAATTCACCTGGACTTTCAGTGGGTGACGCCACTTGGGATGTTGTGCGGGCATTGAGAATTTATGTTGACCGCACTTCTTCTTTTAGGAAGTCGGACGCCTTGTTTGTCCTCTATGGCTTCCGTAAAAAGGGTTGGCCTGCTTCAAAGTAGACTTTGGCAGGCTGGATTCGTATGGCAATTTCAGAAGCTTATCTTCATGAAGGTCTTCCAGTTCCCTCCTTGGTGAGGGCTCATTCCACTAGGTCTGTGGGTCCTTCGTTTGCAGCTAGACGTGGTGCCTCTGCAGTTCAGATCTGCAAGGCTGCTAGGTAGTCTTCTGTCAATACCTTTGTGAGGTATTACGCTTTTGACATATTTGCCTCTCAGGATGCTTCCTTCGGGCGGCGGATTCTCCTCTCAGCACAGGAGTGTCCCCACCCTTAAAGGATACTGCTTTGGGACATCCCCAAGGTATCCTGTGGATACCCTATGGACCCTGAAGTAGAAAATATGAGATATGGTAAGAACTTACCCTTGTTATCTCTATTTCTACGAAGTCCATAGGGTTCCACAGGACTTCCGCCCTGGCGCACCTGTACTGCAGATGGGCTTTATTCTGGTCACCGGTTTTTCCGTCTCCCTATGGTGAGAATGTGATTCTTGTGAGTGTCCAGATTTTTTTCTTCTCTCTTTCTTCTCCTCCTCCGGCCTATGGCTTGTGACGTAACTGAGATGCCTTGGCCCGGGGGCGGGGTATAGGAGAGGGACCCAGATGCATCCTGGGAGGCTGAAAACTTTAACTCTGTGGTGCCTGAAGACTGACGTCATCACCTATACCCCAAGGTATCCTGTGGAACCCTATGGACTTCGTAGAAATAGAGATAACAAGGGTAAGTTCTTACCATATCTCATATTATGTTGTTGTTTTTTTATACCAATATTAGTTTGAAACATTTAACCAGGTGTTTCCTGAGATAGGATTTAAGTAAACAATTTTTTAAATTCATACCAGAGGCGGCAGCCAACCATCATTTAGCCTGACCTGACACCGAGCATGATTGAATGTTTAAATTTTATTTTAATTTATTTGCACTGTATACATCAGCACTTTCAGTACCTAAATGAGCTAATTGAATTTGTTTGTTTTTCAGGACACTCTCCTTTGTGGGAATGAGTTTATGCCTTGCTTTGATGTTTATTTGTTCATGGTATTATGCGTTAGTTGCTATGCTGATAGCAGGATGTATTTATAAGTACATTGAATATAGAGGGTGAGTCAATAGAAACGGCTATATATAGTGCCTCTCAGAAAATATATACATTTTAGGAAGTTACAGACCTTTTACAATACAAAATAATTCATACTTACTATGGATAATGGATTTTTGTATGCATGTTATTTGCTTTGCTCAAAGCTTAGAGAACTGATTCATAAAACTAGTATGTATGTTGTCAAGGAGTTCAGTGGAAATTAAAATTGTATTTTATTTCCTTATCTCTATCATAAAGCTACTAAAGTATACGCATCTTGTGCTGTTCCCACCAATATACGGTCTAAAGATCTACAGTAAAAAGGTAGACAATGTCTTAATAGACACCAGATGTTAGACAGGCAAAAGGTCGACACACTAGATGTCGACATATAAGAAGGTCGCCATGTACAAATGGTCAACGGGGTCAAAATGTCTACTTGAAAATGGTCGACACATGATTTTTTTTCTTATTTTTTTTTTAGGGTTAGGAACTTACCGGAAGGTTAGGGTTAGGCACTTACCCCAACGGTTAGGGTTAGGCACCAGGATGGAGGGTTAGGGTTAGGCACTAGAAGGGACAGTTAGTCAGGCACCTAGCCTGATGGTTAGGCACCAGGAGGGAAGGTAAAGGTGGCTACACACCTGACAGATATATCTGCAGATCGAGTGATCTGCAGACATATCTGCAGATGATGGTCGTTTATACACACTGAACGGCCATCATCTGCTTGTGCCCTCGGTTCCCAGGGGACGGGACCCGATGGCCGGAGGGCGGGTCGGGAGCGTGTCCCGCCCCCTCCTCGCGGCTGCCGCTGTGTGTGTACGGGTGGTCTGCAGACCGCCCGTACACATCTGCCGATGGACAGATGGTCTGCAAACATATCTGTCCATCGGCTGTGCAGCACAGCCAATGCAATATGTTAGTGAACGACGACGTTCACAGACATATCGCAGGTGCACACTGGCGAACGTGCAGCAGATATATTGGCCGATCAATTGATCGGCCAATGTATCTGTCAGTGTGTACCCAGCATTAGGGTTAGGCACCAAGGGGAGGGCTAGGGAGAAGATTAGGGCTAGGGGGGAAAAAAACATGTGTCGACCATTTTCATGGCGACAATATGCATGTCGACCTTTTGACCCTGTTGACCATTTGTACCTGTTGACCTTTTTACATGTCGACCTTTAGTGGATTGACCTTATGTCCATGTCGACCTATTGCCTGTCTAACATCTGGTGTCTGTCTAGACATTGTCTACCTTTTTACTGTAGATCTTTTAATCCATAACCGTTCCCACCTTCATCCCTGTTCATTATTATTAAAATTTATTTATATGACGCCACAAGTGTACCGCATGGCCTTACAATGTACGTAAAACAAATAGGTGACCAAAGACTTACAGTACAATACAATACAATGCAGGACAAGGACATGGGTAATACACATTGCCACATTAGCGACCATAACACCCACATAAGCAGCAGAGCTTAAGCAACCAAGTGTTAGGTGCTCTAGTAGGGACTAAGAAGTAGATGAAAGTAAAGTAGGGAGAAGCACAAGAGGAAGTCCATTATTTACACTTAATATAACACTCCTATAGGGACAGGTTTGTATAGAACATCAACTGGAGAGCACATGTCATGAATGCATCTGTCTGTGCTTCTGTGTAGGCATGTGTATCTCTAGGCCAGAGCAGTTACTTATCTGACATAAAGTAACTCTTTTGCAAAGCAGCTGCTGTATGGCAAGATAAATCCCTCTGCTAATATTATACAAATGCATTATTCCCTACATAATTGTCTCCTGAATGATCCTAGATTCCTTCATCAGTCGTTGTTTACATTGTTTTCATGATTTTTGTTTTGTATGTATTCTCCTATTATAACAATTTAATTCATGTATATCTAGGGCTGAAAAAGAATGGGGAGATGGAATACGAGGACTGTCCTTAAATGCAGCTCGCTATGCTTTGCTTCGAGTTGAACATGGTGCAACACATACTAAAAACTGGAGGTAGGTTTCAGTGTCATTCTGCCACAAGTAATGTTATGCCTGATCCTCCCACTTGCACACATGACAAGATTAGTGTTGTTCAGGGTGATGGATGTTTGGTGCATGGACTGAGCTGTCAGACTACTTCTAGATGACATTTCTTTATGTTCAAAGATGACCGCGTACACAGGCACATATATTTAGATTGACCAATTTACCAACACGCCCAATAATCACTTTATTTGGATTATTGTTTGTCTTATGTTGGTTCCCACCTTCTGTCATACAAGGCCATTGTGACGACCACGATTGCTGATGTTGCGTCACCTGTGGCAAGCAGTCTGCAATTTAAACTTTCATGAGCAGACTCTCCCTACATAGGCATTTATTTGTGTAACTTGGATGTACCATGTGTTCCCTACTGTCCGGCACTGCTCTGTGTTGCCATACAAATAACTATTAATGATATTAATGTGATTAGCCAATCTACTAATTTCAGTGTCGCAGATCTGGCAAATGTCACCTCTCCGTAGCCCGGCCACAAACACTACATTTTGGTCAAGACACATTCATAAATTTGTGTTGTGAGCATTTTGCTCTTCACATACTAGGACTGGAAGTCAAAGACATAACTGGGCTTATGGTATATTATCAGACTTTATACATTGCAATAACTGGCTTTATGGTATATTATCAGACTTTATACACTGCAATAACTGGGCTTATGGTATATTATCAGACTTTATACACTGCAATAACTGGGCTTATGGTATATTATCAGACTTTATACATTGCAATAACTGGGCTTATGGTATATTATCAGACTTTATACATTGCAATAACTGGGCTTATGGTATATTATCAGACTTTATACACTGCAATAACTGGGCTTATGGTATACTATCGGGCTTTATACACTGCAATAACTGGATTGATGGTATATTATCAGGCTTTATGCACTAAATAACTGGGCTTGTGGTATATTATCGGGCTTTATACACTAAATAACTGGGCTTATGGTATATTATCAGGCTTTATACACTGCAATAATTTGTGTTATGGTTTATTATTGAGCTATATACACTGCAATAATTGAGCTATTGCCCAGTATCCATTTTTCTACTTCAGGGTCCATAGGGTATCCACAGGATACCTTGGGTATAGGTGTGACGTCAGTCGCAGGGCACCAAAGAGTTAAGCTTTCAGCCTCCCAGGATGCACTAGGTCCCCCTCCTATACCCCGCCCCCGGGCCAAGGCACCTCAGTTTAGTTTGGTGCCCGGCCGGAGTCGGGTGCACCTGTTGGAGTGGGGGCTAGAAGAGCCCCTGAAGCTTTTTCTTCATGCAGCTGTGGCTGCACATCTGGATGAACAGCATGGACAGTCAGTCCTGACGTCCATGCTGTCTTCCCTACACCCCGCCGGTACCAGAACGCCGGTACTGATCCGGGGATGCTGGTGGGCTTCTGGGGTCACAGCTAGCGGTGACCCCAGATGCTCCGGACCATGGCCGGATTCAAGGGGGACAGAGGTAAGCAGCGGGGTCCCGCGGTGGGTCCCCGCTGATCACATGGTCCTAAGTCCCCAGGCAGGGGGCTCCCTGGGGACTGGCTGCAGCGTGGAGCCAGGCGACCAACCTGCGCTTCCACTACCCCCTGGGACAGCGGACCGCAGCAGAGCGGTAGCGCTGCGGCGTCCCAGGGGTTAAATGCATGCCAGGGGAACGCGCCTTCCCTGTCTCACAGCCGGCGCCTCCCCCGCTGCACACAGCCCTCTCTGCATGCTGCCGACTGGTCCTGTGGCAGCGCTCCTCCCCCAGGCCAGCCTCCTCTCTGCTCCTCGGCGGCCATCTTCTCCAGAACGCATGGTGAACGCTGCTGGAAGCGCTGGACGGAAGCATCGTGGTCTGGGTCCCCCCGCATACCTCTCCTCCGCTGTGGCTCAGGTCTGTGTATGCAGCGCTGTGTCCTACCAGGCCCTGTGTCTGTGTAGTTGAGTAATCAGCGCTGTTAGTGCAGGAATTGTTATTTCTCTGCATTGTATGTGACTGTGCTAGCGCTGCCTGTAACTTTTCTTCTCTAAACTGTCAGCTTTATTACTGTCCCTGTTCTTCTGCTAAAGCCCTTGCGGTGCGGTGCTGCAGGGTGGTCTCTCGCCTATTTAATACTTAATTGGTGAGAGAGGTCACATACGTGGTGCCATCATGTCTGAAAGTGATTTTCCCCTCCGGCTACAGTGTACCACGTGCAAAGTACCGTTAGCGGAGGGGGAGGGTAGCGCGGAGGGCCTTTGCCGGCAGTGTTTGTCCATGGCGCGGCCTATTACGGTTACAGCACCGGTACAGGAGCCGCCCTGGGCTTGTTTCGCTCAGGCGTTAACAGCTTTAGTGGGCCAGTTAGCTCCGCAGCCCGCGTTTACTCCGATGGGTTTGTCCCAGCAGTCTGTGGTGTCGTCACCCATGCAGGGGTTCCCACGACAATTGGTGGTACCCCACAGTCTCCCTATTTCCCCGCTCCCGGGTTCTCAGGAGCCAGCGTGGGTTAACTCCCTGACGAGTTCTGTACAGCACTTGTCGGATGTGTTGCAAGGGGAGTCTGTGATGCGGCCTCATAAAAGGCCGGTGGCGTCTCTGTCCGCTCCTTATGAGGATGACGAAGGGACGTCTGATGATGGGGAGATTCTGGATCCTTACGATCAGGAACCTCTCCATACTAAGGACGCTGATGCTAAGTCCAAAGTATATATTCCTGGACTTATTCGGGCGGTCCGCACAGCCTTGGTGATTGAGGACGAAGTTCCCCCAGCGGCTAAATCTAAGTATGCCTTTTTCAAAGATGTGAAGGGCGATGCCACAGTCTTTCCTCTTTCGGGTCAGTTGGTGGACCATTTAGAGGAGGCGTGGAAACAACCTGGCAAAAGATACCAGCCGCAGAGACGCCTGGCGGTGGCTTATCCGTTCGCGGATAATTATTTTGCTAAGTGGGAATCCCCTCCACAGGTGGATTCTCACGTGACCCGTCTTGTCCGTAGTGCCACATTGCCGATGCCATCCATGTCCTCCCTTAAGGATGCTACGGACCGCAAGGTAGAAATCTGCCTGAAGTCCGCTTATTCCCTTGCAGGGGGGGCAGCACGGCCGGCTATGGCCATTTGCTGGGTTGCCAGAGCGATGGAGCGCTGGGCGGATTCATTAGAGGCTTCTTTTGAATCCGACTGTCCGGCCGAACAGGCGGAGTTGATTGGCAATCTCCGTGATTCGGCCACCTACATCAACGAGGCGGCTCTAGACATTAGTACTCTGGTGTCTAGAATTTCTTCAGCAGCGGTGGCTGCTCGTCGCACCTTGTGGCTGCGATCCTGGAAGGCGGACGCAGATTCCAAGAAAGGTCTGGAAGCGTTGCCGTTTACCGGAGAAGTTCTCTTCGGTCCGGATCTGGATAAGATTGTGGCCACGCTGGCGGCAGCCAAATCTGCTTGTCTCCCGTCGGCCGCTGCTCCTTCTGGTTCGGGACCATCGTCCTTTCGGTCATCTAGGGCCCAGGGCAGGCCCAAACCACAGTCGTTTCCTCGACAGGCTGGCCCTAAGAAATCGGTCAAGCCCCGGAAGCAGGCATGGAGTACCAGACGTCCGGCCCCCAAGCCAGATGACAAGCCTGCGGCCTGACGGTCCGGGCCTCCCTTTGGGGGATCCCAGGGTGGGAGGCCGCCTGCTACAGTTCGCCCAGTGTTGGTCGACCACTACGACAGACACTTGGGTTCTGGAGGTGGTTTCCCACGGATACGCCCTCTCCTTCCGGCACAGACCCCCGGCTCGCTTCTTCACCACGGGTCTCCCATCAGACCGGAACAAGGCTACGGAGCTGCGGAAGGTATTGCACACTATGCTCCAGGCTGGAGTTATAGTGGCTGTTCCATTCTCCCAGAGGGGCCAGGGTTTCTATTCAAATCTATTTTTGGTACAGAAACCCAATGGGTCATATCGTCCGATTCTCAACCTCAAAGCACTCAACAAGTCTTTGCGGGTCCCGAAGTTTCGGATGGAGACCCTACGGTCCATCATTCTGGCGCTGGAACCTGGGGACTACTTGGTGTCATTGGACATACAGGACGCTTACCTGCATGTCCCTATTCTTTTGCGCCATCAACAGTTCCTCAGGTTTGCAATCCGCAGCGACCACTTCCAGTTTCGGGCGTTACCTTTTGGCCTGGCAACAGCACCACGTGTTTTCACCAAGGTGATGGCGGTCATGGCGGCTTCTCTGCGGCTGCAGGGAGTCCGCATGTTGCCGTATTTGGACGACCTGTTATTGGTGGCAGGATCTCCAGAGCTCCTGTTACGCCACTTGGACCTGACCATTGCACTGCTGCAACGGCACGGCTGGCTAATCAACTGGCAGAAGTCCACTCTAATCCCGTCTCGGAGGATTCTGCATCTTGGAGCCTTATTGGACTCGGGACAGCAAAGGATCTTCGTGACGGAGGACAAGATCTCTGCTTTACAGTCAAGGGTGCGCAGTTGCCTGCACAGCCGCCGGGTGTCCTTACACTCGGCGATGAGGTTACTGGGCTCCATGGTGTCGGTGTTCGACATGGTGGAATACGCCCAGTTTCACTCCAGACCTCTGCAGCACCTGATCCTGTCAAAGTGGAACGGGCTGACTCAGTCTCTGAAGTCCCAGACGATTGTACTCACCCAGGAGGTTCGCCTGTCCCTTGCGTGGTGGTTACAGACGACCTCAACAAGGGACGTCCGTTCTGGGTTCCAAATTGGGTCCTGTTGACAACGGACGCCAGTCTTCGGGGCTGGGGAGCAGTTTCGGGTCCACACTTGTTCCAGGGCAGGTGACGCCGACAGAAGCGGAGCTTCCAATAAATATCTTGGAACTCCGTGCGGTCTTCAATGCTCTCCAGCAGGCACAGCGGTTTCTCCAGGGTCGCCCGGTGCAGGTCCAGTCGGACAACGCTACCACCGTGGCCTACATAAACAGGCAAGGAGGAACTCGCAGTCGGGCGGCTCTCGTAGAGGTCTCTCGGATCCTGGTTTGGGCGGAGCGCAATCTTCCGGCCATATCAGCGGTCTTCATCCCGGGAGTGCTAAATTGGGAGGCGGACTTTCTAAGTCGCCAGGACGTTCATCCGGGGGAATGGTCCCTGCACCCGGACGTTTTTCAACTACTGGTGGACAGGTGGGGTCTTCCAGAAATCGACCTCATGGCGTCCCGGCACAACAACAAGTTGCCGGTGTACGGGTCTCGCACAAGAGACGAAGGGGCGTCTCTGGTGGATGCTCTGTCCGTCCGGTGGACGTTCCGGTTCGCATACCTGTTCCCTCCGGTCTCCCTTCTTCCACGGGTAATCCGGAAATTCAAACAGGAAGGAGGGACGCTCCTGTTGATAGCTCCCGCGTGGCCCAGACGGCACTGGTTCTCAGACCTTCAGGGTCTGTCCGTGGACAGTCCTCTGCGGTTGCCGCTACGACCGGACCTTCTGTCTCAGGGTCCTTGCCTTCACCCGGACCTGACTCGGCTGTCTTTGACGGCGTGGCTGTTGAGACGGCCATGCTGAGGTCCCGGGGTTTTCCAGCTCTGTGGTGCGTACCATGTTACGAGCTCGGAAACAGTCTTCCGCGAGGATATACCATCGCGTGTGGCATACGTTCTTCCAGTGGTGTCGACCGAGAGGTTATGCACCGCGGGAGTTTCGTCTGTCTCGGATTCTCGCCTTCCTGCAAGCGGGACTAGATCATGGGCTTCGCCTTGCTTCTTTGAAGGTACAGGTTTCGGCCCTATCTGTCTGGTTTCACCGTAGGATTGCTACAATCCCGGATGTGCGCACCTTTATGCAGGGTGTTCTCCGCATTCAGCCGCCCTTTGTTCCACCTGTGGCGCCTTGGGATTTGGCTGGGGTCCTGAGGGCTCTCCAAGGACCGCCGTTTGAACCACTGGGCTCAGTGGATCTTAAATGGCTAACAGCTAAGACTGTTTTCCTTCTGGCCATTGCTTCGGCCAGACGTGTTTCTGAGTTAGGGGCTCTTTCTTGTAGACCCCCTTTCTTGGTTTTTTATGGGAACAGGGCAATGCTCCGCACTCGGCCCGAGTTTCTTCCCAAAGTTGTTTCCCAGTTTCATGTTAACGAGGAAATAGTTGTTCCGGCCTTTAACTCACCGGGTCTTTCCGTGGGTGAGGCCTCTTTGGATGTTGTGCGGGCCTTAAGGACTTATGTTGACCGCACTTCTTCGTTTAGGAAGTCGGACGCTTTGTTTGTCCTCTATGGCTTCCGTAAAAAGGGTTGGCCTGCTTCAAAGCAAACTTTGGCAGCCTGGATCCGTATGGCTATTTCTGAAGCTTATCTTCATGAAGGCCTACCGGTCCCTCCTTCTCTGAAGGCTCATTCCACTAGGTCTGTGGGTCCTTCGTGGGCAGCTCGACGTGGTGCCTCGGCAGTTCAGATCTGCAAGGCTGCTACGTGGTCTTCTGTCCATACCTTCGTGAGGTATTACAGGTTTGACACCTTCGCCTCTCAGGATGCTTCCTTCGGGCAGCGGATTCTCCTTTCTGCACAGGAGCGTCCCCACCCTTAAAGGATACTGCTTTGGGACATCCCCAAGGTATCCTGTGGATACCCTATGGACCCTGAAGTAGAAAATATGAGATATGGTAAGAACTTACCCTTGTTATCTCTATTTCTACGAAGTCCATAGGGTTCCACAGGACTCCCGCCCTGTCACACCTGTGCTGCAGATGGGCTTTGCTCTGGTCACCGGTTTTCCGTCTCCCTCTGGTGAGAATGTGATTCTTGTATGTGTCCAGATCTTTGTTCTCTCTCTTCCTTCTCCTCCTCCGGCCTATGGCTTGGTAACTAACTGAGGTGCCTTGGCCCGGGGGCGGGGTATAGGAGGGGGACCTAGTGCATCCTGGGAGGCTGAAAGCTTAACTCTTTGGTGCCCTGCGACTGACGTCACACCTATACCCAAGGTATCCTGTGGAACCCTATGGACTTCGTAGAAATAGAGATAACAAGGGTAAGTTCTTACCATATCTCATATTTTAAATAAGTGTATTTGGCAAACATTAGATTTTCTTGCTGCCCTGTTCCTGGTGTAAGCTACTGGCCTATGGGAGTCCTTTTTCACAGGAGGAAGATCAGCCTGCTTCTTATCTACTCATCTTTTGGATTGTACACTATTACATTTTATCAGTGAGCTTAATTTATTCACACCTAGTAATAAATATATGCATATACTAAAAACTTAAGCCAGAACTGACCATCAAAAGTTTGTTTGTTTGTTTTTTATGGACTTGCTAAAATTAGCCTTGTATTCATTTGTACAAATCGGCAATGTACAACTAGGTATTTGCATTTCATTACTGAGAAATATAGTTACACATTTAAATGGAGTAGCAATAAATATATGTGAAAATATATTGCAGACCTCAGGTGTTGGTGTTACTGAACCTGGATTCTGAGCAGAATGTAAAGCATCCCAGGCTGCTCTCACTAACATCTCAGCTAAAGGCTGGCAAAGGACTGACCATTGTGGGCTCTGTGCTGCAAGGAACATTTCTGGATAATCACATAGAAGCACAGAAAGGTGAAGAAGTAAGTATTTCAATTTACTTTCAGTAATTCCATTTGGGATTTTTTAGCTCTAGTCATAAAGTAAAGAGTGATGAGAAGCACTTTCAGCCATTTCTGCTTAAATGTAACCGAGCTGGTACTGATGAAAGCACAGTAATGTAAGATAATGCATGAGCAAAGAGTAGAATACGCTTTAAGTAATGTGAAAAATGCACATTTTCAATGTAACTTAAAGCACTAGGCTTAATATATCAAATTACATTTAACATCACCTATCTCTAAATTGCTTACAGAACTGCTGCCCTCATTAGTTTGGTAGTAATTCTAAAATATATATATATATATATATATATATATATATATATAATATGTAGCGCAGGCACTCCAAACAAAATACAGAGCAATTGCCCAGGTGCCCTCAGAGGGGTATTGAACAATGTCCAGATACAGGAAAACAGAAAAACCGCGGCACTCACGGGACCTTTATGAAGAAGACTCCAGACAATACTGTATCAGCGTTCACAACGTTTGTCTATTCGCGTTTTTCTGTTTTCATATATATGTATATATATATGTAGAAATGAGAGAACACGGCGCCAAAGGATAATAAACACCCTATTTCAGTAGAATAGGAAGAAGTCCTACGCCTTAGAACCAGTCGTATTCAAGTTATATATGTCTTTTAAAATATAAAAAGTATAGTATATAGCACTCCCCTATAGTATGGGTGTCAGCTCAAACAGAAGAAGTATAGCAGTGGTGATCTGCTGTTATTAAATTTATGAAAACATTGAATCTGTTCAAAGCGCCTGTGTGCTAAACAAAGTGCTGTGCATACATAAATATTATTAATAAAATAAATATGAATAAATATTATTGATAAACTTCAGAAAAATCAATATTAAATATCTGTGGTCTTTTAACCAATAAAGTGCAAAGTGCAATTGTGAAGCAAGTTCCTTAGTAACACATATAAAACAATAGTACCATCTAAGAAAGTGCGAGTGAGAAAAAAATAGTACTCTGACTATAATATACGTAAAATGGACACACAAAAAAGACAAAACAATCAATATAATTTTAAAAAAGGAAGTTCATGAGAGGTAAGTGGACTTTACTACCATACTTATCAGATAAGCCGCAGAATTCCTTTTTTAAAATTATATTGATTGTTATGTATTTTTTATAATATTTATCTATTTGTGCATACCCTCATATACTGGTCAATAACAACTATCTAATTGCTGTGTATAGCACATCCATTTCTGCATAAACTTATTATTTATTTTTTATTGTTTCATTTTATATTTTTATTACGTTTCTTGTCTTAAAATAAATTTTGTGTGTCCATTTTATGTATATTATAGTCAGAGTACTATTTTTTTCTCACTCGCACTTTCTTAGATGGTACTATTGTTTTATATGTGTTACTAAGGAACTTGCTTCACAATTGCACTTTGCACTTTATTGGTTAAAAGACCACAGATATTTAATATTGATTTTTCTGAAGTTTATCAATAATATTTATTCATATTTATTTTATTAATAATATTTATGTTTGCACAGCACTTTGTTTAGCACACAGGCGCTTTGAACAGATTCAATGTTTTCATGTATATATATATATATATATATATATATATATAATATATATATTGTTAATATTAAAATGAACCTCTATATACCCCTGCCTGTACCTTCTAAAATCCTTCCTATAAACCTCTAAGGATGACACTAATTTGCGTACGCAGTCATACCATAAATAAAGACTTAGACGTGGAATCTGTGGTTCCAAAGCACAAGTGTTATTCAGGTAAAAGTTCAGACACTTACACGCAATTGATCTAGACACAATTTAGGCGCAAAAGGAAAATTATACAGACCCAAGGCAAGTATACATACGCAGGCGCTTCCGGACCCGGAGATAGGCATCAGCAAGAGACCCCTAGTCCTACAGCGTTCAGCACGAAGACTGAGAACCAGCGTTCGTGCACACATATTTATACCCCCCCAGAATAAACAGGACAATAGGGAAGTTTGTTGCTGGTGTCATTGGTTCCCAGGGGAGAAGCATCTGTTACAGCACATTTAACAGGCTAGTTCAAATAGACTCTCCCTGCCTCTAACAGCTGGGGATCTTCCTCTTCACGCCCCGTGCAACATCCTAACAGCTGTTCCTAAAATATACATTTTGCTGCTTGTAGGCTTTGCGATCCATAACTGGAGAATGCATGATGCGATCTCCCCACCGATAACACCGGAATACTGTTAAAAGAGTACGCATCAGTACAACTCCAAACACGACTTGTTTAGCATGTATAATACCTTAGTTATCAAATATCTTTTTTTCTCAGCATTTAAACTAACTGAACCAACTTAAATCATACACTTTAAAGCTTATTAAACCTTATGTGTGAGTATTCAGGGTTTGATATAAAGACGTATTAATGTGTGTATGAAGATGGGTGCACTTTAGCAGTGTGACATGCTGAGCCAGATAGTTCCACATGCCCTCTGTCAGCAGGCCCCCACCTTTACTGTGTTCAAAGGAAACTGTGTTATCATCTCAAGCTGTGAAGTCGGGGCCATCCTGTCTGTGTGTGGGGCTAAGACCTGTTTAGGATTCAGACAAATCCAATTGTGTAGATCAATGCCTGGATTATATTACAATTGCCACAACTATACTTTGTCTGCATCCAGGGATTCCCAATTTGTATGTAAAAATACCTATTGTCTATTCTATTTACTTTTACTCAGGAAGCTTGTTCTTCCAGTTGCCTTTGGTAGATTAACAAAAACATTGCCATCTTTTCTTAGCTCCTGAGTTGTAACTTGAAGTGACGCTGGTCACAGAATGGCGTCTTTCAGATTCTTGTTTCTAAAATGGAGTCTAGCTGCCATTTGCAAGATGGCGTCGCGCACGCTTCAATTTTAAACTGATCTTGTCTCAGCCAATAATCCAGTTTTGACAATATATATATAATCAAAAAAAATCTTGCGGATTAGGCGCCAGTAACAAGTTGAAATTGTGAGATAAAATATATCAATTAAAATGTAAATTGCGGATAAGCCCAATATCAATAGGTGGGCGTCAGCTCCCTGTCAACAATAGGTAGTATTGGTGATATACTACTTTGTAGAATGGGAAAGGGGGAAATTGACTGTGAGCGACAATTCCGCTAGGTCAGTGTAAAATTTGCAATACTCTGCAAATAATAGCGTGTAAAGTGCTAGTTAGTTAAAGTGCATAAAAGTGTTGAATAAATACAATTATTGAATAAATACCAGAGTGCTTAATAAATTAAAATGCATAGTGAGCATAAAACCCAAATAGATAAATATCAGGATGATGCCAATATATAATTAAAAAACATACAATTTATTCCAAAAATATATAAATAAAACCGAGAAAACAATGGGGATGTTCAAAAATAAATGATCAGAATATTCAGTGTAATTTAAAAAAAAACAAAAAAACGTAAAAGCTTATCTGAGTCAAGGTTAACGGAATACAGGTTTTCCTAGGACAAGAGATAGGGGTCTCAACGCGTTTCGTCTGCTGACTTCTTCATGGGAAGATCAAGGTGTAATGTTCACCTATTTATACCCCCTCTTGTTCCATTAGGGAGTAATCACTTCCGGGTCAGGGTGGAACCCTGCACCTGGTAAAGATTGCCTACACCCTCCTTTTCTCTACAAGGTGTGGATAATTAATAATATTCGGAGCATATAGTTACATTAGTAAAGTATATTAAGACTTTTTTAAGTAATCCAGAAACTTGTTTACTGGCTCCGATCTGGCCATGATCATGAGCGATACGTCACTTCCGCCCTTCTAAGGTGTCGCGCACGTACTGGCATCAGGTGTGTCTCTTTATCTATATTGGCACTTTGCATCCGAGATGATGGGCGATACATCATTTCCGGCCTCCGTCACTTCTGCATGTGTGCTGCTCCCAAATGCACCCCGTCGTGTCTTATCCAAACGCTTCGTTCCGTGTACTCCCGGACATCTGAGGCGTGGTTTAAATGACTCATAGCTTCCGCCCTTCCAGCGCTGATGCATGCACAGTATTTCCGCCCTTCTTTTTCCGCTCACCATCTGTAATCAGTATGTTTAGATGGTATATTATATTACCTGGAAATAAGCAAAATTCATCATGAATATACTTATGATGATTATGCAGGGAAAAAATAGGGTGGATATATGATTGTTAGAAACTTGTAAAAAACAATAATAAATTAATGACTATTTAAAAGAGGAATGTATATGTGGCATTTAAAAGAACTAATTGCAGAAAATGTTGAAATATTCCATAAATTAATAATTTCATGAGTAGTGATAAGGTAATTAGGATAAAATATAGTCCTCCAAGGTTTAGGATACAATCACAAGGTATTGTTAAAAAATGTTGAAGAAAATGTTCATATTTCAGAAGTTAGTTATTCCATGAGTAGAGTCTTCATAGTGATGAGGTAGGTGATTAGGATAAAATAAAGTTCTCCAAGGTTTAGGATACAGTCACAGCTGCTTCTTCTAGGGTGCCTTATTCTCAAGGTGACAGTTTGTTACTCTCAGATAATATACTAGCAAGGTAATTTATTGACCCTACTGGACTCTAGTATCTACACCACCAGGTCTTCCCCGGAGGTCTCCCATCCAGGTACTAGCCGGGCCCAGACATGTATAGCTTCCAAGATTGGACGAGTTTGGGCACACGTATACTGGTATGAGTGTAGATACTGTCGAGTTCCTTTCTCTCCTTGTTCCCGTCCACATTTTTTAGTAGGGTTAATTTGTAACTCCTTGTAGTTAGGATATATTACTACACCTGATATTCTCTGGGGATCTCCCTCCCAGATACTTGTCAGGCCCAAAAAACATGATTCAACCCATCAGGCTGCCCGCTTTCATGGGTATTGTCATGTTGGTATGGTAGTAATAACCCATTCCGTCCATCTTCTTGTTACTCCCTCACAGGAAAGGTGCAATCTCGTAGCTCTCGTTAAATCCTTTAGGAGCCAAGTTGTTGAGTTCAAAGATCCAATACATTTCCCGTCTGGCTAAAAGATTTCCTAAATCACCTCCTCTATCACCTAAGGTTACATGTTCAATAGCTTTGAACATTAAGTCCTCGGGATTTGAATTATGTTTATTTAGAAAATGTTTGGACACTGCATGACTTTCTACTTTGTTTTTGTTGTTCCTAATGTGTTCTTGGATGCGCAATTTCAGTAGTCTTTTTGTCTTGCCAATGTATTTGATCCCACAAGAGCACTCCAACATATAAATGACTGATGAGGACATACAATTCATAAAACTTTTGATGACCAATTCCTTTGTCCCGTCCGAAATCTGTGAAGTTTTTTCTCTTGGGGTGCAGATATTTGCATATGTTGCAGCGTCCGCATTTGTAACTTCCCTTGCAACTCAAGTTGCCACCAGTATTTCCCTTCTTCTCCTTTGGTAGTAAACTTGGTGCCAGAATGTCTTTTAAACTTCTATTTTTTCTAAAAACAATCTGTGATTTGCATTTTCTCCTTTAGCACTGGGTCCATTAGAAGCATGTTCCAGTTCTTATTCAGAGATGTTTTAATCTTCTTTTCTTTACCATTGAAAGTAGTGATAAAGGGGACCATTTCTTTTTTCTCATTTTTGGTTTTATACTGTATTGAACTAAATAGTTTATATCCAATGCTTCAGTTTTGTTTAAAGCTTTCTTCAGGATCTCTTCTGGATATTCCTTCTCTCTAAATCTGTCAGCATACTGTTCTAATTGGTCTTTGCATGTTGTTTGATCGCTGCAGTTTCGTTTAATCCTGTAGAATTGAGAAAATGGTATGTTTTCTTTCCATCTATTAAGGTGGCAGCTTTTGTAGTACAGATAGCTGTTGGCATCCACACTTTTAATGAAATTCTTTGTCACGATCTTGGAATCTTCCCCACTTAAAACCAGATCTAAAAATTCAAAGGCTTTTATGAAGAAGACTCCAGCCAATACTGTATCAACGTTTCAGTCTATTTTTCTGTTTTCCCATATACATATATATATATATATATATATATATATATATATAAAGCACAAAATGCCCGGCACTCAAGTCCATCCAAATCACCATGCTCGGTGCCCGTCCTCCAATCAATATTCCCACAGTAGCACTGGACGGCACTCTGAGTCCATGTATGAAAAATAAATCTCCAGGACACTGAGATAAGATCTTATCTCAGTGCCCTGGAGATTTATTTTTCATACATGGACTCAGAGTGCCGTCCAGTGCTACTGTGGGAATATATATATATATATATATATATATATATATATATATTCTTCTATCTTGGAAAAATAACTTTTTATACACAGTAAAATTTGGTGATATAGTGATAAACACCCAGTTAGAGTGCCACTTTGATTTTTTTCATAACAATTGTGATGCGTGTGTGTGATTCTTATTCAAAAGTGCCTTTAACCATGTATGACTAGCATGTAATTAAAATACATTTATTTAGAATATCAAAGCTTTAATGACTACAGAGAAGACCAAAGGATTTTGTCAGCTAGTTGTTTCATCCAGTCTACGCGATGGAATGTCACACTTAATACAGTCGGCAGGACTTGGTGGCATGAAGCATAACACAGTCTTGATGGCTTGGCCATACTCATGGAAACAGCCAAACAATCCTTACAGTTGGAAACATTTTGTAGGTGGGTATGTTTTTTTCATTTTATAGTATACAGAATAGGCTTTGTTGCTGCTTATTAGCTGTGTAGTGAAGAAAATATTTAAATGCACTGTATGTTACTCCAAGGAAGCAACTGGTGACCAATGAAGCAAATTAATTGCCATTCATGATGTTTGTGGCAATGAGCTGTCAATTTATGAAGTAAACTGGAGAAAGCTGTTTTATTATTATTATTATTATTATTATTTCTTCTCTGTATAGCGCCATTATATTCTGAAGCACTGTATTAAGAATATTTAATCATTCACAGTTCATGCTGCATTGGATCTTGCATTGTAAATTATTTGCCACACAAGCACACACACACAGACATGTCATCACATGAAAATAACAAGAATTGTTCCTTTAAAAACACGTTTTAAAATGATACTAATAAAATTTAGAGAAATCATAAGAGTCATAAATCTAAGAAAGCAATTTCTTTTATTTGAATCCATTAGGAAGGTATGTGTAAGCAGAGCAGCTCCTTTAACGCTAGACACTACATCCTATGTGCAATCCTTCAGAAGTTGATAACATTGTTGTTGTCTATTAAAATAAAATGCCATTCATTTAGACTACCTGTATTACTAAAACTGGCCAAAGTGGGAATGCAAATGCTGATGGCATCTTGCCTCTGAAAATGGCTAGTTAGGATTATAGAAAACACAATCATATCACTTTTTTTTCTTTACTAGCTGAGGAGTTCTGCTTTCTGCTATATAGGATAGTGTTCCTCCTGTCCTACAACTGGACATGCAGCACCTAGCACCAATGCCGGATTAATGGCTACAAACAGGCATGGTGCTGAAAATAGAAAATGGAAATGTAAAAGGGCCTATACTGAGAAGGGGGGAGCTGTGACCAGTGCTGTGTGGCTGTAGTCCGTACCATGTGATTGTGTACAAACCTATACAATTAGCCCCGATGTCTCACTAAATACATAAAAATAGCCTAATATGGTTTTGTAGGAAAACTAGAAAAACATTTTTAATACTTATGATTTGTGGCTGATTGTGTGGCCATCTAGGCAGCTGGTCGTCGTCATGCTGCCATGATAATGAGCCTATTTTTATATGAAGACCTCGACCTGTATCCCCATCCGCTCATTTGCTAATCTTGACCTGCTTACCACTTTAATAGTAACTGATCTGTAAGGGTATCATTACAAAGCCATTACAGTATCTCCAGGGAAACAGTGCCGGCTCCATTTCCCCAGAGATTTCTCCTGCGTCAGAGGCAGCCATGGAAGAAGACAAGTAGATTGCATATGTGCAGTGTGGGCTCCAGTGGACCCAGGGGCCTATGTGCATCCTGCATACATTATAGATACGCTGCTGGGCAGAGTCTGATGAATGCCAAATATTCTCTGTACAGTGCTGCGTATATTAGTGATACTATATACATAAACAATAATAGCAAACTAAACCAAATTCAGCAAATTATATTTGTAGCCCATTTATGAATGCCCCCTGTAACTTTGCATCCCTCATTTATAAGAACATACACTACATTCTTTTTTATTTATTTGTAATTGTGGATAGCAGTTATTTCACACCCTAATTATGCTACATTCCTTCAGTGTTCAAGTTTGCATATACTAGGTGATATTAGTCTGCCTAGAAATATCTCTCTTGCTTTTCGACAGTGACCCTTTAAGTGATCTGTGTTCAGGCAGTATGGCATGTAGTGAAGTCATAAAATGTGAAGGGTTAAGTATATTGACACTTTTGGGCTTCTTATAGAGTTGGTTGCAATTTTGTGACCGAATTGTAAAAGTATGCATGCAAAATTGTGGCTTACTGTGTGCAGGGGATCTGCAAGTTGAATTTTTATATATCTATACAGCCTGGGCCAATTACCGATAATGCCAGGGAACACATTGGGGGTGAGGGCTGCCGCTGCCAGCACTAGGCTATACCAGGCTGCACTGCATGATAGGGAGCCAGCAAATGTATGAAATTGCATGTTGCTTTTTAGAACGTACATAAAACACACTTCAATAAATTAAGATGACAAAATTACAAAGTGGAAACACAGTTGTGTATGTGTGTGTGTTATGGTTTTTCTACTTGAATTGCAAGTAATTTTTTTTTTTTGTGACGTTAATAAAGCCATATTTTCCTTTTTTTTTTTTTTTTCTTTTAAGACAAATCAATTTGAATTGATTGTCATATTTGGAGCCCAAATTAGTAGTTCTGACTGCATTATAAGACAAATCTTCCTTACTAATAAATTCTCCCTTGTGTTTCATCAGACACAGTACGAGATGCAACAACCGCTCAACAAGCTTTACTCGTAGCAAAAAACATTGATTCATTTCCTACCAATCAGGAACGCTTTAGTGAAGGAAATATTGATGTGTGGTGGATTGTTCATGATGGCGGGATGCTAATGTTGTTGCCTTTCTTATTACGACAACATAAGGTAGGGTATTTTATCTGATTTTGTTACACCTGTTGTATGAGGAAACTTATGTTTTAACTGCTGTTGAAACTGCGACCTAAAACATTGTCCCCTTGCTACAGGTGCTGTCAGACACGAACGCTTTGCTGCACATCAGAATTACCCAAATCCATAATTAAAAAAGTAGGAATATTTGTAGGTGCTTTTCGTACTGGAAGATCTACAAGACAGTAAGATACACATACCAAACCTAAATTTGTCATCACAAGAGAGGTGGCAAATTTGGGCAGGTTCACTTGAATAATTTTTAAAGCAGCAATCATTTTAAAGGAAAAACCAATCTGGATTTGCCTTTGAAATGATTGCCACTTTAAAAATATGTAAGACTCGCAGGAGTTCTCGCAGCGGCACCATATCACACCCTGTTACATAAGCCCTACTGCCTCTGTAGTCTCCTGTTATATACAGTAGTGAATGGGAAATGAGATGGCAGGTAAAATGTCTCTCAGAAATAAGAAAGGAGCAGCATCTGCTGTCTGTCCTGTTGCAGTTACAGTGCAGGACAGCACACCATGGGGACTACCGATGAGTTATGCTGAGGGAATACCTCTGTGGTCACTACCCAGATTGGCCTGTGCATATGAATAAGCTGTCCAGTGTTCTGGGTGCAGCAAATGCTGCTTCTGGATTGATTGCTGCGAGGCGGGCTTGCAAGAATGGTAACCTGTGGCTTCTCAATAAAATCAGCAATGTATGTAAATATTTTTACATTGAGTTCTTAATTCCTCTTTATTTACTTAATTTGCAGTGTTGTTGAACAATAAAAATATGCAGCATTAATTGTGGTATTTAAAATCTTTGGTGTGTGATTCCTAATAACCTATATCCTAATTCACATTTTAGGTTTGGAGAAAGTGCAGAATGCGGATATTTACTGTTGCCCAAATGGATGATAACAGTATTCAGATGAAAAAAGATCTCCAGATGTTCCTGTATCATTTACGCCTAGATGCTGAGGTCGAAGTGGTTGAAATGGTTTGTATTTTCCTTATATTTTAAATCCTGTTTCATTTTGCAATTGCTTTCATGTTACAGATTTCACACCATAGCGCTGACACAAAAAGGTATCATATTATACAGAACCTTTCCATACTAACCATAAGACAGAAAGTTACTATGGGCACTCCACACCTCGCAGGGATATCTTACAGGTTACCCTTGGTACTTACCTGCTTAATTAGGCCTATAGCTTTATTTACACGCACAATTTATTGTAAAACCACTAACTCACCATCAAGATACCATTTAGGACCCTCCAACCAGCCCTCTAATACTGTTCAAACTAGCAGCAAGCTTAGGGCATCTAGAGGAGTGGGTTCCACACCACACTGGCAATCATGTAAGTACCAAGGTGACTATTTTTATCCAGTGTTCGACAGATCTGCAATCCCCCCCCCCCAAAAAAAAACCTGGCCTCCTAATAGACTGGATGCAATCGTTTTCCAGTATGAACATGTATTTATTTTATATTTATATTGATAGATGGTAGTTTTAGTGATATTTTTTTTTACAACTGGCCTGGGTGCAATCTATACTAAGGGGGGGTCAATTAGATGTGATAAAACGAAAAGTAAACGTCGGTGAAGTTTTTGCACCCTTCGGGTGTTTTGGTGCGATATTTTTGCATCTTTTGTCTATGCACGCTCCCGTTTTTTGCACTGTCCTATTATAAAAGACTAAAACACATTAGAACAAAAACTGTTTGTGGAGTAACTTGTGAAAAGTAAAGGTGAATTTGGGGAAATCTGTCTGTACCACTTATAATAGGTAACTGACATAGGAAATAAATTTAGAAGTGTATTAGTGGCCCTATTAAAACTATTTGGGGTTCTTAAATTGTGTCAAAAGGCTGTTACATGAATATTTGTATGTGTGGAAAAATTATTGAAAAAAAACACATTTTTTGGGAAGAAAATAAATCCTGCAGTTAAATTAGGAGTACATTAAAATGGGTACAAGTATATTTTTGAGTCCAAAAAGTGCACTTATAAAATACACCAGGTTCAGCCACCTGCAATGTTATGTCCCATCCATACAGCCCCCCCAAAATACCTGACCACTAATTTTTTCACTCCAAAAATGACACGTAATTATTGCCAAAATTAAGCTAATTAAAATAGTATTTTTGCCTAATTTGTCATCAGAGGAGTGTCCAAGGGGTTCTGAACCAAGTCCCCACATTTCTAAGTAAAAATAGTGATTTTGCACAGCTTTTCACTTGCTCTGAGATGGTGAAAACCGTTTGTCAGTTTTTGTCTAAGGAGAATTTCCATGTGAACAAACTTCGACAAAAGTTTGCACGTGCAAAAAATTTTTGCTAAACCACAGCTTTTTGCGGCTAATTGAATCCGGTCCTAAGGATCAATGTGTGGTAAATATGTACACTATTCCTTAGTAAGAGAACGCCATAAAGCGAAATTTAGGTGAAATAGAGCTCATACTGTTTCCCTATTACTGATAAGAAGGCCAGCATATACAAGCATGCTGCCTTCTCCTTTGCCCCTGTCCGTATTCAACCTATGCTTACGTTTTTTAACTTTGACCAGAACACCAGTGCAGGGATAATAGACTAATTTATTCATTAAAAGCTTTGGAATTTATTGTACCAGGGATACAGGCTCAGTATAATCAGTGAGGCCAAGCCCACTTTCTCAACACCTTTTTGCAAATGGAGGTTGCAGATGAGTACAATAATAACAAGAAGGCCAAAAAGAACATACCCACCATATGTCTTCAAAAGACAAATACGTGAAATATAGTACATCTGTTTAACAATAAAAGAAAACCATAATTGATCATAGAAATTAAAATGTTAGAATGTTTCTAATTACAGCAGCAATATTTTCTTTCCTTATGATTCAGCAAATACAATAACTGCCAGTATCCAGTCAGTATAAAAAGAAATATAATAAGAATATTAAAAGAAGCCCAAAAATACCACAAAATAAGTCATTAAGATACAGCTAACAGAAGCCATGTGCATGGTGCAGTGATTCTTCTTGTCAAAAGCAAATTATGAAGAGACTTTTGGAAATGTAAGCAATTTATAAAAGCTGTGAAGACATGTTACTGTAGCATAATCCTTTTGACGTATTAGTTATATCATTATTACATCTACTGTACAGATGTGTCCTCATACAGCCTATTTGCGCGTTATATTGCCCTTCTAGTCGTGCCATGCCGTGGCGTGACTTGGTGGCGCCGAGCTTCTTTTTGTGCACGTTTTTACCTTCAAATGCGTCCTATATATCCCCAATAGGTAGCACAAATAGCTTCTGCTGATTAAAATGATATGCAGCATATCTTTGTTCTATGTGTGGGTGTATCTGCATGCTAATGCTATGTTACAGTGTCAGCAGCTGTAACACTGACGTAGTATTTAGCATGCAGATACACCTGCAGACGCACACAGAACATAGGCATGCTTCATATCATTTTAATCAGCAGAAGCTGCTTGTGCTACATGTTCGTATCACTATGCGAATAAGACGCATTTGAATGTAAAAAGATGCACGAAAAGACGCTCAGCGCTACCGGTTCAAACAGAGATCCCGCATTATGTGTAGCACGACTTGCAGCGCACGGAGGATAGATGTATGTGTGGACACATCTGTATATTACAGTGTATACATACATTATCTATGTTCCAGTTTGTAAATGTAATACTAGTACTTGTACCCTCCCCAGCTCTGCAATGTTCTGCAATATGTATGTTGTGCTGTAAATAGCACTGCACTGGTATATTGTGTGGGAGGCACTTCTGAATATAGGGCCTGATTCAGAGCCACAAGCGGCTCGATGGTTCCCTACTACGCATGTGCAAGCCCCGACGGATGACTGAGCTTCAGTCGCTGCAGGGCTCGCTACAAGACGATGGTGAGTGACAGCTCGCCTCGTTTTGTAGGCGGGTGGGGGGGTGGCTGCACAAACGCTAAGGGAAAGCCTGGCGTTTGTGGGAGGATCTACTGACATGTCAGTAGTGGACTTCCTGCTCAATTAGAGCAGGGAGTCCACTCGGGCTTGCAGTAGCCGAGACCCTACCCCAGGGATCCGTCGCAAGCCCGATGGTCGCGATAATCGCGACGGTCTCCAGCCCGCTCGCACAGCTGTGGGTGGGCACCCACAGCTTTACGAGTGGCCTGGAGGGGAAAAAAAAACGCCCACAGACCCTGCAAGTTGCCTTCGGCAGCGAGCGGGTCTGAATCAGGGCCATAGTGTTTGGGATTACTGCCAGGTATAATTTGTGGTAGGCACACTGTGAATTGTAAGTGTTATATGGTAAATGGGGTGACTGTTTTTTGTCTTGGGCGCGTATGATGTTTGTCCCACTACTAAGTTTTGGTATATGACTTCCTATTATTATTTGTTCTTTGTTGGGTTTTTTCACAGTTTGAAAATGACATTTCAGCCTTTACATATGAGAAGACTTTGGTAATGGAACAACGATCACAAATGCTTAAGCAAATGCAATTATCTAAGAATGAACGAGAAAGAGAGGTAAGTTTTAAAGTGTACCACGTTTGTAGATATATGGTTAGTGTAAGCCTGTCTCTGCAATGTACCTATTACATTACTATCTGTGATATGTTTCTATGTCTATTTTATGTATAATATACAGACACACTGTAAGCTTTCATTTACCAATATGCTGGGCAAGTGTTTAACAAAACATATTTTAAGAGGTATGTATAATCCAAATCTAGGTCCAATCTTGGTTGAGCTAACCACTTTAAAATTTAGTTTTCATTTCTATTTAGATAAAACACATGAAGACTTTTTTTTTTTTAATCATGAATGAATATGAGTAAAACATTCTATCTTCCTCGCATCTTTATTCTACATCCCTGTTAGGGGAAAACATGCACTTCACAAGGTGATCAGTCCAAAGTACTAACATTCCAAAGCCATCATTTTATACATTCAAATAGCAAAGTCAATGAATATTATGATTTAACTCCATACTAACTTTCATTTTCAGTTATATAATATTACAATGTAATTGAATAATCAACTTATAGTCAAATGTTTTCGTTATCTGAAAAAAATAAAGTAAACTCTATTTTCTTACCACATTGTTCTATGAAGATGTATGAGGATAGTGAAGCTTCATGGTAGTTGGGAACGGACATCTCCCTAAAATCTGTACTGTAAGAGAAAAGTATTGAAAATATAAATACAATTTTTCCAAGGTAAATCTAGAGAACTTTTAGTTCACGATAGCCCACAGATGTTCTCATTTTAGTAAATACATTAAGGTGTAAAATCCCTCTAGTCCAGAGGTTTCCAAACACGGTCCTCAAGGCTCCTCAACAGTTGGAGATATCCATGGTTGAGCACAGCTGATTTAATTAGTACCTCAGTCAATTTGATTTAACGACCTTTGCTCAACCTTGGATATCTCTAAAACCTGTACTGTTGGGGAGCCTTGAGGACCGCGTTTGGGAACCTCTGCTCTAGTCCTTTTGATCAGTGGAAAAGGCTATGCACCACTATGCACAGCAAGGAATGCCCTTAAAAATGGGCCCTCACCAGCCCTGTATAGCATTTCAATACTCTAGCCTTGCAAATCTAAATCTCATTTCTGAACTGTGCCGCAAAGTCAGGTGCATAGTTACACCTCTTCCCCAATCTAGCTAGGAACACCTTCACTACGCCAAATTCCAGCCCCTCCGTACATACCTCCTACTTATCTACAAATGCTGGTATCTTGATCAGAGTCTAATCAGGAACCCTTGTAACCCCTAGGCAAGATACCATTCAGGACCCTCCAACCAGCCCTCTAATAGTGTTCAAACTAGCGCCAAGCTTAGGGCATCTAGAGGAGTGGGTTCCACACCACACTGGCAATCATGTAAGTGCCAAGGTGACCATTTTTATCCAGTGTTTGACAGATCTGCAATTCATTTATTTGTCACTTCTAATTGGGCTACTGCCAGAAAGATTCCCATTGTATTTGCTTTTACTGTACACTATTGTGAGGTGTAAGTATATGCATTTAGGGAAGTACTTAGCACGTGTACATTCATTATCTCAATATTGTAATGTTGATGTAATGTAATGTTGGCAATACTTTGCAGACCTTTAACATGTCAACATTGACAACATTTTGACATGTACTAAATGTCGACACATGAAATTAGGGTTAGGCTGCATTTAGGATTACGTTAAAAGTGGAGTGTTGGCATACTGACAGTTGACCTTTATAATGTCGACATTTTGTCAGTGTCGCCACTTAAGAATGTTGATATTCTGAATTTTGACATAACATACTGAACCCTGCATTTATATGGCTGACATATGCCTGTCACAAGGATATTGTTGATTTGAAGTATGACTTATACCAGTGGTTCCCAAACTCCTTCCTCAAGGCACCCTAAGGGGTGTATTTACTAAAGTGAGAGTTTTTAGAAATTGAGATGTTGCCCATAGCAACCAATCAGATTCTAGACTTAAACACTACAGAAAAATAAAACTTTCTTGGGTTTCTCCAATTGGTAGGCTGTATAATT